>OY992892.1:45088859-45688859 GCA_963921405.1 Cepaea hortensis | reverse complement strand
ATCCCTAGCTATGTCTAGCGAAGGACATGCAACTTATTTTATTTTTTTTAACCTGGGAGTCACTGTTATATATATATTTTTTTACAATCACCACATTATAGGGGGACTCGAACACAGCACCGTCTGACCGGCCCCCGAGCGGGCTAGCCACGTTGGTATCTTGGCTAGTGTGTGTATATATATATAACAAGCACTTGGAATCAACGACTGGCAAGAGAAGGTCCACCAGAGAGACGAATGGAGACGGATTGTATTTGCAGCAAAGAACCTCAATGGCTCGGAACGCTGAAGAAGAAGAAGAAGAATATATATATATATATATATATATAAACACACACACACACACACACACGTGTAAGGTCTCAATGCATGTGAATATTAATTATTTTGTAAATGAAAGAAGACGAAAGAATAAGGAGGCGGAGGAGAGAGAGAAGGAAAAAAAAGAAGGAGAGGAGGAGAAAGAAGGAGATGAGGAGAAAGAAGAAGAGGAAGGAGGAGGAAGCAGCAGCAGAAGAAGAGAAGGTGGCAGTGGAGAAAGAGGAGAAGAATGAGCAGGAAGCAACAGCAGAAGAAGAAGAGGGGAATAAGGCGGTGGAGAAGTAGGTGGGGGAAGAAGACGAAGAAGAGAAGGCAGAAGAAACGGGGAAAGAAAAAGAAAAGGAGGAAGGAGAAAAGTGGGGTGGAGAAGTAGAAGAAGAAGAAGAAGAAGAAGAAGAAGAAGAAGAAGAAGAAGAAGAAGAAGAAGAAGAAGAAGAAGAAGAAGAAGAAGAAGAAGAAGAAGAAGAAGAAGAAGAAGAAGAAGAAGAAGAAGAAGAAGAAGAAGAAGAAGAAGAAGAAGAAGAAGAAGAAGAAAGAGGAGGAGGAGGAGGAGAGGAGGAGGAGGACTCGCCTGTGCTCACGAGCAGTTTCCCCGCGCCCAGCTTTACCCTGGCAACAGAGTCTCATGGAGGCCTCTCTGACATCTCTAGTGCAGCAACCAGTCGAAGGCTCTTGGGTTTGATGCAGCAACACTCCGTCGCCTTCAGCGTGGTTGTGGTGATGGTGGTGGTGATCTATCGAGGACAGCCGGGACATGTTGGCAATGTGCAGAAACTTGCTTCAGATGTTTACCCTGTTGGTTTACTTGTCTTGCTCAGGTATCAGAGGCGCACTGACATTTTGCACCGACTGCATTGTTTCCTACAATAAATTGAGTACTTTAAATTAGATTCCAAAGCATGGTTGTAGCTATAAATAAGTACATTTTCTTTTGCGCTCGCTCGCTTTGAACTCAAGCGTAGTAGATACACGATACTTTGTAGTGGCATTGGACTAAATTTTGCGTGTGAATTAGCTTTTCCTATTACAAGTTTCCTTCGCCATCAGGCGAACCCACTCCGACTTCAGAGGTACTTGTAATGTACATCACCAAGGACGAAAAGACACAATTTTAGTCCAAATGATCGGTGAAGGGGATGAACCCCCTACCTCAGCATCAGTACACCGGATGTTTAAGAACGAGCTCTCTTATCCATTCGGCCATGCTGTCTTCCAATAAGTAAACGAGGCGTGATCGGCCACATGGTAAAGTTAATCAGTACAGGATCTCTATTAGTCATGAGTCATTCTGGTCAATGGTAAAGTCAATCAGTAAAGAATTTATATTCGCGACATGAGTCGTGTTGATTTTATGATAAGTATAATAAGTAAAGAAACTCTGTTCGTGCCATGAGTCGTGTTCGCCTTTTGGTAAAGTTAATAAGTAAGTGATATCTCTTCACGTCATGGGTCGTGTTGGGCATATAGTAAGTTAATAAGTAAAGACTCTTTTCGGGGGGGGGGGGGGGGTGGGGGGGGTCGACCACATGACCACGGGGTCTTCTGGCTGGCGTGCTTTCCACCCCGCTATGCGGATCTCCTTGTGTGAATATCTTCTTCGTGTCGTGCTTTTAACATTTTTTTTTTTTTTTTTTTTAGCATATCCTTTTTACAGGACTTAGCTGTCAACACCAGCATCTTTCAGCTGTATGTTGATCTCTTGGCAAGATTACGCTCAGTAGTTTGCCATTGCTTTCTGAGCGGCCGGCTCACATACCCCGTAAGTTACCGATGCGATTCGAACCACTGCTGATTTGAACCGTCATCACGTTACCTGACGAGAGTATACGAGATTACGGAGAAAAGTCATAACCTCTAAGCCACGAAGCCGGCGCTTTTAACATTACAGTGGAGAATTGAACCACAACAAGGCATGCCAAGACACTTGGTAGGTAAATCGTGATTGGGTGGGTGTTTGTTGATGTTTGTGTGTCCTCCCTACTTGTTGGGGTAGCAGGTCTCGGACCAGTCCTCTTTTAAAAACAGAGAGAGATAGAGGGGGAGAGTGACAGAAAGAGAGGGGGGAGACCTAGGGGAGAGTGAAAGAGAGACAGGGGGAGAATGTGAAAGAGAGACAGAAGAGGAGAGTTTGAGAGAGAAACAGAGGGGAGAGTGTGAGAGAGAAACAGAGGAGGAGAGTGAAAGAGAGACAGAGGGGGAGAGTGTGAGAGAGAAACAGAGAGGGATAGAGTGAAAGAGAGACAGAGGGATAGAATGTGAAAGAGAGACGAGTTGATGATGTTGATTTTTATGATGAAGTTGCTGATTGCAATGTTGCTGATGATACTGTTGATAACCTTAAAGATGATGATAACAGCGATAACGATAATGATGACTGCATGATGATGATGATGATGATAATGATGATGATGATGGTGGTGGTGGTGATGGTGATGACGATGATGATGATGTTGATAACGATGATGATGATGATGATGATGATGATGATGATGATGATGATGATGATGATAACGATGATGATGATGATGACGATGACGACGACGAGGATGATGATGATGATGATGATGATGATGGTGGTGGTGGTGGTGATGACGATGACGATGATGATGATGATAACGATGACGACGATGATGATGATGATGATGGTGATGATGATGGTGATGATGATGATGATGATGATGATGATGGTGGTGGTGGTGGTGGTGATGATGATGATGATGATGATGATGATGATGATGATGACGACAACGACGATGACGACGATGATGATGATGGTGTATATGATGATGATGATGATTATGATGATGATGATGATGATGATGATGATGATGATGATGATGCTGATAACGACGACGACCATGATAACAATGATAAAGATGCCCTTAAAGCAATGTATACTGAAT
Source organism: Cepaea hortensis (assembly GCA_963921405.1). NCBI lineage: Eukaryota > Metazoa > Mollusca > Gastropoda > Stylommatophora > Helicidae > Cepaea > Cepaea hortensis. Next base: position 45,685,635 of record OY992892.1, on the reverse strand, counting down.
TTACATGTCACATTACCTCAATCAATCCTTCAGCCTAAGTTTACCGCCAGTAAGTGATTCGGTAGGTATCAGCGCCTCGTGTCCACTGCGAGCAGTACGACCCATAGACCAAATCAACAATTGACTGACCCAGAGAGCAAGCACCATCACCCAGGTCACACCTTTCAAGTTCCCACCACCTACAGTTGTCCTCCCTCGTCTGTTATTCTGAGCGCTCGATGTAATACTGACGATCCGTTTGCGTGGCTGGGCTGTTGTCTCCAAGCAGACTCCGGCTGATGGTTTGAATAATGTAACTGTCTACAGCAGTTCTGGAGATGAGAGCAATAAAATCCAAGATGATTTTTGCTTTCACATCATGGTGTAATATTTGGGATAATATAGGTAAGAAAGAAATCCCATTTTCAAAATTGATTATCCTTCGTTGTTATTTGAATACCAAATTATTCCTTACGTCAAACTTTGTAACAGTTTCCCACATACTTTGACCACGTATATAAAATGTTTATTCTAGGCCATTATAATTTTGACTACCTTAGTTTTCAGGAAACTTATTGTGCGGGTGTCTTTTCAATCCCTCAGCAATTTCCGTCAAAACATACTTCTATGACTTTACATCATTTTATAATTTCTCTAGGAATATGTTCCCATGCTTCGTTGTTATTTTTTTTTTTTTGCCTCTTCTTTATTAGTTTTAAACGTTTTCAGTCATCCATTCCTCTTCAGTTTTGTGATAGATTCTTTGTTTTTAATTGGCGTTACCTGGCTTTGACCTCAAGACGTGCGGCTACTTCTAGTGCACTGGACTGATTTGTGTGTGTGGATTAGCTTTCCTTATTACATCAGACCCACTCCGACTTCTGAGGTACTAGTAATTTACATCACCAAGTCGAGGACGAGAAGTCAAAATGTTAGTCCAGCTGACCAGCATACCGGAAGTGTGCTTTCGACAGGCCGCCGCGGTGCATTAGACCGAGCCATATGTTGCAATGAAGTCGATCCTCTTGCTTTGTAAATGCTTTTAAACCCCCTATTTTCAATCATCGGGACTTTTATTCATCTATAATCTTCTTGGACGTTGCTGATCACACGTGTTGTCAATATTCATATCATGTCAACTCTTACAAGTTCGCAACTCTTTCAGTTTAGATGAAATGACACACCGTTTGATTGTTTACACCAATTGTCTGTTAATTAATCGGGTCTGTGATACATTATTGGTCCCACATGCTCACAATACCAGTATCACAGTATGGGATACGGCCTAAACGACCGTATTCAGACGAGATGTCTCCAGTAGCTATGAATTACACCAGAGGTGCACCCATTAGAACCATCACATCAAATTCACGTCCTGATTTCTGCCAATGCGGGACAGGCATGAAATCACTCATGTTAAAATCTATATACGAGTTATTCATTTATGTATGTGTTTGTGAGTTTATGTGTGTGTGTGTGTGTGTGTGTGCGTGGTGTGTGTGTGTGTGTGCGCGCGCACGCGCGCGGTAGATTTGTTAGGCTGTTTACTCTATCTATTTTTATCCATTCACTTTCACCTCTATCCGTGCTTCTTTGACTGGATGCCGCTCGCTATTATAATTAAACATGCATGAATAATACCATTCATTGATTTCCATTGGACAGTGGCCAGTTGACACTGTTAGAAGCTCACGCGCTATGGATACATCCACTATGAACACTTCCAAGATTCTCACTCTCCATAGCATCGTTTTTTTTTCTTCGCCACCATTCTATACTATATTGTTTCACTTCTACTGATTCTTCTTCTTTTGTTCCACCCCTCACTGACAACTCCATTCGCCTCTTTTTTCAGTTGCATGGATTTTCTCTGGACCGTGTCCTTGCCTCTCTCCTTCTGCCCCACCCTTACGTGACCGCGGTAAGGCCGGTGGTGGAGTTATACCCCTCCATTGCACAAAGCCAGGGCTGAATTGTAGAGACCATGTGTTGCCCATGCAGCATGATCCCTCTCTCGGTCTCCTTAGTTTACTCCAGAGGAAAGATAACAGCAATATATCTGAAACACATGCATTCCTTGTATGTCATATCTTTCAATCGTTACATTCTGTCCAATCTCAACTGATATTATCATCTGGCCCAGTTGGACGACATCGTGTACCAGAAGCTAACTGCCAGAGCTCAGCGCCTGCAACAACAGATTGTGTTTCTGGAGAAGGTGCAGGCGCCTGGCTGGGTGAAAGCAGCTCTAGGTCATTTGATTACCCTAGCCACGAATCGAGCCCAGATTCACAAATCTCACGCTGAAAATCTGTTGAAGGAATGCGAGACAATTCAGGTGAGTGTTTACTTCATATACCAACAAACAAATTAAAGTACAACTTTTTAGAACATGCGTCTTTCCTGTGGCTGGAAATGGATGTGAGTCACGGACCATTTCGCAATGTCTTCTTCCTCTGTCCTTTAACTCCCATGTATGCATAGGATCTGAACCAACTCAAACCAAACCGCCCTATCTGTTATTATCTCTTGCAGCTCCCCCCCCCCCCCCATCCAATATTATTTATCTCTGTAATTCTCTTCTTTGTGTGTTTTAGGTACCCTGCTATTTTATTCGCTTTGTGGTTTCCAAACAAGAGAGTGTCATATTGCCCTCAGGTTTCTTCAGTGTGTGTCCTATCCATCGCCAGCATCTTTTTCTCACATCTTGATTCGCTGGAATTTATTTATTTTGCAATTACTACAGAAGGCAATTGTGGTTTTTGAGCTAACATGCTACATAAAAATTATTAGAAAATCTTGAACGTGAACTAACCAGAATAAAAAATATTGAATTTCTATAAGATTTGAATATCGAAGACAACTGGCCCATAAACAATATCATGTCTGGGAAACTAAATTACTTTGGCCATATTAAACTTCACAGTGGTTTGGGGAGGACAGTGATGGGAGGGGGGGGGGGGCATTGTTCCCGGAAGGAGAAGCAGAGGTTGGGTTACAGGATATTGCAAAAGCCTTGAGCATGAGGGTCAGTGAGGTGAGAGAAATGGCAGGAGATCGAGAGGCTTTTCGACGACCGTGATGAGAGCGACGTTCTGCAAAGGCATGCAACATGATGATGATAATTTACTTCCTATGTATGTGGCTCTTTTACTCTTTGACTACTCAGTAGACGGAAGTATTTGGTGAACGGTCAAATTATATATAATATATATATATTAGGTGGCAGGATAGTATTAACCCTTATCAAAGAAGAAGTAAGGTGCCCTTTCCCTGCGCTAGCCTACAGGACACCCTTGGGCATTTAACCTCCAGATCGGTACTACGTGACCATGGATGCAAGTGGTGGATGAAGTTGAAGAAATTTGATGGTTATGGTCGCCAGTTTTACGTCGGTAGGCAGATGATCTCTTTATAGAGACAATGACAACAGCCATCGACTAGTATGGTCACTGCCAAGAAAGAAAGCAATGGCAAACTACCTTCTTTACAGATGCGTAGAAGATCATGTTTCGTCAGCTCATAGAAAATCAGACAAATGGCTTAATGAGTGTTCCATGGGATCTATGACAGATATATCATAGGACCTTAGTCGGGTTTTTATTTAGTTCAAGATTGTTCACTCTCTGTGATGTTATTTGCACATTTTCTTTTCAAACTGTACGTTATTGTGGTGGTAGTATTTTTTTTAAAAGCCAGTCTCCGTGGCTAATGGCTTGCGAACGCGGTTCGTAAGCCGCTTACCAGGCGTTCGAAACGCAGCTGTGACCGATTTGGCAGCAGACCGTGTCGCGTTAAGTTATAACGCGTTGTGTTATAACGGTATGGGAGCCGGTCGTTCAGAAATCAATGGCAAACTACTGAACGTAAAATTGCCAAGACATCAATAACAGTATAAAAAAATATACCCAGAGCATTCCAAGGCAAACAATTTACTACACTATACGTTACCAGCCGTAAAACCTGACATTCCAGTAAGAAGTTTTGAAATTACCGGTCTCAAATGCTGCCATTCCGCTCTTTAAAAGATACAGCAGAATTAGAAAGGGCATAAGGGAGGGGGGGGGGGTCCAGTTGAGCTCATATAATAACCTATAACTTTAAAGTAATAAGCACAGATATCACTAATGGTTCGTTAAACGTTATCCTCCTCAGGGACAAAATTAGACTAGAGTGAAAACAGAAATGTTGAAGTATTCCGCTAGAAAAGAGAATTAGTTTGTTTTAGCTAATTACTAATTTGTTTTTGATATCCATTGTCGTCACCAGAAGCATACTTGCTGCTAGTGGATGTTGTGTATTTATACGTATCTCTTTTAAATTGGCTTCGGGTAATAAAAGAATCACTTCCACAACTTTGAGAAGAACACGATAGCACTGATTCATTCAAATTCACTGTCAAAACACTTGGATGTGGAAGAAGTGTTCAAGTGGCATGTGCACTTTAGCTGGGTTGCTTTCTTCAGTAGTTTCAGAATTGTCTGTATCGTTTACAATGTTCTGATGGGCTTTTCGCTGCTTAGGAGCATTTGCGAGGTGTAGTCTGAGAGATTTCTTACGTTGAGTAGATGACTGGGTGTTAAATTTCTTAGAACGAGGCATATTTCAATGCGTGTCAGTCTGTCGTCAAAAATGAACGTTCCGCACGTCGCGAGGTGTAAACAACACAAAGCCGCCATTTTGGAAACCCACGTGATCAATTTCAGCCATCGGCTAACGCGGATTGCTTACGATGTAATGTTGCTGTATGTAGCCGAGGCGCGGTGTTGGGGTGAGCGCCCAACATTGCTCAAATACCTCAATGGCTCGTGAATACATAACCTATGCAGCAAAAGTCCAACTCCTGGCCTTCACGTGGCGGACCTGTTTAAACTAACAGGAGAAGGGGCGACGGCGAGTCTCTGGCGCCGGAAAATAACCAGTATGCTCTAGATGTGTATGCACGTACATGCATGCGCAGACAGGTGTGTGCGCGCGTACACATCTACACTCGAGTGAGACCACAGTCTGCTCTAGCAAAGAAAGGTGCTGAAGACGGAGGCAACCAGCCAAGAGGCGCACCACAGAAATCAGGATGCCACGCAATCACGCAAAATGGAATATGTCGACTACTGCTAATCGTTATGGTGCTCGCCCTGCTTTGGACCCCCAGGCAGGTGCAGTGCCGGGCCCTATGTCTCGAAAGGGTCCAACCCCAACTACTGGAGGTCCTTCTCAGATGTCCTGTGGAGCCAGGGGACATGAGAATAGGACGACTGGCCATACTAAACGAAGACTTAAAATAATGCACTGGAATGCGGAGGGAATCAGCAACAAAAAAAATAGAATTAGAAAAAATCTTGGACCAAGAAAAAGTAAGCATATGTTGCTTGCAAGAAACTCACCTCAATGAAAATATAGCCTTCAAAATCAGAGGCTACCAGTGTTACCGATCTGACCGAAAGAACAGGCGAAAAGGTGGGATACTGACCCTTGTAAGAAATAACATCATGGCTTCCCAAATCAAAGTCTACATGGAAGGGGCTGAGTATCAGACACTTAAACTTAAGACAGGTAATACAGATCTACATCTGATCAATTACTACTGTCCAAGTGACCGCCCACAGGCACTGGACACTCTACCACTAAAAGAAAAAATGATTGTGTGTGGCGATTTCAACAGCCACTCGCAGAGCTGGGGCTATGATCACATGGACCAGAGAGGAGAGAGACTGGAAGACTGGCAGGATGAGAATAGATTCATGTTGATTAACAAGCCGTCCGACCCACATACTTTCTACTCGAGATCATGGCACTCTACAACTACACCTGACCTGGCTTTTCATTCACCAGACCTGGAGTGGAACATTACACGAACTGTTGGGAAACAACTTGGTGGCAGTGACCATCGACCAGTCTTTCTAACCGTAGAAAATGAGCTTGTAAGTGAAAGCAGCACCCTCTCGAGGTGGAACTACAAGAAAGCAGACTGGGCAATGTACAAGCATCGCACCAGCATACTGGTTAGAAACCTGAACACTGAGAAAGACATAAATAAAGCAGTTGAAGAGTTTGGGAAATGCATACTACAGGCAGCGCGAGAAACAGTACCAAGAGGAGCCCGTAAACAATATAAACCCTACTGGATTAGTGAACTGGAACAGTTGCATAATGATGTTGAAGTGTGTAGAAAGCAAGCAGAGGCCACACCCAGCCAAGAGCACCACAATAAATTCCAGCATGCAAAAGCCAAATTTCAAAGGGCCAAGCTGCAGGCTAGACGGAAAAGCTGGCAGGAGAAAACGGAGTCTCTGAACTTTGAAAGAGACACAAGGAAATTGTGGAAGCTAATAAAACAGCTTAATGACGAGGGCACAGGGAGAAACTCAAAAATTGCACTACATAAAGATGGAAAAATCTTAACAAGAAAGCAAGCAGCTGACCATTTTGCGGACTCGTTCGCACAAGATAGCAATATCAAAATTAGTCCAGAGAAACAACAAGAGATTCGAGAGAAACGACAACATACAGGACAGAAGGAAATAGTACATGAGGTTCTGGAGGCACCCATCACAATCAGCGAACTGGAGCTAGCCATATCAAAACTGAAAATGAGAAAGTCACCAGGAGCTGATGGTATCTCCAATGAAATTATCAGGAACCTAGGAACAGAGGCCAAAACAAAGCTGTTGCAGATCTTCAATAACAGCTGGACCTTAGGCAGTGTTCCACAAGCCTGGAGAGAAGCAATCATGATACCCCTCCTAAAATCAGGGAAAGATGGTTCCATTGCCTCTAGCTACAGACCAATTAGCCTCACCAGCTGTCTCTGCAAAACACTGGAGCGCATCATCAATCACAGACTGCAGTGGTACATTGAAAGTAAAAACATCCTTGTGCCACAGCAGGCTGGCTTTAGGCAGTGCTACTCTACGGAAGATCAGACAACCTACCTCTCTCAAGAAATTGAGGATGCATTCCAAGAGAAGAAGCTGGTGCTTGCGGCATGGATAGATCTGAAGAAAGCCTTTGACAAAGTCTGGAAAGAAGGTCTGATGAAGAAACTGAGAAACTGCAAAGTCAATGGAAGAATGTACAAATGGGTGAAAGCATACTTGCACAACAGAAGAGCCCGAGTACAGATAGACGGACTCAAGAGCAAGAAAGTACTACTGCGTCACGGTGTCCCCCAGGGCGGAGTCTTGTCCCCCACACTTTTTCTAATCTTCATCAATGATCTTGTTGCTCACCTACCGCATGGAATTAAAGCGGCAATGTACGCCGATGACCTGGTTCTATGGAGCACAAATGAATATGCATCAGTGGCCACCAGATTGCTACAAAGAGCTGTAGATACATTTGCTGCATGGGCAAATAGATGGTGTGTCAGCATAAACACTGACAAGTGCAGCACCACCCTATTTACCCTCTCTCCAAAACAAAAGGCAGGGATCATCCAGATAAATGGAACACCCCTAAGAGAAGATAAAGAACCAACATACCTTGGAGTAACATTTGATGGCAAGCTGACATGGAGAAAGCACATAAACAAAGCAGTAGCAAAAGCCAGAAGGAAAATAGCCATCCTGAGAAAGCTAAGTGGAACCACATGGGGAGCCAGTACGAAAATACTTAGCAAAGTTTACCAACAGAGCATACGACCACACCTGGAATACGGGTCAACTGCGTGGTGTTCGGCATCAAAAACCACACTACAAGAGCTGGACAAGGTGCAAAATCAAGCACTTAGAGTCACCACAGGAGGGATGAGCTCAACCCCTATAGTGGAAATGGAGAAGATGGGGAGGACACAGGCACTGAGTGAGCGCAGAGATACGAAAACGCTAATACAAGCAGAAAAGTTCATCAGCTTGCCAGGCCACCCTATGAAGAACAGATTTGAAAACCTAGCTATGGGGCGGTTGAAAAGAAGTAGTTTTATCCACCAGGCCAAACGACTCTGCAGAGAAACCACTGATCTGCCCACAGTTGGTATCCCCCTAACAACTATTCCAGAGCGAACTCCATGGAAAGATGAGCATAGACTATCGTTTCAAATCCAGACAAAAGTGAGAGGAATATTTGACAAGGAAGAACAGAACAGTGTGCAGCGCAGAACAGCCACTCTCAGCTTCCTTGATGAAGAATACCCACAGGACCTCTGGATCCGAGTCTACACAGATGGGTCAGCACAAAATGCTGTTCGAAATGGAGGAGCGGGAGTGTGCATAGAATACCCAAATAATACTAGGGACACAGCCAGAGTACCGACAGGAAAGTACTGCCATAACTATGATGCCGAAATTGAGGCAATCAAGATAGCAACAGAGAAATTACTAAATAACAGCAATGGTACACAACCTTTGGTGCTACTAACAGATGCAAAATCAGTACTCGAGGCGCTCCTCTCTGGGAAATTGCCAGTACTAAGGACACTACTTTCTGAACTTAGCAGTCAGCATAAAGTCACCATACAGTGGATACCATCCCACTGTGGAGTACCCGGAAACGACAGAGCTGATCAATTGGCTAAGGAAGGAGCCAAAGAGGAACAGCCTGATGTGCCCGTTACATACCACCAAAAGAAAAGAATGATCAAATCAGTCAGAAAGCCACCAAAACCTGCTCAAGATAACTACCACATTATGGACAGACCAGAACAAGTCATTATTCTGCGCCTCAGAACAGGACACAATAGATTACGCAACCACATGTATACAAAATTCAAGATTGGTGAAACAGCCATGTGCACATGTGGATTGGCGTCGCAGACAGCAGAGCACATACTCCAAGACTGTCCAAAATATAACATATCTAGGCAAACCTTCTGGCCTAGAGAGACGACAGTGGAAGATAAACTCTATGGACCACTGTGTGAACTGAAAAAAAAACAGTTCAATTCATGCAAGAGACGACATTGCAGATATAGACATATTTCAAGCGAACGAAAGAAGAAGAAGAAGCTTACGATGTTCCATATATGGAAGTTTCCGGAAGATGATAGACACGAATAAACCCGATGTACACAGAAAACTTTCCGATTAGACGAACACGGAGTATCACGAACAGTTACGGAAGTTCACGACCTTTCCAAGGATACCTTACACGCGCGTGTCGTGTTTTCCTGAGATATCGTTGCTAGGATTTGAAAATCGTCAATTTCGCAACAGTTTTCAATAATTATACAATTTGACACCTAGGGTAGGTTCAGTAAATTATGAATATTGCATTAAAATAAAAGTTTTTAAACAAAAATAAGTACAGAATCTGATAGAAGACATGATAAGGTGTCTAAAAATGAACTATTCCAAAAAAAGCCAAATTGACCAAAAATCGATGTTTTTACTGCCGCACATCGCCTTAACAATAGTATTGAATTGCGAAAGTGTGGACAACAAATGTTTAATACAGGAAACATGAAAGCGAGACACAAAATTGGCAGACGAAATCAACGATAAAGGACAATGAAACAAGGAAGCATTAAAATGTAAAATGGAACAAGCCAGGGGAAAACATAACAATAAAATTCAGCAAGAGTAGTATATATAGCAATAAACATCCAAGAAAGTAATAAATATAACAACAAACATACAACAAAACTGCAATTAAAACGTCGCAAGGAGCGCTCTCAAAGAGCCATGAATTTATCTCTTATTGTGGGGACGCAGAGGTGTTTCCAAGGCACCAGGGCCGGGTTATATACTGGCCAAGACCTATTGACGCGTCCTCGCCGAGCGTCCTGGGCAACAGGTCCCTTCGGGGTCCTGGCTGAAGTCAATAGGATCGCCGATTCCTCCGAAGTCGGAGAGTGTCTGCCTGAATGGCGAGGAACAACCAGTCTGCACACCAATAAGCCAGACATGGGACAACGGATACTCACGCAAACCTCAGGTCCTGTATGACATCACACTGATGTTGGACAACAGGATGCCTTCATCCGACATACAGGACTTTGCGTTGGAGCTCAAGCCAATGAACACAAGCAAGCAAGCAAGCATCTCTTATTGTGTATTCGGCGTAACCCTGTTCTTATGAGGTGAATTTAAGTGTAGATAATTTTGTCATGGATGCGTACCTAATTAAAAGCTGTGCATTTATACCGCTAGAGCTGCAGTTTTCATCACCACTTCTACCACAGCGACAACAGCAATTACTACTACTGTTAATATAACCACCACTGCTACTTCCACTAGCACACTAACATCGCTTCTACTACTAATAGTTTTACTGCTACAATTACTACTATAACTACTACTACCACCACTGTTGCTACTACTGCTTCTATTACTATTACTGCTGCTGCTTAATCAGTTATTACTGCTACAAATACAACTGCTGCTGCTACTACTACTGATACTAATACTACTACTACTCAATCAATCAGTTAGGTGCCGCCTCCACAATGAAGGTTGGCTGCAATGGATCTCCAACACTGTCTGTCTCTCGTTCTCACTGTACATTCTGTCAGATTGATGTTCATCCATCTCATGATCTTACCTTCCCACTTGTATGGTTGTCTACCTACCTTGTTTTCCAGAATGGTATTTATAAAACTACTATGTCTTTTAAGGTGGCCGAAATATTTCACTTGCCTCTTTTTAAATTCTTTCATCAACTCTATTTTCATTCCCAGTTTTTCTAGAACCTCTTTATTTTCATTGTTTTTGTTTTCTTGAAATACGACATATTTTTCTGTATATCCACATTTCCAGGCCCTCTATTCGACTTTCTAGTTTCTTGTTCAATGCCCAGGCTTCGGTGTCAAACAATAGTGTTGAATATGCTTAACATTTGACAATTCTCATTTTAATGTGTTGTTAAAAATGTCTAGATGTTAATACTGATTTCATGCTGCTGGAAGCATTTTTGGCCATTCCTATTCTCTATTTTATTTCTATTTCACTTCTGCCATCGTCTGTTATATGTCCAAGACAGGAGAAACTTGTTACTTGTTCTAGTATCTCCCCGTTTACTGTGATGTTCATTGGTGACCTTTCCTTTCCTCTGCTAATTATCATAGTTTTCGGTTTTTGGATCTTATTATATAAAACACATTCTGCCCTATGCCTGTTTACTTGTCCCACTTGGTTTAGCAACTCTTGCTCGCTTTCTGCTAGTAAAACGGTATTGTCAGCATACCTCAGATTTTTTATGATTCTTCCATTGATGTTAAGTCCAGTCAGTTCGCCTTGTTTAAAAATTCTTTCTGTTTATAGGTTGAAGAGGCTTGGGGACAACACACATCTCTGCCGTACTTCTCTTTTTACATATATGAGTGTTGAATAATTATTTCCACATTTAATAGACGACACTTGTTCCCAGTACAAGTTACTAATAAGTCTAAGACCGATGCAAGGCCCAGAACACTTCGGATGAAGACACAGTGACAGTGGAAGAAATCAAGGCTGTACTTCGACGATCAAAAAACAGCGCTCCAGGTCCTGATGGCATAAGATACGACGACATCAATAAGTGTACCGACAATGAGCTAGAGAAACTAGCAGACATGTACAACAACAGTATAGGGAGTGCTAGCATCAAGGAGGAATGGTTACACAGCTATCTGATTCCCTTGCCGAAGCCTGACAAAGACCACACAAAAATTCAGGGATATCGAATTATAACCATGCAGAATACAATAGGCAAGCTGCTGGAGAAGGTAATTGCCAGGAAGATATCAAGCCAGCTAGAGAGGCAAGGTGTTTTCCCACCTACCCTGGGTGGGTACCGTCCAAAAAGAGAAACCTGGACCAATGCAGCAATCTTTGCCCATGATGTCTATGAAGGTTTCCACTCAGGCATTGAAACCTTTACTGCAGAGATTGATCTTGAGGACGCATACAACAGAGTACCATTGGATTTTTTAATGTTTCAGCTTCTTGAACTAAAAGTAAGTCCATTCCTCCTTAGTTGGATCGCTGCAGCCCTCTTCCAACGGAAAGTAGTTTTTTTTAGATGTGGCAGTTGGACTTCGGAACCAACAACAATATATCCGGGCCTACCACAGGGATCACCTTTATCTCCGGTACTGTTCAACGCCTACACAGTGAGAATCACCAGTGAGCAGATCACTGGACCTGGCAGGACATTGTCATAAGAGTTGATAATGAAGTAAGCCAATATCAGCCTATTAAGAGAGGTGTGAGACAGGGATGTGTAATGTCTCCAGATCTGTTTTCCCTGTACAGTGAAAATATTTTCAGAAATATTGAAAATATGGAAGGAATCAACATTGGGGGACGTTGCATCAATAACATTAGATATGCAGATGATACAGTCTTGATTGCAGACAATGAACAGGACCTGCAAAATTTAGTAGATGCGGTTGTTACACACAGTGAACAACAAGGGTTAGAAGTAAATTGTAAAAAGACACAGATTATGGTTGTCACTAGGAAGAACGAAATACCACAGTGTAATATACAAGTAAATGGGAATATTCTTCAACAAGTGAATAGGTACAATTATCTCGGAACAGTAATAACATCTGATGGGAGATGCCTTGAAGAGATTAGAACAAGAATCGCCATGGCAAAAGTAGCCTTTAGCAAGATGAAAACCATACTGACCAATAAAAAGATGTCAATTGAAACGAGAAAAAGAGTGTTGAGATGCTACATAGAACCTGTACTTTTATATGGATGTGAAGCTTGGACAATGAGCAGCCAGGCTGAAAAACATCTGATGGCTGTAGAAATGTGGTTTCTGAGGAAAATGCAAAGAATACCAATGACAGCCAGAAAGACCAATGAACAAGTCTTTCAAGAAACAAATGAAGATCGTAAACTGATCAGAGACATTAGACGTAGACAGTCACAATTTTTTGGGCATGTTATGAGAGGAAATGATTTGGAGAACTCGGTGACAACTGGTGAGATCGAGGGGAACAGACCAAGGGGAAGACCTAGAAACAAGTATCTGGATGGCTTGGCCTTGTGGCATGGTCGAGACAGAAACACGGAACTGATCCACGACTCTGTTGATAGAGTGAGATGGCAGAACATAACCGCCCACGCTTACCGGCATGGCACATGATGGATGGATGGATGGATGGATGATGTTTTAGTGTATCGTCAGGGTAAGGATATAGAGCAGGTTGCTGTTGAACCACAAACCGAACTCAATCGCATAAGTACTTAGTGTGATGAAGCTGGGGCAATGGTCAACCCAACAAAGGCAACAGTGACTTGGTTCTCGTTGAATAATCACATTGTCAACACTTCAACACCAACTGTAATGCTGTGTTCAGAGATGGTAGAAAGAACGCAGGCAATGAATTACCTAGGGATACGGTTTGATCGAAGCCTTGCTTATAATGTGCACATAGACCATGTGATAACAAAGGCCAAGCGGGGTTTGGCTGCGATGCGGGTGATGGCGGCAGCATACTGTGAGCAGCGCCATCTATGTCTTCTGTACGAGGGGCTGGTCATGTCTGTTTTGGAGTATGCAATGGCAATCCTGACTCTCAGCCATAAGCAGATAGAAAGGATGGAAAGGATACAGAATGAAGCTATGCGCATTATTCTTGGATGTACAAGAGATACAGCATGCAGGGCGATGCGCTACCTTCTTGATTTTCCAACTATTGAAGAGAGAATACAAGTTTGCAGGGCACGCGCCTACCTCAGAGTTAACGCAAACACACAACATCCACTGCATAGTGAAATTAGGAAGGTGAAGGGCAGCAGGTTAAAAAGAGGACGGTCGTGGATGGGTCAAGCTGAAGACATTCTTCAACAGGTGTGTTCACTTGAGGACTTAGAACCTGGCGAGGAGTGGGGGAAAGTACCAACAGACTTCTGCACATCCTTTTCAGTTTGCATCCAACTAGATAGGAAATGCAGACAAGAAAATCCGGCTGCTGTGGAGGCTGAAGTACAAGCGTTGATTTTCGAGAATTCGCTAGACGGTGACGCGGTCATCTACACAGATGGGTCGGTCGTCCGACATGTGAGAAGCTCATGGGCCTTTACAGCTCGGGCCGGAGGGAGAATTGTGAAGGAGGACTCTGGTGCTTTCACTGAAACCACAAGTAGCCTGACCATGGAAGTCATGGCAGTAAGTAAAGCAATAACATGGCTCGAGACACAGACATTCACTAGGGCTTGTTTCCTTAGCGACTCAATGAACATGATTGTGGCGAAAGCCTGGCTGCACCCTCTCCTCTTGCTTATTATTCCGTGTAGGATAAGGAATAATTAGAAATGTTATATAAATGTTACGATCACATTATATTTACGGTTTATAGAGTAATTTAGTTTGGCTGACTTATCCTGGCCAACTTCAAACCAACCGACAACTGGGCCCGGAAATGACCACTTGCGTATCCTAGTTCCATATCCGGTCTCACTCTTCTGCTAGCCATTGCAGACAGCGGTCGGGGCCCATTTTTGGTGTTCAAAAAACAACGGTTTTTCAATAGTAAATTACTTAAATAAGTAATAAGAAAGAGAAAATTTTATATTGAACAAGGGCCCCGATCCGTAGTGAGAATCTGATTCTGGAACTAGGTAAGATCAAACGATTATTATTCCTATATATAAATTTTATGTTCATAACAGTTTTGCAATGAATGTGAGTTTACGACATGATGGCCAGCCAATTCCACTAACGGCTTGGTTGCCCATAGAATATATATTAATTAATAGAATATTCAATTTACAACTGAGTTCAGTTGTACAAACTAGTTCTTAATAGAACGAAACACGTCACGTTCTACAATATTCGTATAAATCCGGCGTCTAAATCTTGGATAAATTCAGAGAATATTATCGCTGGCAGACAAAGGAGACACTGCAATGTAGTACAAAACCACGCTAGTTTTAAAGTATACTCGGGTTGAGATACTTTGTTAATATATTAAAATAAGGTTAATATTACTGTTACTGCTAAGACTAGAATATACAGTACTGAATGGAATGGTTTAAATCAAATAGTAGGTATTTCATCAAAATGGCCTCGCTATATCTAAAACCAGCCCCACGCCATGGCATGACCTAGTTATCATGCCCACGCCGCTTGGGCGCCCATACTGTTCTTTTCTAGATTAGCTCAGTTCTTAAGTACGGATAAGATCTCGTCTCTAGTTAATACCTTCTCAAGAGGAAGACTCTTCTTTATATATAGATGGATACGTGGATGACTATCACCAACCTAGGCAGGATTCATTGGAGACTATTCTCAGGCCTCTCGGAATGAATATCAGTGGAGAGCATATTCAGACACCTTAGTATCTGGAACAATTTCCTTACTTTACAATACACCCTTGTGTCTCTTGCACACTTAGGAGCATCAGTTGTGATTGTTAGGTTTGTGATCCATGTCTTTTCCTATCACATCATCAGTACTTGTCTTGAATATTTCTTTTCGCTGAAGGGAATTGGATCCATTCACTCATATATATATATATATATATATATATATATATATATATATATATATATATATATATATATATATATATATATATATATATATATATAATTCAGGATCAGACTGTACTCTCCTCATGAATAGAGATAGGCACTGTCACGTACGAGTGTAAATCAATCCTTTCCTTTCTACCTTGTCGGTATGTCCAGTCAGAATAACAGTTAGGAATGTCCTAATAATTACAGCTGCCTTTGCCTTATGAGAAGATTATAGCTATAGCAAAATGGTTGAATAAAGATGGAAGAGTGATTCCAGACCATAGCTTACCAGATGTCCTGTTTGACTTTATTTGCAGAGTTGTTGTGCGGCACCCTCATCATCAACCAGCCTCAGCGAGTTCACCCAGAACTATTTGTTGCCTGAGTCAAAGTAGTACAGTTCTCTTTGCTGTCATCATCAAGTGAGAACTGATGGACTGGAGAGGAAAGCTGCAGACAACTATCGTGGGAGCACTGGATATGAGCTGAGTTGCTAACCATCAATCTGAATTCAACCCACCACCGAATGCTTTGCTGTGCTTCTATGATTTAAGAGCACATGAAACAGCTTTGTTTGCTGTATTAGCCAGAAACTAACATTAATCCATTTTACTTTTATCTCCCGAGTGGAGACATTTTTTTTTTCTCTTTTCTTTCATTTATAATTAAACTGTGCGGTCTGATTTGTAGACCATCACACAAAACTTTACCTACTGCCTTTTTCACCTCATAATAATTAATAGTAGTGTAGTGTGTAAGGATAGAAGTTGAGTGAACTAGTTGTGTCTCCCCTGTATGTTATACTTGAGGGCACTGGGGGCTTTTCTTCATCACAGGGTAGCGTGTCACTGCTAACTAAGTCAGCTATCATCTATCGGTGTATAGTGTCCAACTTTACTTGCATTTCCCTGTGCCACTGATAGGAAGGTAGACTCATCTGGGACCAGGATTCATACTATCTAGACCCAATACGAGCCTTTTTGTCTTCTTCTCCTACAGTGGACTGACCTAACCAAGGGTCAGCTTTTCTATCTACATCCTTACCCGTAGGGTTTTCTTATACGGCTGTAGATTACGCGACAGATTGGTGTCTCGTCTCCGGGATTTAATTTTAACCCAATCCTACAGATTGAGCTGCTCCTCTGCGAGATAATTTGTTTTCAATAAGTTCACTGTCAACTTTATAAATTACCTGTAACACTATAGGTCTACTAGATGATTGTGTAGTTTGGTAGGATTTCCTTTCCACGTAATTCTTACACTAAGACTAGACGGTTCTAGTATTAGTTGCCTGCGAGTAAATATTTCAAATTTTATACGCGAATAAGAAAATATACAGCAAAAGCAAAGTGGGTTGGTGACAGATTGGTAAGTGTGTTTGTTTGTCCTAATTAATTGCTATACATACTATATTAGGGCATTTAATTAAGTTGATTGATAGATAGGGGGTGAGCATTGCTTAAAAGTTTTTTCAGGTATCTCATCTAGGTGCTCAATTATCATGTCATTTGACAAGCAACACACTACCCAGAAGTTGACGGAGAAAGGGACATTGATGGGATATGAGGGTGATGAGTTGAGGAAGTATATCAGAGAGGCTGAAAGAGAATGGAGGCAAGAACAAAGGGAAGAAAGAATCCGGATGGCGGAAATAGAATCCGAAAAACAGATGAAACAGGCTGAACTGGAGAAGGACAAGGAGTTAAAACTAGCCGAACAGGTGAGACAGCCTGGAAGAAGACTGGAATTACAACACCCAGATGCTTCAAGATTCAGTAGTGCGAGTTCTCCAGTCTATAGTATAGATACTCCTCCAGCACAGAATGGTTCTCTGGGATCCATGAGTTTTCCTCTGCTGCCATTTGATGAAAAGACTGAGCAGATGGACAACTGGATTGACAAATTTGTTTTGATGGCCGAAGCATATAGCCTGCCCAAGGACAAATGGAATTTAAAAATTTCACAAGGACTCTGCGGCGCAGCGTATGATATATTCTCTAAACTACCTCCTGGACAGGAACGGGATTTCGACTCTCTGAAAAGTGCTCTTCTCAAGAGGTATGAGTTGACTTCATCTGCCTACCGAATGAAGTTCCGAAACGCCAAGCGGTTGCAGGGAGAATCGTATTCCCAGTTTGCCTCACGGTTACATACTTATGTCACCAAGTGGGTGGGACTGAGTGAATACGAGGCAACCTACGCAGGGCTAGAGGAGATGATTTTGGCAGAGCAGATGAGGCAGACAATGCCAAAGCCGATGCAGACTTCTGTGGCAGAAAATGGGGGGACTCGGTTAGCGGAGATAATTTCTCTGGCTGAAAGATACCTAACAGCCCATGGCGAAGCGAATACCACAAAAGCTGGGAGTAGTTCTCACGTTGAAAAACCACAACTCTCTAAGAATTCAAATAACTCCGGTAAAGACAGCAGAGGACAATTGGGGAAAAATGTGGGTCCTCAGCAACATCATGGGTTTCAACCATCAGCACAAAACCCACCCACAAACCATAGCGGATGGGGCAAACCTTATTGCAAGAACTGCAAAAATCATGACCATCACACACGGTTCTGCAAGAATAAACCCCAAACCCACTATGCGGCGTGCCTAGCTACGGGAACCGGAGACCACCCCAACAAGAAATCTGGGAGCAATGTTAGACCTCCTGTGGTCGAAACTATTACAGTAAATGGGAGTCAGGTGCGAAGTCTATATGATACGGGACTCCAGTATGATTCAGTTATCGTAAAATACCTAGTCAAACCCGGCCAGCTATCAGAACAGACCGTTACAATAAAGGGGGCCACCATGAGCTCTGAGACAATAGAGGTGCAAATTGCAAAGGTAGATGTGGAATCTAAATATGTCACTGGGACGATTTCTGCAGCAGTGATGGATGATCCAGTGTACCCATTCATGTTAGGATGTCGGTATGTCTACTTGGGCGAACCAAAATCACCTATAATTGTTGCAGCAGTGCAGACCAGAAGTCAGGCAGCAGTGTCGAGTGAGCCTGATCTTCGTCTTAATAATCCACTACCTCGAGAAATTCGGGCTGCCCAGGCAGAAGACCCAACACTGAAACCTTGCTTTGGTAAACTACCTAAAGCACGGAATCCACCTAAAGGGGGCGATTTTTATATGAAAGAGAAGCTTTTGTACCGGCGGGCGGGAACCAAGGATCACGACCACGGGCAACTTGTTGTTCCATATAAATTCCGGAATCAGATATTACATATGGGTCACACCATATCTTTCAGTGGACATATGGGAGTGGGTGCCACTACTCAGCGTATTACATGCCACTATTTTTGGCCAGGAATGTCCGCCGATATTCAAAGGTATGTCAAGTCCTGTCCAGAATGCCAACGGGTCTCACCTAAACATTGGACCGCCCCAGTAACTTTGGGCGAAATGCCAATTTTGAGTATTCCGTTTGAGCGTGTTGCCGTGGACATTGTTGGTCCTCTGCCACGCTCCAAGAGGAAGAATGCATTTATTCTAACTCTAGTTGATACATGCACTATGTGGTCAGAAGCCATAGCTCTACCTGGAATAGATTCCAAACGAGTAGCGGATGCCCTAGTGACTATCTTCACCAGATTAGGTTTTCCTAATCAGATTTTGACAGACAATGGTTCGCAGTTCCGGGGGAAGTTAATGGAGGAAGTCTTCAATACCTTTCGGACTCGCCATATCTATACAAGTCCCTACCACCCTCAAGCTAATGGGACGGTGGAACGCTTCAATGGAACCCTCATGTCGATCCTACGTAAGCTAGCACAGGAGAAGCCAGAATGTTGGGATGAGTACCTGCCCGCGGCATTATTTGCATACAGGGAAGTACAAGATGCCTCGACAGGACTTCCACCTGCTACACTATTATTTGGTCGACCTATAAAAGGACCGCTGGAGGCCTTAATGAGGACTTGGACTGAGGAGGGAGCTGATGAAACTGTCATCACTGCTTCCCAGTATGTTGAGGAGTTGAAGCAAAAACTGGAGACAGGCTGGAAATTGGCAAATTCCAACCTGCGTCGTGCCAGAAAGAAACATGCCTCATCCTATAATAAGAAAGCCAAGACCGTTCTCTGGAGGTAGGAGACAAGGTCTTATTACTTTTACCCCAAGGGAGTAATAATCTGGAAATTGGATGGCAGGGACCTTTTCCTATCATAGAAAAAGTATCCCATACAAACTACAAGATTGCTATTCGAGGAAAACAGAAAGTATTCCACATCAACTCACTTAGAAAGTATGCTGAGAGGGTAGCAGATCCACCGGTGCATCTGATGGCATTATCGGTGGCAACTGAGGTAGAAGGTGGAGAGGACTCAGATGTAGAGTATCCGCTAAAACCCCAGGAGACCATGAAGGATGTCGTCATCAACCCTGACTTGGAGACGTCTGAGTTGGAGAAGATAAAGCGAATTCTAATGTCTCACGCCCCGGTGCTAACGGATAGGCCAGGTCGGACTAAGCTTGTAGAGTTTGACATGAAATTAACAAACGCAGATCCAGTCCGCCAAAAGTATTACCCTGTTCCCTATGCAAAACAGGAGGCTTTACAAGCCGAAATAAATTACCTATTAAAAGAAGGAATAATTTCGCCCTCGGAGTCACCCTATAGTGCAAGTGTGGTGCTTTTGAGAAAACCCAGCGGCGAGCATCGATTGTGCATCGACTATCGTCAGCTAAACGGAGTCACAGAATTTCAAGCGGAACCTTTACCGGATCAAGGATTACTGTTCGCAAAACTGAGTAAAGCGAAGTATTTTTCAAAGATAGACCTCAGTAAGGGGTACTACCAGATCCCAGTAAAGAAAGAAGTCCGACCGTATTTGGCTTTCAGCACAGCTGACGGCCATTACCAATTCAACGTGCTCCCATTCGGGCTGAGCAGCGCTCCTGGTGTGTTCACCGGAATGATGAGATTGTTATTAGATCCATTAAAGGACCCGAGTATCAGTAACTTTATGGATGACATCCTCATCGCCTCGGACACTTACGAGGAACACCTGCAGTCCATCGACAGACTGTTAAGGAGGCTGGCAGAGACAGGGCTCACCGCCAGACCAGCAAAATGCCAGCTCGCTTTCCGGCAGCTGGAATTTTTGGGGCATACAGTGGTTCAAGGACACATGCGCCCAGAACAAAAGAACGTAGATAAACTACTCAAGGCTACCAGGCCCAGGACCAAGAAAGATGTCAGATCCTCCGTATCCCTCTGTGGATTTTATCAGAAGTTTATCAAAAACTTCAACGTTCTAGCTGAACAGATGCCACCAGGAAAGGAGCACCTGAGCAAGTTAAGTGGACGCCAGCGTGTGAAGAGGCTTATACTACGCTGAAGGACAGACTAACAGCGAAGCCTATTTTACAATTACCCGACTTGTCGTGCCCATTCACCTTAAGGACGGACGCGAGCAATGTGGGAATTGGAGCAACTCTTTTACAAAAGGGTCGAGATGATGAAGAGATGCTGTTTCCAGTGGCTTACGCTAGCCGCAAGTTAAATACCGCGGAAAAGAACTACTCCACCATCGAGAAAGAATGTTTGGCTCTGGTATGGGCTATACAGAAGTTCCAACCATATCTATATGGAACCAAGTTTATTGTACAAAGCGACCACCAGCCTTTGATGTTCTTAGCCTCATCCAAACAATTAAACACAAGATTGATGAGGTGGTCACTATTACTGCAACCGTATACCTTCACCGTGGAATATATTCCTGGCAAATATAATGTTGGAGCAGATTTCCTAAGTAGACACTGCTCTACAGAAGACGAGGTTGTGGCGACTCAGTGTTCCCACACACTAGTGGGAAAGCTAACAAACGAGAGGGCTTAGCCAGATTGTAAAAGTCCGTGTCACGTACTTTTTTTCCTATGGGGGGACATCTGTGGCGAAAGCCTGGCTGCACCCTCTCCTCTTGCTTATTATTCCGTGTAGGATAAGAAATAATTAGAAATGTTATATAAATGTTACGATCACATTATATTTACGGTTTATAGAGTAATTTAGTTTGGCTGACTTATCCTGGCCAACTTCAAACCAACCGACAACTGGGCCCGGAAATGACCACTTGCGTATCCTAGTTCCATATCCGGTCTCACTCTTCTGCTAGCCATTGCAGACAGCGGTCGGGGCCCATTTTTGGTGTTCAAAAAACAACGGTTTTTCAATAGTAAATTACTTAAATAAGTAATAAGAAAGAGAAAATTTTATATTGAACAAGGGCCCCGATCCGTAGTGAGAATCTGATTCTGGAACTAGGTAAGATCAAACGATTATTATTCCTATATATAAATTTTATGTTCATAACAGTTTTGCAATGAATGTGAGTTTACGACATGATGGCCAGCCAATTCCACTAACGGCATGGTTGCTCATAGAATATATATTAATTAATAGAATATTCAATTTACAACTGAGTTCAGTTGTACAAACTAGTTCTTAATAGAACGAAACACGTCACGTTCTACAATATTCGTATAAATCCGGCGTCTAAATCTTGGATAAATTCAGAGAATATTATCGCTGGCAGACAAAGGAGACACTGCAATGTAGTACAAAACCACGCTAGTTTTAAAGTATACTCGGGTTGAGATACTTTGTTAATATATTAAAATAAGGTTAATATTACTGTTACTGCTAAGACTAGAATATACAGTACTGAATGGAATGGTTTAAATCAAATAGTAGGTATTTCATCAAAATGGCCTCGCTATATCTAAAACCAGCCCCACGCCATGGCATGACCTAGTTATCATGCCCACGCCGCTTGGGCGCCAAAATACTGTTCTTTTCTAGATTAGCTCAGTTCTTAAGTACGGATAAGATCTCGTCTCTAGTTAATACCTTCTCAAGAGGAAGACTCTTCTTTATATATAGATGGATACGTGGATGACTATCACCAACCTAGGCAGGATTCATTGGAGACTATTCTCAGGCCTCTCGGAATGAATATCAGTGGAGAGCATATTCAGACACCTTAGTATCTGGAACAATTTCCTTACTTTACAATACATCCTTGTGTCTCTTACACACTTAGGAGCATCAGTTGTGATTGTTAGGTTTGTGATCCATGTCTTTTCCTATCACATCATCAGTACTTGTCTTGAATATTTCTTTTCGCTGAAGGGAATTGGATCCATTCACTCATATATATATATATATATATATATATATATATATATATATATATATATATATATATATATATATATATATATATATATATATATATATATAATTCAGGATCAGACTGTACTCTCCTCATGAATAGAGATAGGCACTGTCACGTACGAGTGTAAATCAATCCTTTCCTTTCTACCTTGTCGGTATATCCAGTCAGAATAACAGTTAGGAATGTCCTAATAATTACAGCTGCCTTTGCCTTATGAGAAGATTATAGCTATAGCAAAATGGTTGAATAAAGATGGAAGAGTGATTCCAGACCATAGCTTACCAGATGTCCTGTTTGACTTTATTTGCAGAGTTGTTGTGGTGCACCCTCGAGCGGCACCCTCATCATCAACCAGCCTCAGCGAGTTCACCCAGAACTATTTGTTGCCTGAGTCAAAGTAGTACAGTTCCCTTTGCTGTCATCATCAAGTGAGAACTGATGGACTGGAGAGGAAAGCTGCAGACAACTATCGTGGGAGCACTGGATATGAGCTGAGTTGCTAACCATCAATCTGAATTCAACCCACCACCGAATGCTTTGCTGTGCTTCTATGATTTAAGAGCACATGAAACAGCTTTGTTTGCTGTATTAGCCAGAAACTAACATTAATCCATTTTACTTTTATCTCCCGAGTGGAGATATTTTTTTTTCTCTTTTCTTTCATTTATAATTAAACTGTGCGGTCTGATTTGTAGACCATCACACAAAACTTTACCTACTGCCTTTTTCACCTCATAATAATTAATAGTAGTGTAGTGTGTAAGGATAGAAGTTGAGTGAACTAGTTGTGTCTCCCCTGTATGTTATACTTGAGGGCACTGGGGGCTTTTCTTCATCACAGGGTAGCGTGTCACTGCTAACTAAGTCAGCTATCATTTATCGGTGTATAGTGTCCAACTTTACTTGCATTTCCCTGTGCCACTGATAGGAAGGTAGACTCATCTGGGACCAGGATTCATACTATCTAGACCCAATACGAGCCTTTTTGTCTTCTTCTCCTACAGTGGACTGACCTAACCAAGGGTCAGCTTTTCTATCTACATCCTTACCCGTAGGGTTTTCTTATACGGCTGTAGATTACGCGACAATGATCAAGAGAATAGAGGAGGGGTCGATCCGAAGAGAATGGTTGCTGCCTCTGGAGCGGTCTCGCCTGGCAAAGATTAGTTTTATCTTCGTGCCAGGGTATGCGGGAGTACAAGGAAATGAGCGGGCTGACAAGCTCGCAGGTGAGGCTACTGTGGAGGGCGGACGCGCCATGGACCAGGCTGACATTCTGAATGCTCTACGAGAAGTAAGACTTTTGCGAGAACCAAGTGATGACTGTGAATCTGCAACAATGGCCAGACTGCGAGAGAAGCAAATTAAAAGAGGTGTGGCCAAACAAGAACACTACTCAGGAAGCCAAAGAAGATTGATAAACCAACACAGAACTGGCGTCGTTAGCCGCTACACGCTGCGGGATTTGCTGAGGAGGGGATCCGAGCACTTATGGACTGAATGGTTCGATGTGCAATGAGGATGATCTGTCGACTAACTAACTAACTAACTACTACTACCACCGCTGCTAATAATACTACAACCAGTACTATTACTACTACTACTATTACTACTACTACTACTACTACTGCCGGTCTCTCTGGCTGTGGGGTTACAACACTTTCTCTCTGTAATCCCGTTTATCACGCAGAGTCTCGCAGCGGAGCGAGAACTGAGGTGGTTCGACCCCCGCTCGTGACTTGCGGATACTGAGCCGGCCGCTCAGAAAGCAATGGCAAACTACTGAGCGTAATCTTGCCAAGAGATCAACAGACAGCTGAAAGATGCTGCTGTTGACAGCTAAGTCCTGTAAAAGGATACGCAAAAAAAAAAAAAAAAAAAAAAACTACTACTACTACTACTACTACTACTACTGCTGCTGCTGCTGCTGCTACTATGTTTACTCACTTAAACACTTACGTCTCGTAAACACTTCATGGTTGGGAGTCTCCGTGACGAAGTGGTCAAGCCGTCTTACTCAGGCTCCGAAGGTTTTGGGTTTGATTCCTAGCCTCGTCCTTTGGTGCACGAGTGCATTTTTTGGAGACTCATGAGGGTCGTCGCTGAAGCTACGGAGTTCGTGCTTTGTGCGACGCTTTCGGCAGTTCGCTGCGGAAAGATACTGGCCATATAGGGTAAAAACTCTGTGCAATGAAGTCGACCGTGTCGACTTTTAAGCAACTTTTTTAAACACTTCATAGAAGCACAAAACACACTCACATTTTCCCGAAGTAGTTTCCTGTTGTAGATCTGTGGTGTGATGGCGCTATCACATTGTGTAGACCTTGGTGACCAGTCTCTCCCTCACATACGCAGGCGACGAACCCGCTTCTAACGTGCTCATGACACTGCCAGCACAGTTAACTATCAACAGATATAAAACAACATGCTATGCGTTTGTTTATCAGCCACACCTGTATAATCCGGTTATAATAACATGCTAAACAGTTTTAACTGTATTCATATAACTACTAGTCCAGCCCAAACTACTGAAAGTAAAATTGCCACGAGATCACAACAGCAAATAAATGCTTGTGTTGACTGCGACGTCTTGTAAAGGATTTCAAACTAACTTTTTTAACGAGTCCAGCCAGTGTCATGAGCACACACAGTAACATGATAATCTGCATAAGTGGAGTTCAGAAACATATTCTGGTCCACTGAAACAACACACAAATTTAAGCCGTATGGAACTATAGAATAAATTCACAATGACTCACCTCATTGTATAATCATAAACATGCGATTGTAAGAAGAAGAAGAAGAAGAAGAAGAAGAAGAAGAAGAAGAAGAAGAAGAAGAAGAAGAAGAAGGTGGAGAGGAGACAAAAAAGAAGGAGTGGAGGAGGATACGAAGAAGAAAAACAAGGAGACGGAGGAGAAGGAAGAGTAGGAGGAGGCGAAGAAGAAGAGGAAGGAGGGTGAAGACTTTGGAATGTTTGTCGTAAACGTCTCAACATATTTTGCTTCCTGAGAACAACTTTTAACTATAAAACCATAGACCAATGCGTGGTGCGTTGCTTCGCATAAAATGAGTCAGCTGTATTAATAACCTTCAGCGATAACTTTTCGTCCTCAGTGCTCAATAGACGAGAGCCAAGATATAGCGAAAACATTACCAGCAGCCGCAGGCCGAAGTCAGGAAACGAAAGATGACGAGGACACACGCGTCGAAACGTCTTTAAATTCCTTACAAACGTCAAAGGCCTCCGACGACACCGAGGATAAGACTGGATGCAAGAGCTTTCTCCAGACCAACGAAACGTTCGAAGGAATTCGCAAACCTTGGATGAAGTTTCTCAGTTTGCTGGAGTACCAGCAAGAACAGTATGTTGAAGATCTTTCTTTGACTCTTCTCAGATTCCTGCTTCTTTCGGATATATGTGTATGATGTGTGAATTCTGGTACGGATTGTAACTGTCCTTTCTTCGCATATGCGTGCATGCACATAGTAGTTACGAGCCGTGGTGAGCTTGATTGTCTGTCTGTCTGTGTGCATGCGCGCTGCGTGCGTGCGCGCGTGGAGCGGGGGGGGGGGGGTAGATGGATAGATGTAGTTCCTTTACGTACGTACTCACGCACGTACGTGTGAGCTTGTGTGTGTGTCCAGACAATCTATGTAATTGCAGCCTCGAAGAAATCAGAATCCATAGAATGTGGTTAATGTCGAAAAATTTAGCATAATGACCCACATGGCACAGATTTTGCTAGGAATCATCATGCAATTGGTTGAAAAAAAAATAAGAGAGAGGGAGAGAGAGAGAGAGAGAGAGAGAGAGAGAGAGAGAGAGAGAGAGAGAGAGAGAGAGAGAGAGAGCAATATGGGTTTGTATAAGGCATGGCGACAACAAACGCCGTGTATTTGAAGAGAACATTAACAGAGCGTTCGATAGAAGTAAACAAAGTCTTACAGTTGTGTTTCATTGACTACACAAAGGCTTTTAATAGTGTAGGATTTGTCGATATGGTAAAGATGCTTGCAGATCTCCAACCTGACGGGAGAGATCTTAGACTCGCAAGGAACATATCCATCCATCCATCATGTGCCATGCCGGTAAGCGTGGGCGGTCATGTTCTGCCATCTCACTCGATCAACAGAGTCGTGGATCAGTTCCGTGTTTTTGTCTCGACCATGCCACAAGGCCAAGCCATCCAGATACTTGTTTCTAGGTCTTCCCCTTGGTCTGTTCCCCTCGATCTTACCAGTTGTCACCAAGTTCTCCAAATCATTTCCTCTCATAACATGCCCAAAAAATTGTGACTGTCTACGTCTAATGTCTCTGATCAGTTTACGATCTTCATTTGTTTCTTGAAGAACATATATTGGAAATAATATTACGCCATACAAATTGCTAATCAAGTAGATCAATACAAGCCAGTGTGGGACAGGAATATGTAATGTCTCCAGACTATTTTTGCCTAAGTGGTGAAGCAATTATGAGACATGTAAAATTTATGAAAAGAATCCCCATCGGAGGACGTAACACCAAACGGATAATACATGCCGATGATTCAGTATTGACTTCAGACAATGAACAAGATCTGCAGCCTTTAATTCATGATGTTATTGTACACAGTGAACAGCTAGGGCTACAATTACATGTTAAGAAAACACAATTATAGTAATCTCCAAGAAACCATATATACCACAATGAACATACAAGTAAATGGGGCAATTCTTAAACAGGTGAATCGATACAATTATTGGGTATTTGTACACTTAAACGGGTGAATCTACACAACTATTGGGTATGTGGGAACTTAAACGGGTGAATCGACAGCACTATTGGGTATGTGGGAACTTAACAGGTGAATCGAGACAACCATTAGGTGTGTGGGGACTTAAACAGGTGGATCGACACAACTATTAGGTATATGGAAACTTAAACAGGTGAATAGACACAACTATTGGGTATATGTTAAAAAAAGTTAGTTGCATATCCTTTACAGGACAAGGCAGTCAACACCAACATTCATTGCTATTGTGATCTCTTGGCACATTTACGTTCAGTAGTTTGCCATTGATTTCTGAACGATCGGTACCCATACCATTTCGTAAAAAACCAACGCAAGACAGTTAGTTTGCTGCCAAATCGTCTGCAGCTGTGTTTCAGACGCGGGTATGCGGGATTACGAACTGCGCCCATAACCTTTTTGCCACGGAGCGAGCATTGGATATATGGGAAGTAGAAAAGGAATGTAAAGAATCTGTTTATAGGTCTTGGGGCGAATTGTGTATATAGTGCTAGCCCCATGTTGTATAAATCAATCGGTGAACTATGTGATGAATATCAGGCAGCCACCTTTACCTCCCTGGATATTTCCTGGTACCCACGTTTAGCTGGGTCCATCTGCTAACCCTTGTACATTTGATAAAGTCCCACCTTGGTGGGGACTCACACACATGACCACTGGGTCGGCAGGCAAACATTGGCCACTGCGCTGTCACAGCTGAGTACGAAATAGGAGACCTGAAACACATGAAGTTGAAAATTACAGACGTAGGTGAATAATATGTGAAGGACATAGAAGGAGTTTCAAGACATGGCAACTGCTAGGAGGGTTAACCGTCAGTTGGTTGCTCTCAATTAGAAGGTAACATTTAGAAGAATTAGAGAAGGAAGTGTACGCTATGCCAGGGCAGTGATGACAACAGATCGTTTTATTTATTTATTTATTTTTACAGTTTAAACAGAATTTTCAACAACACATTTAATTGTGTATCTAGAATATGTTGTATTTCGCGGAACCAAAAACAATCAAATAGAGAGGTTCTAGAAAAACTGAGAATGAAAAGAGAGTTGATGAAAGACAGAAAAAGAGGCATGTGAAATATTTCGGCCACGTTAAAAGACATGATACTATTATAAAAACCATATTGCAGGGCAAGGTTGAGGGCAAGCGAGCAAGAGGTAGACAACGATACAAGTGGGAAGATAACAACAAGAGATGGACGAACATCAGCCTGGCAGAATGTACAGTCAGGGCGAGATACAGACAGTGTTGGAGATCCATTGCAGCCAACCTTCATTGTAGAGACGACACTTGGTTGATTGATTGATTGATTGATTGATTGATTGATTGATTGATTGTGTTTTATTTGCGAAACCGCCCAGCCATATTTGATACTAATTTGATGTCGGTGCTTGCTAGAAAGCAGTCATTGCTATCTACCAGCAATGATGATGACAGTGATAGTTTTAGCAGTGATGTTGGTGGGTGTCTGCTGAGCATTCGCTTGTTGACTGCAGGTGTTCTTACACAACTTCGCAGGTATGATGCCACCCAGACGCAAATCGAACAGGTGGAAAACGAAATAGAAAAGCTGCTGAGTACTGAAGAGGCTGAGAATTCGCTGTGGAAGACACAGATAAAGAAGAAGGTGAGCTGTTCGAAAACTCAGCAGACGAAATGTTTCAAAGACTGACCAGAGTAGAAACGTGACATATTTGACCATAGATGAATGTTGATATTTTCTATGGAAGATATGTGGCAAAGTTTTCAATTACTACGTGGATAGTTTTCCGACAAAATGCGTTTTGCAGATTTGTCGCAGAAGCTACCTGATTATCCTGATACATTTCCTATGTAAATCACGAGAGTAATGGGCTACATAAGATACTTTACGACACTTCTTTCTCTAATGGGATTCGTAGATCCTCGTGGGTCCCTGAAACCCATTAAAGAAACATTTCAGTTTTACAGGTGATTTACATGATGTGTATGGGGGTCACCGTGGCCTAGCGGTCGACTATCTGGCGCTCCGAAGGTCGTAGGGTTGTTTGCAGACTGCATCATTAAGACCATGAATGCAGTTTTGTTTTTTTCTTCTTAGAACCGGGAGGGTGTGGGAAGAGAGGTGGTCATCGCTTCAGTGATAGAGCTATTGCTTTGAGTATTGTTCTCGACAGGCGGCTTGTCGTTTTTTCGTGGCGTGACCGAGATGGATGGGGTAAAACAAGGTGCAGTGAAGTCTTGCCTGTAATCTTTGTTTTTTTACCTAATGTGTAAACAGTCCTAACACAGCACATTTAAACGAAAACTTACGGCAAGCATAAATAAATATGTGTATGTTTTTTTTTTTTACAGAAAAAAATTTTAATGGATTTTTTTTTAATGAATTAGAAAGATTGGCCACGTAAGTTGTATCGATAGATTTAATACTCAGTGGTAGATTTATTGTATAGTAGATATATTAACTGTATATTGGATATATTTATTGTATAGAGGCTAGATTTATTGTATAATGATATATGTATTGTACAGTGGCTAGATTTATTGTATTGTGGATAGATTTGCTCTATAGTTGATAGATTTACTGCAAAGTGGATACATTTACTGTATATTTGATAGATTTACTGCGGCGTAGTGGATATATTTACTGTATAATTGGTACATTTACTGCATAGTGGACATATTTACTGTTTAGTTGATATATTTACTGTATAGTGAATATATTTACTGTATAGTGGATATATTTTATTGTATAGTGAATATATTGTATCTTCTTCTTCTTCAGCATTCCGATCCATTAAGGTTCTTTGCTGCAAATACAATCTGTCTCCATTCGTTTCTCTGGTGGACCTTCTCTTGCCAGTCGTTGATTCCAAGTGCTTGTAGGTCTGTACATGTATTATCTCTCCACCGCCTTCTTGGTCTACCTCGGGGTCTACGGTCATTTATTTCCTGAGTGTAAGCGAGTTTTGTTTCCCTATTATCTTCCATTCTTTCTATTGTATAGTGAAAATTAAAGTTGATGGCCAAAAGAAAAAAGAGTAAACATGATAAGCATGTATATAATGAGATAAATAAAGAAAGAAGAAATAATTGTGTGAAGGCAAAAGAAAGTTGGTTAAATTAACAGTGCTAGAAAATTGAATTAAATTCTATTAAAGATACAAAAAATATACACAAACAAATCTGTGAGATTACAGGAAGAAAAATATGAATAAATACAGGCTGTTTAAAATCAAAAACAGGAAATATATTATTGGAGGAAGCTACTATAATGAAGAGGTGGAATGAGTATATAAGAGACATGATTTAGAAAGGGCAGAATTAACAGGAGAAAGTAACTTAGAAGGTCCACCTATTCCACAAGAAGAAGTTGATGATGCTATCAAGCATATGAAGAAAGGAAAATCAGCTGCGCCTGATGGAATCACAATAGAAGAATTAGAAGTAATAGGAGAATTTGGAGTAGATATATTAACCAAAATGTTGAATGATATTTATGGTAGTGGATATATACCAGAATTTCCAAAGAAGCAAGTCTCGACAGAACAGGTTCAGAAAATTTAGAACTCTTTACTCCAGATGAAACAACTGACCCATAGGGAATAAATGAACTTCTATTTGCAGACGATCAGTGCCTGTTTTACAGCGACGAGGGCAGACTACAAAATCATATTACTAATCTGAGTTCAACCTGCAGCAGATACAATATGAGTATAAACACAGCCAAAACCGAAGTAATGCAAGTTAGCAGATCGCCAGGCCCACTAAGTATACAGATAAATAACACGCCTCTGAAACAAGTTAAAGAATTCAAATACCTTGGAAGTATGATCACAGAAGGTGGCAGATTGGACAGAGAAATTGAAATCAGATGTCAAAAAGCTAGTGCACTTACATATCAACTATCACCCTTACTGAAACATCCAAACATACCCATGTCCGCAAAACGACAGATAATAAACAACATATTCACACCAACCCTATGCTACCAATCTCAAACTGGACTTTATCCAAATTACACCTTCGCAAAATCAATACCTGCGAAATGAGATGCCTGAGGAGAGCTGCCAACTTAACAATCCGAGACCGAGTAAGAAATGCTACTATCAGACAGACTGTGGGATCAACACCTTGTGCCACATTTATTGAAAGACAGAAGATCAAGTGGTTTGGCCATGTCGTTAGAATGCATCATCAGCAACTACCATCACTGGCCTTACATCAAAGATCATCTGCGACGAGACCACGAGGTCGTCCAAGAAGAAAATGGATTGACGACATCTGAGATATTGTACAACCACACGGAGTGACACTATCCAGTGCCGTCCACCTGGTGCTGGAACGCAAATTATTCCTCCCCACGACGCTTGACGGCAGAAGTGGAAGATGATGATGATGATGATATATACCAAGCGATATGTTGACATAAGTATTTATAGCTATACCAAAAAGACCAAGAGCAATTGAATGCGAAGATTTTCGTACGATTAATCTCATAAATCATGTCACTAAGCTTCTACTCAGAATTATAATGAGAAGAACAAGGAAGAAAATAAAAATGGAAATTGGTGAAGAACAGTATGGATTTGTGGAAGGAAAAAGTACAAACAGTGCAATATACACATTACGAACACTATTAGAAAGATCAGTAGAGGCAAAGAAAGACATATATTTGTGCTTCATAGATTATACTAAGGCATTTGATAAAGTAAAACATGATGAACTGATTAATATGTTGGAAGATATTAACACTGATGGGAAAGATCTAAGAATAATAAAAAAGAAAATATTTACTGGAACCAAACAGCTGCAATTAAAATGGGAAATAAAGAAGGAAATTATGAACACATAAAGTTGGAAGTAAGACAGGATTGTGTTTTGTCACCTGATCTCTTCACCCTCTATAGCGAAGTACAAGTAATAATGAGAGAGATCAAAGAAAAGCCAGGAATAATATTTGAGGTTATAATATAAATAATAGATGCTGTGCAGATAACACAGTATTGATAGTGGATAATGCAACAGATCTACAACAATTGTTGGACATTGCAGTAACAGAGAGTGCAAAGAAAGGACTCTCCCTGAATATCAAGAACACTGTAACAATGGTGATATCAAAGAAACAGGTGACACAGAAATGTGAAATAGAGATAGAATGGAAAATTCTTCACCAAGTGGATAGTATTAAATATCTAGGGACATTTGTAAGATCAGATGGAAGATGCACAACAGAGATCAAGAGCAAATAGGGCAAACAAAGGCTGCATTTCAGAAAATGAAGAATATCTTATGCAATAAGTCAGTATCATTGAATGTAAGAAAGAGAGTGCCGAAGAGCTATATAAAACCTGTTTTGCTGTTTGGCTGTGAATCTTGGAATATAAATGAACAAATTAGGAAGAGATTCGAAGCAACAGAGATGTGGTTCCTTAGATGAATGTTGCGAATTCCTTGGACTGCCAAAGTAACTAACGACGAATGCCTTAAAGAGGCTAACGAAATTAGAACATTATATACAACAATAAGAAAGAGACAAACAGCTTTTTTGGTCATGTGATGAGAAGAGAGGAGCTGGAGAACAACGTGACAACTGGAAAGATCGAGGGGAAGACAGGCAGAGGCAGACCACGAGAAATGATGCTGGATGGATTGCGACGGTGGCATGGAGGAATATCAACGGCAGAGTTGATCCAGAAAACCAAAGACCGAGATCTGTGGAGAGTCATGAACGCCTACGCCAGTCGGCACAGCACTTTATGATGATAGTGAATATATTTACTACAAAATGGACATATTTATGAGAAATCTTTGAGAAGTCCAAAGAGTACAATATAGACATTTATAGTTGCTTCATAGACGACAGCAAGGTCTTCTAATGTTTTCAACTTCAGTAATTGTAGAACGTTATGAGTGATAAGGGAGTCTCCAGCACATGCGATCTACTTAATTTAATCACTATATCATGATCAACAAACAGCTGTCAGAGTAGCTAGGGAAACATCAACATGATTTGAGGTGCACAAGAGAGTAAGACAGAGCTGCATTTTCTCTCCATATCTCTTATATATATATATATATATATATAACGAATGGATCAGTATTGTTTTTGGTCTCGTTATTTCTGACGTTTCTTATATATATATATATATATATATATATATATATATATATATATATATATATATATATATATATATATATATATCTATATAAGAAACGTCAGAAATAACGAGACCAAAAACAATACTGATCCATTCGTTATTGTTGGAAATCCAGTTCTAGAACGTAGTTCTCTCAAATAGTGCTAGAGGATTAGACAGGCTGATCTTGTCTGTCAAGCGACACAGTGAGAATCAAAATATTGTTCCCAACTTTCTTTTTCTAGACACAGGCAGGCCATAGCAATGCAGAGATTCAAGCTTAACACTCAGGGCTACATAGTGTAGTGATCCTAATACTTCACACAGCCATTTCAGATTCCTGCAAAGGGATATTAAAGAAATACTTTCCTAACAGATCGTGGCAAAACATACATATCGCAATATACAGACATACAGGCAGGCGGATAGACACACATACATACACACCCGCGCACCAATACACACACACATAAACACACACCATGATATCTTGCAGGATTTAGAAACAAAGAAAGAGCTACTAGAAGCCCGCAAAGAACACCTGGCAACAGATGTGAGCAACGCCAAGAAGGACATCGCTGATTTCGAACTGAACAACAGAGACAACATCCTGGATGTTCTCAATGCGCTTCGTCAACACAGAAACAGGTACTCTGTCGTTGCCACCAATTGCCATCTTCATCGGGGTAGCCACGGTAACGCGGTGGCTAGCACGCCAACCTACCGGCGTGGTGGTTATATGTTCGAACTGCTTTCGATGCCGGTATTGTTTGTCATTGACTTGTTCCCCCAGGTAAAATAAACCTAAAAATGGGTACCAGGAATTTCCGTAAAATTTCAGTAAAACCGACAATACATCGAGTGTCGATTATTCTATAAATATTTGAAGCTAGAATCATATAGCCAGTACGCATCTTTATTAATTTAATTGTGCTTCTCCAAAAACTGCTATCTCCGATAGCATGGATCAGTTAGTATGTTGACTGCTTTCCGTGCCATGACGAGAATTTTCTCTCGCTGTCTTCCTCTATCTCTCTTTACACAAATCTTCCCGGTTGTAACAACCTGTTCCAGTTTTTGCTGTCTTCAGATAATGTGGCCAAATAATGATGACCTCTAGTTTCTGATGTTTGTGATAAGTTGTCTTTGCGACTTAACCTCCGTCAAATTATCCAGATTACTTCTTTTCGCTGTTCAAGGCATTTCCAGCATTTTTTCTTTAAAACAACATCTCGAAGATTTCTTGGCATTGTTTCGCTTGGTTACTATAGTGCATTCACATGTGTTTGCCTCCATATAAAAATCCATATCTCAGTAACCAACTGAGGGAAAACTATGAGATTTAGCATATAACCTTATCATCATGTCCACCCAACAAAATTTTTTTTTGTTCTGGAGATTGTACAGCAGATTTCAATGTTTGTTTATATGCGGTATATAATTTACGGGTCAGAGATTAAGTTCATAATTTTAAATGTATTACACCGTAGCCAGACAACCAGCGTTCAATGTTGAATATTCTACGTGTTTCACGGGATTGGCCTTATGCCAAGAACCCCGAACTGTTTAAACTGGGATTGTTCAGAGGTGTCAAAATGTGGGTTATTTCATGAAACCTGATTATTATTATTTATTTTTTTTTTAATCTTACCACTTATCGCTAACATTGAAATGTGTGAATATTTTCAATGGGATTGAATGCGAAATTATGTATACACTTCAAAACATCGCTATGAAGTTGTACACATATTTTTGTATAGAAGCTGATCGCATGAAACTGTTTTATACTATTACAAATTCCGAAAAAAGAACAGTGTATGCATTGGGTTTAAGTAAACGGTCATTTCGTCGATGGGTGCAAGAATCTGGAATTAAACCACCACGCAATAACCAAACGGTAGGTAGAAAGGTTATTGTAGACAGCTTTGCCAAAGATGTCATAAGGCGAGCTATTATAAAAATGCTTTAAAAAGTCGCTTAAAAGTCGATAGGGTCGACTTCATTGCATCGGGTTCTATCCCATATGGCTCGGTCTCTTTCCGCAGCGCGGAAAGCATCGCACAAAGCACGAACTCCGCAGCTCTAGCGACGACCCACAGAAGCCTCCGAAAAATTTAACTCGTGAACCGAAGGATGCGGCCTGGAACCGAACCCACAACCTTTGGAGCCCGAGTCAAAAGGCTTGACCACTTCGCCACGGAGACTCCTAAAATTATAAAAATTTTTGATTTTATATCCAGGATTATCCAGCATTATAAAAATGCTTGATGCCAAAGAAACATCGACTGTAAGAAAACTTAGGGTTTGGTTGAGAAAGAACAATAACATAGAGCTATACAAAACGACTTTGTGGAAAATTATGAGGACATTATCTTTACTTTTAGAAAGTACAAGGTAGGTAGAAATATCCTTTGCGAGCAACCGCATTTAGGAGCCATGAGAAGCAGATACCAGCGTGAAATAAGGGAAAAAGAAAATTAAGGCATAGTGTATTTGGATGAAATGTGGATCAATGTGCACCACACAAGTGATAAGGAATAGCTATCAGTGGATGGACAGATAAAGCGATATGTGCCCAGTAGTATAGGACAGCTTTTGGTCATGGCCCGTGCTGGTAATACGCATAATGGCTTACAACAGAATGCTGGGCTCGTGTTCGTATCAAAGCATACAGACAATAGGGATTATCATAATAAGATGAATGGTGATGTATTTAGAGATTGGCTCGAGAATACTGTGCTTCCATCCCTAGATAGACCGTCGTGTCCAATTATGGACAATGCATGATATCAATGTTGTTGCCCAAGAAGACAAAATACCTACAGCATCATGCACAAAGGGAGCAATAAAGATATGGCTCCGAATGGAAAACATACCATTTCCAGAAACATATTTCTAGCTAGAATTGTTGTCCCTTGTAAAACAGACGCCAAAAAGCAAGAAATATCAAATCGACAAGTTGAGAGAAGAACATAGTCATGGGTGCTTAAGACTTCCGCCGTACCATTCTCATTTTATTCCTTTAGAACTTGTGTGGGCTAAAATTAAAGGACAGGTGGCAGCTGACAATACTATATTCATTGTTTGACGTCAAGATACTAATCCAGTCCGCGCTATTAAATATTGATAAAAGTTACTGGGAAAATGTGAGGACCGTGTGTTGAAAGAGGAAGAGGACTATTGGAGAAAGGATGGATTGAATTTTATGCAACCGAGAGCAGTCATTAACCTACTGGAATCGTCCGACACAGATTAAGGTCTGAGCAGATCGCAGAACTTAATCCACGTGCACGCTTACTAGGATATTTTGCTCCAACTATTCAGACGAATTGCAGGCCCTAAACATTACAGCATCAGCACATTGTCAATGGCAACAGTTTGTATTCCATAGTGACGAATTTTCAATTCCGCAAGCCCTCAGCGGTGACAAACAACTGGTATTGAAGAAAACAAAAAACCACTAAACGCATTGAATACTAACAGAATTGTAATATTGCTGTGGAATCTGACACATTGTGGCATAACAAGAAAAGTGAGAGCAAACACGTTGTCAAATTAGGGGACAACACACGTGCATACGAATCAATTTATAAATTTCAATGAAAAAGAGGACCAACATCTTGGTCGTTAAGAAGAAAGCCCACTACAGAGACACTGACAACTATTTTCATAGTGCAAAACAGGTAATCACGTTCTGTCTCTGAACAGTAAACAGCAGAGTAGACAATATTTCACGAAGACTCAAAGCGGGTCTGTCACCCATGTGTACGTGTGAACAAACTGCACAGACAGCTGAACAGATCCTTAAAAGTGGACACATGATGACTAAATTGCGGTATCATTTCTGGTCACTCCATACGCACATTAACACACAGCTATTTGGAAGCTTTCACGAACTTAATATAAAAAGCTAAATGCATCCTAGTAACATGAATACTTGTGTACAATTATTAACCAGCAGCTGAAGAAACAAGAAGGAAGTGAAAAATAAGGTAAGAAATATATTCCTTCTACTTTCTTGTCACTTTACACATTATTTACCCCATGCCGCTGTAAATTCTCTGTCTTTACTAATATTACACATTGCACCCCTCTCGGGAGTCTCCGTGGTGAAGTGGTCAAGCCGTCTGACTCGGGCTCCGAAGGTTGTATGTTCGATTCCGGGCCGCGTCCTTCATTTCACGAGTGCATTTTTTCGGAGACTCCCGAGGGTCGTCGCTGGAGCTACGGAGTTCGTGCTTTGTGCGACGCTTTCCGCGCTGCGGAAAGAGACTGAGCCATATGAGATAAAAACCCGGTGCAATGCAGTCGACCCTGTCTACTGTTAAGCTACTTCTTTTATTGCACCCACTCCCATACGAATCCGGATACGCCTTGTGTCGTCATCTGAATTGGCGGGGCATTCGTTACTGTAAAACAAATTTGTTAGCGAGAAATCACTAGTTTTTCACCAAAACATCAAAGAAATGTCGCCGCTTTCGATGATTTAAGTTGTTTTTGGACCTATCAAAGACATATTCCTTGGGTGGGGGTAAATATAAGACGGCAGGAAAAATTTCATAACGATGCAACAGACAGTTTTCAAAATAATTGATCGTGAATGACGACATTCATTTCCGGACAGACTATAATAATCCAAGATCCGCAGCCGTATGTTAAAACTGGTTCTATTTGCATTAACTCTCTGATCAGGCTCAGTAGAAACAGAAGAGAACTGAGAAACAAAATGTTTCGGTTAATGTACTAATTGTCTAGGACATATACAGTGTACTATCTGATAAGTTTCAGTGGGACCAACAGGGATATGGGAAAGAGCTGTCTTGGTTATATAATAACCTTTGTAAATTTACTTAGTAAATTTATAAAGGTTATTATATAACAATGACAGCTCTTTCTCAGATGTGTGTGCGTGCGTACGTGCGCGTGTGTGTGAGTGTGTATGTGTGCGTGCGCGCGCGTGTGTGTGAATCCACACCTATCTACCTACCTCCCTGCATGCATGCATACAGACACACACACACACATACATTCACACACATACACACACACATAGACACATACACACACATACAGACACACACGCACTCACAGACACACACACATTTAAAGTAGTTTGGTGTATTTTGTTACAACTCTACTCACCACGTCTGTTATTTATTTACACAGATGTGACACCATCTTGCGGGATAATTTTCAACTGCTAAAAGCTGCATCACAAAGAGACGCCACATGCCTTGGACAACACATCAATAAACATCAGCTTGAGCTGGACGAGGAGGAAGATTCCGACAACAAGCAAACGTCCGTCGCTTGCAAATCATGGGATTCCTGGAGCTGCATCAACTCTTTAAAAGACCACCCGAGCGCACTGCAGCACACATGAGTAGTGACGCCAGCTGTGCTCAGGGATCGTCATGTGCATTATTCAGAAAGCAGATTAATGACTTTACTCAGATGAAGAACAGCGCCGTCGCAGATGTTGCAAACGGTGCCGATTTCGTGTCAAGATCGCCAGTAAGGGATTTCAAAGAAAGTAGGTTTCAGAGCCACAAGCATTTTCACTCGTACATGCTACTGTCTGATAGTGACAGTGGGCCGGGGAGTAAAACCAACATGCGCGATGTACCTTCTGTGGACGCCATTAAGGGTAGATATGTTCATACGAAACCAGTTTATGGGACGGATGGGTATAAAACCACGTCTTCAGACTTTAACGTCAGCCGTGCGAATAAAGATTCCCCAGTAGCAGCAGCCAGTGAAGCTGCTTGCGAGGAGGAGGTGGATGCAGTTGCTTCGCCGGACTGTAATGATGATCCCAAAACCACTTCCTGGAGCATAAGCAGCAGCCAAGCAGAACAGCAGTGTCACTCGCGCTTTAAATCTAATGCTTTTGCGGCTGACAACAAGGAGAAAGCATCGCAGCTTGCCAGAGATAATCACGGCAAACACCCTTACCCTGCCCAGCCGTCCTTATACCAGGATATATGTGGGAGAGAATACACTAGCCACCCTGTTGACAAGACTGACCAGGGTCCTTCCGTGGATGTTTACGAAAAAGAATTAACAAGTAACTTGAGATACTACCGAACAGGAGTCTCCAAGACCGATGTTCTATCAAATAAAGAAGTTAGAGCTGCATACTTCATCAACAAATACGCCGGTGGGAGAAAAAGCGACAGATCTTTTCTCACGAAGAACATGAATGGGATTAGGCCATTGGGATGGCGAAGTGACAAGGACTACTCCGTTAAAAAATTGGGGCGTAGCTGTCACGGGCATGGAAATAGGACGAGCCGCGACAATCTGGCAAAACGAGGCAGTAATAAACGAAAAAACGATAGCAAAACTGTAAAAGAAAGATCTGTGGGCATGGAGAAGGTGGAGATTTGTTGCTGTGATGATGTGTATGGCGACAGCTCGGCGGCTGAAGATGTGTACAGCGATAGCTCAACAGCGGAAGATGACAAACTGCACTTGCAAAACACCAGTTTTGAGCATTCGAAATGAATTATATGTTAATCTCTTGTAAAATAATGATATGACAGACAGTTAATGAAAAAATAAATATGCAGACTAAATAAATTAACAAACTTATCAAAAGGTATAGTATAATGCACAATTTTTTGCCAGGCGTACTTCACTGTATATCGCCAGGTACATACTACAGGGAAACAAAGTTCAATATATAATAAAGTTATGAATCCTTTCAACCGTATACAAAACAAAACAACAACATTGTTATGTATTTCAATGTCACCATGGTAGTTTTAAAGATACAATCATATCTTTTTCCTGTATATAATTGTTGTTTGCCGGTGTGTATATCCTAGTAACCGTTGGTTATATGTAATGAAATTAATCAATCAATCATGTGCCATGCCGGAAAGCGTAATGAAAAGCACACTGAAATTCTCTTTGTAATATGTCCAGATTCTAGTAAATGGTGTGGTATTGAAGACGATGGCTGTTTCCGGCAGTTGCCACGGTTAGTCAGCTTGATCTGATTTTCTATCCATTTAAGAGTGTGTTTTCTTATTTTAATTTCTAACTTGTGTTCCGTTCGGCCTATGTTAATACTCTGGCATTTACATAGCATTTACTACTTCATTATTATATGTTGAACTAGTTTTTGTTGTTGTTGTTGTTTTTTTTTCCTGTGTAGTTTGCACCTGACGAGCAACAGTGAAATATGCCTGGCAATAAATTGTGCAATATATTGTTTGTGTCTCCATTTTACAAATTCATAATGGTAAAACATTGTTTAAAATTTTTTTAATTAAACAAATAATATAGTATTGATTACCGAAGGACGCACGTACCTACACTGATATAGAAGGGCAAGTATGCTTAGTGTCCTTGGTGTGCATACTTGCACACCCCTATACTATTCACTGATTTACATCCAGGACACTTCTTCTTGTCTCAAATATCGCCTCCTCGGTGGGGATAATAAACGGCCCCGAAGTAGTTTCCTGCTGTGAGTCTGTGATGTGATAGCGCCATAACATTCAGTAGGCTCGCCATAACATTCAGTAGGCCTGAGAGCAAGGAGGTATTGGAGAGCAATCTTTCCCTCACAGATTCGTTAAACCAACCCGCTTCCGGCCGT
The DNA here is from genome assembly GCA_963921405.1 of Cepaea hortensis. Taxonomy (NCBI): domain Eukaryota; kingdom Metazoa; phylum Mollusca; class Gastropoda; order Stylommatophora; family Helicidae; genus Cepaea; species Cepaea hortensis. Next base: position 45,644,552 of record OY992892.1, on the reverse strand, counting down.
GCTCATGACATTACCAGCGCAGTTATCTATCAATCTCGTTATCGCGCCCGCCCACGTAACTATTGCTGGCAATGATCAAATCCCGAAACAACCACATAATCAATTGATTATTGCTCACTGGATTTAGGAGGCCTGGTGTTCCTTGCCAGTGAGAAGTCCTGATCAATCGGGTCCCATCGATTGACGGACGTCGGTCGCGGCGATTGGGCAATCTTAAGCATAACCTACGATGGGTAGCGTTGTGATGTTCTGTTGTGATAATTTGGTGTGTCCAGTGTGTGCCGCGTGGTTACACACCCGCTTCACACGCGTGATCCGGGATTGTTTCCGGATCCGGTCAGGGATATGCACTACTGACGAGCTCAAATGAGGGCGAAACTCGAGTATAGTGCTTCCATATTGACGTGGATAGGCCTTAGGTTCATACCAGAATGCGATCGGCGTTGCCAGTAGTGGGTTGTGCTCAATATTTAAATTTCAAATCCCGAAACAACCACATAATCAATTGATTATTGCTCACTGGATTTAGGAGGCCTGGTGTTCCTTGCCAGTGAGAAGTCCTGATCGTTCGGGTCCCATCGATTGACGGACGTCGGTCGCGGCGATTGGGCAATCTTGAGCATAACCTACGATGGGTAGCGTTGTGATGTTCTGTTGTGATAATTTGGTGTGTCCAGTGTGTGCCGCGTGGTTACACACCCGCTTCACACGCGTGATCCGGGACTGTTTCCGGATCCGGTCAGGGATATGCACTACTGACGAGCTCAAATGAGGGCGAAACTCGAGTATAGTGCTTCCATATTGACGTGGATAGGCCTTAGGTTCATACCAGAATGCGATCGGCGTTGCCAGTAGTGGGTTGTGCTCAATATTTAAATTTCAAATCCCGAAACAACCACATAATCAATTGATTATTGCTCACTGGATTTAGGAGGCCTGGTGTTCCTTGCCAGTGAGAAGTCCTGATCGTTCGGGTCCCATCGATTGACGGACGTCGGTCGCGGCGATTGGGCAATCTTGAGCATAACCTACGATGGGTAGCGTTGTGATGTTCTGTTGTGATAATTTGGTGTGTCCAGTGTGTGCCGCGTGGTTACACACCCGCTTCACACGCGTGATCTGGGACTGTTTCCGGATCCGGTCAGGGATATGCACTACTGACGAGCTTAAATGAGGGCGAAACTCGAGTATAGTGCTTCCATATTGACGTGGATAGGCCTTAGGTTCATACCAGAATGCGATCGGCGTTGCCAGTAGTGGGTTGTGCTCAATATTTAAATTTCAAATCCCGAAACAACCACATAATCAAATGATGTATATGTACTTGCCCGTGAGACGTTGAGCTGTTCACTACATGCTGTTGTTGTTGATGTCTTGGCAGGTTTACGTCCAGTATTGTGCCATTGCTTTCTGAACAACCGGCATCCATACCATTTCGTAAAACACCAGTGCAACGCGGTCTGCTGCGATATCGCGCGCAGCTGTGTTTTGAACGCGGGTATGCGGGATCAGGAACCGCGTCCGTAACAGTTCACTACATACTGTGGTTTAATTGGTGAAGGTCAATTACGAAAGGTCAATCGTTGTTCTGGGACGGAGATCCCAGAACAGAAGCTGTTGCTGTGTTCTAAGTTTGTTAATTAAGTTTAACACTTTCTAGTTATAATTTATTAGAGCTACGTTAATGAATTGTGATGTAGATAATTTATTAAGATTGTGTAGTCTTTAATAAGTTAGGTTTAATTAGTTAGTCCATGGGTGAAGGGATTGATTAATTGTTTAGCCAGGTGGAAGGAGGATATGTCCGGCTGGGCACCTCCTAGATACTGTAACCACTACACTGAAAGTGAAGTAGGTGTATGTCCGGGTTGATGGATGGTGAAGAGACAAGAGTGAATTAGCACCAGGAGAAGGATACTTTGACAGAGTCATACAGTCGACTTGGTGCTATCGGGCTATCTATTGCCCAGACGAGTTATTTAACTATACACTGGTGTATTAATGCTTTCTTTCGCAGCCTCACGCCAATACATTGTAATTAAGAGTAGATCAATAATGATGATCACTTATATATATGGTATTATATATATATATATATATATATATATATATATATATATATATATATATATATATATATATATATATATATATATATATATACATACTAACTGACCTGGCCCGGCTTCGCCTAGGCCCTGGAGGGGATCTATCTATCTATCAGTCTCTCTGTCTGCTTGTTTGTCTGTCTCTCTGTCTGGCTGACCCGGCCCGGCTTCACCCAGTCCCTGGTGGGGAGCATCTCATTTAATTCATATACGTAGTCATATAAGCTCTCCCGTTCCCGTCTGTCTGTCTGTCTGTCTATCTGTCTATCTGTCTGACCCGGCCCGGCTTCACCCAGTCCCTAATGGGGAGCATGTCATTTAATTTATATAAGTAGTCAAATAAGCTTCCGTTCCCGACTATCTGTCTGTCTGTCTATCTATCTGACCCGGCGTGGTTTCGCCCAGCTCCTGGCGCACAGTAACTTAAAAGAATGTCCTTCCACACACCATTCATTATTTTTAATGAAAACTGTTTGTAATCACCGACATGACAGTTGATAAGTTCTTTAAGCAGAAAAAAGATGGGTTACAATGTTATGGATTATGCATTATTTTTATGAAAACTTTGAAAATGCCTTAAAGATTATATCATTATTTATTATAACTCATATGCCTGAAAATAACTATAGACAAATAGTTTAACAATAGTGCAAGTAAGTCCAACAATATGACTATAAAGTATATAGAAATGTTATTAAAAGTTATGCCCCTTGAAATAACTTTTCTAGAGTGAAGTCCACCTGCTAGATAGAAATTATATAATGAAAAATGTTATTAAATGTTATTAAGTAAGTAGCCGATTTTACACTAAGAAACTATTATAGTCGGTTGCACAGGAATGAAAGGAAGACGTGTAGAAAATTTAATCTCAATCGGATGTACCGTTATCGAACGCATCCAATACAAACAAACACACAAACCCACAAAACCACATACACTCTGTTATATATATATATATATATATATATATATATATATATATATATATATATATATATATATATATATATATATATATATCATGTGCCATGCCGGAAAGCGTGGGCGGTCATGACTCGCCATTTCACTCGATCACCAGTGTCGTGGATCAGCTCAGTGTTCCTGTCTCGTCCATGCCATGTGGCCAAGCCATCCAGGTATTTTCCTCTCGGTCTTCCTCTTGGTCTGTTCCCCGCGATCTTGCCAGTTGTCACTAAGTTCTCCAACCCATTTCTTCTCATAACATGTCCACAAAATTTTGACTGTCTACGTCTAATTACTCTAATCAGTCTACGATGTTCATTTGTCTCCTGTAGTACTTGGTAATTGGTTTTTCTGTCTGTCCATGGTATTCTTTGCATTTTCCTCAGAAACCACATTTCTGCAGCCATCAGATGCTTTTCAGATTGACTGCTCATTGTCCAAGTTTCACATCCATACAAAAGAACAGGCTCTATGTATCCCCTCAACAATCTTTTTCTCGTTTCAATTGACATCTTTTTATTGGTCAGAATGTTTTTCATCTTGCTAAAGGCTACTTTCGCCATTGCGATTCTTGTTCTAACCTCTTCAAGGCATCTCCCATCAGATGTTATAACTGTTCCAAGATAATTGCACCGATTCACTTGTTGAAGAATATTTCCATTTACTTGAATATTACATTGTGGCACTTCTTCCTTCCTACTGACGACCATAACCTGAGTCTTTTTACAATTTAATTCTAACCCCAGTTGCTCACTGTGTACAACAACCGCATCTACTAATTGTTGCAGGTCCTGCACATTGTCTGCAATTAATACTGTATCATCTGCATTTCTAATGTTATTGACGTTTCGTCCTCCAATGCTGATTCCATTTATATCCTCTACATTTCTGAAAATATTTTCACTGTACAGGGAAAAAAGATCTGGAGATATCACACATCCCTGCATAACAACTCTCTTATTTGGCTGATACTGTCCCACTTCATTATCAATCCTTATTGCAGCTTGTTGTTTCCAATATATGTTTTTTATAAGTCTAATGTCTTTCCCATCAATTTGTAGATCTGCAAGCATATCCACCATGCTGACATGTCTAACGCTATCAAAAGCCTTTGTATAGTCAATAAAGCAAAGATGTATATCCTTGTTTACTTCTATAGCACGTTCAATAACTGTTCGCAGCATATACACAGCATTTACTGTACCCTTTCCTTCTACAAACCCACATTGTTCTTCCCCTATTTCAGGTTGTATCTTCTTCCTCATTCTTTGCATGATAATTCTTAGCAAAATCTTTGTGATGTGACTCATTATACTAATTGTTCTATGTTGATCACATTCCAAGGTTCCTGATTTCTTTGGGATTGCAATAAATATAGAGTTACATAATTCAGGAGGTATATCTCCAGTATCATATAATGTGTTCAGCAGTCTGGTGACTTGATCTAGTCCAAATTCTTCTAAAGCTTTAATCATTTCTGTTGTGATGTTATCTGCACCGGGGGCCTTGCCAGCTTTCATATGCTTAAGAACATTTCGAACCTCCATCTCCAAAATTGGCGGTCCTTCATTATTAAATCTAATATCATACTGTTCGTCTCTGTTATCATAATAAAGGTGTTTCACATAATCTGCCCATACCTGTAGAATCTGGTCTTTTTCTATTATGATTTTGCCATCTTCAGTTTTTAGACACCCTGTTGATGTATTTGTTCTTTTATTAGTAAGTTCCTGAATTCTTTTGTGCAATTATTTGGTATTTTGACTGTTGTGTTGGCTTTCAATTTCTAAGCGCTTTTCCTCAAGTCATGCTTCTTTTGCCGCCTTACATAATGTTCTGACTTGTCTGTGAATTTCTTCATATTTTACAGAATTATTTTTTGTTGAGTCTTCTTGTTTCCATGAGGTGTAAAATTTCTTCCGTCATCCATTTCTTACGACCCACCTTCTTTAATTTTGGAATAGTTGTTTCTGCAGCCACATTGATTGAATTCTTCAACGTTTCCCATTGATCATCCACATCCTGGAATAGGATCTCTAGATCAGACAAAATTTCGAATCTGTTCTGTACTTCTATGTTGAATTTGTTTTGTATTTCCTTGTTGTTACTCAATGTACACAAATCATATTTAGTGTTTCCTGTTATATACTTGACTTTCTTCAACTTTATCCTCAATGTTCCTGTGAGTAATCTGTGGTCACTATAACAATCAGCACTGGGAACTGTTTTTGCTATTGTTAATGCATTTCTAAATCTTCTGCTAATGAAAATGTAGTCAATCTGGTTTCTAATCCTGCTATCAGGACTCCTCCATGTCCATAATCTTCTAGGGTGTTGTTTGAACCAGGTGTTTCCTACAATCATTTCCCGTTCTTTTGCCCACTCTACGAGTCTGTATCCTCTTTCATTTCTCTCTCCTAAACCATAGTTTCCTACTGTGTATCTATCTCCTTGATTTCCTACTTTTGCATTAAAGTCTCCTATTATGATGTTTATTTCTGAATTTTTACATTTCTTTAAGGCAGACTCTTTATGTCATTATAAAATTCTTCTACATATACTTGAATAATATTTATGCTAAAAGGTCTGCCACTTAATTTAACTAGTAGAACTCTGTCCGACACGGCCCAATATCCTTGAATAGATTTTGATGTTTTCCTGTCCAGAATAATTGCCACTGCCCTATGACGATCTTCACCTCCAGAATAAATAATCTTGAAATCTTCTTCTATCTTGATGCCTGCTCCTGTCCATCTCGTTTCGCACATACCTAACATATTAATTTTTTCCCTTTCAATTTCTTGTTTTATGTTCTCTAATGTTCCGTCGTTGTTTAACGTCCTAACGTTCCAAGTTGCCAATTTTAACGTCTCTGTCCTTGTCTTGCGATGATCGGTCTTTAAGCGAATCATGATATACTAGGCACTTTTAAAGAGGTAGTTTGCCGTTGCTTTCCTCTATGGCAGTGACCTTACTGGTCGGAGACCGCAGCCATTGACTCAATACGAGTACGTCTGCCTGCCGTCGTGTAACTCAAGGCCATGACCCACAAATATCTGTCGGCTGCCCTCAAAATTACATCCACCACCTGCATTCCGTGGCTTCTTTTGAAAACTTCCAATAAAAGGAACACAATATAACATCACATAATCCACAGGAAAACACTATTCGCAGGGAATCCAAAGGAAATCACACGAAATCCAATGAAAAACACTAAATAGCGTCCCTCTGAAAAGTAACGCTTCATCTTGTCGCCATTTTACCGGAAGTCATATATATATATCTTATATATAAAAGGCGATCTCCGTCCGTCTGTCTGTCTGTCTGTCTGTCTGTCTGTCTGTCTGTATGTCCGTATGTCCTTTATGCGCTCGCGAACGGCCCATCCGATTGAGATGAAATTTTCTACACGTCTTCCTTTCATTCCAGAGCAGCCCACTGTGATATTTTTTTAGTGTGAAATCGGCTGCTTACCCAGTATTATTTCATTTTTCATTTTTAATAATAATTTCATATATCTCAGGGGACCTAACTCTGTAAAAGTTATTTCAAGGGGCATAACTTTTTTGTATAACTTATAGTCATATTGTGGCATTGTTTTCAAAGATTTATACACTCTTTGTCCATAGTTATATACCGGCATATGAGATATAATAAATAATGATACAATCTGTAAGGCATTTTCAAAGTTTTCATAAAAATAATGCACAATGCATAACATTGTAACTCATCTTTTTTTGCTTAAGAAGTTACTGTAGTCATGCAGGTGATTAGAAAGAGTTTTCATTAAAAATAATGGATGGTGTGTGGAAGGACATTCTTTTAAGTTACTTTTTTTGTTGTATGAATTTAATGAGAACTTATATGACTACTTATATGAATTAAATAAGATGCTCCCCACCAGGGACTGGGCGAAGCCGGACAGGGTCAGGCAGACAGATAGACAGACAGACAGACAGATGGACAGTCGGGAACAGGAACTTATATGACTACTTATATGAATTAAATGAGATGCTCCACACCAGGAGCTGGGTAATGCCGGGCCGGGTCAGACAGACAGACAGACAGACAGACAGACAGACAGTCAGTCGGTAACGGGAACGAGAACTTATATGACTACTTATATGAATTAAATGAGATGCTCCCCACCAGGGTCTGGGCGAAGCCAGGCAGGGTCAGCTAGTATATATATATATATATATATATATATATATATATATATATATATATATATATATATATATATATATCATATATATATATTACTGAGAGGCATGTATTAATATGGAGATGCAGTGTAGTCCTTGTTGTGGTTGAGTACTCACACCAACCCCTTTATGTTTCAGGATGTGTTGATAGGTTAGATCCTATGAAGATTTAGGAGCTCAACCATAAGCTCCATGGGACTTGCTCGCTCCAGTGCCTATCAAGATGAAATGTAAGGCGTTACTGGGAGCAGTCATCTGAATCTGTCTACTAATACTGGAAGTCAATTGAATTGATATGAGCCAGTAGGTCTAGGCTAAGACCATCGTCAAGAGTCCGACGAAGGTTGTCCATCGATCCAGATAGGGTCAGAGATTAATCCGTCTATGGGTTCCAACCAGTGAGGGAACTGGTACATATCTCGTTCAATGATAACTTTGTGATGTTCCAGGAAATGAAAGTCAGGTGTTGAACCTAATGTTTACCAGTCATGCGAATGGCCAGTTTATTATGCTTTCGGCCCGGCTGGGTCGTTATGGGACACATTGTCTACAGTTCACGAAACCGCAAGGGTTAATCTACAGTGGTGATCCTTTTTTGGAGCCGTGAACGGGGTCATATGACCGGCAGCAGAGATTTGACATTCTGATGAACTGGGCAGGTAGTTGATACCTATCTACTTGAGTAAGTGAATAGACTTGGTGGACTCTTTGGGTAATTAATACCTACCGAACTGCGCGATAGCTGTATGAGTATATGTTCAGTGTTAATAGTAACTACGGGTGCTAACGTTAGCTCCAGGTACAAATAATAAGCTTACAAACAACACAAAATTATTATATACAAACACGGCTCACTAATTAATCAATATGCCTATCAAACATGAAGAAATCTAACCAACTGTCATCAAGCGATGCTACAGGCATTACGGGATAAACTTCACTCGCACCACACAAAAAGACTTGTCAGTCGTACGAGAGGAATTGATTACACATTTTATTGCCACTGGCTCTTTACATTACATAAATGCACAAAACTGTCTCTAATGAATCACACATGAATACACAGAATTTCCTATCACTAGTCGTCCCTAGCCCTACTGCTAAATCTATCTACTCATCTAAAGAAATACGCATCGACGCTAAGCGATGTGTTCCCTACGAAGTCTGTCCCCAGTCTGATGATCCTCCGCGTGCTGATTACACAGTACGCGGACGGAGCTCGGGTGTACTTCGGCTTTTGCGTGCTACATCATTCAGCACGCTTAGAGTAGTCGCCTACTCTTGAATTTCATTCTAGTTCTTCGTGTCTATCACGTTGGCGTGACTACACCGCGACCAGAGTGCTTACTCTCTGGTTGCCACCTCCGTGTCTCATGAGAGAACTGTTTAACAGTTCCCCTTCCTATCTACTCTCTACACCTACCCTGCCCTCATATTGGGACACTGGGTTATCTCTAATCTACTTGAGGTAGACCACTCATCCCGGGTGGTCTTCCCTCCATCTATACCAGTCTTTGACACACACCCTCCCCTCCTGTGTTGCGTTACAAACTTTGACTCCTGGTTGTGACGCAAGAGGTTTCTAAAAATTAGTGTATCTAATTTTTGTCAAAGACTACTGATAACCTGGTTCTGGGTAACTCAATAGACCTCTACTGACTATTGTCACAATGTAGTATTACTTTACTTGGCTACTGGTGATCGCCACAAACTTGTCTGGTTGGCGTGAGCCCTCTTCTCAATCGCAATATTATATTTATTAGAGGTTTGTCTGAACCGGACCATTGTCTTATAAGACCTGCCCTCAAATAGCAAATTAACTCACTACCCATACAAAGTTGACTTTCTTAGGATCAACACACGAATTGCTTCATGTCTCCCATATAATATTAAACAAACTTTGCACAAGCTGTGTGCGATAGGTTTTACCTATCTCGCTTCCGCATGTAAAGTTATCTTTCACTGTTAAGTTAGTGTTTCGTTGTCTATTGTGTCCCCTGACCCGGAGTTATCTCCCTTGTTCTAAAAAATGTATGCACTTTACATGTTTGTATTCCTGGTTGTTTGCGTGTTTACATGTAACTACTATGTAATTAACCTACCAATATGTGTGTATGTCTATAATTCATGTGTAAGTTAGTTTTCAAGTGCCATAATGCGGTTAAATGTGGCCACAACTAAGTGTATAACACTAATTCGTGACTACGTTTCCGTCTTATGAGACTTAAAATACTTTCCTTAAGGTCGAATGTAATTATGGCTAACACAAAAACTAAACACAACACATTCGAGACAGCACATTTCAACAATGAAACCAAATGCTTGACGCAGACAAATAATACAAGTCGCGTTGAGCGGCAGAAAAAATCCGCTGGTTGTCCTCACTCTCCATTGTATATTCTCCATTTTCTCTCACTTTGACACTTCTGTCACACATCTTTTATTCTCCCATTATATTATATACAAAAAAAAAAAAAAATTATTTAAAAACCTTGTAGTGACACTGTACAAGTTTGGCTCAGTTTGAAAAGAGTTGAGCTTAATGACTGTGCGTAACTTACTGCACTAGTCACGTATTTACAAAATATTTACATGGATGAAATAGGGCTGCTAGTTTGTATCCTTATAATACTAAACACTACATTCTACTGAAATCCTAATACTAATTCTATAACTATATATATTCTAATCTGTTGCACAAAAATAATCTAATTTAAGGGAAGTAATCTAACTAACTAACAAGATGGAAATGATGTGCGATGAGTTATGTACCTTTCTGAAATGAGTAATGTGAAATATAACACAATTATAAATAATGGGTTATTTTAAAAAACTAAAAATAATAAAAATTAATTTAAAAAAATACAAATAAATAAAAAAAATGTTTTAATGTCTACATGAAAAAACCATATGATTAATAATTTTAGCATACATGGTGAAATGTATAATCCTTTTATCCTATAAGGTATAAACTACTTTTAATTCTAAATGATGAGGTTGTTAAAGCGTTCATCAAGATGGAATGAAATAAAGTGAAATGACATGAACTAAATGGTACTGTTCGTATCTAACCTTTCTATCCTAGTCTTTAATTCGCTATTATTAAGTTTAGAGTACTATCCTATTCTACTTTTATCCTAATTTAACGTACTATTCTAAGTAAGTGGGTAAATTAGTGATTTATCTAAACTACAGAAAAAAATCTATTATATTCCCTAAATCTAATCTAAATCTATATTAAAGTAACTAATCTAACTATATTAAAAACATGTTATAATACATATCACAATAAATAAATATATATACATGGTATTTAAGTACCTCAGGTTAGTGGTTGCCATAATGTTCAGAAATTGCTTTCGTTGGCACAGTTCATAGATACACAATTATCCTGGGTATATTAAATACACTGTACAGTCATACTTGTGTTTTATGGGTATTCTTCCACTCGTAGAGTCCGCCGGTGTCGTAGACATGTATATTCGTGTCTGTTATTTATGCATTGTTCTGACACTGTTCTTCCATGATTACCACAGGTGATTCACCGGAACACAAATGGAGCATAGTAAGTAACGAGCTGTCTATGTACACACGGTGATTCACTTGTTCTTGGAGCACAGTTCTTATTCTGCTGTCTACGGACACATGGTAGTTCACTGTTCTTAGCACACAGTCCTGATCATGATGTCTATGTATTTACATAGAATATTTTACACAGGATATTCTAAGTGTACTAAATTACATACTTTAGACTCAATCTTCATGTGGAGTCTCAGGTATTTCTACCTCAGATGGTCGACTAAGGGTATCAGCCAGAATGTTGTCCCTACCCTTAATATGCTCTATACTAAAAGTATAATTTTGTAATATTAACGACCACCTGTAGATGCGGTCATTGCGATGTACCCCACTTTGTATGACCGTGATTGGGGAGTTGTCGGTCTGTACTACGAAGTGATTACCCGCTAGAAATCAATGTAACTTCCTTACTGAGTAGATGACGCTTAGGGCTTCCAACTCTGATATGGAGTATCTGGACTCAGCAGGTGTGATCTTGCGGCTCACGTAGCAAATTGGGTGGAAGATGCCATTGTAGAACTGGCCTAGTACTGCAGCGATGGAAATCCTGCTGGCATCTGTCCTAAGATAATAAACAAGCCTAGGATCAGGCAAACGCAGGATTGGTACATTACTAAATAGAAGTTTCAATTTTGACAATGCAGAAATTAATAATGCATCTTTGCCATCTAATTTTACTGATGCTTTCAACACATTTGAAAATACACTTGTGATTTCAGCTAAGTTCGGTATGAACTTACTATAATAATTTACTAAACCCAAAAGGCTCCTGGCCTGCTTCTTTGTTGTTGGCATGGTCAGGTTCATAATTTTCGTAACAATTCTATTGTCAGTTTTTAGTTGTCCTTGTGAAATGACATGACCCAAAAAATCAATTTATTGTAGGCCCAGTTCAACTTTGCTCGGTTTGACAGTGAGACCGAAGAGTCGCAACCTATCGAAGACATGTCTTAGTTTCAGTAAGTGTGTTGTCCAATCGTCTGTATGGACACAAATATCATCTATATATGTCACAGTATTCGTCACTCCATGTAGTAAATCTCTAGTTAGGTGTACGAAAGTGGCAGGAGCGTTTCGAAGTCCGAAAGGGAGAAACCGCCACTCGTAAAGACCTAAAGGTGTTGAGAAAGCAGTAAGATGGATGGATTGAGTCTGCATAGGGACCTGCCAATATCCCTTAGTAAGATCTAATTTAGAGAAGATTTTGGAGGTGGACATATCAAGGATAAGATCTTCGCAGGAAGGAATTGGTTCTGCGTCGGTCTTAGTGACATTGTTGAGTTTTCTATAGTCCACACAGAGACGAATTGTGGAGTCTTTTTTCTTGACCAAGACGATTGGAAAGGAGTACTCAGATGTAGATTTCTGGATGATTCCACTAGCTTCTAAATTAAGAATTTCCTTATTTAGACTTTCTCTGTAGCTAAGTGGGATAGAGTACGGCCTGCATTTGATAGGCTTAGAGTCCGAAAGAAGGATGGAGTGCTCGATCCTGTCCGTCCTACCTGGAATGTCGGAAAATATGTCCTTATATTCCGTCACTAATTCTATTGTCTGTCGTCGTTGTTCTTCTGTTAGTCCCGGTTCTAACCGTATACAATCTAATGTCGCAGTCTTGTCTACAATTGGAACAGGTAGTTCCATTCCGTCGTCGTCTACCTGATTCAGTACGGTTGTGGTGCTAAGTGCGTTTTCTGTATGCTCACTAGGTGTATGCATATTGTCGGCTTTGCCAGTCTCGCTAACTAGTGTAGTTGCGTTGTGTATGTCCGTCGTCTTATCAATAGGTGTGGGTGCATTGTGTTCGTCTGTCTCTAATTCTGTCTCTTGTCGTGAAAAGTAGGGTTTCAACATGTTGATATGAAATATCTCTAAGTGTCTGTTTATCGATATTTCATAGTCGACATCCGAAAGTTTTTGTATCACCTTGAAAGGCCCTTGCCATGAAGTTACCATATTATTACGTTTGTCAGGTAGTAATAGCAATACATCTTGACCAGGTTCAAGAATTATGGGTCTAGCACTTTTGTCGGGATTGTGATTGAGGATATCTGCACTGTTCACTGGAGTGAGTCTATTCTTCTCCTCCCAGGCAGATATTTCTTCATCTGTGCAATGTCTTAGCTGGGGTAGACACCCAAGAATTAACTCAGTACAAGGGTTGTCTAGTATTGCACATGTAAAGGTACCAGAAAGGAATGGGGTGTTTATACGGACTCTTGCCAGAGGATAGGTTTCTATATTTCCAGAAAAAGTCCGGCATTTTACAGAGTCACCAGTATAATCTTTTGGATCAACCAGTTCCTTTTTTACCCCAATAATAGAGCTACCACTGTCAAGCAAACATCGGCATGGCTTATCATTGACCAATGCAGTGTGAAACATCAAATTGCCTCTGGAGGCTACAGCTGCGTTTGCATTCTCAAAGGAGGATGTTACAATGTGTCCACATGTGAGTTTGCCGTCTGCATGAAATTGTTGACATTGGTTACAACTATCAAAGTTTAAAATATCGTTTACACAACACACATCTACCGATTGGGTAAAAGGTAATTCATTTTCGACCTCACATTCAGTCTCACTCCCACTATCAGAAGATGTATCAATCAAAATTGCACTGTTGGCCTTCATTCTTTGGCGGCCTAGGCACTTACTGGAATAATGCCGGTAGCTAGAACAGAAGAAACATTTGACTGCACGCCTGTATGCGTTTCTCTTGTTTTGTTGTTTCTTAATGACCATCTCAAGATGTGTCGGATAGTTTGGTGATTTATCACACATAGCATAAGTATCATGAAAAAGTTGGCAATACACACATTTAGGCAATTTTTGATCTTTCTTGTCGACTCTCTGAAATGGTTTTTTATTGCTACGATAGCTTTTAGGTTTGTCCTTAACAAAAGAGACTATTTCAGAGTCGATGTTTGATGTTTTAAAAATTTCTCTATTCGAGGAAAAATATGCGGAGCCTTTCTTCTCGAATTGTTCTATTGTTTCCATGTCTGACTGCTGAAGGAACTTAGCGAAAGGAGTTGGGACTGTGGATATGACTTTATCCATTGCTATTAAGTTCTTAAGTTTCTCATAGTCCTTTCCTATTTTTGCTGCACTAAGCCATCTATTCAGCACTCTTTGGACATTCGAGACATAATCGATGAAGGTCTCACTTGGTGTTGGTTTTAAGTTAGAAAACTGCACTTGATACCCAGGGGCATCAAGTAAAAAATGTTGCATTATTCTATCATGAATGTACTGATAGTTAGATCTAAGATCAGTTGGTATTGATTCAATAACTTTAAGGGGTTCCCCACTGAGGTTTTTCATGTAGATCATGGCCCACATATCGATTGGTACTTGATGGTATTTAAGCTGATATTCGACATTTTCTGTCCAGGCTGATATGGAATCTTCTTTACAGAATGGCTTAATAATATTTTTGTATTTATTAAGTTTATTCTCTTCTTGCTGACTCTTTAGTTTTGTAGCGGAGATCTCTGAGTGTGACTCTACTTCCATACCTTTCATCTTTAATTGTGTGTCTGATTCAATCTGTATTTGTTTTTCTTTCACTCTTGCCATTTCATCTATCTCTCTTTGCTTCAACTCTCTTTCCTGATCTAATTGTTTTTGCTTTAATTCTCTCTCCTGATCTAATTGTTTTTGCTTTAATTCTCCTTCCTGATCTAATTGTTTTTGCTTTAACTCTCTATCCTGATCTAATTGTGTTTTCTTTAACTCCTTATCTTGTTCTAACTGTTTCTGTTTTGTTTCTTCAGCTAATTGTGCCATCTCTTTTTGGTGTTGTCTCTCTTTCTCTCCAATCTCTTTCTGATGTTGTCTTTCTCGTGCACGTTCATCTCTCTTGGCATCTTTTACTTCCCTAAATTTTTGATCTGCATATTGCTCTATTTCCTTTCCGGTGTGTCCTAATGCCTTGCCTGCCTCTATGAAATCAGCTAAAGTTGACATATTGTTGGATAATTAGCTAGAGTTGATAGGTACTCAAATATTTACTCAGGTCTAATAGCTATGTTGAGTTTTTAAATGCCTGTGTACAAAAAATATTCTCAGATTACACCCTGAAAAAGAGATGCATTATTAATTATATTGCATGCAAAATAATTTGGATATACTCATCTCAGCATCCCAGAAAAATCAGGTACATTCGTTTGGCACCTCAGGTACAATCGTTTGGCACCTCAGGTACAATCGTTTGGCACCCCAGGTATGATCGTTTGGCACCTTGACATACACCTTCCGTTACTCTTATACACCGCTCTTGTTATACCTGGTTTACAAGAGCATCAATAATTAACTATTTGTAAACGACATATGACTTTAGACATTTGTTTGACATAACAATCACATGCCCCCGGACAACACAATGTGGTATAGTTAATAGTAAATGTCACTGTCCTGTCTTCGTTCTTATGTCTTCTGCGTTCCCTAACTATTCCTGTTTAATTTGTGAAAGTGCTGTGCAGACGGGATCTTATTTGCATAACGAAAGTAGTGCCATCGTGACGGTAGAAAATAGAAAAGGCTACAAATAAATAAATAAACGCTTTGAAATAAATATAAAGGTAATAATAATGTTTAAATAAATCAATATATTCAATAAATAGCTTGTATAAATAAATAATATTCAATATAAGCCAGAGATTCAGGCGAGCAGCCGCTTGGCGATTTGTAAACAATCTGTCGCTGATTGCAAATGGCGTAGGGCAGCTGTTTGTCAGCCGCGTTACGTCACAGGCGCAGCGCTATTTTTAGATTGGAAAAATCGATATTGTCGCCGGCTCATTTTTTTTTTGGTATTGCTCCGCCGTGAATTATATTTGGTAAATACTCATAAATAAATCAATAATTGTAGAAATAAATGATACAAAACTATAATAATAATACTTACAGATTAGAAGAAAACATGTTCATACATTACAAACACTTCAATAAGCATAAATAAATGTTAATCGGTCACGATGGGCACAGCTCGCACCTTGTTCTAGTCTGCACACGCCATTTTACACTAACACAAATTAAACCCTGTGATAAACTGACAGTAATACTATTCTAGAGCCGTGGGTGAGTGTTTTTGCTTGAACAATTGTCCAAGCTACACTTCTGACACCACTTTTATCCTAGCCTGTCATCAAGCGATGCTACAGGCATTACGGGATAAACTTCACTCGCACCACACAAAAAGACTTGTCAGTCGTACGAGAGGAATTGATTACACATTTTATTGCCACTGGCTCTTTACATTACATAAATGCACAAAACTGTCTCTAATGAATCACACATGAATACACAGAATTTCCTATCACTAGTCGTCCCTAGCCCTACTGCTAAATCTATCTACTCATCTAAAGAAATACGCATCGACGCTAAGCGATGTGTTCCCTACGAAGTCTGTCCCCAGTCTGATGATCCTCCGCGTGCTGATTACACAGTACGCGGACGGAGCTCGGGTGTACTTCGGTTTTTGCGTGCTACATCATTCAGCACGCTTAGAGTAGTCGCCTACTTTTGAATTTCATTCTAGTTCTTCGTGTCTATCACGTTGGCGTGACTACGCCGCGACCAGAGTGCTTACTCTCTGGTTGCCACCTCCGTGTCTCATGAGAGAACTGTTTAACAGTTCCCCTTCATATCTACTCTCTACACCTACCCTGCCCTCATATTGGGACACTGGGTTATCTCTAATCTACTTGAGGTAGACCACTCATCCCGGGTGGTCTTCCCTCCATCTATACCAGTCTTTGACACCAACCTGCTCTTTAACTTTCTGTATCTTTGACTCTTTGACCGTTTCTCAAGGAAGCAAACAGGGTACAAGGGGAAACAAATATTGGAACTTTCTAGTTGTTTGGCCAGACTGTTGTCGTGTGACGGCTAAATTTGGCGATCTATCATGATTGTACCGGACTCTGTGGCTAAGGGCTTGCGAACGCGGTTTGTGAGCCCGTATACCCGGGTTCGAAACACGGCAGTGCTGGTTTTTTCGAAAAAGGTATAGGGGCCGGTCGTTCAAAAAGCAATGGCAAACTACTGAACGTAACACTTGCCTAGTACATCAACAGCAGCTGAAAAAATGCTGATGTTGACTGCAACGTCCCGTAAGGGATACGCAACACAATCGATGTGCCGCAAACAGCGTGTACAGCGCTTCTCACACTTATAATACGTTTAACGTTTAATTAAATTTTAATATTGGGGATGAGTTTCCCTATTGTTGTTGTTGTTGTTATTTGAATAAATGTGTACAATTTACACATAAAAGGCTTTCTGGCATTTAGCGAATACTGCTGGCTTTCTTTTCTACGTTCTTCTTTTCGATTTATCTGTCCACCTCAAACGTGCTTGCAAAAAATATGGTAAAATATTTACATTTGAGGTTACTTCTTTTGCTTTTTATTTTCATCTCCCAAATGACCATAGGCCCTCATGCCAAGCTCTTTTTTTTTTGCCGCTCTTTTTCTTCTATTGAATTGTGTCCTACTGAGTTTGCCATAAAGAGTCGCAACAAGGAGGCAGGTGTAATTTTCTGTTCATCGTTTGTCTTGTTGCTTGTTCTTGTACAACAAACGTCATATTTCACTTCATCAGTGTCTCTTTTACCCCTCTAGCCAACTTCTTCTTCTTGCCTTGTAACCCAATGTTCTCATGTAGAACGATCTGCCGCTGGTCTAACTAGTTCCATTCTAGCTAAATACCTTAACTATTTAATTCTGTAGTATTATGTAAAGTCAGTAATTGGAATTGGTGTTATCCCTACACCTCTCTTTTGTTTTTCCAGCTACGTTTCTTTACATGGTCCTTTGTTGACAAGTTCATAAATTGTTGGATTTTGCAGCTAATGTTTTCTACGAGGCTAGGCAGCTTAAGCGCACATCAACCCCCTTCAGTCACCTTCTCTACGACATGTCTGTTAGATTATGGTACTTATTATTCTTTGCTTCTCTTACAGGCCCCGGTAACACATGGGCGACTGAAGTCATTTACCAAATACATAATAAAACAAATGGGTATTTTAATATTCTGGTGAGAAACAAGCATAGACACATGTAACATACTGCACATAGATTTCCGAGCGTGTTAACAGATATCACAGATCTTTAAATAATATATGCCACGCGTGAATGAAAACAGTTGGAATTTAGCATTGACTTCTCGCTCAGAAATCAAAGGCAAACTACTGAACTTAAAATTGCCTAGAAAATCAACCCGGGGTTGTTCTTCAAAGAACATGCAACATGAATGAATGTACAATAAATAACAATTTTATAATAGCAACTGAGAAAAGCTGGTCCTCCGGGTTGGGGGTTGAAGCGTGGGGTTAACATCCCCACCTTTGTAAAAACCTTTTTTTGTTACGAAACAGATACGCGAGCCTTGATTTCGGACTGACTTATCTGGACAACGACCTTGGAACGTTAAAGGACTTTTGAGATTTGGAACATGGAATGTACGGACACTATATCGAGCTGGAGCGGCTGAAGAACTAACCAGGGAGCTGGTTGAATATCAAATGGATATAACAGCAATTCAAGAAATAAGGTGGCCAGGAGAGGGTACTTTAGAGCAAAATGGAATGATTATAATATATGGAGGAAACACCCAAAGTAAACATGAATTAGGATCAGGATTTTTCATCAAAAAAAGAGTTATGGGGGAACGTTTTAAACTTTAAAGCTGTTACTGACAGGATTAGTAAATTACGAATAAAAGGTAAATGGAAAAATATAACGATGATTAATGTACATGCACCTACTGAAGAGAAAGAAGATGCTATTAAAGAAGACTTTTATAATGATCTGGAAGATGTCATAGAAGAAACCCCCAAACGGGACATCCTGATTGTGCTGGGAGACTTCAATGCAAAAGTAGGTAGAGAGCAAACTAATAAAAATAGTGGACGGCGTGGAAAACTTACATACAACTTCAAATGATAATGGATGGAGAGTCATCAACCTGGAAGGAGCCAAAGTACTGCAGAATAGCAGTACTAGACTACAAAGAAAGGATATACACAAACAAACTTGGAAATCATGTGACAAGAGAACCTATAATCAAATAGATCACATTTTAATTAACAATAGAAATGCATCAAACATACACCAAGTTAGAAGTTATAGAGGAGCTGAGTGCCACAGTGACCACTTCCTCGTTGGAGCAAAATTTAAAATAAAACTTAAGAGAGCTTTCTATACTAAATTACAAAGATTACACCCAACATATAATAGAGAAAAACTACAAGAAATTACAGTCAAAGAGAAACTCTGCAAAACCCTTTGGAGGAAAGCGTTGACCAAACGTGGTTGAATATCAAGAATACAATTCAATCTACCGCAGAAGAATGTCTCGGTGTCTTAACCACGCATAGAAAGAACAGATGGTTCAATCAAAAAATGTGAAGAAGCAGTCATTAAGAAAAAGAATGCCAGACATTTATGGTTAAATGACATCAACAACATCCAAAAGGAAGAGGATTACAGAAATGAATGTAAAGAGGCTTCAAAAATAGTCCGATAGCAGAAGCGAGAATATATGAGTAATATAATCAAAGATATGGAAACTAATCACCAGAAAAATGAATCCAGAAAGTTTTTTAAAGAACTGAAGTCAATGAAACGAGGGCACCAACAAAACACATATGGTTTAAAAGACAAAAATGGGAATATGATAAATACCAATGAGGAAATGTGCAACACATGGAAATAATATTTTGTTGAATTACTAAATTGTGAAGCTCCAAGTAACACTTTCCCACAGGAAGAGGTTCTAACATGTGAACCACAAATTGAAGAACCTACATTTGAAGAAATCCTATATGTAATCACACGACTTAAAAACAATAAGGCAACTGGGACTGATGGAATTGCTGCTAAATTTATAAAGGCAGGTGGCCATGCATTACATCTAAAGCTATACGAACTAATAATAAAAATCTGGAGGACAGAAGAATTACCCCATGACTGGACAGAGTCATTATTAATACCTATCTTTAAGAAAGGAGACAAGTTCCAATGTGGAAATTATAGAAGAATATCACTACTGTCCATAAGCTATAAGATACTATCCGCAGTATTACTAAATAGACTAAAACCATATTCAGAAGACATATTAGGTGACCACCAGGCGGGTTTTAGACAAAACATACCTGGGTACAATCTTCAACTGCTCCAGCATCATAAGGGAAGAAATACAAACTAGAATCAACTCTGGAAATAAGATATTCTATGCACTACAACATTTTCTAAAATCAAATGCGCTATCTCGTAACACCAAAATCACTATATACAAAACACTGATCAGACCAGTTGTGCTGTATGGCTCTGAAACCTGGAGTACAACGAAAAGAGACGAAGCCTTGTTACAAACCTTTAAGAACAAAATTTTAAGACGCATCTTTGGACCCATTAGGGATACACAAAGTGGAGAGTGGAAAAGAAGAAGTAACAAAGACATTTATGATCTGTTTAAGTCCCCGCTAATCACTAGTATCATGAAGGCTAATAGACTACAATGGCTGGGGCATATAGAAAGAATGGAAGATAATAGGGAAACAAAACTCGTTTACACTCAGAAAATAAATGACCGTAGACCCCGAAGTAGACCAAGAAGACAATGGAGAGATAATACATATATAGACCTACAAGCACTTGGAATCAACGACTGGCAAGGGACGCAGAGGTGTTTCCAAGGCACCAGGGCCGGGTTATATACTGGCCAAGACCTATTGACGCGTCCTCGTCGACCGTCCTGGGCAACAGATCCCTTCGGGTTCCTGGCTAAAGTCAATAGGATCGCCAATTCCTCCGAAGTCGGAGAGTGTCTGCCTGTACGGCGAGGAACCACCAGTCTGCACACCAATAAGCCAGACATGGGACAACGGATACTCACGCAAACCTCAG
This sequence comes from Cepaea hortensis, assembly GCA_963921405.1. Classification (NCBI taxonomy): domain Eukaryota; kingdom Metazoa; phylum Mollusca; class Gastropoda; order Stylommatophora; family Helicidae; genus Cepaea; species Cepaea hortensis. The sequence goes on along the minus strand of OY992892.1, from coordinate 45,623,780 downwards.
GTCCTGTATGACATCACACTGATGTTGGACAACAGGATGCCTTCATCCGACATACAGGACTTCGCGTTGGAGCTCAAGCCAACGAACACAAGCAAGCAAGCAAGCAACGACTGGCAAGAGAAGGTCCACCAGAGAGACGAATGGAGACGGATTGTATCTGCAGCAAAGAACCTCAATGGCTTGGAACGATGAAGAAGAAGAACTGAGAAAAGCAATAATAACAACTGTAAAATATGCCACAGATGTATGAAGTTTCGGTCACAACCTTAAGAACAAAAATAAACATGGCTGTTAAGAAAATAGTTACAAGTTATAACACGCAATATTTCAACACCTAACCCAAGAGGTTGTGAAAATGTGGTTATATATAAGTTTAGGTCGTACTTCATGATAACAAAATAAGGCTCTACAAAGGCAGAAAAATCAAAACGAGAGTGGGTGACAGAAACAAACAAACAAAAAGACAAAAACAATGCACTTTTGTAAAAATCATACGGAATGGTAAAATTTGAAGACAAACGAGCAATATTGGATAGCTACTACAATAGAGGACAAATTGGAATGGTGAACAATTCCGAATAACTTATGTCATTGATTACCAACAATGATGACACAATGAAAGAAGTTAAAAGACGAATATCTATTGCTTTTCAAAGACTAAAACAACTGAATACATTGTGGAGAGGGACAGATAGAACAACAAAAATTAGAGTTTTAAGAGCATACATATTTCCCATTGCAACATACGCCTGTGAGACCTGGATACTTACTAAACAAGCTGAACAGCGCATAAATGCCTTTGGATTCACATTTTATAGACGAGTTATACGAATATCTTGGATAAATAAAAGAGCAAATGCAACAATACTTCAAGAGCTGAATATTGAAGAAAGTTAGCTATTAAAGACGATTTCAAGATGGCGACGGACGGTCGTGTTGTTTTGTGTTCGTTAACTTTTTCGCGTAGGGGATGGATTTTTTCATCTCTTGCGTGTAATTGGCGTGCCAGGATGTAAAACCAGGAGTTTCTACTCAAGATCTGCGCGGGTGCTACGGAGTTCGTGCATCGAGCGAAGCCATCCTTGAGTGAATTTTCAGCAGCGTGTGTGGTTTTCTCAGTCTGTGTTTACGTTTTTTTTTTTCAACATGGCGGAACAACGTGTTTTTTTCGAGCGGTCAGCAGTCAACATACCGAAGCGGCGTGGCAGACGCGCAGGGAGAAAGAAGCAAGGTAAGCGTGGTGGTTTGAGGCGTTTTAGACTCAAGTGTCACCGTCTAGGACCCAGGAATATCCGTATTCTATATTGGAACTGTGCCAGTGTAATACAACGGGGCTCTATTTTAGAAACCCTAGTTTACAGGAACGACATTGTAGCACTCCAGGAGACGAGACTGGGCGATCAGCTACTCCAAATTGCCGGCTTCAAATGTTTCTACAACAGACGACATCTGGGAATGGCGTTTCTCGTTCGCGACAGCATGGTGGCGTCAGAGCTAGACATGTCCAGTTGGGACAGTGACGATATACAAATACAGGCGTTGAGAGTTCATTCCAGTATACCATTCGTGTTGGTTAATGTTTATGCCCGCAATGCCAGTGTGAACGCCCAGAAGTGGCAGTGCCTAAGTGGCATATTAGGCCACGAGAGAAATGTTATTTTCTGTGGTGACTTCAACGCTAAAGGCAGATCATGGGGAAACACTTCCTCCAATACACAGGGGGAGGAGCTCGAGACTGCACTGGAAACCATCGACCTGGTTTGTATCAACAGTGGCTGTGTCACCAGGACAGCAAGCCGCCCGGGCGATGAGGACAGTGCTATTGATCTGGCGCTAGTTTCACCTTCACTCACTACAGTGTGTAGATGGAGTGTCCTAGGACATCATGGCAGCGACCACCACCCTTGCAGCATACTGGTGGAGAAAGGCAGAACCAGGCAGCACAAGCTAAAGGTAAAGACGTTCCAGTATGACAGTACAGGGCAAGATGTGGTGAGTAAAATAAGACGTGACAAGCGCAGAACGTTTCAGGGCAGGAAAAAAAGCTGGGAGCAGCTACCGTGGTGGAGTTTCGAGGTGGAGAAGGCTTGGGTGGATAAGCGTAGTGCTGTAAGGAGATGGCAAAATGCCAAGAAGAACAGGGCTGGTCATCCTAGTCCCTGCTTGCACTTAGAAAGAGAGATGCACACAAAAGTAAGCTACTTCAGAAAACTGGTCAAGGTTGTTAAAAGCGAAAAATGGGCAGAGGTGTGTCAAAGAGTAAGCACAGACAAGTCACTGAAATTGTTCTGGCGACTACATAAAAGCATGAGTGGTGCAGTCAAGAATAAGAGCATTTCTGACTTCCAAGGTGCTGACCTCATCTGGCAGAGGGCTGACGAGGACAAGGGCAAAGCCCTCTTTGAACGCTACCTTGAGCAGAGCAACCAGACAGATATGGGAGGCCGAAATCTGGCCAAGGAGGTCACCTCAGACAGATGCAAGGCCCAGAACACTTCGGATGAAGACACAGTGACAGTGAAAGAAATCAAGGCTGTGCTTCGACGATCAAAAAACAGTGCTCCAGGTCCTGATGGCATAAGATACGACGACATAAATAGGTGTACCGACAATGAGCTAGAGAAACTAGCAGACATGTACAACAACAGTATAGGGAGTGCTAGCATCAAGTAGGAATGGTTACACAGCTATCTGATTCCCTTGCCAAAGCCTGACAAAGACCACAAAAAAATTCAGGGATATCGAATTATAACCATGCAGAATACAATAGGCAAGCTGCTGGAGAAGGTAATTGCCAGGAAAATATCAAGCCAACTAGAGAGGCAAGGTGTTTTCCCACCTACCCTGGGTGGGTACCGTCCAAAAAGAGAAACCTGGACCAATGCAGCAGTCTTTGCCCAGGATGTCTATGAAGGTTTCCACTCAGGCACTGAAACCGTTGCTGCAGCGATTGATCTCGAGGACGCATACAACAGAGTACCACTGGATTTTTTAATGTTTCAGCTTCTCGAACTAAACGTAAGTCCATTCCTCCTTAGTTGGATCTCACTGCAGCCCTCTTCCAACGGAAAGTAGTTTTTAGATGTGGCAGGTGGACTTCGGAACCAACAACAATATATCCTGGCCTACCACAGGGATCACCTTTATCTCCGGTACTGTTCAACGCCTACACAGTGAGAATCACCAGTGAGCAGATCACTGGACCTGGCAGGACATTGTCATATGCCGATGATGTTTTAGTGTATCGTCAGGGTAAGGATAGAGAGGAGGTTGCTGTGGAACTACAAACCGAACTCAATCGCATAAGTTCTTGGTGTGATGAAGCTGGGGCAATGGTCAACCCAACAAAGGCAACAGTGACTTGGTTCTCGCTGAATAATCATATTGTCAACACTCCAACACCAACTGTAATGCTGTGTTCAGAGGCGGTGGAAAGAACGCAGGCAATGAATTACCTGGGGATACGGTTTGATCGAAACCTTGCTTATAATGTGCACATAGACCAGGTGATAACAAAGGCCAAGCGGGGTTTGGCAGCGATGCGGGTGATGGCGGCAGCAAACTGTGAGCAGCGCCATCTATGTCTTCTGTACGAGGGGCTGGTCATGTCTGTTTTGGAGTATGCAATGGCAATCCTGACTCTCAGCCATAAGCAGATAGAAAGGATGGAAAGGATACAGAATGAAGCTATGCGCATTATTCTTGGATGTACAAGAGATACAGCATGCAGGGCGATGCGCTACCTTCTTGATTTTCCAACCATTGAAGAGAGAATACAAGGTTGCAGGGCACGCGCCTACCTCAGAATTAACGCAAACACACAACATCCACTGCAGGGTGAAATTAGGAAGGTGAAGGGCAGCAGGTTAAAAAGAGGACGGTCGTGGATGGGTCAAGCCGAAGACATTCTTCAACAGGTGTGTTCACTTGAGGACTTAGAACCTGGCGAAGAGTGGGTGCAAGTGCAAACAGACTTCTGCACATCCTTTTCGTTTGCATCCAACTAGATAGAAAATGCAGACAAGAAAATCCGGCTGCTGTTGAGGCTGAAGTACAAGCGTTGATTTTCGAGAATTCGCTAGACGGTGACGCGGTCATCTACACAGATGGGTCGGTCGTCCGACATGTGAGAAGCTCATGGGCCTTTACAGCTCGGGCCGGAGGGAGAATTGTGAAGGAGGACTCTGGTGCTTTCACTAAAACCACAAGTAGCCTGATCATGGAAGTCATGGCAGTAAGTAAGGCAATAACATGGCTCGAGACACAGACATTCACTAGGGCTTGTTTCCTTAGCGACTCAATGAACATGATCAAGAGGATAGAGGAGGGGCTGATCCGAAGAGAATGGTTGCTGCCTCTAGAGCGGTCTCGACTGGCAAAGATTAGTTTCATCTTCGTGCCAGGGCATGCAGGAGTACAAGAAGATGAGCGGGCTGACAAGCTCGCAGGTGAGGCTACTGTGGAGGGCGGACGCGCCATGGACCAGGCCGACATTCTGAATTCTCTACGAGAAGTAAGACTTTTGCGAGAACCAAGTGATGACTGTGAATCTACAACAATGGCCAGACTGCGAGAGCAGCAAATTAAAAGAGGGGTGGCCAAACAAGAACACTACGCAGGAAGCCAAAGAAGATTGATAAACCAACACAGAACTGGCGTCGTTAGCCGCTACACGTTGCGGGATTTGCTGAGGAGGGGATCCGAGCACTTATGGACTGAATGGTTCAATGTGCAATGAGGATGATCTGTCGACTAACTAACTAACTAAAACAAAGAAAGTTGAAATATTTTGGTCACTTGAAACGTCACGAAAGTTTGGAGAGAACAGTAATGGAGGGGTATATGCCTGGGAAGAGAGGAAGAGGAAGGCCAAAGAGAAGATGGATGTAGGATGTGGCGGATGATCTCCAGATGGGTGTATCGGACGCGAGACATCTTGCTTATGGTCGAGAAGTGTCCTGGAAGGTTGTAATGGGAGCGAGGTTCTGCAAGGAACATGCTACTGAATGAATTAATCGCTTAAAAAGTCGCTTAAAAGTCGACAGGGTCTACTTCATTGCATCGGGTTTTTCTCATATGGCTCAGTCTCTTTCCGCAGCGCGGAAAGCGTCGCACAAAGCACGAACTCCGTAGCTCTAGCAACGACCCTCAGGAGTCTCCTAAAAATGCACCCGTGAACCGAAGGATGCGGCCCGGAATCGAACCCACAACCTTTGGAGCCCGAGGCAGACGGCTTGACCACTTCGCCACGGAGACTCCCTGTTATTTCACTGAATTTTCACTGAATGAATGAGTGAACCAAACAAGTGGGAAGATCGCAGGTGAACGAACTAACGAACGTTTTTCAAAGTGTACAAACAGGACCAAAGACGGAAAGTGTTGGATATCCATTGCGTCAGTCTTAATTGTAGAGATGGCTCCTGATTCAATGTATTTGTAATTTATTTTTGTATTTTGAGGGCGTGCAATTTTTATTTGATTGATTACTTTACACCTTATAAACGTAACAGTTGGTTTTGCAAGAAGAAGGAGTAGCGGGGTTGTGTTAAGACATTAATATTGTGTTAATATTAATGTTCTAATAATTGTAGCGTGTCCGCAATACCCATCACCCACCTTCCCCACCATCCCATTATTCTCTTTATCCCTAGGCATTTTTCATTTCTTTGCTCTCATTTCTTTGTTCTCTTCTCACGGACTCTGGTGCAGAAAGTTATTCCCACGTTCGCCGTTTTAGTCCTTCTTTTATTACTGTCAACTAATAAATAAACGCCGGAATCCCTGGCCTAGGATTTAGCGACTTTCTCCGTAATTCCGTATATCCACGCGAGGAACGTAACTTGCGCGAGAATTGGTAGCGGTTCTCGCCGCGTTGGTAACTTACGGGGTATATGAGCCGGCCGCTCAGAAAACAATGGCAAACTACTGAGCGTAATCGTGCCAAGAAATCAACAATCAGCTGAAAGGTGCTGATGTTGACAGCGATGTCCTGTAAATGAAAAACAAAAATATCACCCGTGTGTTACCGGGGCGCTTAAGGGAGACAACGAACAGTAAGTAACACTGTAACCCATCATACATGTCGTAAGAGGCGACAAAGGAGGGTTGGCATGAGTCTTGCTACATCAGATATTAGAAAACTTTTAACTGCTAAATCGAACCAGTCATGAAAGTCTACAAAGTGCTTTGTGTGAATGGACTGAGGGCCTGTGCTCCAATGAGGGATTTTTTTTTTATTCGTTCGCTCCTTTGAACTCGAGCATACATTCACACTAGATTGGTGTTTTTTTAATTGTGGGCTAGCTTTCCCTGTTACCAGTAGCTTTCCCTATTTCCAGTGTCCTTCGCCATCAGACGAACCCACTTAGACTTCTTAGGTACTTATAATTTACGTTCCGAAGTCAAGGTCAATTTGTGTAGGAAGGTTAAAAGCGAGTATTCCGCTCCGTGGCGTAGAGGTTACGGATACAATTCGTGATCCCGCATATTCGCGTTCGAAACACAGCTTCGCGCGATTTGGCAGCAGACCGAGTTGAGTGTTTTTTTTTAACGAAATGGTATGGGTGCTGGTCTTTCAGAAATCAGTGGCAAACTACTGACCGTAAACTTGCCAAGAGATCACAGCAGCACAAAAACATGCTGGTATTGACTGCGACGTCCTGTAAAGGATATGCACTAACTTTTTAACTTATCCATTCGGCCATGGCGACCTACATCTGGGGGATTAAAGGCAGAAAAAGAACTTCAATGTTGACTTAGTCCGTATAAAATATTAGATGCAGAATCCAACGAACTATGAACAACTCTAAAGAAAAGAAAATAAACACTCGGCCAACCAGGATGAAATGAGTATCTTCACACAGGAAGAAATATGACGCCATGCGGTGGTAGCTGTAGGGAGTACGACCTCCCTCCCATTTATATATTTTCAGCCTGGAAGAAGAAGAAGAAGAAGAAGAAGAAGAAGAAGAAGAAGAAGAAGAAGAAGAAGAAGAAGAAGAAGAAGAAGAAGAAGAAGAAGAAGAAGAAGAAGAAGAAGAAGAAGAAGAAGAAGAAGAAGAAGAAGAAGAAGAAGAAGAAGAAGAAGAAGAAGAAGAAGAAGAAGAAGAAGTGCAATGTTAAAGGAGAGAATACGAAGAAGAAGTTCAATTTTTTTAGCTCTACTGTTATCTCTTGCAATACATATTTGATGCGCCATTATTTGTATACTTCCTGTAACAATTAGTTTTCCATTCCTCGTCACATATCGCATGTTTTGTCACCAGTGGAGTGGTTTCTCTCGTAGTATTGGTGGATTGTATAAAATGTCACCGACAAAACATTACTTGTATGACATGTGGGTTGTCAGCCGTCACAGATCATTGGGAATACATAACATTCTGAACTAGAGCACATATTGTTACGACATATGCAGCTAACCAGTTGCGTCGCTTGGTGAGACAATCTTTTTTTCTCACATAAAGTAGGTCCGTTTGGTTATATTATTTCCAACATCCATTTAATCTTCTTTGTCGGTCAGTGTGCCTGTCTGCTGTCTGTCTGTTAATCGGTGTATGTAAGCATGTATGCATTTTCATCTGCCATATATATATATATATATATATATATATTATTTTAGCTGACCCGGCCTGGCATCGCCCAGGTCCTGGAGGGGATCTGTCTGTCTGTCTGTCTGTCTGTCTGTCTGTCTGTCTGTTCATCCATCTAATCTATCTATCTATCCATCTGTCTGTCTGTCTGTCTGTCTGTCTGTCTGTCTGTCTGTCTGTCTGTCTACACGGCCTCACTGTCTCTCACAGTTGATTCATCCATTTGCACCGAGAATTTTCTTGTTTTCAGCTTTTCAACAAGTTGTATTTCAATATCTTCACTCATTTCGTCTATTCTTCTGCTAACAGCATTGTTACTTAGTGGCATAGCTTTAACGTCTTTGTCATATTTTCCAGAACCGTTTCAAGAAATGCTGATATTGATAGTTTGATACATAGCGAACTCTTGTGCATTCAGGAAGATTGCTGAAGATTGATGTCAATAAAAAGGTGGAAAACAGCGCCCGGCCCAGCCGGCACCGGCGGAGAGAGAAGACGATCCTCGTTCATGAAGGAATAGCCCAATGTAACAGGGTGACTTCGCTCCTGCACAAACATGATGGCCCCCTTTTACACTAAAAAGGCACAGATTTACCTAGAGCCTCCTTAATTGCAGGAGGATAGTTGTAAACCGAAACCATTGAGCTTGCTACATGAGGTCAGTCCCCTGACAACACCGCTACGGGTCCTGAAGGAGGGATGTTTCTCTCCCAGTCAATACCAGTTGAGGGACAGCCCTTAACCACTGGTTCACTGACATCCCATCGATGCTGATAAGTTATCGCACGGATCTCGTAGAGAAGTGTCCCAGTAGAAGATCATTTCCAGAATCCCGCTCTTAACGCGGACGTCCCAGAGGTGTCTACATGGCTTCTGTAATAATAAGCGGGTGGATGAAGGCAAGTGGGCGAATAGCCACCTATTATCGACAAGCGGGAATGTAGCTGCAACAGTTGCAAACTATGTTGCCTTGTACTTTTTATCATCACTGCTAGTAATTCATAATTAGTAATTTCATGGCTTTCAGGGCCAACAGAGAGACAGACTGACAGACAGCAACAGATGAACAGCACGATGGAGGAACGCGTGTATTAGCCGTCAAGGCACTGACAAACGACCAGCGTGCTGGTAAATACAGACGGTGGTTTTCATGATGCTAATTATCACCCTGAGGTCGTCGCTATAGTTGTCGTTGTTATTATTATCACCAGCATCTTCATCGCAGTCACCGGTGGTGGCGGCGGTAGCGCAACGGAGGTCGAAGCCCGTTAAACGCAGTGTTTACTATTGATGCTTGAAAATCATTGCCACAGGCGTCAGCCAATCAGCGCAAGGCGGACTGCATTTCTACCAACCGAGTTAACGAACCTGAGATCGCAGGTAGCCGATAAACCACCAAGCAGCAGGCAACAAGACTAAACAAAAACAGGACAAGACACTAGCCCCAACGAAGACAATCAAAGAAAGATATTAATCAGAGTACAGGAAGCAGAAGAGAAAATGACAAAGACGACTTTATCACAAGTCTACGCTAAGATCCCACATCACTAACTCTAGTGATGTTCTGTTCCCGCTGAATAAATCGTTAAATGAATGAAACTATTTTATTTATGTTACTTTCAGCTCGCTTTATGTCGACAATGAGAATAATTGAAATCGATGCTTTAGTTTAGTTTAGTCGATGGATCAACATCACAGCACACGGGTGTAACCCATAAGTGCTCCGTTATACTCATAACTGAAGCCTGAGTCCGGAGAATCTCAGCTCAGTGTACGAACTCCGTAGCACCGGCGAGGATCCTGAAATACTTTGGATAGATTTTTAATTCAAAATTTTGCCCGGGCAGCGCCGGTAGGCTACTCTTTTTCGATTTCCAACTTTTTCTTTTTTTTTTAAAGCATATCCTTTACAGGACATAGCTGTCAACACCAGCATCTTTCAGCTGTATGTTGATCTCTTGGCAAGATCGTGGCGTGCTGATGAGCGTAATCTAGCCTAGGAATCAACATACAGCTGAAAGATGCTGGTGTTGACGGCAATATCCTGAAACAGGATGGAAACGCTGAAAAAAAAAAAAGTTTGATTTCCAACTGCCAAGGAATATTCTACGTGCGCAAAAATACATACGGGCGTCCGATTTCACTACCCAGAGACCAGGGGAAATTTTGCTACTAGAATTCCACGTATACAAATCCCGGCCCTCACCGGGGCTTGAGCCCGGAACCTCCATCACACGAGGCGGACACCTTACCTCGAGACCACTCAGCACCTTAGCTCTTATGGCTTAGGTTTTCCAAAGTGTGCATTAGAGAATAATTATAATAGTAGTCATCAAATAATGGCGGGAACACGGAAGAGATCTGCTGACACCTTGGTCGCGTGAAATACTTTCGGAGTCCAATGAGATTAGTAAATCCTGAATAAATTCTCTCTCTCTCTCTCTCTCTCTCTCTCTCTCTCTCTCTCTCTCTCTCTCTCTCTCTCTCTCTCTCTCTTTCTCTCTCTCTCTCTCTCTCTCTCCCTCCTATATTTCTCCCACTCCAACCCCACCCCTTTCTTTTTCTCTTCATTTGTCATCTATTGTGTGTCTGTTTTTTTCTCCTTTGTGTGTTGTCTATTTCCATTGTTACTACGACTATTTTCTTTCTCTTCCTAACTCCAGAGCAATAGTTTTCACTGTACCCAGCTTTGTGCTATGTTCTATTATGTAAATGGACCAAATATTAACTGTTAAGACATTGTTTCGTGTTTGTTGGTCCGATGATGACAACTTTGGTCAAAACGTTCGCCGGTATCTGTGTTTGTTTCCCTAATTTTCGAGCTTCTCGGGCATATTTTGTGTTTTTATTCAGACTCCTGTATCAGCTTGGCAGCAGTAAACCTTTCTTGATTTCGATGTGTAATGAGTCAAAAAGGCTGACCTACAGGCAGGAAGACAGACAGACTGGCTGATGGAAAGACAAACAGATATGCTGAAAAACTGCAGACAAATACGCAACAGATAAGGTGACATACAGAAACTTCTAGTCGAGGCAATCCGTGTTTGCTGTGTTGGCCTTGTGCTGATGGAGTTCAAAGAGTGTTAGAGACTAGCTTAGAATCTGAGAGAATGGCCAGCATAAGGAAAGTAAGTTCGATGTCCATTGTCGGTCTTCGCGTGGTGTTGCTGAGCTAGAAGTCTGTGGTAACGAACCCGAGGGTCTAGACTGTGGAAAGGTCTGTCAGATCTGAGCTCCAGCTCATCCTCAAGACTCAGATCATGTCCTCTTTGGGCATGGTAATTATACAGATGGGCGTGTCCATTGTAAGTAGATGGGGACAAACGGGAAAGAAAGACTGGTCGGTTGCCAGTGTAAACTGACAGATTTAGCTTGTGGCGTGCCGCTGAGAGGACATTCTGCGCCGCCTTCAGTGGGTCAGTACTGGCATAAGGGTCTCCGGAGTCCTGATATTCAGATCTGCCGGCTTCTGACGACGATTTATCAAAGGTGTCTTTGTTATCTGCACATTCTGAATATAGAAACGTATTCTTTTAATTATTGCACAACGAAGATATTACTTAAATAATTTTCAGCTAAAGTTTTCTACGGGATGGGGGTAGCCTGCTCCATGCCAAACTTCCATGGTCTCCTCTTTCGACATGCATCGTAGGTTACCGAGTTACTGTTATTTGCTTCCCTTAACTGGTTAAATGCCGAAGGATAATATATTGCTAAATGTGACCTCACATTTGGACAGAGGGACGATATATATATCGCCATACTAGGGTCATCTTGGTATCTGCCGCTATTTTAATGCTCAATGAACGTAAATTGACATTATAATTTGAGTTTGTACCATATTTGATCCATGCCTACTTTCTGTTCGGCACTAAATCAGTTAAGAGCCCCAGTAACACGCGGGCGTAGCATTGTAACTGCCCATTAAATGATTCATGGGAAATTAATGTGGTGTTGTCCTGTTGTTTCCCATGTTGGCTATGGTTACAGATCATGTTCACTGCACACCGATATCTCCATAGTGCTCTAGTCTCCCATAAGGAGATTGTCAGCTCATTGCATCAACGCTGTAGTCCCATTGAGCATCAACATGTGTCTAATGCCATAATCACGCATGGTATAACTATTTCAACTTTTCAGATGTTTTTTACTCTAGAACCATTACACTAGACAACATTCTTCGCGACTCTCTAATTATGTTAGAATGTCAGCAGATATGAAGAATGTATATTTGTTACGCCAAAATAGAATTTGCAAATGGGTCTGCTACTCTGTAATTAATTTTAAACGACCTCTTGCTTTGAGAATCCCCCTTCTAAATCAAACAATATCCATAGTAATTGTGTATTATTTTCAAAACAATCTATTCCTTCAGTTAATTTAAAGACAGAAGCACAGACAATGTGTTGCACGATTTATAAAGTGCAGGGGTTTTCTCTCTGAGCTTTAATCTGCTGTTATAGATTAACGGCAAAGGTTCGTTATTTTAACAGTTTTCAAAACGCAATTGACAATATAAGTGGTAATAAATGGGCTAAACATGGCTAATTAAATGGTTTAGAAAAGTTGATAGACTATCGCGGAAAATAAAGATTGACGCAGAGGTGTTTCCAAGGCACCAGGACCAGGTTCTATACTGGCCAAGACCTACTAACACTCCTAGTCGTGCGGCTTGGGCTACAGGTCCTTTCGAGGTCCTGGCTAACAATTCTTCTGAAGTCGGAAAGTATCTGCCTGCACGGCGAGGAACCACCAGTCTGCACATAAATACGCCAGACATGGGACAACGGATACTCTCGCAAACCTCAGGTCCTATATGACATCACGCTGATGTTGGACAACAGGATGTCTTCATCCGACAAACAGGACTTCACGCTGGAGTTCACAGCCAGCGAACACAAGCATGCAATAAAGATGAAAATTATTGACATTCTACCAAGGGCGCCATGCCTTGTAAACTGAAGTATCATGTGAAACGTCACAGGGCTTGGAAATTAGTTAGTTAGCTAGCTAGCTAGCTAGTTAGTTAGTTAGTTAGTTAGTTTGTTAGTTAGTTAGTTAGTTAGTTAGTTAGTAAGTTAGTTAGTTAGTTAGTTAGTATGTTAGTTCTAACTAGTTAGTTAGTTAGTTAGTTAGTTAGTTAGTTAGTTAGTTAGTTAGTTAGTTAGTCGACAGATCATCATCATTGCACATCGAACCATTCAGTCCATGAGTGTTCGGATCCCCTCCTCAGCAAATCTCGCAGCGTGTAGCGACTCACACCATTTCTATGTTGGTTTATTACTCTTCTTTGGCTTCCTGCGTAATGTTCTTGTTTGGCCACACCTCTTTTAACTAGCTATTCTCGCAGTCAGACCATGGTTGTAGATTCACAGTCATCGCCTGGTTCTCGTAAACGACTTACATCTCGTAGAACATTCAGAATATCAGCCTGGTCCATGGCTCGTCCGCCTTCCAAAGCAGTCCTACCTGCTAGCCTGTCAGCCTGCTCATTCCCTTGTACACTAGTAAGCCCTGGCACGAAGATAAAACTAATCTTTGCCAGCCGAGACCGCTCCAGAGACAGCAGCCACTCTCGTCGGACCCACCCCATCACTATCCTCCTGAGCATACTCATTGAGTCACTAAGGACACATGTCCGATTGAATGTCTGTGTCTTGAGCCATGTTATTGCATTACTTACCGCCATTACATCCATAGTCAGGCTGCTTAAGGTCACAGCAATTTTCCCTCAAGCCTGAGCCGTAAAGGCCCATGAACTTCTCACTCCTCGGACGACCGACCCATCAGTGTAGATGACAGCATCATCCTCTAAAGAATTCTCGAAGATCAGAGCATGTATTTCTACCCCCACAGCAGCTGGATTTTTGTGTCTGCATTTCCTGTCTAGTTGGATGCACACTGAAAATGATGTACAGAACTCTGTTGGCACTTGTACTCACTCCTCGCCAGGTTCTAAGTCCTCCAGTGAACACACCTGTTGCAGAATACCTTCCGCTTGACCCAGCCAAGACCTTCCTCTTTTTAACCTGCTGCCTTTCACCTTCCTAATTTCACTATGCAGTGGATGTTGTGTGTTTGCGTTAATTCTGAGGTAGGCGCGTGCCCTGCAAACTTGTAGTCTGTCTTCAATGGTTGGAAAATCAAGAAGGTAGCGCATCGCCCTGCATGCTGTATCTCTTGTACATCCAAGAATAATGCGCATAGCTTCATTCTGTATCCTTTCCATCCTTTTTATCTGCTTACGGCTGAGAGTCAGGATTGCCATTGCATACTCAAAAACAGACATGACCAGCCTCTCGTATAGAAGACATAGATGGCGCTGCTCACAGTTTGCTTCTGCCATCACCCGCATCACAGCCAAACCCCGCTTGGCCTTTGTTATCACCTGGTCTATGTGCTCATTATAAGCAAGGCTTCGATCAAAACGCAACCCTGAGGCAATTCATTGACTGCGTTCTTTCCACCGTCTCTGAACGCAGATTTACAGTTGGTGTTGGAGTGTTGACAATATGATTATTCAACGAGAACCAAGTCACTGTTGCCTTTGTTGGGTTCACCATTGCCCCAGTTAGTTAGTTAGTCGCAGTTCCAACTTCACAGCAACGGGTCGTCCCCATTATGCTCCGTTCCTGTGCCAGTGAATATCACACAAAATGCTCCCCACTGCCCAATGTGAAAAGTGGAAAAGACAGGAGTCTCGACAAACAACAGCCCGCACAGATACACTGTGCATAATGCCGCAACCAGAATGTCAACACAATAGTACCCCACAAAACACCCAGTTCATTTCTGATGGAATCGGCAGTCATTTTCCCATCTGAATGTTTCCTAGATGTTCACCCACACAGTCCACGAAATACAGTTCATCGTCGATGGCAGTGGCAGTCAACCAGAAGCCCAGCAGCCACGCATTTCTGCATAAGCCGAAAACCAGTCAACCCTGGGACATAGCCATCTGCCATCGCTCCGAACATGCAGTCAGTAGTAGGTTTCGCACGTTTTGGTTATCATTTGGCGGAGCCTCCGGACATTGACCTTGACCTCGGCTGATTTGCACTCCCCCTCGGTAATGAAGTTGGGTGGGTATGTAAGGGTGATATTTAATTCTTGTGTTTGTGTCCATATTTCCACATTCACAATCAACATGAAGAAACAACCTCTTGCAGTGGTCAACAATAAAGACGAAAATAAACCATTCATACCACTAAAAAACCAACAAACAACAAATATTTCGTTTTCATAACTTTTATTTTTTCCATATACAATGGCCGTTTCGTTTAGAATTTTGGAGGATTGATGAGGATTGACCTTGACCTCGACTGATTTCCACTCCTTCTTGGTCTCATAGTTGGGTGGGTTTTAATTCATCCAGTAGCATGTCCTTTGCAGAACCTCGCTCCCATAACAACCTTCCGGAAAATTCGACCACAAGCAAGATGTCATGTGTCTGATATCCTCAGCTGGAGATCAACCACCACACCCTGCACCCAGCTTCTCATTGGTCAACGGCCTCCCCCTCTCCCCAAACTTTCATGACCTTTTTTATGTATCGTCTTTAAAAACCAACCTTCTTCAATATTCAGCTCGTGAAATATGTCCTTCTACCCTTAATGTATTTAAAAATAACCACTTGATTTTCCCTTCTACCCCAACACCTTGGTGTTTCATTGATATCATCATTATTACCGTCTTATTGATAGTCAGCTTCGCCCTCCCTATTACTACAAATTTTGTAGATATCTACCATTATCCGCTCCTGTGTCATGTCGTATATTATAACCCCCGCTTAGTAAGCCGGTGTGTTCGCTCTCAATACTACTTTGTTATAAAGTATCAGTGACAATGAACATCCCTTTACACGTTCATATTTGTCCTCTTTATTTTCTAATACCTACTAGTTACACTATTATTATTCTTTCCCACCGTACGACAAGGATTATTAACTTTATCAAAAGTGTTATGAAGTACAAATATGTCGTAGATCTATGTAAACGGGTGCAATGAAAATGTGCTGAGAGGTAGTATTCAGGTTTATCAGTTTTCAGTCGCCGACACCAGACATTGTGCTGGAGATAATTTGAACTCACGACCCAGTCACAAGGAGAAACGGTTCTCGTGAAATTATACCTACTGGCGTCCATGTCTGTGTGCATGCGTCCATGTATGGGTGTGTATGATTATGTCTAACTACAAAGCTCTCTCTCTCTCTCTCTCTCTCTCTCTCTCTCTCTCTCTCTCTCTCTCTCTCTCTCTCTCGGTATCTTTCTATCTCTCTTTATACCTTTGTGATTTCAGTAATCTTATTGAGTACATAAACTATAGGTGACAGTCCACACAACTATAGAACCGCTGAGCTTCTCTGACCTGAACCCGTGAAAAGGTGAACTCCCGATAACTCAGCTTGCAGTTGATGGTGAAAGCGTGTCTACATACTTCATGGAAAAATCCGGGATGACCTGACCTGGCGATTGGGTGGTGAACTTACCTTGACCAGAAGTGTTTTTTGGGGAAGTTTCTGGTAAATGCCTGTACACATTCTGAAAACTGTTTAGGGTGTGTATAGATATACATAGCGTAGAAGTGCTGACAAGACATATTTCTATCTAGCTTTTTACAGTAACACCCAAACCAGCTTGAACTGCCTAATTTCTACCGGGTGATTCACCCCCGCCGACAGTATATAAAGCGGCGCGCACCATTTAAATTCTCATTAGACGTTCTCACCAGACAAGAGGACAGATCAGTCAAAGGAGTGGTAAGTTGGTATGTTATAAGTTTTTATTTTTTGTTACACACCATCACAGCCGAAAAATAAAAATAGATGTAGCAGAATAGTCCAACTATATGTTAATAACCATCACTCCTGTATAACTAAAAACCAACCAAACTATGATAGACAAAATTTCTTTGATATTAACACGAAAATAATATACATATAAAAATATACACAGCCTCACACAGTTCTCTTGAGACTCGCTCGTACCAACACGCCTATTTAATTATAGCGCTCAGAGCTTATAGCGCTCAGAGTTTACATCACCCCGTCGCCAACCTGCTCAGTTCATTCCCGAACTCAGCGATAGGTATCACTCTCCCACTTCCCCAGGTTAAATAGCAACAGCCGCTGAATTAATGCTGATGTTGACTGCAACGTTCTGTAAGGGATATGCAATTTATTTGTAGTTTAAGCAAAGAATGTGTAAACAACTTTCTTTATAAAAAATTGTAAAAGACACACCTCATACAAGAGCTCGGAAACGCACGTGGTGCACACCCCCACCCCTCCCCCATGCTGACCTTACCATACACACGGCACACAAAGCAACCCGTGAACATCAACCCCGCTACCCTATTTAAACTAGAGATAAACATTGCCCTGCCGTGGGTCTACAACACAGACTGACAAGGTAATTAAATTCCTTCCAGCTGACCCAGGAATTCCCCCGATGTGTTCCAAGCTGGGACATCTGACTAATTATATTAGCGAGATGTGTTGGTAAGAGAGGTATATTCTCTCTATAACTGAACCACAGAAAATCATATGGGCACATATGGGTAAAATTGCCTTTTCGTGAGCATTAAACTAACAAACAACGCAAAGGCAAACGGTTTTTTTTTTCACTAATGGTTTCCAGTATATAGAAATGAGTGCAAAGATGGTTGTGTGATTATCACCAGTCACTAACCAAATTGTGATTGTTGTAATGTAATGGTAAACCACCATCAAATGTCCTCCCACCAGGTGTAGGCGATCTTGCCTCTCCATAGCGCCTGGGCTCTTGAGCAATGTCTTTTCCCACCCTCTGTATCCATCAGCGGTCTCTCTCTCCTCTCTCTCTCTCTCTGTCTGTATCGCTACCGTTCTCTCTTCCTCATGCTCCCTCTTTTCTCTCTCTCTCTCTCTCTCTCTCTCTCTCTCTCTCTCTCTCTCTGTCTCGCTCCCGTTATCTCTCGCTCGCGCTCCCTCTTCTTTTTTCTCTCTCTTTCTCTCTCCTCTCTCTTTTCTCTCTCTCCTCGCTCTCTCTCTGTCTTTCTCCCTCTCTCTCTCTTGCTTGCTGTACCTCTTTCTCTCTCTCTTTCTCTCTCCTCTCTCTTTCTATCTCTCCTCGCTCTTTCTCTCTCTCCTCTCTCAATCTCTCGCGCTCTCTCTGTCTTCATCTGTGTGTCACGGCTGCTATCTGATTGTCTAATTGCTTACCGACCTTCGTAAATAAGTATGTGTCTTTATGTAAAGGCTTCTCTCTCTCCTTCTCTCTCTATCTCTCTCCCCCGCTCTCTCTTTCTCTCTCTCTGTCTCTCTCTTTTTCTCTCCTAGCTTTTTCTCTCTCCCTCTCTCTGTATTCATCTAAGTGTCATGGGTGTTGTTTGTTTCATTGTTTACCTGCCTTCCTAAATAAGTATGTGTCTTTATGTAAAGGCTTCTCTCTCTCTCTCTCTCTCTCTGTGTGTGTGTGTGTGTGTGTGTGTGTGTGTGTGTGTGTGTGTGTGTGTGTGTGTGTGTGTGTGTGTGTGTAGTCATCGGTGTGTCAGTCCTCTATCTTTCTCTCACTGTTTGCGTGCAATACTGAGCGAGTAGGTGTCTTTTTGTAATTGGTCTCTCTATATATCTGTGTGTAAAAGTTAACATAAAATGACAGCTTATGACCCCACTCCAACGCCATATTTAGAAACACTTAGGTTCAGTCTCATTCAGTTCAAAGTGAACAGCTGGCTGAACTGTCGGTGAACTATGAAAATAACAATGACAAGCGGTAAACTCAAGGTCAACTTTTACAGTAAACATCTTAAGACATGGGCTTGTGTCTATAGATAATCATAATTACAAGCTGACTAAGTTTGTTTTAAACAGACTACTTAGAGCTTTACATAATAAAACTTACTAGACTGAACTGACCACAAAATATATTCACACATGTCCTGACTCATCACTTTCTAGAAGTTTCATCACCCACCTACTCTGTATAAAAGGAGAGCACATGAAGACTAAAAATCATTGTGCTGCAACAAACCGTGGAGAAAACATCTCATTCACAAACCACACTGGTTAAGTGGTATACAGGTAGTATACAGGCTCGTTACACCGCATCAACAGAAGATTCGTCAGGCGCCCACTCTGTATAAATGGAGCGAGCAGGACGACTAAACATCATTGATGTTGCGACAAACCGTGGAGAAAACATCTCGTTCACAAAAACCACAATAGTAAGTGGTAAATATGTAGTCTACAGTCTCGTTACACCTCGTCAATAGAAGATTCGTCAACCGCCCGGTCTGTATAAAAGGAGCGCACATGCCGTCTAAAAAGCATTGTCCTGCGACAAGCCATGGAGACAACATCTCACTCACAAACCACAGTAGTAGTTGCTCTATATATAGTCTACAGTCTCATTACACGTCGGTATATAGGTGTCACTGGTGTATGTCGCATAACATAAAGTGTATGGTGCTACACTCGGGTTTACACCTCGAGATCTGTTCGGAATAAGAATACCAATACATATACTAATGACAATCGATTATAAGCTGAACGCTGTTCATAATCCTGACATCAATGCTTTAGTTGTATATCTTTGTGTAGGTTATACGGTGGTATACAACAGTATTCTTTTAGACTACTAGTCAAGGTTATTAGTGTATGTATTCTGAACACTAGTTCATATTTAACAACCAACACAAAGCAACCGGCTCTCACAATAGTGTATAATGAATGAGTGTTTATGAATGGTATATGTGTTTTGAACGCCACACATAGCACTTTTTAAAAACCAACGCAATACGTGTTATCTTAACACCACCCACAGCAGTGCAATAACAAAATCCATTCGTAACCCATGTACCATAGGAACGATATGAAATGTAATAACATGTATGCCTAGTGACAGTGATATCGACCAACTGAACATATGTCATGTTTTCCCTTATTACAGATTGAGATCGATACTGAAAAAAACAGAACCATAGTAATCATTTGGACCGAGACTACCTTATCATACCACAAAGCAGCTAACTAAGGTATAAATATTCTTGTCTCCTTTCAGGTCATCCAACATCATCAACCAGCACAATAATATAACGTGAATATACGTGTCTCATCATCATTCATCAGCATCATAATCTTCCACATTTTGTGGATAAGAGACCAAGAAATAGCGCTCCAGTGCCTGGATGGTGGCACTAAATAGTGTCATGGCGGGTGACTTTCATGCGTTTTCTCTGATGGTAGACAGTGCATTCTGTGTACATGTTTATTTATTTTATTTATTGTTTCCCCGGGTCACTAAAAGAATTCTGCTTGTTCTTCTACAGATTGAAAATACGACCAGCCCCTCGTTGACACGTGGATCACATCGATTCTACCACACACAAAAAGGTATGTCCTCCACTAAGTGTAATGTAACATATATGGGTCAACACCTATGTCCTCCTTATGTGTAATGTGTGGAAATATGTTGTTTTCAGTATGGTAATCTATTTGCATGGTTAAACAATGCACTATTCTGTGCACTCCCCATAGTGAAAGTGTGCTGACACAGAATGAGGTGTCAGAGAGAAAAGGGTGGCTGGCGCAGGGCAACTTAGAGTCACTGTGGTCACTATGTATCAATGTATATCACTAAATATATAAATGAAACTGACCTGTCTCAATACCCCTTCACAATGTGTCACATTCTTTGTGTGTAATTTTACATTGCATATATGCTATTACTTGCGTACTTGTCTATATAACACCTATAATTTGCTGCTATTTTTACACCTACAGCCCCCTATAGTCTACACCAAAGGAAACTAACTGCACAAGTGCCAGATTGCCAACCTTACTAATACGAAGAATCATCGCAATGCACCATTCTATCCCACATCAAGGTATGTATGCTTTCATCCTTGTTCACGACCTGAAATTTTCACTTTCAGTCATTTCTTCCAATAGTGTGCCCAGGTATTTTAAGTGTAGGTGTCTAAATTACCTGATCACTTCAGGTTTTTCATTAGTTTCTTGAAGGAATCGTTCATTGCTTTTTATGTCTGCCCCTTGCATTCAGAGTAATTTCCTCAGAAAACACATTTACACTGTCATTAGATCTTTTTCAACTTGTCTACTTTTTGTCTACACTTCACAACCACACAAAAGTACATGTTTATGTAGTGTTTCAATTCTTTCGTTGCAAATGACATCTTTTTATTGGTCAGTAATTTTTAGCTTGCCATTATTCTGTTGATTCTTGTTCTAGTTTCTCCAAAATACCACCTCTCAATTGTTACGATTGTTCCGAGATAACTGCACAAATTCATTCACTTAAGAATATTCCAATTTACTTTTCTATGTTGCATTATGGAAGGTACTTCTTCCCTGTGAGGCCCATAATCTGTGTCTTCTTACTATTCAGTTCTAACCCTAGTTGTTGACTGTGTGCATCTACTAAATGTTGCGGGTCCTCTTCATTGTCTGTAATCAGACTGTGTCATCTGCATATCTGTTATTGCTTCCTTTAATCTCTTCTATATTTCTTAAAATAGTTTCACTGTACAAGGAAGCATTACAAATACCTGTCTCACACCTCTCTCAATAGGCTGCTATTGGCCTGCTTCATTATCAATTTTTATGGTAACTTGTAGTTTTAATTATATGTTTTTACGTGTCTAAGGTCTTTTCCAGCAGTTTGTAGATCTTCAATTCTAAAGTATTAATCCTTTATGTTGTGATGCTGCCTGAACCGGGTTCTTGGTAGCTGTCATATAGTTAAGATCATCCACATTCAAAACTGGTGGACCTTCATTATTATATTCTTCTCTGTTATCCTCAAAAAGGTTTTTCAATATTCTGATCATGTGTGTAAAACCTATTCTATTATTTTATCCATATGTTGGCTTTAGGTAGCCTTCTGTTGATCTTTGATTAGTAAGTTGCTGAATTCTTTTGTATTAGTTTTGTAGATTTACTGTTGTTGTTTTTTTAATTTCTAAGCACTGGAGCCATGACTCTTTTACCTCTTATATAATATTCTGAGTTTTCTGTGATTTTCTTCATATTAGACAGGTTTTTCTTTGTTTCCATTAATTGTAAAATTGGTTCAAGCATCCCTGTCTTATTTTACTTTGTTATTATATCTATAATATTTATCCTTTCACCAGGTTGAAAAGATGCTGACACTGAAAAACCTTGAATCTATTATATACAAGGAAGTACACTCTCGAGGCTATTGCGTAGAAGGAAAGGAAGGCAACTGTCTACCACTGGTATGCATTCAACGTTTTTCATATTATCTCGCCATCACTAAATATGTTTAAACCTAAATTCTGTTCCTTGGTGGCCATAATCAGCAATGTTCATTAGTATATCACAGCTGTGTCATCCAATATAAAATAACACAGAGAATAGAATTACAAAAAGGTCGTTGTTTGTATTTATCCTCTGGTGACTACATAATGTCTGGATGCGAGGAAAACAGAGAAAATAAAAATACGAAATATAATACTAGGTGTTATGTGACGGGATAACCTCAATTGTCATATCTTCCTTTTGGTATGTCTTATAAAATATTTTCTGTAGGTATGGTATCATATAGGTGCGAAAAATATAAAAAATGATTTTTTTTCATTCTTCACAGCTTTTTGACGTCCAGTGCTTACTCGAGCTGTATACAAGAGTGGAACGATAGGAACCTACAAATTAATTTTCATTGACTATCAAGACGTTATCTATCGGATCCACAGAATCATCAAAGCAAACACTGGAAACAATTGACGCACATTATAAAGCCAGTATCCAGAAACTGCAATTGTATTTTGCTGAATAACATTATCTGCAGCCGAAACCTGTAATTTGGAAAAGCTTGGATACATAAGAGCTTATTATCACTATATCACCGGAAACTTGACTCAGCATCACCTTTTGTCTATCACTATGGCCACTACTCATAACAATGTCTTTCTGTGTACTACATGTGACAAAACTTTCACTTAACATCGCAATCTTACACGTCACATTAACACCGTACACAAAACCACAGCTCACAAGTGTCACGTATGTCATAATTCATACAAAAGAAAAGACGACCTAAATCGCCATATAAAAAGGCATCACCAGACATAATCAATGGACACTACACCATCATTGGACACTATACCCTCAACATCAACCATCAACACTACATGCCCAGACACACTCGCATTACGCAAAAGGAAAGCTCCGAGAGACACACATACAACTAAAAAGCAGAAACTTGGAAAAATTGAAGCAGACAACCTACCCACAGCCATCCAACCCACATTTAGAGAAAACTGGCAGAGTATTAGGACACATCACAAGTGTGGTAAACACATGTCAGTCTACACATACTATATTAGCCCACAGACACATCACCCTATGGACTGGACAGACACCATATGCAAGATCTTTAATAATCAGACAAACCGCTTCAAGATCCATTATTCCCAAAATTTAATTCTGAGACAGAGAAACACATGACCTTAGATTCTTTCATGCTTCCTCTAACAACACTGCCGTTTTAGAATTTCCAGCCTTAATTAATAACAGACATGAATTTGACGCTTTTATCAAAACATTTCATCCTCACGACATCCTTACATGCAGCAACGACCAGACACCAAATACAGTATAGAGGCAGGAGCTGCTACGTCATTTTACATTTTTCACATTCCTAAATTCCCGATTGGTTGCTCCATGACTGGTATTTCAGACTACATTACCCACAACCACGCCATCAATATACTAGAACATGACTCAGACAACAAGCCACACACTGATAATCTTTGTTGTTTAGAGCTCTAGCTGTACACAAAGGATCACCATTTA
This sequence comes from Cepaea hortensis, assembly GCA_963921405.1. Taxonomy (NCBI): domain Eukaryota; kingdom Metazoa; phylum Mollusca; class Gastropoda; order Stylommatophora; family Helicidae; genus Cepaea; species Cepaea hortensis. Next base: position 45,600,374 of record OY992892.1, on the reverse strand, counting down.
CAAATCTTAGAAAACAGACGAAAGATTGATTGATTGATTGATTTAGGAATCGACATCACAGCATTCGGGGCATTCCCATAAGTGATCCGTCCCCATCCTCAGCAGCCAGCGAAGAGTTCCAACACTAATAATACCAGTACCAAAGACGAAAGAGTATGCGAATAAGTGGAAAGAGTATCGAAAGTTAGAGTCCCTAACTAATTCTCCAGGTGTTAAACTTCTTGATGTCCCCAATTTAGAAGAATGCTTTGCTCTCAATGTAGACATCTTTGAATATGACGACAACCATTTACTAGTACCAAAACTTAGAGGCACTGGAACATACAATGAAACGTTAAGACTGTTGTTTTTTTTTTAAATCATTTCATGCACATTGTAGATATTGACAGAGTAGCTAATGCTTTTTGTTGCCCACAATGTGGGAAGCTGTGGAAAGAGTATAGATTTATGGAACGACACGAAAGCAATTGCAATGGTGATAAAACGGTAGAAAATTTTAAAGGAGGGGTGTACAGTCCACATGAAACCGTCTGGGAACTAATAGCTGAGCAAGGGATCCCAGTCGATACTAAGTATGGTTACCCATACAGGGCTACATACTGCTTTGAATGCTTCTTTGAAGGTTCAAATCTTCCTAGTGGTAGTAATTCGACAACATTTTTAGCAAAACAGGTTCCCATGTCGTGTTAAGATGCATCTAACTTCCCTGGGTTCGAGGCCCCGGTCTCCTTGATCACAGCGCGTGATCCTCAAGATCTGGTAAATAGGATGCTTGATCATTTGACCCAAATCGCTAATGCGGCGTATTCAGAAATACATGCTGAGTTCGAAGATGTGTACACCACACTAGAGGCGAAAAATGAAAACATATTAATTAACAGGTTCGATGCGTACTTGAAAGCTCTACCGGTCCTGGGGTTAAACACTGGACAATACAATATAAACCTAATTAAACCATACTTATTCTCGTATTTTATAAAATCAGAAGAAGTGGCGTGCAACTTTGTTGTCAAAAGAAACAACAATTGTATGTGTATTGCCAATTGAAATTTCTGGATATCAGTAACTATATAGCGCCAGGCTTCAATCACTCAAATTACCTAGCTGCTTACAAAATTAAGGAAACTAAGGGAAATTTCCCTTATGGGTTTATAACTGACCTAGTTAAATTAAAAGAAACAAAGTTACGCCCACACGAGGCAATCTTTTCAAAACTTAGAAATTGTAACATTACAGATAAAGAGTATAAAGAGTGTCAGAAGGTTTGCTTAGAAAATAAGATGGGCACATTAGAAGACTTTCTAGTTTGGTATAATAACAAAGATGTGCAGCCTTTTATTGAGGCCTTAGATAAACAGGTTACCTTCTACAAGGAGTTAGGTGTAGACATGTTTAAGGATGCTATTTCCGTGCCCGGAGTTACCTTAAAATATCTTTTTAAGTCTCTCCCCAAAAACGTAGTGTTTTCACTATGTTCTGAGAACGAGAAAGACCTGCACAAAATACTCAGAGACAATATTGTAGGAGGGCCGTCCATAATATTTCATAGGTACCATGAGATAGGTCAGACATGCATCAGAGGGAGTAAGTTAGTAGAGATTTTGAAAGGCTATGACGCTAACGCTCTCTACCTGTAAGCTCTAATGCAAAAGATGCCCACGGGTTTTCCTGTCATTCGAAATGAAGAAGATGAGTTCAAGACTCATAATACTAGATTTTACACTGTTCAGTGCAGAGAGTGGCTAGCGTGGATAGAGCATAGTGAGAATATAGAGTTGAGGACATAGTTTAATGGGCGGGAGATTCCTCTGGGCCCGCGTAATATTAGAGTAGATGGGTGAGATAGGGTGAATAAAGCCGTGTATCAATTTCATGGATGTCTATTCCACGGACATCCAGACTGTCCCCTGACTCGTGGTATTAACATAAACCCAGTAAATAAGATACCTCTGATAGAACTATATGACAATACCTGTGACATTCACGACTACTTGGTTAACGAGGTGAAAGTTAAGGTAGTAGAAATGTGGGAATTTAAGTGGTGGAACCTGAAAAAGACCGATAGTGACGTTAAGGGTTTTGTCAAGGCCAGATTCCCACATGTCAAACCATGGCATAATAAACAGACACAGACCATTAACAAAGAAAGGATTCTAAAGGCTGTTGAAGACGAAATTTTGTTTGGTTTGATAGAGTGTGACATCCATGTGCCAGACAAGTATAAAGATCGCTTCGCAGAGATGACACCTATTTTCAAAAATATTGAAGTGGGCAGAGAGCATATTCGTGACTTTATGAGGCAGTACGCCCAGTCACATAAACTGCTGACAAGTGCCAGACGGACACTTATAGGTAGTTATATTGGAGGAAAAATTATGTTTGCCACACCCTTATTAAAATGGTATCTATAAAACGGGCTAGAGGTCACCCATGTGTACCGAATCATTGAATATAAGCCAGTTAGCTACTTCCAAGAATTCGGAGATACCGTGTCTGATGCCAGACGAGAATGTGACAGTATTACGGCCTCTACCGTTAATGCGGAAACCATGGAATTATTTGGGGAATGCCGCTTACGGCAAAACTCTAACCAATAAGGCCAAATATTCTGATGTTTCCTATTGTAAGGGTGAAGACGCGACCAGGTTAATAAATAATCCCTTATTTAAGAAGATGACGCCAATGACCGATGACATATTTGAAGTAGACAAAGGAAAAAAGACAACAGTCTGGGATCTCCCCCTTCACATAGGATTTTTCGTTTATCAATATGCCAAATTGAGGATGTTAGAATTTTATTATGACTTTTTAGATAGGGTTATAGCTAGGGAGGATTTCCAATTATGTGAAATGGACACAGACAGTTTGTATTTAGCCCTTAGCAAACCTAACCTAGCGGAAGCAGTTAGACCCCACCTTAGAGCAAAGTATGATAGAGTTTATAATTAGTGGTTCCCGGATGAAGTCTGCTCTGAACATATAGTTAGTACTGACACCTGTAAGGATTGCCAGACTATCAAAGCTTATGAAAAGAGAACCCCTGGTCTTTTCAAGTTAGAATACTAAGGGGATGGAATGGTATCATTATGTAGTAAAACATACCATTGCTTCGGTGACTACAATAAAACAAGCACAAAAGGTCTCACCAAACACCACAATACTCACCTAGACAGGCAAACATTTTTAGATGTACTGGACACACAGACAGCGACTGGCGGGACAAATGTAGGTTTCAAAGCACATGACACATCTATCTACACATACACTCAACACAGAATCTCACTGTCCTATTTCTACATAAAACGGAGAGTTCACGGAGACAATGTCACTTCATCACCCCCTAGACATATAACACGTCCTAGTGTAATTATGTATATATGAATTCTAATTTTTACTGTCTATAAGGTGGTCAATTACGCTTGATGTGTGTTCTATTACACATTTTAAAGTGGTCATATGTGTGAAATTTCTATGTCAATGAAAATAAAAGACCGTGTCAATGTCACGTTTGCCACTGGTCATTATCGTTGTTGAACAATAAAGATATTGAATGTACTTTGTCAATAAAAATACACTAATGTGCTGTCAATAAAAACCATTTTGTTGACTCTATCTTCTATTCAACACTATTGAAAATTTCATGCAATGGATTTGATGAAATCTCAATATGTTCTTTTACATTTTAAAGTGGTCACATGTGTGAAATGTCTATAAAAATGAAAATAAAAGACTGTGTCAATGTCACGTTTGTCACTGGTCATTATAGCTGATGAACAATAAAAATATTGAATTTACTTTGTCAAAGAAAATATTTTGTTGACTCTATCTTCTACACCCTATTGAAAATTTCATGCAATGGATTTTATGAAAATAAAAGTTATGAAAACGAAATATTTGTTGTTTGTTGGTTTTTTAGTGGTATGAATGGCTTGTTTTCGTCTTTCTAGTTGACCACTGCAAGAAGTTGTTTCTTCGTGTTGATTGTGAATGTGGAAATATGGACACAAACACAAGAGTTACATATCACCCTTAAATACCCCTCATGATCGAGGGGGAGTGCAAATCAGCCGAGGTCAAGGTCAATTGCTGGAGGCTCCGCCAAATGATAACCAAAACGTGCGAAACCTACTACTGCAGTCACGTTCCAAAATACCTCGGGCAGATTCAAAAGCGTTTAACACGAAACTCACAGCTCACAGTGTCGAACAACGCACTCACTCAGTAGCAGGGCGCGGAACCATCAATCCTCCTTAGTCGCATCTTACAACATGCATGGTAGGCTGCAGTGTTGCTATTCTTTGCTTCCATTATGGGCCCCGGCAACACACGGGAGTGTGTCCCAGCTTCGTCTCACCAAATACTTATGCGACTGAGTTCGGTTTGTAGTTCCAAAGCAATCTGATCTCTGTCCTTGCACTTACGATACACTAAACTATCGTCTGCACCGGTCCTATGATTTGCTCGCTGGTGATTCTCACAGTGTAGGCGTTGAACAACACCGGAGATAATGGTGATCCCTGTGGTAGGCCCGTATATATTGTTGGTGGTTTAAGTCCAACAGCCACATCTAAAAACTATTTTCCATTGGAAGAGGGCTGCAGCGATCCAACTGAGGAAAGAAATTATCTTGAGTTCAAGAAGCTGAACCATTATAAAATGTAATAGTATTCTAATGTAGCCGTCCTCAAGATCAATCGTTGCAGCAAATGTTTAAATGCCTGAGTGGAAACCTTCGTAGACATCATGGGCAAAAACTGCTGCATTGGTCCAGGTTTCTCTTTTTGGACGGTACCCTCCCAGGGTAGGTGGGAAAACACCTTGCCTCTCTAGCTGGCTTTATATTTCTTTCTGGCATTTAACTTCTCCAGCAGCTTGCCTATTGTATTATGCATGGTTATTATTACTCGATATCCCTGAATTTGTGTGGTCTTTGCCTGGCTTCGGCGAGGGAAACAGATAGCTGTGTAACCACTCCTCCTTGACGCTAGCACTCCCTATACTGTTGGTGTACACGTCTCTAGTTTCTATAGCTCAATGTCGGTACAATACTGATGTCGTCATATCTTATGTCATCTGGTCCTGAAGCGCTGTTTTTTTTTTAAATCATCGAAACACAGCCTTGATCTCTTTCACTGTCGGTTTCCCCATGATCTGCCTTTAATGACCGCTTTCACTAACCGCGTTTTCATCCAAAATATTCTGGGCCTTACAACTATCTGAGGTAACCTTCTTGTCAGAATTTCGGCCTCTCATGTCTGACTTGTTGCTCCGCTCTAGATAGCGCTCGAAGAGAGCTTTCCTTTTGTTCTCGTCAGTCCTCTGCCAGATGAGGTTAGCACCTTGGAAGTCAGGGATACTCTTATTCTTGACTACCCCACTCATGCTTTTATGTAGTCGCTAGAACAATTTCAGTCACTTGTCTGTGCTTGCTCTTTGACATACATCGGCCCATTTTTCACTTTTAACCACCTTAATCAGTATTTTTTTTTTTTTTTGAAACAGCTTACTTTTGAGTACGTCTCTCTTTCTAAGTGCATGCAGGGACCAGGATAGGCAACTCTGTTCTTCTTGGCGTTTTGCCATTTCTTTACAACACTACGCTGTTCCATCCAGGCCTTTTCCACATAACAATTCCACCAAGTTGGCTGCTCCCAGCTTTTTTCCTGCCCGGAATCTTTCTGCGCTTGTTGCGCCTTATTTTACTCACCACATCTGGTCTTGTAATGTCATAATGGAAAGTCTAGACCGTTTACTTGTTCTGCCTGGTTCTGCCTTTCTCCACCAATATGCTGCAATGGTGGTAATCGCTGCCGTGGTACCCTAGGACACCCCATCTACACACTGTAGTGAGTGAAAGAGAAGCCAGCGCTAGACCAATAACACTGTCTTCGCCTCCTGAACGACTTGCTGTCCTGGTGACACAGCCACTGTTGATACAAACCATGTCAATGATGTCAGGTGCCATCTCGAGCTCCTCTCCCTGTGTGTTGAAGGAAATGTTTCCCCATGATCTGCCTTTAGCGTTGAAATTGCCACAGAAAATAACATTTCTCTTGTGACCTAATATGTCACTTAAGCTCTGCCACTTATGGGAATCCACACTCGCGTTACGGGCATAAACATTAGCCAACATGAATGGTAGACCGGATTGAACTCTAACCGCCTGTATTTGTATGTCGTCATTGTCCCAACTGGACATGTCTAGCTCTGAAACCATCATACTGTAGCGAATGAGAATCTCCATTCCCAGGTGTCGCCTGTTGTAGAAACATTTGATGCCGGCAATTTGGAGTAACTGATCACCCAGTCTCGTCTCCTGAAGCGCTACACTGTCGTTCCTGTATACCTGGTTTTCCAGAATAGGGCAACGTTGTTTTACGCTGTTTTTATAGAATACGAGTATTCCTGAGGACCAGACGGTCACATTTGAGTATAAAACGCCTTGCTCCACCTCGTCTGCCTTGCCTTTTACGGCCTCCCCGTCTACCCCGTCGCCTTGTTATGTTGATTGCCCTTCCCCCGGAGCACAAACGCTGTTCCGCCATGTTGAAAAACCGAAAACCACAGAAACACACACGCTGCGAAAATTCACTCAAGGATTGCTTCGCTCAATGCACGAACTCAGTAGCATAGGCGAAGATCTTGAGAAGAAACTTCTGGTTTTACATCCTGGCACACAAATTACCAGCAGGAGATGAAAATAGCCATCTACTACGCGAAAAATGGAACGGTCACAATACAACGCAACCGTCCACCGCCATCTTGACCAGAAGTCCCAACGGAAAGCGTGGTTTCTGGAAGTCGAAACAGAGGTCGACCAGCACGAAAACATGAGAGGAACACCTTTGAGGCACGTAACATCAATAGCATTAGATTTGCGGGTGTCACAGTATTGGTTGCAGACAATGAACAGGATCTGTAACAATTAGTAGATATGGTTATTGTACACAGTGATCAACTAGGGTTAGAATCAAATTGTAAGAAGACACAGATTATGGACGTCAGTAGAAAGAACGAAATACCAGAAAGTAATATATGTGTAAATGAAAATATTATTAGACAAGTGATCCGGTACAACTATCTCGGGACAGTCATAACATCTGTGGGAGGTGCCTATGGCGATGGTAGCCTTTTCCAAAATAGAAGGCATACTGATCAATAAAAAGATGTCAATTGCAATGAGAAAATGAGTATTAGAGTGCTACATAGAACCTGTATTTTTATATGGGTGTGAGACGTGGACTATGAGCAGACAAGCTATTAAAAAAACATCTAAGGGCTATGGAAATGTGGTTTCTGAGAAGAATGCAAAGAATACCATGAACAGACAGAAAAACCAACGAGCAAGTCCTACAAGAAGCAGATGAAAACCGTAAACTGATTAGATAAACTAGACATAGACTGTTACAGTGATTTGGACCCAAATAATGGCATTTAGGCCTGTGAGAGTTACATTTTTCAAATCTATTCTGTACGGTTTGCTCTTTTTTGAAAATACATTTTTGTGATCAATCAAAACGATTGGCACAATTTAAATATACAAGCTCACCAAAATTGGCATTCCTCCGCATGTACGAGTAATCAGAGAGTTGCCGGGATTCAACATCTGTTAGAGTTCCCGCCCTCACGGTTGAAGTCTGATACTTCTGGAGATCCTCCTCCTGTAGCTCAGCGATGTATTTCACGGATGCCAGCTCTGATCTCAAGCGGACACACAACTTCAGAGCGCTGCTGGCTATCCAAATCTTTCTGAAGGCTGGCCTCAGATAACAGGTCAAAGTTCACAAATTCAGTGAGATCGCTTTGCTGCTCAGGTGTCAGTTTGTCCGTTTCTTTTGGAGAAAACATCCTACGATAGTTACAGTATATTTCTTAGATTATATCGCTTCATACGTCTTTACGATTATACGATTATAAGTCTTCATACGAAAATACGAGAGCAAAACACAAAATAAAAGTAGCAATACATTATCTTCTGATGTTTGCACCATGCAAGTAGGTTACCAACTAACAGTATACCACAACAAGCAATGATGTACAGACCAGTAGGAAGCGGAAGAAGAGGCCGACCACGTAAACGATGGGCGCAGGGAATAGCAGAGTCCATGGGAATATCGGCACATGAAGCCCATAAGCGGGTACTCTCCCGCTGTTTATACTTCACCTCGACACCGCAAGGTACAAGAAGAACATGATGAGATGAGTTTGTCAATTTTATACATTTTAATTCGTTGTTGAAATATTTATACTAAAAACAATATCAGAAGTAGTTTTATTTTACATTCAGTGCATCAAAAATCAGTCAAGTGCGATATAAATAATATATATATATATATCTTCTTCTTCTTCTTCTTCTTCTTCCTTCTTCTTCTTCTTCTTCAGCATTCCGAGCCATTGAGGTTCTTTTTTGCAGTTACAAGCCATCTCCATTCGGCTGAATGGTCAAACTTTAACAAGCGAGTATTTTGTGTGTTAAACAACAGTCTGCAACAACAGTCATTAGATATAAAACCGTACCAATTCCTACAACAGCAGTCAAAGAGCCTGTTCCTCTGTACGCCACAAACAATTGTATTTACCAATTCACATGTAGATGCCAGGCCGTCTACATTGGTAGAACAGAGAGACAGCTTAATAAACGAGTGTCAGAACACATACCTCAATGGATCAACATGATACAACACACAGGAGATGCTAGCCTCATGGGGCCGACACACCGGAAGCTCTTGGCGTCTTCAATTGGTAGGCACATTATCGAAAGCGGCCATGTGGTGGACAGAGACAATGCCTTTCGCGTGTTGTTTAACACACAAAATACTCGCTTGTTAAAGTTTGCAGAAGCAATTATGATCAATCAACGGATGAAACAGAAATACATGTTAGTCAGCGTAAATAACCTTAACCATATCCATTGCTGCATGCAGCGGGTGATCCCAATCTGCGGCAACTCTCAGGTACCATTTGACCTGAAGGACCCTATACCTATCCGTCATTGTTGGTAGCGCCAGGATATGCCTCAAGCATATAATTGGTGTGTCCTTTGTGCACCCCAGGATTAACCGCATGGCAGCATTATGTATGCGCTCCAACCTTTCAAGCTGGCTCTTTGATACTGTCAGCAGCCCCAAACCATTCCCAATGACATAAATTATTAACTGCTGAAAGAACCTGTACAGCATCCTCTGATCTGCCCCGGTTGCTGCCATAGCCCTCAATGCATTAAGTCCCCTACCAGCCTTCACCACCAAAGCCTTCACATGATCCTTAAAAGACAAACACCTGTCAAAGGTGATACCCAAATACTTCAACATACTCTCTCGACTAAGAGGACATCCATTCAACATAATACCCGGGAAGTCTGCCTTGACGATCCGGTTATCCAAGGAGTACCACACAACCGATGCCTTGTCTGGGTTTATAATGGCCCCTGCACCACCCCGCCACCCTGTCTACCGCCACCTGTAAGTCTTTCGACACCTGTAAGTCTTTCGCCAGACTGGCCCTGTCTCTGTCATCTGCAAATGTCAAGATTGTACCCACACCTGGTGCCTCAATAGCTGCGATTTTGCTGGTGTAGACATTAAAGAACACTGGGGACAAGGCAGATCCCTGCGGCAACCCAGGTGTAATAGTACAGGGGTCAGAAGTCCAGGAACCCATGCGCAGTGCAACCTTATGCTCATAAAGGACTGCTGCAACCCATCTAACAAGGCAAGGGCATGTCCAACATCCATGTCCAACAGTGTGTGTATTAACCGATCATACCTAACCCTGTTATGCGTATCATCCAGGTTAAGAGCTACCGCCACTGTCTCTTTTTTATCATGGAAGCCCTCGTAGACATCAAATGCTAAAGTTGCAGCATTGGCTCATGTGTCCATTCCCGGCTTGGGGAAGCAGATTCCGACTTTCCAAATGTTGCTGGAGCCTGCGTGCTACTATTTTTTTCGAGGACTTTACTATACGTGTTCTGGAGGGTTATGGTTCGGTTCCATTAAGTCTGGAGTGATCCTTACCTGGCTTTGGGAGGGGAAACCAGGTAGCTATGCAGCCAATCGTGGGGTTTTTCCGCCGTATTGATGCTTAGGTTGAAACAAAGAGTGGGGACTTAAACAGATCATAAATGTCTTTGGTGCTACTTCTTTTCCACTCTCAACTTTGTGTATCCCTAATGGGCCCAAAGGTGCGTCTGAAGACTTTGTTCTCAAAGGTATGTATCGAGGCTTCGTCTTCTTTAGTTGTACTCCAGATTTCAGAGCCATACAGCACGACTGGTCTAATCAGTGCTTTGTATATTGTGATCTTGGTGTTTCTTCTTCTTCTTCTTCTTCTTCTTCTTCTTCTTCTTCTTCTTCTTCTTCTTCTTCTTCTTCTTCTTCTTCTTCTTCTTCTTCTTCTTCTTCTTCTTCTTCTTCTTCTTCTTCTTCTTCTTCTTCTTCTTCTTCTTCTTCTTCTTCTTCTTCTTCTTCTTCTTCTTCTTCTTCTTCTTCTTCTTCTTCTTCTTCTTCTGCGTTCATCCGGATTTTTTTTTCGGATGTGACTGCGTTGTGTCTGTTTACAGCAGAGCTGCGTTCTTGCGCCGTTAGGCCGACACATCCGACTTCTGCGGGCATTTGTTGACCGGGTTAACCTTCCCGGGATCTTAGTATATCTTATTTCCATATTTGATTCTAGCTTTAATTTCTTCCCTTATTATGTTGGAGCAGTTGAAGATTGTACCCAGGTATTTGTATATTTCCGTTCTTTTAATGGTCATATTATCTATTAGTAAGCGGCCAGAGTTTTTAGCCTTTCCTTCTCTTGAAATTACCATATATTCTGTCTTATCTTGGTTGTGTATTCAGCCTCAAATTTTTAACCGTACTAAAGTACCCATGTCATGAGGTACTGTTGTACATCTCTATCTATTCTGTTGTGATAAGCGTTTAGGTGCTATACTAAGTTAACGTTTAGATAGTACCTCGAGATCTGTGTGGCTCTGGGGTATGATCACTGATCAGCTGAATGGCATGCGCCAATATGACTGCATACACACGTACAGGACAGTATAACTAGTAATTCCAGAAATAACTCAGTTTAAAAAAAAACAAAAACACTCACGCTCAGATGGCGGCCTTTACAATGATCAGAGATTGAAGGCCAAGACCAAAATTAGGAGGGTACTGATAAGAGAGTTGCTTTTTGCAGATGATGCTGCAGTTACGACCCCTCTGAGGAAGAATTGCAATGTCTACTATCTGCATTCTCCAATGCTTGTTCTGAATTTGGTTTAACAATTAGCAAAAAGAAGACATATTATGTCACAAGGTGCACATGGGGTACCATCAATCTTTATTGACGACGCCGAACTAGAGATGGTAGACCATTTTACATATCTAGGATCAGTGGTCAATAGCAAATTATCCCTAGATCAGGAAATCAACATCCGGATTGGTAAGGCGGCAACAACAATGAACACGTTAAGAAAAAGAGTCTGGGAGAAGAGGAAGCTTACTGCCAAAACAAAAGTCCTTGTCTATCAAGCCTGTGTCCTTAGTACTCTTCGCTATGGCAGTGAAACCTGGACAACTTACTCACACCAAGAGAAACATATAAACAGCTTTCATATGCGGTGTCTGCCAAGAATTCTTGGTATTAAGTGGCAGGACAAAATCACAAATACTGAAGTATTGGAAAGATCAGGTTGTGTGACAGTTTATTCCATGCTCATTCTTCGTAGACTTAGATGGATAGGGCATCTTAGGAGGATGGATGATGGTAGAATACCAAAGGACATCTTTTTCGGTGAATTACAAATGGGTAAGAGATCTCAGGGTCGGCCTCTACTACGATACAAAGATGTGTGTAAGCGGGACATGATTGATACAGGCATTGATAATGCACATTGGGAGCAAGTCGCCGCTGAACGTGTTGCATGGAGGGCAAACATCAGAAATGGAATAAAGACAAAGGAGAAAAGTATTGCAGATAAGTCACACACCGAGCGTTTGAGACGTAAGATGGTGCATGATGGTGGAAATGACCACGTGTTCACATGGACCCACTGTGAACGGACATTTACAGCGCAAATGGGCCTTATCAGTCACATTCGCTACCGCCATAGGTAAAAGTTATTATGCATTTTTAAAGCACAAACTATCGTCTGTCAAGACGGCAAGGTGCCAATGATGGGATGATATTACCATTATTAAGTATACTGTGTAGAAGGGGGGAGGGCGCGGGGATTTTTAGGTAGGAAATACGAAAAAAAAGGGGGGGGGGTTGATAACAGTAACATAGAATGTTGTAACTAAGTATGAAATATGGATCCAGATCCATCTGATGACGTCATTTTTTAACTATACGAAGGGTATGGATCCATACTGATGACATCACAAACCGGATCCATTTCGGACCACATTTTCAAAAAATTGGCCGGTATTTTCTTAGGTCTGGGTGACTACTTCCTGTCTGGGTGACTACTTCCTCCGCCGACCGCCTCGACTTCCCCCGACCGCTCCTGAGACCATTCAAAGACAGCGAGGCATGCCCCGGGGATGTGGAACACTTATATAGATAAGTAGACCAACTAGTCACTGGGCACCTGGGTTAGAGTCCCAGTCTATGGGGGACTCTCTCTCTCTCTCTCTGTGTGTGTGTGTGTGTGTGTGTGTGTGTGTGTGTGTGTGTGTGTGTGTGTGTGTGTGTGATCGAGTCCCTGTCATATAGATATCGAATCCTTGGATGAGGAGACCGAAATCAATATGACAGAGTGGAAGAATTATTTATTCCATCAATCGAGTTACCCCGAGTAGAACAAATAATGGCCTCGTCAATACACTTTCCACGCTGATAGCTAATTCGGCAAATGTCCATAGTGGGTACCCATGTATCAACTTTATTTGCGGACCTAGTAACGGTTCGACTGCGGGATGTACTACAACAGAACTTCACCAAACAAGAAATAATCACATTAAGCCTGAATAGAATTTAGGAGTGCATCCTCGACTATAATTGACAACAGGATACTCCAGAAGAATTTGAAGACTTTTGAATACTGCTGAAGAATTCAATCAGTTGTGCAGCAGAAAAAACTATTCCAAAAGTAAGGAAAGTGGGCCGTAAGACATGGATGACTGAAGAAATTTTACAACTAATGGAAACAAGAAGACAGAACAAAAATAATCCTGCCAAATATGAAGAAATTCACAGAAAAGTCAGAACCTTATGTAAGGAGGCTAAAGAAACATGGCTTGAGAAAAATTGCAGAGAAATTGAAAAACAACACAACAGTAAAAATGCGAAACTAATGCACAAAAGAATTCAGGAGATTACTAATCAAAGAACACGTACATCAGCAGGCTGCCTAAAGACAAAAGATGGAAGAGTCGTAATAGAAAAAGATCAGATTTTACATGTATGGTCAGATTACGTGAAAAACCTTTATGACGATAACAGAGACGAACAATATATTGTTCAAAATAACAATGAAGGGCCAGCAATTTTGAAGACGGAGGTTCAGAATGCTCTTAATCATATGAAATCTGGCAAGACCCCCGGTCCAGACAGCGTCACAACAGAAATGATTAATGCTTTAGAAGAATATGGAATAGATAAAGTTACCAGTCTGCTTAATACAATATATAATACTGGAAATATACCTCATGAGTTATGTAATTCTGTATTTATTGCAATCCCAAAGAAATCAGGAGCCTTGGAATGTGATCAACATCGAACAATTAGTATAATGAGTCACATCACGAAGATTTTGCTAAGAATTATCATGCAAAGAGTTAGGAGGAAAATACAACCTGAAATAGGAGAAGAACAATGTGGGTTTGTAGTAGGCAAGGGTACAGTAAATGCTGTGTATATACTGAGAACCGTAATCGAACGTTCTATAGAAGTAAACAAAGATCTACACCTTTGCTTTATTGACTACACAAAGGCTTTTGATAAAGTGAGACATGTCAACATGATAAGGATGCTTGAAGATCTACAAATTGATGGGAAAGACCTTAGACTTGTAAAAAACATATATTGGAAACAACAAGCTGCCATAAGAGTTGATAATGAAGTAAGCCAATATCAGCCTATTAAGAGAGGTGTGAGACAGGGATGTGTAATGTCTCCAGATCTGTTTTCCCTGTACAGTGAAAATATTTTCAGAAATATTGAAAATATGGAAGAAATCAACATTGGGGGACGATGCATCAATAACATTAGATATGCAGATGATACAGTCTTGATTGCAGACAATGAACAGGACCTGCAAAATTTAGTAGATGCGGTTGTTACACACAGTGAACAACAAGGGTTAGAATTAAATTGTAAAAAGACACAGATTATGGTCGTCACTAGGAAGAACGAAATACCACAGTGTAATATACAAGTAAATGGGAATATTCTTCAACAAGTGAATAGGTACAATTATCTCGGAACAGTAATAACATCTGATGGGAGATGCCTTGAAGAGATTAGAACAAGGATCGCCATGGCAAAAGTAGCCTTTAGCAAGATGAAAAACATACTGACCAATAAAAAGATGTCAATTGAAACGAGAAAAAGAGTGTTGAGATGCTACATAGAACCTGTACTTTTATATGGATGTGAAGCTTGGACAATGAGCAGCCAGGCTGAAAAACATCTGATGGCTGTAGAAATGTGGTTTCTGAGGAAAATGCAAAGAGTACCATGGACAGCCAGAAAGACCAATGAACAAGTCCTTCAAGAAACAAATGAAGATCGTAAACTGATCAGAGACATTAGACGTAGACAGTCACAATTTTTTGGGCATGTTATGAGAAGAAATGATTTGGAGAACTTGGTGACAACTGGTAAGATCGAGGGGAACAGACCAAGGGGAAGACCTAGAAACAAGTATCTGGATGGCTTGGCCTTGTGGCATGGTCGAGACAGAAACACGGAACTGATCCACGACTCTGTTGATCGAGTGAGATGGCAGAACATGACCGCCCACGCTTACCGGCATGGCACATGATGGATGGATGGATACTCCAGAACCATCCTCATTAAACGTCGAATGACCATCGTCACCGACATTCTTAACCTTTAGTCAATCCATACTAGCGGACGAGTATTAAAACACCTACATAAAAACAAAATGGTTGTAATATACTTACAGTCCTGTCTTTAATAGCTGACCAGTCCTCAATACGAAGAAAACTACAAGGGGTGTGAGGAGACTGTATATGTATTTCACTGATATTCTGACTCCGCAGTCTATAGCTCACAGTGACTACAACGCAAGTAACACGACGCCCTCTGCACTATCTATTTATTCATGGCTAGAGGTCATGTGGCGAGCATGACCCGCATTCCCCAACCCAACTCAAACATACAGCAGGTCAACGAGCGGGTAGAAGAACGCTTAGTCGCGCCATACAGACAGCCACGTCAGCGTAAGCTGAACCATTTGACCTAAGAAACTGGCTGAAACCGGTTTTAAGCGTGGCTCAAAAACTAGTATATAAACCCGAGGTCGGTAACACTAAACCATTGTGATCAGAACATGACTGCAGACCTCAAGACGGTGCCTGCTAACTGGGTCTACATGACTCGTAGTGGTGAGTCTATTAGATCAGTGGGCGTGGTGATAAGGCCGTGTTTGTCTCATCCTACAGAAGGACGAGCACGTTACACATCCGAAAATTTTGCGGTGAATCCGACCAGAAATTCCCGACAAAGACGGGTATGCCACTTACTCGGCAAGAATATGAACAGATGAGCGCCATGCATCGCGAGATTCTAGCTGACTTTGGCAGACTCAACCAAGTTAACCAAGCCAGTAACGAAGTCAAACAAGGTACTAACAGAGACAAGCAAGTCAGTAACCAAAATATTCAAGTCAGTGCTCATGTCAGACAAGGCACTGCCAGAAGCAATCAAGTCCAAAAAACTCAAGTCAGTTCTCAAGTTAAACAAGGAACTAACCAAAACCACCAAGTAGATGCATACTATACCGCCAGTTTTCAACCCAGCTACAGTCAGATGTGTGATGACCCCAGCAACCAGATGTGTGATGAGTCCAATAGTCAGCTGTTTGATGTGAAACAAGACACCAACCGAATCAATCAAGTCCAACACACTCAAGACAGTACTCAAGTCAAACAGGGTTCTAAACGAAGCCACCAAGTAGACGCATACTATACCGCCAGTTATCAACCCAGCTACAGTCAGATGTGTGATGAACCCAGCAGCCAGATATGTGAAGAGCCCAATAGCCAGATGTTTGATGTGCACGACACTCAGCTGATTGATGGTCCGGTTATTTACAATACTCAGATGTCATCCCACCAAGCAGGATACCAGTCTTATGACTACATACCAAATGACATATACCACGCCGGAAAAACCAACCTATTCAGACAGTTTTGTGAAGAAACCCAGAAACAACATACAATTTGTATAGCTCTATGCGTGAAAACAAAATGTTTTGACGATACTATGTATACCGGCTCATATCACATCAGCCATTTCGTATAATGACATTATGCATTTAAAAAAAAATTATATTCTTGTAAAATGTATTATAATTACGTCTTGGTTGTTGAATATTTAGTGTTTACGATGTATATAGTTGTCATGTGGTGAGAGAATGAAGGGCAAAAAATCTTGGTCAAGTAATAAAATTTGTTAGCCAAATGGAAAACATTTTTGGCTACAATACAACAAGACTTATAAAAAAGCTCATCCAAACTTATGCAAAGTAGGAAAATTTGTTAACCAAAGTGAAAAAATGTTGGTCACATTTCAACCAAACTTATAAAAATCTCAGTCAAACTTATGAAAAGTAGGAACATTTGTTATCCAAATGTGAAAAAGTTAACCAAATTTCAAATCAACCTTATAAAAATCTCAGTTAAACATATGAAAAGTAGGAAAATTTGTTAACCACAAGTGAAAAGTTTGGCCAAATTTCACCCAAACTTATGAAAAGTAGGAAATTTTGTTGTCCAGATGTGAAAAGTTTGACCAAATTTTATCTACACCCAAAAAAAATAGGAAATCGTGTTGACCAAATGTGAAAAAAAAAATGTTGGCCACATGTCAAACAAACTTATAAATATCTCACCCAAAACTTATCAAAAGCAGGAAACTTTGTTTTCCAGAGGTGAACAGTTTGGCCGAATTTCACCCAAACTTTGAAAAGTAAGAAACTTTGTTAACCAAATGTGATAAGTTTGGCCAAATTTCAAACAACCTCATAAAAAGTAGGAAACTTTGGTAACCAAATGTGAAAAGTTTGGCCAAATTACAAACAAAACTCATAAAAGTAGGAAACTTTTGTTAACCAAAACGTGAAAAAGTTTGGCCAAATTTCAACAAAATCCATAAAAAAAAAGTACGAAATATTGTTGACCAAATATGAAAAAAATTGTGGACAAAGTTCAACCAAACTTATAAATATCTCACCCAAACTTGTGAAAAGTAGGAAATTTTGTTGTCCAGATGTGAAAATTTTGACCAAATGTCACACAAACTCATAAAAAAGTAGGAACTTTTGTTAACCAAATGTGAAAAGCTTTGCCAAAGTTCATCGAAACTTATAAAAATCCGGAAACTTTGTTAACCAAATGTGAAAAAAATGTTTTTGGACAAGTGAAGAAATATTTCATGCAAAACTGATGAAAAGTAGGGAATTTCGTTAACAAAATAAGGAAAAACTTTAGCTTAATTTCAGCCAAACTTATAAAAAGTAGGAAAATTCCTTAACCAAAGGGAAAAACATATCTCACGTTGTCATTTTACATCCCAACCTAATGGAGATATTCGCCTGTCCCCTATGCAAACAACAACTGTATTTAAGAAAATTAAATGTATGTTATGTAATAAGTCACTATGATTGAAGGAAAAAAGAAAATTTTAACAATAAAGTTGTACAAAAATTAACAATTAAATTTCTACATGAAACATTCAACTTAGAAACATAAAGAGAAATTTAATTGCTGGGTTGACCATTGCCCTAGCCTCAACACACCAAGTATTTATGCGATTGAGTTCGGTTTGTAGTTCCACAGCAACCTGATCTCTATCCTTACCCCGGCGATACACTAAAACATCGTCGACATATGACAGGTCCAGTGATCTGCTCACTGGTGATTCTCACAGTGTAGGCGTTGAACAGTACCGGAGATAATGGTGATCCCTGTGGTAGGCCAGGATATATTGTTGTTGGTTCCGACGTCCAACTGCCTTATCTAAAAACTGCTTTCCTTTGGAAGAGAGCTGCAGCGATCCAACTAAGGAGGAATGGACTTATTTTGAGTTTTTGAAGCAACAGCATTAAAAAATACAATGGTACTCTGTTGTACGCGTCCTCAAGATCAATCGCTGCAGCAAAGGTTTCAATGCCTGAGTGGAAACTTTCATAGACATCATGGGCAAAAACTGCTGCATTCGTCCAGGTTTCTCTTTCTGGACGGTACCCACAAAGGGTAAGTGGGAAATCACCTTGCTTCTCTAGCTGGCTTGATATTTTCCTGGCAATTAACTTATCTAGCAGTTTGCCTATTGTATTCTGCATGGTTATAACTCGATATCCCTGATTTTTTGTGTGGTCTTTGCCAGGCTTCGGCAAGGGAAACAGATAGCTGTGTAACCACTCCTCCTTGATGCTAGCACTCCCTATACTGTTGTTGTACATGTCTGCTAGTTTCTCTAGTTTGTTGCCTGTACACCTATAGATGTCGTTGTATCTTATGTCATCTGGTGCTGGAGCGCTGTTTTTTTAAATCGTCGAAGCACAGCCTTGATTTTCTTCACTGTCACTGTGTCTTCATCCGAAGTGTTCTGGGCCTTGCACCTGTTTGACGTGACCTCCTTGGCAAGATTTCGGCCTCTCATGTCTGTCTGGTTGCTCTGCTCTAGATAGCGTTCAAAGAGGGCTTGTCCTCGTCAGTCCTCTGCCAGATGAGTGTGACGAAACGGGACTAGATACAGTCTGTCCTCTGTATTATTTCCCTTTGGTCAAATAAGCCGGGTTAGTCTCCCTTGATATGGCGACCATAACTAGGTAATTCCCAGTTGAAAATAGTCCGTGATGTCACAATTCGTGTGACTTCTGGAAGATGCTAGAATGTCCCCAGCCCAGTCTGTATGTGTTTGTTGTCACGTTGGACTCACAATTGCTCTGGTCTCACGGGGTTTTGGATTTCCCCATGATCCTTGGGACTGTCGAGGCCCGACGAGGTAATTGTGACTGCGCACTTAGCTATCCAACGTCAGTCGCCAGTCGGACATTGTCAAATGCGGCCGCAGTAACTCACTGCTAGAAGGGATGTCGTTTATCGCTGTCAGAGCGGACACCTGCTATGGAGTGATTTGACTCGTAGATCACAGGTAATGTTAAATTACTTTATGTATTAGCCGTTGTCCATAAATATACCGCCGGCAGTTAAAAGACGTTTAATCGCCGACCGAAATAATTATCTCCGCGGAGCGCCTAAAATGACCGTCTGCATTTTAATTAGCTGTTATTGATAGGCTAGGTAATGTGTTTGTCAGACGCGTCCGTTAACTCCAAATGTTGTGTGCGTATAAACATTAGGCCTGTGTACTTGTGTTCCATCTGATAGTTGTGTAAATCCGATGTTAGTAGATCTGATAGAATGTACTGTTAGAGTACAAATTATATGCATTGTTAAGGACATGTAGGTTGATATTTTCACTGCTATGTGTAAGTATGTTCGGGTAATTTACCAACTGTGTAGCAGATGTGTTAACTATCTGGTTTAGTGATTACATACTCAGAACTGTAAGGAATGTTGACATTCGTTACATTGTGATGTTAGAATCATTTGATAGTGATGTGTCATTTGCTTATCTAGAATAGGATTGTAACTTATGTCTGATATCAGTGGTAGCTATTATTCCGGGAAACAAGGTGGTGTTATTTCATTGGGATGTGCAGGTAAGTACTTCCTGTGTGAAGATGTCAGTGCTATTCAACCTAGGCAGAAATGTTTTGTATTTACTGAATAGCGGTTGATAGAAAGTATTTAGGATGCCTGATGTCACTGCTTGTTTACATGCCCGTCCGCTAGAGTGACCATGCCTATCCAATCGTGCGTATGTCTATCAGACCGACTGGTTATTAGGCATGTCCGACCGACCGTTATGTTGCATGTCCGACCCAAAGATATTGTGCGTAACCGGTGGTTGAATTAACATACCCGACCGAAAGCGATACGGCGCTCTGTAATCGAGGCCGTTACATTTATGTAGATCCGAACTATGAACAGAATGTGGTCTTGTCTCTATTATTCTCCTCTTCAAGAAACCTGACTCTGTTAATGGGGTAACTTATTCACTGAAGTGAGGAAGTAGTAGTAACCTCTGTGGTAATTGTACAGGATTTGGGGGGCTGGAGACGTAGTAGATGAGGGACTGGAAGCCTCTCTAAAATGGCCTCACTCGCCACGGACCAAGATGCACTGGGCTCATAGCAGCTGTGGGAAAATGTTTTCGGTGGATGGCCACCATATCAGTGCTAGAACTGCACAGACTTGACCGTCATGAATGAAGGTCAATTAATAAAGGTCACACCTTGTTCTGGGACGGAGATCCCAGAACAGAAGCTGTTGCTGTGTTTTGAGTTTGTTAGTTAAGTTTAACAATTCATGGTTTATAATTGGTTAATGCTACGTTAATTAATTGTCATGTATATGATTTATTAATGTTGTGTAGTCATTAATGAGTAATGTTTAATTAATTGATCAATGGGTGAAGTGATTGATTAATTGTTGAGTTAAGTAGGTGAGGAGGATATGTCCGGATGGGCACCTCCTAAATAATGTAACCATTACACTGAAAGAGAAGTAGGTGTATTTTCTGGTTGGTGAATGGTGGAGAAACGAGTGGATTAGCACCAGGTGAAGGATACTTTGTCAGAGTCATACAGTCTGCTCTGGTGCTATCGGGCTATCTGTTGCCCAGGCGAGTTACTTGACTATACACTTGTGTTTTATTGCTTTCTCTTGCAGCGTCATGGCTATACATTGTAGTTAAGAGTGGATCTATGATTTTGATGATCATATATATATATATATATATATATATATAAAACAAAGTGTATGTATATATGTATATATGTATGTATGTAAATATGTATGTCCTTTATTTGTTCGCGAACGGCCCATCCGATTGAGATGAAATTTTCTACACGCCTTCCTTTCATTCCAGAGCTGTCAACTGTCATAGTTTTTTTTTTCTTCTTCCTCCTCCTCCCTCCTCCCCCTCCCAAAATACGTACGTAAATATATGATGATGATGATGAAAGAATCCCCGAACCAAAACGCTAGGGAAAGGGAAGAAAATGACGTGACTACACAGAATCGTCACACGGCAATCATCATCATCAAGTGCCGTGCCGGCTGGCGTAGGCGTTCATGGCTCTCCGTAGATCTCAGTCTTTGGTTTTTTGGATCAACTCTGCTGCTGATATTCCTCCATGCCACGGCAATATCAATAACAATTCATCTTTTTATGTGTAAGGAAGTTATCTACAGTCGTGTAGAAGGGAAGAACTAGACGAGTATGAATTCGGAATGGCGAACTCTCTCCTCCTCTCTTCTCCTCCCTCCTCCTCCCTCTACCTCCTCCCTCCACCCTCCTCCTCTTCTTCCTCCCTCTCATCCCTCTCCCGACTCCCTCCTCCTTCTCCCTCTTTCTTCTCCCTCTTCCTCTCCCCTCCTCCTCCATCCTCCTCCCTCCTACTCCCTCCGCCTCCTCCCCCTCCTCCCTCATCTTCCCTTCTCCTCCCTCTCCCTCCTTATCCCTCCTCCTCCTGCCTCCCTCCTCCTCCTCCTGCCTCCTTCTCCCTCATCATCCTCACTCCTCCTTCTCCCTTCTTCTCCCTCTTCCCTCTTCCTCCTCCTCCTACCTCCTCCCTCCTCCTCCCTCTACCTCCTCCTCCTCCCTCCACCCTCCTCCTCCCTTCTCCTCCTCTTCCTCCTCCCTTTCCTTCCTCCTCCTCCTCCCTCTACCTCCTCCTCCCCCTACCTCTTTCCTCCTCCCTCCTCCTCCTCTTCCACCTCCCTTTCCTTCCTCCCCTCCTCATTCTCCCTCCTTCCTCTCCCTCCTTCCTCCTCCTCCTTCCTTCTTCTCCCTCTGCCTCCTCCCTCCTCCTATCCCCTCCTCCTCCCTCCTCCTCCTTCTCCTCCTCCCTCCTTCTCCTCCTCTCCCCTCCTCCTCCTACCCTCTTCCTCTTTCCCTCCTCCCTCTCCCTCCTCCATCCTCCTCCTCCCTCTTCCTCCTTCCTCCTCCTTCCTCTTCCTCCCTCTCCCTCCTCCATCCTCCTCCTCCCTCTTCCTCCTCCTTCTTCCTCCTCCTTCCTCCTCCTCCCTCCTCCTCCCTCTTCCTCCTCCTCCTACCTCCTCCCTCCTCCTCCTCTCTCCTCCTCCCTCCTCCCTTTTCCTCCCTCCTCCTCCCTCTACATCCTCCCTCCTCCTCTCCACTCTTCCTCCTACTCTCTTCCTCTTCCCCTCCTCCCTTCACATTCCTCCTCCTCCCTCTTCCTCCTCCTCCTCATCCCTCCTTCTCCCTCCTCCTCCTTCTTCCTCCCTCCTCCTCCCTCCTCCCCCTCCTCCTTCCTCCTCCTCCCTCTCCTCCTCCTCACTCCTCCTCCTCCTCCTCCCTCTACCTCCTCCCTCCTCCTCCCTCTTCCTCCTCCTCATCCCTCCTCCTCCCTTCTCCTCCTCCCTCCTCCTCCTCCCTCTACCTCCTCCTCCCTTCACATTCCTCCTCCTCCCTCTTCCTCCTCCTCCCTCCTCCTCCTCATCCCTCCTTCTCCCTCCTCCTCCTTTTTCCTCCCTTCTCCTCCCTCCTCCCCCTCCTCCTTCCTCCTCCTCCCTCTCCTCCTCCTCACTCCTCCTCCCTCCTCCTCCCTATACCTCCTCCCTCCTCCTCCCTTCACATTCCTCCTCCTCCCTCTTCCTCCTCCCTCCTCCTCCTCCCTCCTCCTCCTCTCTCCTCCTCCCTCCTCCTCATCACTCCTCCTCCCTCCTCCTCCTCCTACCTCCTCCCCCTCCTCCCTCTCCGCCTCCTCCCTCCTCCTCCTCCCTCTACCTCCTCTCCTCCCTCCTCCTCCCTCTACCTCCTCCCTCCTCCTCCCTTCACATTCCTCCTCCTCCCTCTTCCTCCCTCCTCCTCCTCTCTCCGCCTCCCTCCTCCTCCTCCTCCCTCTACCTCCTCCCTCCTCCTCCCTTCACATTCCTCCTCCTCCCTCCTCCTCCCCTCCCCCCTTCTCCTTCTCCTCCTTCTCCCTCCTCATTCTCCCTCTTCCTCCTCCCTCTTCCTTCTCCCTCCGCCTCCTCCATCCTCCTACTCTCTCCTCCTCCTCCCTCTCCTCCTCCTGCTCCCTTCTCCTCCTGCGTTCTCCTCCTCCCTCCTTCTCCCTCCTCCTCCCTCTTCCTCCTCCCTCCTCCTCGCCTCCTCCTCCACACTACTCGTCCCTCCTCCTCCTAATCCCTCCTCCTCCCTCCTATTCCTCCCTACTCCTCCTGTCTCATCCCTCCTCCTCCCTCCTCTTCCCTCCTCCACCTCCCTCTTCCTCCTCCTTCTTCCATTTACCCAAGACAGACAGACAGTCAGACAGATAGTCGGGAACGGGATCTTATATGACTACTTATATAATTTAAATGAGATGCTCTCCACCATGGGCTGGGCCGGGTCAGACAGACAGACAGATAGATAGATAGACAGACAGACAGACAGACAGACAGACAGACAGACAGACAGACAGACAGACAGACAGTCGGGAACGGGAACTTATATGACTACTTATATGAATTAAATGAGATTCTCCCCACCAGGAGTTGGGCGATGCCGGGCCGGGTCAGACAGACAGACAGATAGATAGTCGGAACGGGAACTTATATGACTACTTATATGAATTAAATGAGATTCTCCCCATCAGGGTCTGGGCGAAGACGGGCCGGGTCAGACAGACAGACAGATAGACAGACAGACAGACAGACAGACAGACAGATAGTCGGTAACGGGAACGAGAACTTATATGACTACTTATGTGAATTAACTGAGATGCTCCCCACCAGGGTCTGGGCGAAGCCGGGCCGAGTCAGCTAGTATATATATATATATATATATATATATATATATATATATATATATATATATATATATATATATATATATATATATATATATATATTACTGAGAGGCATGTGTCAATGTGGAGATGCAGTGTAGTCCTTGTTGTAGTTGAATACTCACACCAACCCCTCCATGTTTACGATCTGTTATAGTATATCATATGGATATTCATGAGTTCGACCATAAACTCAACGGGACTTGCTCGTTCCAGTGCCAATCAAGATGAGATTTGAGGCAGTACTGGGAGCAGTCATCTGAATCTGCCTATGTCAACACTTGAGAGTCAATTGAGTTGAGATTAGCCCGGTAGGTCTATGCTAAGACCACCGCAACGAGTCCGACGAAGTAAGTCAACCGATCCAGGTAGGGTCAAAGACTGAAGCGTCTATTGGTTCCAGCCAGTAAGGTACTGGTGCAGTTCTAAGTCAGTGAGGACCTTGGTATTTTCAAGGCCATGAATTTCAGGTGGTGAGAAGAGTGTTTACAAGTCATGACAATGGCCAGTTTATTAAGCTTCCGGCCCGGCTGGGTCATCAGGGGACACCTTGTCTAATTTCACATGAACTAAGAGGTGAATCTACAGAGGTGATTCTTATTGAAGCCATGAACGTGGTCATGTGACCGACAGAAGGGATTAGATATGTAACGGTGTAGCAGTTATAGAGCAGAGACAACAAGGTCCTGTATCTTATATAGATTTATTCAGTTATACATCGTATAATATAAAACAGCATACAATGATCTTCTGGACTGGTGTTATAACAATGGTTGTTACTGGTTTGAAGCACAGATGGTAACTAACTATCCCTACCCCCGCGTCACAGCTTGAGCGTCCCTAGTTACATCCCAAAAGGATGCTCAGCCGTGCCTTGTATAGTAATCTTTTCCCCTTTTGCACACCACCCATTAAACCCCCTAACAGATGCTCTGTTATATTCCTCTCTACCCTTAACAAGACTTTTCCCCGAAAAGTCTTAATTCCATAACTCAATTACCCCACATCTATGATCCAAGACACCTAACCCAATAATCCTACACAATCAAAACCACTTCTTCAATCCTATATAATCATAAGCAATCCGCTTACCTATCTTAAATAACCTCAACTCTCAACTACAGAATTCATATACCCCAATCTCTAACCTGAAACTCTCACCCATTACTCTTCTCTCTACCCCAACAGTCCACCGCAGAGCCAGCCGCCACTTCTTCTTTATTATAATATCCACATACATTATTTACACATTTCTGCATTACAAGATCTCACTTTTATAAAACACATCCCAAGCATATATGTGTACCTTTTCGAAATACTTCTTCTTCTTTTCCACAAGTCATAAGCAATCCGCTTAAACCTTTTCATCACGTACATATATATGAATATCTGATCTCTAGCATAAAAATTCAAAACGCCGTACTCTTCTGATAATACCTCATACTCCCCATCATCATCACCAACAGCATTACCTCAACATTACTAATTCTCCACACTTAACCAACTTGAATTCATTCGTACTAACACACGATAGGAAGACAAAGAATCGGTGGCCACCGGAGAATCAAAGAACAAGAACTCTTCCTCACAAAACCATACTCACACCTACCATACCATGTCGCCCTGAGACTTTATGCAATAAAGTCTAAAACAAATACATATCTCCCACAGTTCAACCACACCACTCATTATGGCATATCACATCTCAGAATCTCACCTAATTTTATGTATATTATTTATTCTCTGCGTAAAACAATTTGCGCTGATATCTACAGCATCAAACACCAAAAATATCATCCACCCCTAAATGTCCATCCATTACAGACAGTATACTTATCAACAGGTCCATTATGGGCCCCACCACTCAAAACCTCCTCCAACATTATAATCTCCGACCCTTACATACGTCACTCCAGCAACCCAGGAATACTTCATAACAGCTTCCCTATCAATTTCGCCAAAAACCTCAGCAACCCACCAATACTATTAATGTCCATTTGTTATGGGCAATATCTCCCGAAACCTACACCCGTCAATTCATTTCGCTATCAGCAGCAACAAAAATACCATTTATAGTTCATGAACTTCTCTATTTAAACCACCCCTTATGGCTCTCAGTCCATGTTCAGTCATGATTATACCATAGCTATATTGACAATTGGCATACTTACTTCCCTTTAAAATTCATTATGTATCATTTCATCCCCCAACCATTGTACTCATATCCACAGTATATGATTACTTTTCGGACTAAAACATGGCATTCAATTCATGTTTTACTATTTACGACACATTAACGCTGACTAGCACCTATTATAATAGTTACCCACGTCTACGTATTCTAAAAACCAGCAAGCGTATGGCGCTCACTCCAAGGTTCTTAGTCCATGTTTATTCCAATCGTTGCTGACAACCGCAGCCATTTTCATATCCCTCCATGGCTCTCAATCCATGTGTTTCTCCCTACCCCAAGAAGATCATTTCTTAAAGTTGCCTCATATTTTCTGAACGTAACTCTGCATCCAGAACTCCCAGGGACCCTATTAACAAGTCTCTTTAACATGGACCAGTTCATGTTTTATAACTCCCCACAACTGAACGCCAAAAGAAAAACTATTTTAAACATGGTCAGGGCAACTCAAGAACAAAATCGTCATAAGTTTTGCCAGTGAAATATAAACAAACAAGGCAACATACTAGTTAAATAAAACCACAATCAGTCCAGCAAATACTGCTCTTTTTCTCCCTATTTATAGCATATTAGTGTTTATACCTTCGCAAGCTCCAAAAATTATGACTTATGCCGTTACCACAGCACCCCCTCATTACCATTACTCAACACGTGCCAATAAGTTAAACCACTCTTCTCCCATAATATAACATGGCATCCAATCCATGTATTTTCAATTAATGCTGATTTAATGCAGCTCCTATTTCAACCCCCCAGATCCATATACTTCTACTATAGAGTTTATCTTCTACTGTTATTTTTCCTATGCCAGAAGGTTTGCCTAGATATGTCGTATTTTAGGCAGTCTTGGAGTATGTGATCTGATAATGATGATGATGAATGTAAGAGAAAATCTTGCTGTGTGAGAAACAAAGACTGAAACCCTAAACAACAAATTACACATCATAAAAAAAAAAAAAAATTGTTGCGTATCCCTTATGGGACGTTGCAGTCAACACCAGCATTTTCAGCTGCTGTTGATGTACTAGGCAAGTGTTACGTTCAGTAATTTGTGCCATTGCTTTCTGAACGACCGGCCCCTATACCTTTTTCGAAAAAACCAGCACCGCCGTGTTTCGAACCCGGGTATACGGGCTCACAAACCGCGTTCGCAAGCCCTTAGCCACAATCATAAACTGCACTTTAAAAAAAAAATGTGCTGAAGTTCCCAGTAGCAAACAGACTGTCTACCCGTGAGGGCAATATCGAAAACAATAACTGGTTGTTTTTTTCTTGTACTTTGCTCTTGCTCGCTTTGAACTCAACCTTAGTCCATACACACTACTTCTAGTAGTGCTGTACTGAATTTTGTGTGTGGATTTGATTTACCTATTAACATTGTACGACTTCAGGGGTACTTGTAATTACGTCCACAAGTCAAGGACGATAGATCAGCATTTTAGTCCAACTGTCCGGTGTAGGGGTTGAACCACTTACCTCGGCAACAGCACACCGGACGTTTAAGAATACGCATTCTTATCCATTTGGCCATGTTGACCTGCACAATAACTGTTAATACCTAAAGATGCCATGCGATTGATAGAGACATTGCCTTTCGCTAAAGGCTTGCGAACGCGGTTCATGAGCCGGGTACCAGGCGTTCGAAGCTCAGCTGCGACCGATTTGTGCAGCAGACCGTGTCGCGTTGTGTTATAACGTGCTGGTATGGGAACCGGTCGTTCAGAAAGCAATGGCAAACTACTGATCGGAACACTTGCCTAGTACATCAACAGCAGCTGAAAAGTGCTAGTGTTGACTGCAACGTCCCGTAATGGATACGCAACAAAAATTTTTAACACATAAAATACTCACTTGTTAAAGTTTGCAGAAGCAATAATGATTAATCTACGCAAACTAGATTTGTGCAAACAGAAAGACATGTTAGTCAGCTTAAAATTACCGTGGTAGACAATTGACATTACTGTGCGTACATGTGTATATTTCAGCTCGAAGGATTTATCTAGTTAGTTTGCTTTATATTGTGTGAATTCTGCAGTATGTACCTGACGAGATGCAGCGAAATATGTCAGGCAATAAATCGTGCAATCTATTGTTTGTGTCTTCGTTATTCAAATACCTAAAGAGTTAACTTTTAGCGACAGTAAACAACACCCTTCTCCCTACCCCGTGGCTTATTAACTATATCGTATACAAACGTAAAGCCCCCATTTGCGCGTTTTGGGGCATTCTGGGTATATGGTGCTGGCCCCATAATTTATAGAGCGTTTGGTACTCGATGGGTGATGGGGTCAATATCAAGGTGGTTACCTTGATCTCCCAGAAATTTGTGTGGTGTGACTGTTAGCCTGGGTAGGACTGGGAGCCGAGATCAATTTTTACAATTCGACCCCGTTGCGAATCGAATCCGTTTCCGCTGGGCCAATAGATGAAAGTCTAACCATTGCGTCAATGGACGCCCTCAGAAACCGCATGTTTATTAAATAGATATTGGTTATATTGGATAGTGCATTTCCGGTTACGGTTGGTGATAGCAATGTGAAGGTCATTGCTTCAGGTCGAGCTATATTTGAATATACCACGACATATCAACACTGAGGGATAATATAATAACTATTATGTGCATTCTTAGTTCTGACAGACAGACAGACAGACAGACAGACAGACAGACAAACAGACAGACAGACAGACTGACAGACAGACAGACAGACAGACAGACAGACAGACAGACACGCAGGCAGGCAGACAGGCAGATAGAGAGGGTTGGGAGTGAGTGAGAGTTGTAAAGTGAGATATAAAGAGTGACTGACAGACAGTGAGTGTTATTGAGAGAAAAAGTGAGAGAAGGAGGATGCATGGTATAGAGGGAGAGAGAGAGAGAGAGAGAGAGAGAGAGAGAGAGAGAGAGAGAGAAAGAGGAGAGACTGGTTAGGGCGGGGAGTGAGTGAGAGTTGTACAGTTAAATAGACAGATTGAATGAAAGAGAGTATGAGAGTAATTGAGAGAAAATGTGAGAGTTTGCAGATGCACGGAGAAAAGAAGGGAGAGAGAAAGAGAGAGGCGAAAAGTGAGAGAAAGTGAGTGAGAGAGAGAAAGGGTTGGGAGTGCGTCAGAGTTGTATGATTAGATTGAACGAGTGACGTGGGGAATGAGAGTAAATGAGAGAGAAAGAGGGAGCATGAAAGAGAAGAAGGGAGAGGAGGGATGAAAGTGGGCAAGGTTGCGGAGTGAGTGAGAGTTGTAGAGTGAGATATAGAGAGCGAGTGAAAGACAGAATAAGAGTAACTGAGGGGAAAAGTGAGAGAAAGAGGAAGCATGAGAGCGAGAAATGAAGAGACAGACAGAGAGAGCGAGAGAGCGAGAGAGAGAGAGAGAGAGAGAGAGAGAGAGAGAGAGAGAGAGAGAGAGAGAGAAAGGAGAGTTATAGAAAGTGAGTGAGAGTGGAGAGTGCGTGACAGTTGTCGAGTGAGGTAGAAAGAGTAAGTGAAAGAGAGTGAGAGTAGTTGAGAGAAACAGTGAGAGAAAGAGGATGCATGAGAGAGAAGGAGACAGAGAGTGGAGAGGGGGGAGTGAGTGAGAGACAGGAGATGGTGGGGAGTGAGTGAGAGTTGTAGAGTGAGACGAAAGTGAGTGAAAGACAGAATGAGAGTAAATGAGGCGGAAAATGAGAGAAAGAGGATGCATACGGGAGAGAGGGAGCGAGTGTGTAAGAAAGTGAGTGAGGGTAAGAAGTGAGTGAGAATTGTGGAGTGAGATAGAAACAGGTGAGTGAAAGAGAGAGTAAGAGTAATTAAAAGAAAACTGCGAGAGAAAGAGAATGCATGGGAGAATGAGGAAGATGAAGACGCAGAGAGGGGGAGAGGGGGAGTGAATGAGAGACAGAGAAATTGCAGGGAGTGAGTTACAGTTGTAGAGTGAGATAGAAAGAGTTTGTGAAATAGAGCATGAGAGTAACTGGGAGAAAAAAAAGTGAGAGAAAGAGGATGCACGAGAGAGAGAGAGAGAGAGAGAGAGAGAGAGAGAGAGAGAGAGAGAGAGAGAGAGAGAGAGAGAGAGAGTATAGAGTGAGAGAAAGTTAATGAAGGTGATAGTGAATGGGAAGGTGAGAGGGAAAAGAGTGAGAGGATGAGCAAGAAATGGAACATGAAGCGAAGGAGCGTCGGTGAGAGATGTGGAGAGTGAGTCCCTGGCTGAGTGAGTGAGTGTGAATGAGAGAGATAGAAATAGTGAACCTTTTCAGTCTCAGACTGTTGTTAATTTCAAGTAGTAAGTGTCAAGGTCACAAGATGGTCAAATACTGTATGGAACAGAGAGGGATTGAAGAATCCCTGGGAAAAGATCACGGTCCAGATTGAAGAATCCCTGGGAAAAGATCACGGTCCAGATTGAAGAATCCCTGGGAAAATATCACGGTCCAGATTGTATAATGGGAGATACCGTCATTGGCGTGTGAAGTGTTCGACCTTCACATATTCTAGGCCACGGCTTGTTGACATGCTTTATTATTATTATCTTTATTTTCAAAGGGTTAAGAATTGGGCACGCAGGCCCGTCTGACATTCTGCCCTTCTTCCCTGCTGAAGTCAAGTGGCCAGTTTTCTTCCTCGCCAGTTATCCTTATCAAACAACACCCAGTAAATTCTGAAAATGGCCATGTGCCCATTTTATTACACCGCGTCGGCCCCAGAACTGTACTGATCGGGAAAACAAAAGAACTCGGTCAGTTCTGGAATTGTACGTGGACCACTT
This sequence comes from Cepaea hortensis, assembly GCA_963921405.1. Taxonomy (NCBI): domain Eukaryota; kingdom Metazoa; phylum Mollusca; class Gastropoda; order Stylommatophora; family Helicidae; genus Cepaea; species Cepaea hortensis. The sequence continues at coordinate 45,569,328 of OY992892.1, read as the reverse complement.
TCTTGGCGAGTTAATCACTATGCTACTGCAGATCACACCGCTGGAACAGGGTGTGTTAAAGTACCAACTATCCGGAATAGAAGAGGTTGAGATAATAAATAGGACAACATCAGTTAATTTAACAACTGTCTGAAATGAAACAGAAAGCGTTAAATAAATGACAGTGTCTTCTTCGGCCATTTTCTCTTCTTGCGAAACGATCCGATATGTTGTAAATCTTCAAAACCGTTGTCTTACCTTGCATCCAATATTTTGTTAAAAATAACATAACGTATGCAAGTGTCCCTTGTCCACTATACATTGTTATGTAGATGGGGTTAGTCAATGTTATAAATTACATGCATTAAACAGGTAAGTAAGAGTTAAAAAGATGTTTGTTGAGGTGTTGAAGAGGAAACACGTTCACTGCCGAAAATCATACCGCTGGAATAGAATGTGTTAAAGTTCCAACTATCAGGTAAAAGAAGAAGTCGAAATAATAAATAGGACACCGTGTTTTAATGTAACAACTGTCTGAACTGAAATAGAAACATTAAGTGACAGTGAAATGCCATCACGTGTCTTCTTCGGCCATTTTGTCTTCTCGTAAAATGATATATGTATTGTAAATTTTCAAAATTGTTGACTTACCTTGCACCCAAGATTTTATAAAAATTATAACAAATGCGAGTGTTCTTTTTCCACTATACATTGTTCTGTTGGTGGTTTTTGTCAACGCTATAAATTACAGACTTTAAACAGAAATTAAGAGTTGGTGTATGTGGCGATGTTGAAGTGGAAGCACTTTCACTTAAGTAGATCACACCGTTGGAACATACTGTGTTAAAGTACCAACTATCATTTAAAAGAATAAGTCGAAATAATCAATAGGATAACGTGAGTTAATGTAACAACTATCTAAACTGAAACAGAAAGCGTTAAATAACAATGAAATGTCCTCGCGTGTTTTCGTCGACCAACTTTATTTCCTTGCTAAGCAAAACGATATTTTATAATTCTTCAGCAATCTTGACATACCTGGCAACCCAAAGTTTATAGATAAAATAATAAACAAAAGTTTAATATTTCTATAATGCATTGTTCTGTATATTATTTTTTCTAAATGTTATGAACTATAAACTTTAGTCACTTTTAACAAGTAAATAAAAGTAAATGTTTATGTCATGGATAAAGATTACACACTTCCGGGTAAACCCTTACTGATAAGTTAACGGAATTACACACAGTTATAAATATAATTAAACTGAAAGTGTTTCTAATATCTACACAGTGGCATAGCTAGAATGGACGAGGGTGGGCAAGGGAAGCAAACACCGCCCTTCTTTCCTATTTTTTTTTTTTTTAATTGAGAAATTATCATCTATTTCAGTTGTGCGCAAAGTGCCACCCTGGGCGTTTACCATGCTTTTTTTAAGTTGCATATCCTTTACAGGACGTTGCAGTCAACACCAGCATTTTACTGCCGTTGTTGATGTCTTGGCAAGTTTTACGTTCAGTAGTTTGCTACTGCTTTCTGGATGATCTGCTCCCATACCAGCACGTTAAAACCAGCGTGACACGATCTGCTGCCAGATCGGTTACCGCTGTGTTTCAAACGCGAGTAAGCGGTGTTACGTATCTCGTCCGCAACGCCATCGCCTCGGAGACGGCTAGAGCTTCCGAAATAAGGCGCTTATATAGTCACTCCCCCTGACTACGCTTCTGCACGTCTGTGTTTTAATTTGTTTCTGTAAACTATATCGAGCCTCCCTGGCGAAGGGGATTTTAAGTTTCTCCGTAATCCCGTATATCCAAGTAGGATAACGCAGCTGCGCGAGATTCGGTAGTGGATCGCGTAGCGTTGGTTACTTACGGCGGTATATGAGCCGGTCGCTCAGAAAGCAATGGCAAACTACTGAGCGACTGAGCGTAATCTTGCCAAGACATCAACAGCGGTAAAATGCTGGTGTTGACAACGATGTCCAGTAAATAGGATATACGGAAAGAAAACACATATATCGGGAATCGGGAATAACAGAAATGATAAGTTCCGTGAAAGTCGATATATTAATTCTTGTCTTGTCTTTCTATATTCGTACTTATACAAGTGTAATCACTGGAGCAGATGAAGAATGTTTGTCACGTGACTACGAGCAGTTAAACCATGAGGTCTTGGCAGTAACAATGGCACTAGCATGGCTGGAAACAAAAACGTTCACCCATGCATGTTTTCTCAGTGATGCCATGTGTTAAAGTTAGTTGCATATTATTACAGGACATCGCAGCCAACCCCAGCAATTTTTGGCTGTTTCTGATTTCTTGGCAAGTTTTACATTCAGTAGTTTGCCATTGCTTTCTGAACGACAGGCACTTATACCATTGTATGGGAACAAACGCAAGGCGGTCTGCTGCCAAATCGCCCGCAAATAGGTTTTCAACGAGGTATGCGAGATTACGAATTGCGTCTGTAAACCCTTCACCACAGAGCAGGCACGCCATGTGTATGCTAAAGAAAATCGACATGGGTTGGGCCAGAAAACAAGGGCTGGAATCTCCGAAGAGGTCAAGACTTATATCTGGTTCATCTCTGTGCCAGGGCACGTGGGTTTAAGAGGAAACGAACGAGTAGATCGGGATTGCCGGCTTGGCTGCTGTGTGGGAGCGCGGGCAAGCAATGGACCAGGGTGACATCCTGAACTGGATGCAGCCGAGTAAATGACTCAATGACTCAATGTGATTCAACTGTGACTAGACTACAAGAATATCAAGTCCAACTGGGTCAAGCTAGACAGGCACATCATTCGGGAAACCAAAGAAGAATAGCCAACCAACACGATTTTGTATCGTTAGTTGCTACACGCTGAGGCATATACACTGAGGAGAGATGTATGCACTTATTGACTTATAGTCGATGTGTGAATAGAATGATCTCTTTACGAACTAACAAACAAGGATACTGGTGTGCTACAGTCAGCCTTCATTCTGACTAAGAATTATCTTTATCTTCCTGAGAGGCATCCTGGCAGGCAAAGGGAGGCCGTGATCAAACCTGCTGCCCATTGCACGCTTTGCAATTGTATGAGAATCCTAACAATTATCCAGAATTATAATCGACAAGGTCTACAAGGTGTGGACTGCGCCTGGCCCTGCAGCCAGTAGAGTTAGGATCGGCTAGCCTCTCTCAGGAGGGGTGAAAAATTAGTAGCCTACCGATGACCCGCAGACTACACAAGTCAACCTCACCTCCTGGTGGGGTTGACCGGGAAACCATGACCTTGATGTCATGGTACAACGGGGTTCTGGCTCGCAAGAGAGGAGGGGGTGGGATGTGGGGACTCCGCTTAGTCAGAGTTTTCTTTCCTAAACCTGCGACTGGCCTAGCAAGCCAGCAGGGATTTTTTCCTACTGCTCAAAGAAAAAGAAAGAAGCATATTCGGACTGACCCAAATGGAAACAAACCTAGCAATGTTAAAGGACAATGAGACAGATCAGTGTGTCACGGACAAAGTCTAAGGGAATCTCGATACACAAAGCCCATAAAAGGGCACTCTCCCACTGTTTATGCTTCACATCGACGCCGCTATGTACAAGAGGAACAATATGAGATGAGATGAGATAATCAAAAATCGACACCCAAATCTTGAGGGATAGGGAGACGCACAGTGAGTAGCACGCTTTCTTTCAGCTAGATGAACATGTGTTCGTATCTACATCCAGGTGTTTTGTTTTTTAATTGACCTGGGCTCCCAGAACAATCCAGCCTAAAATGAGCGCCAGGAAATGTCCTGGGAAGTCACGGCAGCGGGAATGCTAGTTACCACGTCATCCATGGAATGCTGATTGGTCTACGAAAATATGAGCTGGCACAATTTACCAAATACGCCTGAAAGCCCGTGGAAGTGTCCTTGACTTTACTTAGCCAAGTCTTGAGCTCAGTCCTCGGAATGCGCATGAGTATGCTCGGAATGAGGTTGTTGCGCCAACGGGATGGCGTCAAGTCATTATTCTGTCCCCGATTCTTCAGGTCTCGATAGAGTGAACGTCTCGAATCGACAGACTGGTAACAACAACAACAGTCGGAATGCCGATCGCACACGTAGCACACTTATTGAACAAACATCCCCGTTATTCTTGGAATAACATCTGCTGCTGCCACATCATCGCAATCATGTGCCAAGAAAATAGGCGTGGGTTGTCATGGTTATCATTATTATCTCGAATAACTTGTTATACTCACTTACCGTATAACACTGCCAAATAGATGCACCCATCCATCCATCATGTTCCATGCCGATAAGCGTGGGCGGTCATGTTCTGCCATCTCACTCGATCACCAGAGTCATGGATCAGTTCCGTGTTTCTGTCTCGACCATGCCACATGGCCAAGCAATCCTGGTATTCTTGGTCTTCCCTTGGGTCTCCTCCCTTCGATCTTGCCAGTTGTCACCAAGTTCCCCAATTCATTTCTTATCATAACATGCCCAACGAATGTTGACTGTCTACGTCTTATGTCTCTAATCAGTTTACGATCTTCATTTGTTTCTTGTAGGACTTGTTCATTGGTTTTTCTATATGTCCATGGTATTTTTTGCATTTTCCGCAGAAACCACATTTCCACAGCCATCAGATGTTTTTCAGCTTGTCTGCTCATTGTCCACGCTTCACATCCATATAAAAATACAGGTTCTATTTAGCACTTTAACAGCCTTTTTCTCGTTTCAATTGATATCTTTTTATTTTTTTCCGTATGTTTTCCATCCGTATATTTTTCGCCATGGCAATTCTTGTTCTAATCTCTTCAAGGCATCTCCCATCAGATGTTATGACTGTTCCGAGATAGCTGTACTGATTCACTTGTTTAAGAATATGCCTATTTACTTGTATATTACATTGTGGCATTTCTTCCTTCCTAGTGACGACCATAATCTGTGTCTTCTTACAATGATGCACCCGCTTCTTATAAATCTCAAGGCAGATGACATTTAAGAACATGATTATTGCAAAATTAACTGGTTATTATCATTTTGCGAGGCTGAGCTGGATCTCGTTACGTACACACACACACAAAGTACAGGACGGCGCCCTTGTACGCCCTCAAATAATTACACAGGTGGTCATAGTATACTGAGATGGAGTGGCTTGTTTCTTTCTTTGCTGTCTCATTTATTATATTACATTATGAAATTATTTTGTGGCAGGAGAGTTTACCAGAATTGGTCGACCTATGAGCTTTATTGTGAGTTAAAAGCCTACCACTGCGAGGGATTGAACCTCGATCACTGTGTAACCAAGCAAAAGCACTAATTGATGTATCACAGCAAATCTCACACGAAAACCAGAGTCAAGGATCAGGGTGGTTTCTTGTCCTGATTTTGCTATGTGACCAAGCCATTTAGGTATTTATCTTTTTGTCTTTTCCTTGCACTTTTGCCACTTGTCACTAGGTTTTCTTATCTGTTTTTCCTCGTACTGTGAGTTATACTGTCTACGTCAAGTTTCTCTAAGCAATTTTCGGTTTTCATTCGTTTCTTGAAGAAATGCCTTATTTGTTTGTATGCCAGTCCATCTTATTCTTTGCATTATCCCCCAAAAACAACGTTTCTACAGCCATTTGATGTTTTTCAGCTTTTCTATTTATTTTTCATGTTTCACCTTCCAATAAAGGTCAGCATGACTGAATAGATAAGAACGCGCGATCTTAAACATACCGGTGTGCTGATACTGAGGTAAGGGGTTCAACACCTACACCGAACAGTTGGACTAAACTTGTTGACCTCTCGTCCTTGACTTTGGGGACGTAAATTGCAAGTACCTCTGAAGACGGGGCGGGCTCGACTGATGGCGAGGGACACTGGTTATAGGGAAAGCCAATCCACACGCAAACATCAGTTCAGTGCACCCCCCAGTAGTGAGTGGCAACTACTGGAGGCAGTAGCACATGTACAGGCCACGCTTGCGTTTAGAGCAAGTGATATAAAAGGGGAAAAATAATTTTTTGGGTTGACATTGTAGTTTTGTCTGTGGAAATTATCCTTGTGTGTTTTTTTTTAAATATAATTCAGACAATTTTGATTTAACAGACAGAATTAAATGATTCAGTGCCGAAGGATGATATATTGCTAAATGTGGCCTCCCATTTGGACAGAAAGACGATACATCGCTATTTTAGGGTCATCGTGTTATTTGTTTTATTTCGTGAACTTCCGCAATTTCAATGCTCAGTAAACGGAAATCTACATCATAATACGAATTCCTTCGTATTTGTTCATTTGATTGTGTTGCATGCTTGGTCCAACCCTACTGTTTTGTTTAGCACTGAAGTAGTTAAATCCCTAAAAGCTTGATGGAAAACATCACTGCTCATAAACGTTGTTTGGGCTTGAAAGTTTTCCATATTGACTAAATTTCTATGTACCTCTGATTCGCAAAGATATTCAGAGTTCAGGAATGCGTAGGCATATCTACGATGATTGATCTCAATTGTTTACAAAAAGAGGTTCTTTAGTTCTATGTTATCTTACTACCTCATGCTTGAATGATATACCGTTGGTCTTTATGTTGTGAGCTCTGAATGAAAATATAAATCTGTCTTTGGAATTGTGCGTAATTTTTGAAAAATTATACACATTTTATTTGAATATCTACAGTTTGGCTTTTATTTATTGCAGTGAGGTCTGGCATTAATGAGCACTTTTTGTTAATCATGCATGCTTTCAAATCTTGATCAAATGACGGAATATTGATATTTTCCTTCTTATCTTGCATATTTTGTAGACAAAGAAAACATGATTATTTAAACAGCTGAGCTTTTTTAGGATAACAGTTTTTACTACGTGTGTGAAAAAATAGCTTGGAAGTTACATTTATTTTCATCTCATCTCAGTTTGTTCCTCTTGAACCATGCGGTGTCGAGGCGAAGCATAAACAGCGGGAGAGTGCCCGTTTATGGGCTTCATATATCGAGATTCCTATGGACTCTATTATTTCCACTGTCCATTATTTACATGGTCGGCCTCTTCTTCTGGTTCCGTCTAGTCTGTACATATTTGCTTTTTGTGGTATACTGTCAGTTGTAGCCTAGTATATTATATTCATTTATATTCATTATCATCTATATTGACCCCTGGGCCTATTTCTATTTAGTTTTGTAATGTTCTACCATTGTAAACATGAATGTACCATGAATGTCTTTTAGGGGTCAGCATGGCTGAATTGATAAGAGCACTCGGTCTTAAATTTCTTGGACTAAAATTTTGACTTCTCATCATTGACTTGGGGACGTTCGTTAAAAGTAACTCAGAAGTCAGAGTGGGTTCCCCTGATGGCGAAGGACGCTAGTAATAAGGAAATCTAATCCACACGCAAAAATCAGTTCATCCATCATCCATCATGTGCCATGCCGATAAGCTTGGGCGGTCATGTTTTGCATTTCACTCGATCACCAGAGTCGTGGATCAGCTCCGTGTTCCTGTCTCGACTATGCCATGTGGCCAAGCCATCCAGATATTTGCTTCTCGGTCTTCCCCTTGGTCTCTTCCCTCCAATCTTGTCAGTTGTCACCAAGTCATTTCTTCTGATAACACGCCCAAAACATTTTGACTGTCTACATCTAGTATATCTAAACAGTTTACGATCTTCATTTGTTTCTTGAAGGACTTGTTCATTGTTTTTCTGTCTGTCCATGGTATTCTTTGCATTTTCCTCAGAAACCACATTTCCACAGCCATCAGACGTTTTACAGCTTGTCTGCTCATTGTCCACGCTTCACATCCATACAAAAGTACAGGTTCTATGTAGCACTTCAACACTCTTTTTCTCTTATCAATTGATATCTTTTTATTGGTCAGTATGTTTTTCATCTAGTTAAAGGCTACCTTCGCAGTGGTAATTCTTGTTATAATCTTAAATGTTAAAATCAGTCCTGTGTACCAGAGATACTAATAGTAGCACATGTAAGGACTACGCTTGAGTTCAAAGCGAGTGAACTCAAACAAAAGAATATCATGCTACGTGAGTTGCATTCCCCCGTAAGGTAATGGATTTTATCTACCACAGATATTTTTAAAAAGAAAACATGCTAAGGGTGAACACTGTGTCGTGGCCGTGGGGCCAGCAGTTTTATTTCCCGTCCTCATGGAAATCTGTACTGGCGTATACAGCAACAATATAAACAATATTAAAGTGAATATTAACAGCCGAATAAGACAACAGATCATCATCATCATGTGCTTTGCCAACTGGCACAGGTGTTCATAAATCTCCAGAGATCTTGGTCCGTAGTTTCTCTGGATGAATTCTCCTGATGATATTCCTCCACGCCGCCATCCCAATCAGGCATCATTTCTCTTTGTCTCCGCCTGCCTCTTCTACCGCTGATCTTTACAGTTGTCCAATGCTTCTGTTCTTAATGTATGACCAAATAACACTGTTGGTCTCCTGTTCTTATGTTTGCATATAATGTTCTACTGTCATTACCCTTTATCATTCACTCACTGTTAGTTATTCTGGCAGTCCAAGGTGTCACAACATTCGTCTCAGAAATACAGTTACTGCATTACTCTCTCTTTCTCTTATGAATTTTAACAATCAAATAGCAGTCTGCATTATGTATATTACAGACTTCATTAACATAATGTTTTCTTGAAATGTTAACAAACAAGTATCAGTTTACATTATGCATATTATAGATTTCATTAACATAAAGTGCTCTTGAAATGTTAACAAACATGTTAGTCTGAAAGTCCTATTGTGGACTTGGCTGACATAATGTATTCTTGAAATGTTAACAAACAAACATCAGTCTGCATTATGCATATTTATGGACTTCATTGACATAATTTCTTCTGTAAATGTTAACAGACAAATATCAGTCTGCAAGTACTATTGTGGTCTTGGCTGACATAATGTGTTCTGTGAATGTTAACAAATATCAGTCTGCAAGTACTATTGTAGTCTTGGCTGACATAATGTGTTCTGTGAATGTTAACAAATATCAGTCTGCAAGTACTATTGTAGTCTTGGCTGACATAATGTGTTCTGTGAATGTTAACAAATATCAGTCTGCAAGTACTATTGTAGTCTTGGCTGACATAATGTGTTCTGTGAATGTTAACAAATATCAGTCTGCAAGTACTATTGTAGTCTTGGCTGACATAATGTGTTCTGTAAATGTTAACAAATATCAGTCTGCAAGTACTATTGTAGTCTTGGCTGACATAATGTGTTCTGTGAATGTTAACAAATATCAGTCTGCAAGTACTATTGTAGTCTTGGCTGACATAATGTGTTCTGTGAATGTTAACAAATATAAGTCTGCAAGTACTATTGTAGTCTTGGCTGACATAATGTGTTCTGTGAATGTTAACAAATATCAGTCTGCAAGTACTATTGTAGTCTTAGTTGACATAATGTGTTTATGAAATGCTCTTTAATTAATATCAGTATTTAACAATAAAGTCGTGTAAGAATGCAGTTTCAAGCCTTTGTTAATGAATGGTATGAATATTTTGTGTCTTGTTCCTAGTATTCTCACTTTTTTTCGTGTGTCTTTTTACTTCTAAAGGCATAAACATTAGTTCTGTACGATCTTTTCTGGCGTTGTTTGGGCCATGACCCCTGTTTTTTTTAAAAATCACACATACACTAAAAAGAAAAAGGAAACATTTATTGTTGGTGTGTTATATGGAAGAAAAGAATGCTAATGCTAATAATAATAATAATAATAATAATAATAATAATAATAAAACACACACACATACACATACACATACACACACATACATGCATACACGACCCTTCCTCCTCCATTCCCCATTAAAAAGAGAAAGGAAACTGTTATATGGTAGAAAGGGATGTTATTCTAATAATAATAACACATACACACACATGCGCGCGCGCGCATGCACACATGTACCTTCCTCCTCACCCCATTAAAAATATAAAGAAAACTGTTATATGGTAGAAAGGAATGCTATTCTAATAATAATAATTTTTTTTTTAAAACACACACACACGCATGCACACATTTTCCTTCCTCCTCACCCCATTAAAAAGAGAAAGAAAACTGTTATATTATACAAAGGAATGTTATTCTAATAATAATAATAAAACACACACACATGCACCTTCCTTATCACCCCATTAAACAGAGAAAGGAAACTGGTATATTGTATAAAGGAATGTTATTCTAATAACAATAATAAAACACACACACGCATGCACACATGCACCTTCCTTCTCATCCCATTCAACCATCCATCCATCATGTGCCATGCCGGTAAGCGTGGGCGGTCATGTTCTGCCATCTCACTCGATCAACAGAGTCGTGGATCAGTTCCGTGTTTTTGTCTCGACCATGCCACAACATTCAACAGAGACAGGAAACTGTTATATGGTAGAAAGGAATGTTATTCTAATATTAATGATACTGAATTTGTGAACTTTTATCTTTAGGGAGTGAAGAAAGGTTCTCTACTGCAGAAATGTCAAAATGTTTGAAAACTCTGTAGCAAATAATTACATTATATACAATATTCAACATGTAGGACAGGCTTGTGATATGTGTATGTGTCTGCTATGGTAGACCAGAAGACCATTCCTGTCATTTATCAAATATTAGTGTTGCAACTACTACAGGAATATTTTCAATTAAAATATATAAGTACTGAAAACTTTCGTATTGAAATTTCCTATAAAAATTATTGCACCTAAAAATAATAACTCAAATGACCCTTGGGGTCATCACTCACAGGGTGGGTTCTCGAGGTCAAGGAAGATGTTGAAATATGCTTTGCTTGTCGGATTAGAAAAGTGCTTAATCCTTGACCAAAATAACCTTCAATTGGAGATTCTCTTTTATATTTTTGCTAGTGATTTTCATACTTGCAATTTCCCTCTACACCTTTTCAATATATATATATATAACATGTCAAGAGAAAGGTACAAAATGGTGTACCCTGTGATGATTTTGATTCATTCATAATAGGTGGGAATCTGATTCTAGAACTGAGATTCAGGAACTCAGATATGCAAATGATATTCTCCTCTTCTCAAACATATATTTTTTGCTAGTGATTTTCATACTTGCAATTTCCCTCTACATCTTTTCAATACATGCGCATAACATGTCAGGAGAAAGGTACAAAATGGTGTGCCCTGTGATGATTTTGATTCATTCATAATAGGTGGGAATCTGATTCTAGAACTGAGATTCAGGAGCTCAGATATGCAAATGATATTCTCCTCTTCTCAAACAGTTCCAGTAACATAGAACATATAATCCTGTCTATCAATAGACACATGATGATGAAACATTTTCTTATGAAAATACAGACCATGTGAACATTATTAAACTTTGGCATAATAACAGCAAATAAATAACAGTAACAGTTTTAAGAACATGCATCTTTCCTATGACAGACAACATTTGGAATCATAGACCATTTCACAATGACTAAAGTGGAAGTGTCTTGCTTTTAAATCATCATCAAGTGCCGGCTAGTGGGCGATCATCTTCTCCACAAATTGTGATCTCTAACAGCATGGATCATGTGTTGACTCTCTTCCGTGCCATGAAGAATTTTGTGTCACTGTCTTCCTATATCTTTCTTTCTACAAATCTTTCCGGGTTTCTCAACATGTTGCAATTTTTGTCTTCTCATAATGTGGTTAAAAAATGTAAGACTGCTTTTGAACAAACATTAGAAACTCTAAATACTACACCTTACAGAGAAATAACAAACAAAAACTCTACATACTATACCTTACTGACAAACAGTTAGAAACTCTACATACCATACCTCACCGACAAACAAATAGAAACTCTACATACTACACCTCACCGACAAACAAATAGAAACTCTACATAATATACCTCACTGACAAACAGTGAGAAACTCTACATACTATACCTCATCGATAAACAAATAGAAACTCTACATACTATACCTCACTAACAAATAGAAACTCTACATACTACACCTCACTGACAAACAGTGAGAAACTCTACATAATATACCTCACTAACAAATAGAAACTTTACATACTACACCTCACTGACAAACAGTGAGAAACTCTACATACTATACCTCACTAACAAATAGAAACTTTACATACTACACCTCACTGACAAACAGTGAGAAACTTTACATACTATACCTCACTAACAAATAGAAACTCTACATACTACACCTTACTGACAAACAAATAGAAACTCTACATACTAAATCTCAAAGAGACACACCAAATAGAAACTCTATGCACTATATCTCACCAACAGACAAATAGAAACTCTACATACTATACCTCATTTGATAACAAATAAAATAAACTATACATACTATACCTATCTGACAAACAAATAGAAACTATATATACTATACCTCAACAACAATCAAACAGAAGTTGTACATACTATACCTCACTGACAAATTTTAAAACAAAAACACTATACATACTATACCTCAGTGACTAACAAATATAAACTTGACATACTATGTCAGAATCTCGAATGTCTCCAACCGAGATGCAGGAACATCGTTACGCCCGCCAGGCGAATAGTCCCCAACCGGGATGCAGTAACATCGTTACGCCCGCCAGGCGAGTATTAGTTACCTGCCCGCAGGTTGCTGGCTGACGCGATAGCCAGCGGTCAGGCAAGGACAAAGCAAGACGCACGCAGTCCTCGTGAAGCCAATCCACAGAGGGCAAGCGCTTTGCGAGAAACAGACAGACAGCTTGGGTACTCGGACCAGACAGGACGTGTGTGTAGAGAAAGGCTTTGTGTAGTTCTGTGCCCGAAAGTCGAGTACTTGTACATCTTGTGAGATAGACTGTAAAGCTGTGGGTTGTCTGTAAATTGATGCATTGTATATGTATTGTAATGATCATCACATGCCAAACTAGATCGTATTGCATGTGACTTGTAAATAAATCCATTGAACTTCGTGTCGTTGTGTCTCAAGTCCAATCATGTTGTACTTGTACTTGTCTCACATGTGTTAGGTATAACGAGCCAGATTTAAGACCCTGACAACTAAACCTCACAGAACTGCTACTGGTATTCCGGGTCTCAGTATCCTAAAAATCTGTATCTCATGACAAAATCATAGAGCGGTGAAAGAAAAAGAATCATTGTTCCTAATGATCATGAAAGAAGACAGAACTACGTAACACAAAACACATCTGATGTCTTAGCTTAGTTAAACCTGTGCACAAACAACATATAACACGTGAAGAAAAATGCATATGCATTTATACACAAGCACACATACATATATGTGAGAGAGAGAGAGAGAGAGAGAGAGAGAGAGAGAGAGAGAGAGAGAGAGAGAGAGAGACAGACAGACAGACAGACAGACAGAGAGAGAGACAGACAGAGAGAGACAGAGAGAGAGGAGATATAAATGACATATTTAACAACAAAAGCTATCATTACATTTTGATTAATTGTGAAATCAATTAATACAATTTTTAAAAAAACAAGAGAATGTAAATATCTAGAATTAATTTTCACATTTGGGAGAATAGGTAGTGAAATCAACATATGTTATGCAAAGGGAAATCAGGAGCTGGGACTATTAGTGCGACGTCTGTTGCATAGAAAGATACCTATAACTACTAAAGCAAATCTTTTAAAATCCATTTGTGCCGAAATTATGCTACCAGTGTCAAACATGACATTTATTAAACTAACGAGAGAAAAGTCATAAAAACAAAGATGAGAAGAGCTGAAGGATTTATGTGAGAGATGGAACTGGGAATGAGGAAATTAGATGAGACTAGGTCTGAAACCGGTCATCCAAGTCATTATAGAACAAGAGATTAAATGGTCTGGCCATATCACAAGAATGTCCTGCTACCATTTACCACAAAGGGCCATATTGAAGAAATATGTTGGATTCAGGGCAAGGGGAAGCCCAAGTAAAAGATCGTTTGATGGTATCAGGAATAATTTTAGAGAAATAAAGACCAACAAAACAAAGCACATTAGAAAGAGATCACAACAGATTCTTAAATCTCACCCAACACTTCACTGAATTAGAGAGAGAGAGAGAGAGAGAGAGAGAGAGAGAGAGAGAGAGAGAGAGAGAGAGAGAGAGAGAGAAAGAGATTTCAAGTGCATATATATATACACACACACACACACACACACACACACACACACACACACACAAAGAAGCTTGAACACTACAAGTTTCGTTGATAACGAAGTGAGTTTAGTTTAGTTTAGTTGACGGATCAGAATCACGGCACACAGGTACCCTTAAGTGTTCCGTTCTACTCCTAACTCAAGCCTGAGTCCGGAGAGTCCCAGCTCAGAGCACGAACTCCGGAGCACCGGCGAGGATCCTGAAATACTTTGGGTAGACTTTTTAACTCGAAATTTTGCCGGGCAGCGCCGTTGGACTACTCTTTTTCGATTTCCAACCGCCAAGGGATTAATTTTACGTGCACAACAATACATACGGGCGTCCGATCTCACTACCTAGAGACCAGGGAAATTTTCGTTACTAGAAATCCACGTGAAAAATCCCTCACCAGGGCTTGAACCCGGGACCTTCACTCTTCAGCACTCGAGGCTGACACCATACCTCGAGTCCACTGAGGCCCCCCCCCCCCTATTTTTCTCTTAAATGAAAATAAGAAAGATAGAAAGACATTCTGAACCAAATGTGGGGACATCCTATTGCCGCTTACTTGTTAAATATAATTTAATAAACAATCGCAATATCAGTTTATTAAAATAAACAAAAGAACACATAAACAGGACATATAATAGTTTGAAAAACAAGCAGTAAGAAAATTATAAGACTCCCATCAAAACTGTCATTTACTGCCAATATAGTACCTTACGGTGTATGGCAAGGGGGGTCTTTGAGCCTGAGGAATTTAAGCCGCCTGGCTAGTGCAGTCGCCGCGAACTGTGCAGGTTAGAATTTTCTTTTTGCCCCTAACAGGGAAAAATCCCACACCTTACCGTGGAATCGAACCCAGGTCTCCCGAGTTCAAGCCACTCGGCCAGCCGCTCCTTCCGTCAAAACATGCAAAAAATATGGTTATTTTATCTGTATTTCTTTCTCAATTCTTGTCCAGATATATCTATAGAAAGCTTGCCAGCTTGTCTGTGCTGAATTTGATGTCTGGCAAAGGCTAGTTGTCCTCACCATGTCGACAGCTACCTGTGTTAGACAGCTATGTGCACATGCCTGGCCATTGTGACTGACATCAGCTGGTGAAGTCGACTTCTTCAGGCCCACCCAAAGTGCATTTATTGGCTGCATGTGATTTACTGGGCTATTTTTTTGTTTAGTATTTTGCCATTGATTTCTCAATGCCCGACGCCTCATACTGTCAAAGTCAATTCCTGCAGCTGATTTCAAACAATGAGGTTAAGCATGCTCTAACTGAAGCTGACATATTTGATAATTGGATGAGCTAAAATCCTATTGTCGTTATACTTATTGAGATAAGATCCTGCCTACAGTCGCTATGCTTGATCTCGTGATGAGATAAAATCCTGCCTAGCCGTTACATCTGATCTCATGGTGAGATGAGATCCTGTTTACAGTCGTTATACTTGATCTTTTGATGATATAAAATCCTACTTACAGTCACTATATTTTATCTTGAAGGCAACAAACAGTTAACTTCTTCCTGTCATGTCCCAATGGATTACAGGGTCTCAATCAATTCATGCCAGGCCCTTTGTAGACCTGTTCACAATTGGTTAGATTTAGCAGCCAAAGTTATCTTTGGGATGAAGTAGTCAGCCTTTCACCAACCCTCGTTAGACACCTCATATGACCTGCATGGTAGGTTAAAGTGTTACAATTCTTTGCTTCCCTAATGGCTGCTGGCAACACATTGGTGCAATTCTTATGTAACCGCAATACAGTATGGCCTTCACAAATACAATACTGCATCACTTAAAGTACAAAAACTCTTGTACGGACATTAAGCATATGGCGTTAGACTCACAAGACTACATTCTGCCTGGAGTTATCGTACTTTATATTAACGATAAAAGTAATGAAACTCTACTTGTATGAGGACGCTAAACTAGAACACATGTGACCTCCTGGTGACGTCACATTTCATTCTTCATCAGCGTGTTGCCTTCAATGGCTCTAGTGCGTCCACATACTATCAGTTATAGCAAAACCATGAGAGCTTTTGCAGTTTCTCTCTATTGTTTTCCAGGATATTATCATTTGTCCTGTTTTGCAGTCCACTTTTTCTCGGCTCAGGTAGCATAATCACTAGACACTGGCCCTCAGATCGGGTGGTCATGAATTCAGCCGCGTCGGGGTGAATTCAAAAATGGAATATCCTCCAAGGTCACCATAGCCTAAAACGGGTACCAAGACATGTCTTGGAAAGTAAAGACAGCGGTGTGACACCCATCACATCAGCCTTGGGGTCCCGACTGAGCTATAAGATAGCGAAGTGACGTCGAAGTGACTCATCACGTTCAGCATTCTCCTTATTTTCCATTAAAGTCATTATTTTATGTTCCTCTGCTCCAATTGCAATGTCGTCAGCATCTTTATTTCCCGCAGTAAAAATAAACATTATGAAAATTAACTCAAACATGGAGGCTTTGATAATTCAAATAAATACTGACATTGCATAGATTGTAAATAAGTCTAACATTAGTTGTATAAGTATGTTTAAATATGAGTCAATCAAATGTTATCGCATCAGTGACGGTTGGCAGCAACGCATCTCCACACATCTCCATCTGTTGTTCATTCTCCTGATTTTCCAAAGCCATTCTATGCTCCTCTGCTGGAATTTCAAGATCGCCAGCATCTTTTTTGACTTTATTTCCTACTGTAATAAAAAAAAAATATATGACATTAACTCAGACATGGGGACTATGATAATTCTCATAAATACGGAAATTGAATACATTGTAAATCAGTCTAACTGTAGTTGTATAAGTATGTTTAAAAATGAGTAAATCAAATGTTATCTCAGCAATGACGGTTGGCAGCAATGTATCTCCACCCATCTCCGTCTGTTGTTCTGGATGTAAACTCTTGACTTCTGAACTGTTCATTCATTTTGTGTTTTATTCCCCCTTCTTTCTTTACAGATGACTAGTTTCATCAAATCACAGAACGTCACAAGAAAAGGACAGCACAGAAATTAGCTACATAAAATGCTCGAACTTTTAAGCAAAGGCGGAAAATTTGATAACATCAAACAAGAAATGGAAAGAGGGAATATCAATATATTAGGATTCTACGAGACGAGATGGAAAGGAACAGAGATTAAGACAGGGCAGGATTTTAAAATTATTTATTCTGGCGGAGAAGAAAGACAAAGAGGTGTTGCAATTATCTTGGATCTGCAAACATCAAAATATGTTAAAAGGATATTGGGCAGTGTCAGACAGGGTTCTATTGGTAAAATTAATCGGCAGACCTTTTAACATTAATGTTATTCAAATATACGTGTAACGGAGAAAGCAGTGAAGATAGTATAGAGGAATTTTATAGTGATTTGGAGAATGCTTTGAAGAAATGTAAACATTCAGAAATGAGTATCATAATGGGCAATGGGTGACTTCAATGCGAAAGTAGGAAATTAAGGCGATGGATTCATAATAGGCAAACATGGTTTGCGAGAACGAAGCGAAAGAGGATACAGACTTTAGAGTGGGCAAAAGAGCAGAAAATTATTGTAGGAAACACTTGGTTTAAGCAACATCCTAGAAGATTAAGGACAAGGAGGCGTCCTGACAGCAGGATTGCAAACCAGATTCATTTAATAATGATTTGCAGAAGGATTCGAAATGCGTTAACAATCATAATAACAGTTCTCAATGCATACCCATCACCGCGGACTGTGATCACAGATTGTAAAGTGACTGTAAAGTTAAATACAGTCAAGTATAAACAGGAAACACTAATATGATCTGTGTACATTGAAAAATGACAAGGAAATACAAGACAATTTTAACATGGAAGTAAAGAACAGATTTGATATATTGTCTTATCTAGAGATCATATTTCAAGATGTGGATGATCAAAGGGAAATGTTGAAGAATTCAATCAGTTTAGCTGCAGAAACAACTATTCCAAAATTAAAGAAAGTGGGTCGTAAGAAATGGATAACTGAAGACGTTTTACAACTAATAGAAACAAGAAGACAAGGCAAATATAATCCTGACAAATGTGAAATGCTTCACAGAAAATTCAGAACATTATGTAAAGGGCAAAAGAAGCATGGCTCAGGAAAAATGCCGAGAAATTGAAAAACAACACAACAATAAAAATGCCAAATTAATGCACAAAATAGTTTAGGACCTTACTAATAAAATAAAAAAAATCACGTACATCAACAGACTGCCTACAAACAAAACATGGAAAATCATAACAGATGAAGATAAGATTTTACATGTGTGGTCAGATTGCGTGAAAAACATTAATGATGATATCGGAGAAAAAAAGTATTATTGGAAAAAATAATGAAGGATCATTAATTTTGAAGGTGAAGGTTCAGAATGCTCTTAATCATATGAAAGCTGGCAAGACCCCCGGTTCAGACAATATCGCAACAGAAATTATCAATGCCTTAGAAGAATATGGAATATGTACTTGTAAACAAAAACATAAATAGGAAATAACAAGCTGCCAAAACGATTGATAATGAAGTAAGTCAATAGCCTATTTCCTGCACAGTGAAAATATGTTCAGAAATGTAGAAGATATCAAAGGAATCATCATTGGAGAGGAGCGGAGGGTAACATCAATAACATTAAATATGCGGATGGTACAGTATTGATTGCAGACAATGAGCAGAATCTGCAACATTAAATAGATGCGGTTGCTACACAGTGAACAACTAGGGTTAGAATGAAATTGTAAGAAGACACAGATTATGGTCGTCACTAGGAAGAAGGAAATACCACGATGTAATATATAAGTAAATGGGAATATTCTTTAACAAGTGAATCGGTAAAATTATCTCCGAACAGTCATAACATCTTAAGGAAGGTGCCTTGAAGAGATTAGAACAAGAATCGCCATGGAGAAGGCAGCCTTTTGCAAGATGAAAAATATACTGACAAATAAAAAGATGTCAATTGCAACTAGAAAAGAGTGTTGAGATGCCACATAGAACCTGAACTTTTGTATGGATGTGATGCGTGGACAATGCGCAGTCAAGCTGAAAAACATCTGATGGTTGTGGACATGTAGTTTCGGAGGAACATGCAAAGAATACCATTGGCAGACAGAAAAACCAATGACCAAGTCCTACAAGAAACAAATGTACTGATTAGAGAAATTAGAGATAGAAAGCCACAATTTTTGGTCACGTTATGAGACGAAATAAATTGGAGAACTTGATGACAACTGGCAAGATCGAGGGGAAGAGAACAAGGGGGAGGCAGAGAATTAAATACCTGGATAGCTTAGCCATGTGTTATGGTCAAGACAAGAACAGGGAGCTGATTCACGACTCTGATGATCGTGTGAGATGGCGAGAAAAGACCACCCACGCTAATCGGCATGTCACATTATGATAATGATGCATTGCGTCCCGTATAGGCCCTGCTAACACACGGCCGCTACCCCTTGCTCATCTGCACTGAATGTTTGACATTAATACATCACCAACATTTTATATCTGTTGTTTTGGATGTAAACTCTGGTGTTCGTTCACCTCGTAATGCTTTCCCCCTTCTTGTTGTGTTGTCTAGCTCATGCTCATCTGACTTAAACTTTCTCCTCAAGTCTATATTTTAATCTGTACTTCAGCCCCAATACATCTAAAAGTGCCAATACATACCTGTATATTTATTTCTAATCAAGCCTAGTGTGTAACTTATGATGGCAATTATAATAAAGAATCAACATCTCTGTACTCAGAACAAGACAATAAGTGTCCAGCCTGTCGATGCCGTGCAAGCTGATTGTCTCTGTTGCGGGATGTTGTAACTTGCATGAATCATCAAATGTGCCGTACAGTTGAGATACCACCTATTACAATGAACCACATACTTCAGTTATGTGCCTGTTAATGCTACATGGCCAACAGCTTGGCTGTAAATCCCCTGGAAGACTGAGTTTTAACTCTTAAGTCCCACTTAGTTGGCGTTCAGGTCGTTAGCCATGTCCAGGGCTTGCATCTGTCGAAGTAAAGGAGATCAGCATGACCGAATGGATAAGTGTGCTCGTTCTTAAACATTGGGTGTGCTCAAATCGAGATAGCGGGTTCAACCTCTACATCGATCAGTTGGACTAAAATGTTGACTTCTCGTCCTTGACTTGAGGACGTAAATTATAAGGAAGCCAGTTATCTCAGGGGGTTCGTCTGATGACGAAAGGGAAAGCTAATCCACACGCAAAGTCTGACCTACTCCAAGACTCCTACAACCTTTATTGGTGGTGACGACAGAGGGCAGCGAAATACCAATCCAATTGTTGATGAACAAGAGAGCTCAACAACCCGAAAGATTTATTCCGATAATCACTCAATGCTCAAAGTGCCAGAGGGCCGGCCACAGCGGAACAACATGCCGCAGCAAGACGGAGATCTGCAGATACTGCGCCGAACACCATGCATTCAAGGAATATCCGCTGGCCAATCAAGACAAGAACTTCCGAAAAGCCCAACGACAACAGAAAGTGTGTCAACTGCATTGGCAAACATGGAGCAAGATACTTGGGCTGTTCGCACCTCCAAAGACACAGAGACGTCTTAAAGATCGCCATAACCACAAAGATACCATACAAGAAAGCTCTGCGGAGGTGCCCGACAGCCACGCGTATCTCACAAACAGAAAAGTCCCAACTACAAGAGCAGATTGACGATCTGAAGAAGCAAATTAAGGCACTCCTGACACCAACACCAACCAGCGACAATGAAAAACTACTGGCTGACATGAAGGAAATCCAGCACATCATCAAGCAAGAGGTGGAACGCATGGCACAGATTAAAAAGGAAAATGAAGAAATTCTACAAACAATCAAGACCGAAAGAGAAAAGAGAACTGCGAAAACATGAAAGGGAACTAACCAAGAACAAATCAGCAAAAGCCACGCGTAGGACCGCTGACTCACGGGAAGCAAAATAAGAATAAATACAGGGTGTTTGAAATCAAAAACAGGAAAGATATTATTGGAGGAAGATGATATAATGAAGAGGTGGAATGAGTATATAAAAGAATTATATGATGGGGAAAGGGAAGAATTAACAGAAGAAAGTAACTTAGAAGGTCCACCTATTCTAAAAGAAGAAGTCGCTGACGATATGAAATATATGAAGAAAGGAAAAACAGCTGGACCAGATGAAATCACAATAGAAGAATTAGAAGTATTGGGAGAATTTGACTTAGATAATGGGACATAGAAATAGAAGGAAAAATTCTTAACCAAGTGGATAATTTTAGATACCTAGGGACAATTATAACATCAGATGGAAGATGTACAACAGAGATTAAGAGCAGAATAGGGCAGGCAAAGGCCGTATTTCAGAAAATGAAGAGTATCTTGTGCAATAGGTCACTATCACTGAGTGTAAGAGAGTGCTGAAATGCTATGTAGAACCAGTTTTGCTGTATGGCAGTGAATCTTGGAATGTAAGTGAACAAATTAAGAAGAAATTAGAAGCAACAGAGATGTGGTTCCTGAGACGAATGTTGAGAATTCCTTGGACTGCCAGAGTAACTAACGACGACTGCCTGAAACAGGCTAATGAAACTAGAACACTATATACAACAATAAGAAAGAGACAAACAGCTTTCTTTGGTCATGTAATGAGAAGAGAGGCATTGGAGAACATCGTGACAACTGGAACGATCGAGGGGAAGAGAGGTAAAGGCAGACCAAGAGAAATGATGCTGGATGGATTGAGACGGTAGCACGGAGGAATATCAGCAGCAGAGTTGATCCAGAAAACCAAAGACCGAGATCTGTGGAGAGCCATGAACGCCTACGCCAGCTGGCAGGGCACTTGATGATGATGAGGACCGCTGAGAAGCCACAAGCCGAAACCAAACCAAAGACCAATCGGAAACTGCAAGCTAAAGCCAGCAGTCCAATCACGAAGTCCAAGCAACTCAAGAAACCAGTATCCTGCCAAATATCTTAAGAAAGCCTAGAGAAGTATTCCGACCTATCTTAAATTGACTGGGACGCAGAGTCAAAGTCATTCATCGAATGGGGAAAAAACTGGGGAAAAGAAGAGGACGAAATAGAGCAAGAAATGGAAGAGGAAATTGAGGCAACGGTTACAGCTGCGTATATGGTAGAGAAGACTAAAAAAAACAATCAAGAAAGAGTCCCCATATTACTACCTCATATCAAAGACAACGAACCAGAAGTCAACAATGACCAAAGAAACCGCCAGAAGAGACTTACAAAAGGGTAACCCACCGGCCAATCCCCTAGCTGACGTCACAGGCATACAGGCTTAAAGATCGGTAAGCCAGACAACAGTGGCAGCAGAAACCGAGAGAAACTTTACCGGTACCATGAACCACCACAAATAAAACTGACGCCACAGAGGCTAGTTGAACGGGTGGAAAGTTTGTTTGCTTTTTTTTTTTCTTCTGCGAATCGGAATCGTACACCCGGTCTATTTTAGGATGTTAAACCTTTGACTTATCCCTTCAGCTTTTTTCTATAGCTTTATTGTGTTCTTTTCTAAATTAAATATCTTGCTATACTCACCATTTATAGGTACAGCTTCTGCAGGTGGAGTCGGGGTTTCTTTGAAGTAGGGCAATTTCTTGTATTTGATGATGAGAACAACAAATGCTATTACTCCTATCACGAAGCCAATTGTAACTGTGGCACCCCATGCAATGTAATGATTTGCTTGCTCTGCAGCCTTCTTGTCAGTGACGCTAGCTGTTGAATACACAACGATCACGTAATTATAACTGCATCGTTATATAGCTATTGTTCTTCAGATGACCTGTTACTTACAATTCTCAAGACAGAAGTGAATGAGGATGGTCGTATATAAAAGTATATTCTGCATTTGACCTCATGAGCAGAGACGGCCTTTTTAAGATCCTTGAGAAGATAGGATGTCCATCCACCCTGCTAAGCCTCGTGAAATCATTTCACGGGGGACCATTTTATTGGATTGTTCAACATCCCAGTCATTCAGCATCAGCAGTGGAGTAAAGCAGGGCTGCGTGCTTGCTCCTACACTTTTTGGTATCTTCTTCGCCATTCTCTTAAGGCAGGCATTTGGGACTGCCACTGAAGGCATATACCTCCATAAAGATCAGAGGCAAACTTTTTAAGCCATCAAGACTCAAGGCAAAGACCAAAATAAGATCAAGATGCATAAGAGAACTACTTTTTGCAGACGATGTACTCATGCAGAAGAAGATTTGCAAAGGCTCATAGATCAATTTGCAGCCGCCTGCAAAGACTTTGGACTCACCATCAGCCTAAATAAAACAGATGATGGAACAAGATGCTGGTGTGCCTCAATCAATCAAAATTTTTAATTAGAAATTGAAGGTTTCCCATGAGTTTGCGTATTAGGGGTCGACAATATCGGTTAGTCTTTCCTTGGAGACAGAAATCGACAGACGCATTGGAAAGACAGCCACAACACTTTCCAGGCTAACTAAGAGAGTTTGGGAGAATAATAGACTAACAGAGCGTACAAACTTTCAAGTATATAAAGCTTGTGATGTCAGCACACCACTCTATGGGTCTGAATCCTTAACTTTGTACTCACGGCAAGAAAGAAAGTTGAATTCCTTCTATATGAGATGTCTGAAACGTAACCTGGGCATATCGTGGAAAGACCACATAATACACAAACACGTGCTTAAAAGAGCAGATATTACCACAGTGCACTCCCTCCTCAAGCAGAGACGCCTCCGGTGGCTGGGCCATGTGTCTCGAATGGAGGATAAACGTATTCCCAAAGATCTCCTATACGGAGAACTAGCCTCAGGGAAGAAGCCAACCGGAAGACTCCCAAATGCGATATAAGGATGTGTGTAAACAAGATATGAAAACCCTTGGCATAGATCCAGACACGTGGGAAAGAGTTGCAACAGACAGATGTTCCCGGAGAAGTGATGTACGAAACGGACTGGTGCACTTTGAGCGCAATCTGATCCAACAAACTGAGGGTAGGAGACATAGGCATAAAATGCAGTCACTTACTGCGGGACCAGCCTCGTCATACAGATGCGGAAACTGACAGAGATTGTCACACTCGCATTGGACTATACAGTCACCAGCGTTGCTGTCAGATGCCTCCGCAGCGGCACAACTCTATAGGCCCACAGGACTGAAAGAGGACTATTACTACTACAATGTTTTAAATATATCAAGAAATCTCTTTTGTTGAAGTAGCACATGTTTTACCTATTCGCTGAAAAGATTTAAACATTAAGACAGTCCTGTGCCATGTTATCATGTTGCTAGATTAATTTATGGAGTAATTGTGTACCAATTCTTGTTTGTTTATTTGTTTGTTTGCTTGTTTGTTGATTTTAATATTTCTTGTGAATACTGGTTTGTATATCAATATCCTAGCAATCTTCCACTTGTTTAACAGATTATACATTATCATCTCATCATCATCTTCCACTTTTGATGTCAAGCGTCGTGGTGAGAAATAATTGACGTGCCAGCCTCCGATGGGTGGCATTTCATCGTATATAGATTATACAATGGTTTATAAATGTGACATGAGTGTTTCAACCCTATATGTGTCTCTTTTCTGGTTAATGTGTCTCGTGAAGCATTTATAGTTTATTTACTGAGCAACCTAGGCAGGACATAGGATGTTTCCTGTTTAAATATATAGATATTGAACGCTTATGATTGCTCGTAATGATGGCTGCTCTGGATATATGGGTGTAAATCTCCAAGACTTTTATTATAATGTTTTGAGCTACTGATAATCAAAACCCCATATATTCAAGACTGGTCAACATTCCATAAAAGTCAATGTAAATAAAACCATGGGAAAACTAGGAAGGTTCGGTGACAAGTATTTATGTATATAGATATATAGATTTATAGATGGTTTCTTCTTCACTAATCCTGCTGTCACAACTTCCATACATTTCATAGTGAAATGATTGCACCTTTTGCCTTTTATATACTTATGTGAATATATCAGTCTGTTTCTCTAATTATGTATTTTGAAATGGGGGGAAATGTCATCAGTAAAAAAGACCAGATTATCAAGCTAGCGTGATAGATAGAATTCCATTTCCGGCGGTAGATGTGACATTGTATGTCAGCGCCGGAAAACCATATTTTAAATATAGAATGACAATCTCTTCAAAATGTCACAATGTAAAACCAGGGCCACTCCTGTTTTTCTAACTATAACATAAGTGCCGCGGCGACGTTTGAAATTTATTAGCGGTTGGAAATACACTTCGCCCGCACTGCTAAGAATAACATCTCGTGGTGAACACCTGCTGTTTTGATACAGGCGAGATGGAAAGAAACCACCTCGCTTCCCCCCCCCCCCCCGGGAAACTGTCAACGCTGGAATTGTAACCAACGCCAGGGACACTAACCTTGGCTTAAAATGGCATCCGCCTGTATTGTCAAGGAGAAGTAGGGATTGAGCGAGGTCGGGGAAAATACAACATTACTTTCCCCAATCTCCGGCAACTTCAGGACCCACAACCACAGCTGACTGACGTCACTGTTCGCTAGGAAAGTGAGCATTGTCATTGGCCCAGCCAAGGTAGTTCTCATTAACATGATTTATGTTGATGATAGAGCTAAAGGGATGCCGGCGAAAAACTGGATTTTCTGATTGCTGTTGCCAAACGTGATTCGTCTGGGAAGGGCGTTCAAATCAGTCCAGGATGTTGTGATGTTTTTGTTGTAATTAATGATTTTTTTGTTGTTGTTGGTAAATTGGAAAACATATTGAATGAACTTAGAACTAGTACATCTGATTTTATAGTAGAGTTTATTTATGAAGATATAGAGTAATCCAATGAAGAAAATAGGGGATTATTTTTTCGACTTAGGGAGATGGTGACTGAAATTTATTCTTGTTCTGTTCATACGCTATATGAGAGATGTACTTCACTCCCTCTAGTCATTCAGAGTTTCCATGTGTGGTTATGTTTAGACAAGAACAACCATGATGCTGTTCTAAAATATCTCCTGTGATATTTTATGGAGACGCTTTTCTGAAGAATCTCTTATGATTTCTTTGTCTCTATATTCAGAGGAGACTATGTTTTTTTGCATGTGTATTCATGTCTGGAGAATTAATGAGTTATCTATAAATTTATACATGTGATGTGAGGTTACTATGCATTTGTACAGGAAAGAGAAGCATTGCCAAGATGGAGAAATGGCATCACCCTTGCTGATGTCCACCAGATTGTCTCGGCGCTAGAGCCTTTAAAGAACTAGAATGATTCTCCTCTATAAGGCAGGAATGAGAGAAAATACCATGTAAATATAAGGGGAGAATGACTATATCAGATGTCGGAGAGTTGAGGCCCAACAGGGCTAGGTCGGACTGGCCTGCCCTTATGTAATCATTCCTTCACCTTCCCTCATTCTTTTAATCTATCTCTCTCTCTCTCTTCTCTCTCTCTCTCTCTCTCACCCTTCCCTTTTCTCTCTCGCTTTCTTTATTGTTGTTGTTGTTATTGTTGTTTTTGTTGTTGTTGTTGGTGATTGTTTTCTCTCTCCCCCCCCCCCTGTTTCTATGAATATGACTATATTGTTTGGCACACATTTTCTGCAGGGAAAGGTGGTCTACGGTTGGTTGAAAATGAGGTATTTTTCATAAATGATGAACAATAGCAATCGGAGAGTCATAGTCCTCGAGGCATGAGAAGGAGAATTCCTTTCCCGTGTGGGAAGAGTGATTCTCTCTTGGTCATCACTAGCCCATCCATTGTCTGAACAACAACACCAGCCTGGTAAACACCGCTAGACCCTTTATTACTACTTCCTGGTTTCCCAGTGCAAACACCCGCATTTTTATGAACACTCGCACTCCCTGGGTTGGGAATGAACATTAGCACTCCTGTGCGTTAGGAATGGACATTCATACTCCTATATGGAAATGAACACTCGCCCCCTGTGGTTTAGTAATGGACTTTCACTCCGTTTATTTTACGCATGGCCTTTCACTTCGTTTATTTAAACATGGACTTTCACTCCGTTTAATTTAAACATGAACTTTCACTTCGTTTACGTTAAAACATGGACTTTCGCCGTGGAGCTAAGAATGAGTTAGTTTAATTCCTTCGCTGGAGAAAATACCTGAACATGTATTTAACAAATTAGATGTAATCTATATGTCTTTTATGGATATTTTATTGCATTGATATTTTATTGTGGTCGTCTAATGATTTACTATGCCATTCAAACATACACACAGGAACCCTTCTTCGTGTTATCCCAATATAATGTTTTCGGTTGCTAACAAAGGTTGTTTATTTACTTATTAATTAGTGTTAAAGTTTTCATCATGTGTGTTCTCATTGATACTACTTGTCAAGGGACGACATCACTCTGGAGCTGAGTGTGGCCGGATACCCACACGGACCCCTGGTGTACTAAGAGTTACTGATCTCGTCTTGGAGGTTCGGTGAATTCTCTGTGCTCTATTGGCCATTTGTTCAGAACCATCATTTTATAATTAGTCTATACACTTAGAAAGTCGTATCGATCCATTTCAACTTTCTTAAACAGTGGCTGGTTAGATTTAGGGCCGACACCCCTCTGTCTTTCTTTAATAATACCACAGTAGGTATACTGACTTCTCAATCCTATATATAGTCATTAAGAATAATAAACGTGTCAAAATCCACCACAGTCTCATTCATGTTCTTATTTCAAATGCATCAGTTAGTTTTTCTCACGAAGAACTCTGCATTTCATGTCTTTATATGTTGTCCTCATTATGTTAATGGTGTTCTGTGGAATCGCATAGTGCCACAACAAATTCTGAATGCATTCGCAATCAATGCTTTCAAACGTCTTTTACATAGTCCACATATCCAATATAAAGTGCTGAGTTCAGTTTAATGTTTTGCTCTATTATTATGCGTAATGTTACTATCTGGTCAGTGTAAGATCTTTTGGTCGAAGCCTGTCTGTTCATACCGTAGATATTTATCAGTTGGATCTCTTAATCTCTACAGAATAATCTTGCTTACCATTCTCCCAGGAATTCAGAACTATATTCCTCTCAAATGTTCACATTCCTGCAGGCCCCCCTTTCTTAGGTAACGGTACCAGATATTCTTCTCTCCAATTTGCTAGTAATTCTTCGGTATCATAGACTTTGCTAAATCAAGTGTGCAGCAGCTCAGTTGAGGTGACTGTAATACTTTCTGCTGGAACCAGCAGCTCTCCCATCCTTCAGTAAATTTATAGCGTCTCTATTTTTTTTCATTAGATGGTTTCTCACAGGTGATATCCAAATCCACTTCTGTCGGTTGGGTATAATTTCGGACGCATTTATTCAGAAGTTCCTCAGCGTATATATTCCGCATCTTCATTTGATCTGTAATGTTCGTAAGAACTTTTTTTTTTATTACTGCTTTTGTTAAGTCCACTTGTTTGGTTATATTTCCGCTGTTTTCTTTATTGTGCTGTAAAGGTGTCTGAGGTTTCCTGATGTTGCTGTATCTTCCGTCTTTCTTGCTATGGCTATATTGCCTTTTATCCGCCCTTAAGAGCTTCCTAACTTCTTTATTAGCTTCAGGTGGAGTTATTCAATCTCAGAAGGCTGAAAGCTAAAACAAAATGTAACAGCGACACCGTCCGAGAGCTTCTGTTTTCTGATGATTGCACTCTATATGCCAACTCAGAGGCAGACATGCAACACGATGTTTCGGCTTTTTCAGATGCCTGTGCCAACTTTGGCCTCAATATCAACTAGGAGAAGATTGTAGTTACGTACCAGCCAGCTCAATGGAATAATCACATTTTGCCGAATATCAAAGTGAATGGTCATAGACTAAGTGTTGTGGACAAATTCACCTATCTTGGCAGCACTGTGTCACAAGCTGCCACAATTGATGACGAAGTGGATGCAAGAATCTCCAAGGTCAGCGCGGCCAATGGCAGACTGTACAAGAATTTATGGGACAGAAATGAAATAAGCCTGCAAACAAAGCTGAAAGTCTATAAAGCAGTTGTATTATCCACGCTGCTATATGATCGAGAAAATACAACCTGAAATAGGGGAAGAACAATGTGGGTTTGTAGAAGGAAATGGTACAGTAAATGCTGTGTGTATGCTGCGAACAGTTATTGAACGTGCTATAGAAGTAAACAAGGATATTCATCTTTGCTTTATTGACTACACAAAGGCTTTTGATAGAGTTAGACATGTCAACATGGTGGATATGCTTGCAGACCTACAAATTGATGGAAATGACATTAGACTTATAAAAAACATATATTGGAAACAACAAGCAGCCATAAGGATTGATAATGAAGTGGGACAATATCAGCCTATTAAGAGAGGTGTTAGTCAGGGATGTGTAATGTCTCCAGATCTTTTTACCCTATTCAGTGAAAATATTTTCAGAAATGTAGAAGATATACATAGAATCAGCATTGGAGGACGAAACATCAATAACATTAGATATGCAGATGATACAGTATTGATTGCAGACAATGAGCAGGATCTGCAACAATCAGTAGATGCGGTTGTGGTACACAGTGAGCAACTGAGGTTAGAATTAAATTGTAAAAAGACACAGGTTATGGTAGACACTAGGAAGAACGAAATACCACAATGTAATATACAAGTAAATGGGACTATTCTTCAACAAGTGAATCTGTACAATTATCTCGGAACAGTCATTACATCTGATGGGAAATGCCTTACAGAGATTAGAACAAGAATCGCCATGGAGAAATTAGCAAGATGAAAAACATTCTGACCAATAAAAAGATGTCAGTTGAAACGATAAAAAGAGTGTTGAGGGATACATAGAGTATGTTCTTTTGTATGGATGTGAAACTTGGACAATGAGCAGTCAAGCTGAAAAATATCTGATTGCTGCAGAAATGTGGTTTATGAGGAAAATGCAAAGAATACCATTGACAGATAGAAAAACCAATGACCAAGTACTACAGGAGACAAATGACAATCGTAAATTGATTAGAGAAATTAGACGTAGACAGACAAAATTCTTTGGACATGTTATGAGAAGAAATGGATTGGAGAACTTAGTGACAACTGGTAAGATCGAAGGGAACAGACCAAGAGGAAGACCGACAGGAAAATACCTGGATGGCTTGGCCATATGGCATGGACGAGACAGGAACACTGGGCTGATCCACGACTCTGGTGATCGAGTGAAATGGCAAGTCATTACCGCCCACGCTTTCCGGCATGGCACATGATTGATTGATTATATGATTGTGAAACCTGGACTGTTTATCAGTGACACGCTAGGAAATTAAACCACTTCCACACAGTCTGCCTTACTGAAGATTAAATGGCAAGACAAGATCCCAGACACCGAAGTCCTAGAAAGAGCGTCCATGCCCAGTAACCACACTATACTAATGAAGAATCAGATTCACTGGGCTGGTCACTTAACTCGCATGCCAGATCACAATCTCCTTCAACGAATTTTTTACGGCGAAAATCTTACTGAATGCTTTTGGAATTCATTATGAAACCTGGGAGACTGCAGTCAGATACCGAAATTCGTGGCGTGCATCATTACGCAAGTGTGCAGTCACGTGTGAGGCAACCAGGACTGCAAGAGCTGTGAAGAAAAAGCAGGACAGAAAAAACACTGCAGGAAATCCTCCTCCAGAAACGTCAAGCATTCCTTGCCCACATTGTCAAAGAACATGCATGATAGTTAAAGTGTTAGCATTCTTGAGTTTCCTATAAGGGTCCTGGTATCACAGGGCTGTCATATAATATAGATTATATTTATGACATATTAATCTCTCTAATGAATGTGGAGGTCAAAGATAAACCACCATACATTTCCTAAGAATTAATGTAAACCTCTAATACAGTGGTTCTCAACCTTTTTTGCCCCCCCCCCTTCACCATATGTTCAGGAAGTCATTTCCCCCTCCCCCTTTCGTATTTCCTACCTATAAATTCCCCCACCCCGCCCCTACATACTATGCGTAACAATGGAAGCTAACTTTAATAACACATACTAGAACAAGTCTAGGAGTCTACATAAAGCGTGATTTGCGGGTCAACTTACGTTATAAACCAAATTTCAGAAGGGCGAGGAGTACAGAACCGTAAAGTATGGAGGGAAAAACAATATCAAGTAATCGGTTCTTGTATTAACACGATCTTGAAATAATCCTAATCCACCCCCCCCCCCCCTGGAAATCCTAAAATTCCCCCTAGGGGGGAATTCCCTACCGGTTGAGAACCACTGCTCTAATATGTTAAATAAAAAAAAAGTTAGTTGCTTATCCTTGACAGGACGTCGCAGTCAACAACAGCATTTTTGGCTGTTTGTGATTTCTTGGCAAGTTTACGTTTAGTAGTTTGCCATTGCTTTCTGAACGTCCGGAACCCATAACACTGTATCTACGATCTGCTTCCAAACCGCCCGCAGCTCTATTTCGAAAGCGGTATGCCGGCTCAGTGGCGAAGGAGCTACGAGCGCAATTCGTAATCCCGTATATCTTGCTTGAAACACAGCTGCGGACGATTTGGCAGCAGACCGCCTTGTGTCGATTTTCATAAAATATTATGAGTACCGGTCGTTCAGAAAGCAATGGCAAACTACCGAACATAAACTTGCCGAGAAATCACAAGCGGCCAAAAAATGTTGGGGTTGACTACTACGTCAGGTAAAGGATATGCAACTAACTTTATGCGGAATTTCGAATTGCGTTCGTAACCCCTTCGTCATATCGTATCAGTAAGTATCGTATCATATAAGTAAATAAAAGAGTTAGTATTTACTAACAAGTAAATATCCTCAGGTACTTACATTCAGAACAACGCAATTTTCCCAAAGCGTATGTACAGGCATCGCTGAGCATAGTCATATTGTTGCCAATTACTTGTTCGCACCGCTGCCTTTTCTCTGTATCACTGGCATTAGGGGAAAACAGTGGCTCGCAATTTCCACTGGTAACATTGCAGAATTCGGATCCTAACTGGCAGTATGTGTCCGGGTATCGGCACAACTCTTTTCCTGGAGCTCGTTTTGGTTGTGTTTCGTGGGGGTGATCTTCTATATTCTTCCCGAAACCTGAAAAGAATGGAATGAAAATAGTTATAATTCTAAGTGGAAATACCTCCTTCTGGGCATTGGGTTGGAGTGAACTGACAATGAAATACCTAAAACCTAAATAGTACATCATTATTCGTGGCCAGACATTTGTGTCTTTTTGCATGCCAAAAATATGATGATGGTGATGAAAATGAGTTTACTATTAACTGATTCAGTGCTAAACAAAAAGTGGGTTTGGCTAAGACATGTACAAAATCAAATGAACAAGTATTATAATATCAGTTTCCGTTCACTGAGCATTGAAATTGGGGGAGATACACGAAGCAAAACAAATAACACGGTGACCCATGTATGATGATATATCGTCCTTCTGTCCAAATATGGGAGGGGGGAAAGGGGGCGGGGTCATATTTAGTGATATATTATCCTTGGACACTGAATCAGTTAAAGAAATCAGGACGATTTGTATATAATTATTATATTGTTATTTCAACTAGTAAAAACTTGACTAAGCTAGTGGTATCTTTTGTTTTGTTACATTATTAGCAGATTCGTACACGCGAGGCATGAAATTGTTGAGGTATCGACCAACCTAACAGAGAGGAAAATGTTTCTGAAGGTAACTTATGCACATACACTGCAAGGAATCATCGTGAATTCGGTGCAAGGAGATTACATCAACACGAACAGTTGACAAGAAATAGCATTTGTTGCATCAAAAAGACAGCACATAATCAAATTCGTAAGTATCCATCGGCGTTCATAGACGTAGACGAAGAATTATAGGGTCTAGTGAGTCCTGTAATCTCTCATTCTTTCTTCTATTTTTATGAGTGCAAATCAATACTCATGAATTTATTTAGGAAAAGAAGAGAACCTGTCAAAATGAACGTCATGCTGGACATCTGGGGTCTTGCTGCTCAATAAAGTATATCCACCCATTGTCACGTACGGCTAAAGGATTGTATTTTGTTTTCCTTTACGAGAGAAAGTCATTAAGTAACAGAAATTGTATTATAAAGTGCATGGAATTGTATGGACAACGGAAAATCTTATTTCATGACACAGACTCGGTCTTAAGCAATACCCCATGTAGGGATTCTGAGGATCGAACAGTTAGCGACTACAAAAGGTGATTTGCACCGTGGAAAAATGAGGCGATATTCTTTTTATTTATTTATTTTGTGGTTAGTGGGTGTGACACTTTGTGAAATCCATAGAGGAATGATGGTTTAGTATGTAGACAGTTGTTTGAATCAGAGAAGAGTGTATGCATAGGTAGAAAATTTCAAAATGGAAGACAAAAAAGTTTAAGATGCTTGGAAGTTATGATAACCATCTTTTGGGATATCAAGGGTTCCATATTGTGCATTTCCATGAAAGAGGTGAAACTGATCAGAGTGACATGCTAGTAAATAAACTGAAGACATCTGCGGGGTCGGAGGTGTAACAAAGCAAGTCACCTCAATGCATTTCCTTGGTAAACTCCCGCTTCTTTTAAGGACACGAAAGGGGGATATCCTCAAATTGACTGGCGGGTTAAAGGTTACTGACGGTGCAGCGTACAATTACCAGCAGTGTTTTTGTTCCCTATGTTTCGGGAATTAACCGCGGGAAGAAAACCACTGCCCGTGAATTCAGTTATTAGAGACTTGCGGAAACAATCAATCAGTCAATCAGGTGCCGTCTCGGCAATTAAGGTTGGCTGCAATGGATCTCCAACACTGTCTGTCTCTCGTTCTGACTATATTCTGTCAGGCCTATGTTCGCCCATCTTTTGATGTTATCTTCCCACTTGTATCGTTGTCTACCTCTTGCTTGCTTGCCCTAAACCTTGCCCTCCAGTATGATTTTCATAAGAGTATCACGTCTTTTCAATTAATTAGGTGCCGTCTCCACAATGAAGGTTGGCTGCAATGGATTTCCAACACTGTCCCTTGCCCTGACTGTATTTTCTGTCAGGCTGTTCGTCCATCTTTTGATTTTATCTTCCCACTTGTATCGTTGTCTACCTCTTGCTCGCTTGCCCTCAACCTTGCCCTCGAGTATGGTTTTTATAAGAGTGTCATATATTTTACCGTGGCCGAAATATTTCATTTGCCTCCTCTTTATTTCTTTCATCAACTCGCTCTTCGTCTCCAGTTTTTCTAGAACCTCTACATTTGATTGTTTTTGTTTCCATGAAATACGACATATTCGTCTGTATATCCACATCTCCGGGGCCATGACTTTTAACGTGGCTGAAATATATCACATACCTCTTTTTTTATTTCTTTCGTCAACACTCTCTTCATTCCCAGTTTTTCTAGAACCACTGTATATGATTGTTTTTGTTTCCATGAAATACGACATATTCGTCTGTATATCCACTTCTCCAGGACCTCTATTCGACATTCTAGTTGCTTGTTCAATGTCCAGGCTTCTTCGCCATACAGTTGTGTTGAATATACGTAGCATTTGACAATTCTCATTTTTAATGCGTTGTTAATCTCTCTAGATGTTAATATTGTTCTCATGCTATTGAAAGCATGTTTGGCTATTCCTATTCTCTTTTTGAATTCTATTTCACTTCTGCCATCATCTGTTATTACATGACCAAGATATGAGAAACGTATTACTTGTTCTAGTATCTGCCCGTTTAATGTGATGTTCATTGATCGTTTCTTTACTTATTCAGTGCGGAATTGGAGATTTGTTCGCAATAGACGAGCAATATCTCCGGCGGGCCTATTCTCGCTGGTCGCGAGATCCGCACAGTGGCAGAAGGGGAGATTTGCTCGCAGCAGACGAGCAATATCTCCGACGGGCCTATTCTCGTTGGTCGCGGGAGCCGCACGAGTCAGGCGTTGAGTCTGACGGTAGTACACGCTTTCAAAGGTCCAGACACTTGCCGATTGACAGGTGTACGTGCCCAGTGGTCTGGCCACGCTCGTCTCCTGCTTGTGGCGGCGAGGTCTCGGAGGTTTGATGCTGAGCCGCCAGCGTCTGCAGCCTACCTTGTTCCAGACGTACTGGTTATCCATTCCTCTGGATCAAACAAGGCAAGGCCGAGAGAGGGAACATGTCGTTTGGGCACCACATGTTCTCTGAAGCTCTGCCCAGGCATTGTGTGATGGAGTTTTGGCCAAATTTCCAATCCACATACTTTGGTCCGTTAAGACTGCAAGGTGCCACTCACATTGATGACTTTCCTTTCCACTGCTAATTATCATAGTTTTCGTTTTTTGGATGTTAATATCTAAGCCGCATTCCGCACTATGCCTGTTTACTTGTTCCACTAGGTTTTATAACTCTCGCTGTCTTTCTGCTAGTAACATGGTATCGTCAGCATACCTAAGATTGTTTATGATTCTTCCATCGATATTAAGTCCAAGCAGTTCAACTTGTTTAAACAAATTTTTCAGTGTATATGTTGAAGAGGCTTGGGGACAACACACATCCCTGCCGTACTCGTCTTTGTAACTCTATAGGCGAAGAATAGTTACTTCCTCATCTAAAAGACGCCACTTGTTCCCAGTACAAGTTACTAATAAGTCTGATGTCATTTCCGTCTACTCTTGTATTTTTACGGCATGTAAGTAGTCGTTCATGTTGTACACTTTCTTGTAGCCTATAAAACAAATATATATACTTTTCTTAACTTCTGTATAGTTTTCAATTAACACCCTCAAACAGATAATTGCTTCTCTGGTGACGCTGTTTTTGCGGAGCCCAAATTGTTCTTCAACTACTTCCTCATCTATTTTATGTTGAATTCTTTCTTGTATGACCTAGAGTAGTATCTTAGTTGTGTGGCTCATTAAGCTAATAGTTCTGTAATCCTCACACTCAACGGCTCTTGGCTTCTTCGGTAGTGTGATAAAAATGAATGTTTTCAAATCACTGGGGATGTACCCAGTATTATATATCATTACATAATGATGTGATAATATCAATGCCAAAGCTGAATAAGGATTTTATCATCTCTGTTGTTATCTTGTCAGGACCTGCAGCCTTTCCTTCTGTCATCTTTTCAATAGCATTCTCTACTTCAGCCTTTAATATGTTTGGTCCATCTCGAGTATTATGCAATATTGGTTTATTGACCCTGCTGTCCCAAAAAAATTCCTCTGTGTACTCTGTCCATCTTTTTATTATGTCGGTGTTATCAAATATAATTTCTCCATTTTCCTCTGACACGACCGTTTCCTGTTATATTATTTTTCCTCTTTGTAAATTGCCACACAGTGGTCACGCTCACACGCACCACCTAATAGGAATTAGGAGATTCCCAGTCTAACATTAGAATGACTTAACCACCGGGAACTAAGACTGACGTAGGCATCGTTAGGACAGCAACGGAAGGTCACTTCGGAAAACAACATGAAGTCAGCGGTGTGTTGCTTTTGAACTCCGTGTTTAAAAAGGACTTGATCGTCTAGGCGGAGCATAGCTACTAGAAGCGGAGATCGCCTGTTTATATAGCATTCGTACTATGCGGACCGGGACACAAATCATAGACGACGAGGGTTTTTAGTAATGATTTGCCATAATTCTTGAGAGACTGAGCAATTCCAGACACGATATAAACAGCTTGGTTTGTATTGACATGTAACGTCCCGTCCCCGTGTCAGGGGCCCGTTGCAGTTTACAACATTGTTATATATCGATGTTCTGAAAGAGATCGAATCTGAAATAAAAGGATTTATCTCGAATTGAAACAGTGTCTTCAAGGTGAGCGACATTATTACATATTGTTCTCTAGTTTGAGTTCTAACGCTTTGGCGGTGAATTGACTATGAGACATAAATCTTTTTATATGTGCATGCATTTCTTTCGAGTTTTTTATTTCCAGATCTTCTATTTCTTTGCATTTTTTCTGCAACCACTCTTCTTTGGCAACTCTGCACATGTGACGTATTTCTGTCTGTTAATATATACTCTGGAGTGTTCTTTGCTTTCTTTCTTTGAGCCATTTTGCTCAAGATTTCATCGGTTATCCATAACTGCTTTTTCTATTTTATCTTCACTAGCAAGATGAAATTTGCAACCTGTATACTGGTTTTACACATTCCCAATTTGTATTAATATTACCCTCAGGATTTTCACGTCTATATTGTTCCATAGTTTCAACGATTAGCCTATTTTTTTACTTTAACCAGGTATAGTTGACTTATGTCTGGCTGTTTCAATGCCGATATATCAATTTGAGGTGTCTTCAGTGTCCTTATTCTTGTGTTTTTAAGTTTTATTTGTAATTTCAAGACTACAGGATTGTGTTTAGAGTTGATGTCACCACCAAGGTATGTTTTGCATTTTTAACATTGTTTTTAAATCTATTTCTAATCACAACGTAGTCAGTTTGATTTCTTGTTCTATCTCCCGGGCTTTTCCCCATATACAGTTTCCTAGGGTTATGTTGGAAAATGTGTTACAAATAACAAGATTGTTTTCTTCACAAAACTGTATCAGCCGGTCTCCTCTGTCGTTTCTGTTTCCCTTACCATGTTGCCCTACTATCTGCATATATTTAGTTTTTCCAACTTTTAGGTTCAGGTCTCCCATGAAAATTATAACCTCTGATGATTTTACAACTGTCAGTGTTTGTTGGAGGTCTTCATAATATTCTTCTAGCTGTTCATCACTATAATCAGTTGTTGGAGCATACATCTGCAGAATTACTATGTCGAGCCTGTCTTGCTTTAATTTTGAGTAGTATCATTCTATCTTTTTGATCCCAGAATCCACAAATATTTTTCTCTAAATTTCTTTTTAATAAAATTCTTACGCCTCTCTCGTGATCATCTCCTTCCGAGTTAATGAATATGTAATCGTCTCTCCTTATATGGCTAGTATCTGTCCATCTTGTTTCGGATCTGCCTAAAATATCTAAATTCATGTTCTTAGCTTCAGCAATAAGGTTGTCAAATTTCCCTGCTTGATACAGGGTGCGTACGTTCTACGTACCAATTGTTAGACTTCTTCTCCTACTTTTCAGGTAGGTATTATAAGAATGCACCCTTTTAAAAGAATCTGAGATGCATTTGTCATTATGCACTTCCTTATTCACTTTAGGAGTTGTCTATTCCCTGAGAATATATACAACAGGCTCATCTCTAGGGGGCCAAGAATTACCAGTATCGCTGTTTTCTTTATGTTGTGATCGCATTGCTATTTTAGGATGCTATGTGGTGAGGTCCCAATCTCTGCCAAGATGGCAAGCCATGTTTACTATCGTGTCCTGAACACGCCTCATGTGTGCCATGTGTGTAACATGACGGGCGACTAAAGTTTATAGCAGGAAACGTCCTGAAATGTTATTGGAGAAAATAACTTGCGTAGGATGGGAGAATACTGTTTGCCTAGATTAATTGGTTTCCTTAGCTTTATACACCAGAGACGTTTTTAGATAGGTGTTCTTTTGGTAACTCCTGAGTGCAGTACACTGGTGATTTGATATCATATTTACTTCAGAGGAATTGTAGTGGATTTTTGGAAACAGTTTGGTACATGAAAACTTATAAGTTATAAGTTAACACCAACAGCGCTTGTTATAATTATCTTGGAAGGTTTTGAACCATTCATTACGTCTCTATATTTCAAACTATGTTGTCTAATTGGTGACTTCGTCTTAACTAGTGCATTTGCTATGAAGAGATCTATGTACTATGACTTGATAACTGACAGTTCTATTTTCTGTCTGGTGTATTATTCGTTACATTATAATCTCCGTTGCTTATTCTGCACTTAATGAGATAATATACTACTAAGAAGTATTATTCGTTACTTTATTATCTCCTTTGTGTATTACACGTACTTAATGAGATAGTATTTTACTAATTATGTGCAACCATCTACACTGTAAATGGGTATCACCAGAATTTTGTATGAATAACATCCTTATCTGGATTCCGCACAGTGATCTAGTCGATTGGACATGTGCATGTTAAGGATATTTGAGAAACTTATTGCATGAAAATGATGGTTCATGTCATGTTAGATATGAGATGTTAGCGACATCTATCAGTATCTGTATGTGTGAATATTCATAGCATC
The DNA here is from genome assembly GCA_963921405.1 of Cepaea hortensis. Classification (NCBI taxonomy): domain Eukaryota; kingdom Metazoa; phylum Mollusca; class Gastropoda; order Stylommatophora; family Helicidae; genus Cepaea; species Cepaea hortensis. Next base: position 45,530,132 of record OY992892.1, on the reverse strand, counting down.
ATCTCATTGGACCGGAACAGATGATATAAAGACCTGACCTTATGGATAGAAAAATGTTAACGGGCAAAAGATATATGGACTTATTGTGTTACTATGGTGCCCTTAACCGACAGCAAGCAGCATATAGGAAAATTCACAATGGCAACCTTATGATGGATATTTGGCGAATGTGAGATAATACTGTACCCAACTTTATGATGATGTCGTGTACATGTTTGTTGTTCTTTTCTTTCAACAGTTGTGGTTTTTTCCTAAGCGTTTGCCTACGTTTTTCATACATTGAAGTTCACCAGTGATTGTTGAAGGATCTCACCTTTATACTGCAGTGAATAGTGAAGACCTGGTACCAGCCACTGTAACGAAGAGCCCAACTGTTTCAAAAACAAGACCTGCCTTACCACAGCTGAGTACAAACACCAACTGACACCAAAACACTCATTGCTAACCAAAGCCAATAAGAATTCCAAGTCAAACTATCTAAGAGCAAAAGACTATACCGCCCATTCTACTAGGCTAGACCAGGATTGCCAGATCACTGTGATCAAATAAATCCAAGTCATGAAATAAACAAGCCAAACAAGCCAAACATTACCCAATAAAAAATATCTATTAGGATTATATTTACATCACATGAAAACCTCTCCTTCAAATAAGTATCCCTCTTCATTGTTGAGAAATTCAGTCCAGGATTCCTTAGAATATAAAATTTCAGCTTTGAGATTGTTCAACATTTTGGATGAAGGAACAAATTCCTTACAGCACTTGTTTGAAGATAATAGTTCTGCTCTAATTCTAATAATTGCGTCTAAGAGAGACAGGTGAAGTCTATTCCTTGCTTTGGTTTTTATGCTCGTTAAAAGAGAGAATATCCTCTCCACTGCAGCATTGCTAATAAATGTTATTAAGCAAGTAAGAGCAAAAGAAACAAGCTCTTTAAATTTGGGATGTTTCTTGACTCCTTGCCAGAACTGCTCTGTATCTTTGGGATGTCCATTTTCTTTAAATTGATCTTCTTTCTTCCAATCTATAAAAGGCAATTTTCTGTATTGCTCTTCAATAAGAATGTGATTTTCTTTAGCCAAATGCAAAAGGTGCAATTTCAAAAATTGTGGTCTGGAAGCCTGGTTTAAGATTATTCCAGGGCTAAAATTGATTAGATGTTTAAATATAATTTTTCTGAAGGAAGCCGCTTTCTATCTTGATCAAGTGCTTGATCTAGCATGGTTAAGCATCTTTCTTTGATATCTAAGACCTCTTGTTGGCAATTAATTTTCGTATCAGAACTTTTTTGAATGTACTTATCACTCCCTGACAGTAATTTGATGCCAAAATCAACATTGGAAATATCTTTTTTCTTATTATTGGTATCATAAATCCTACTATTAAAACTCTTATAATGCAAAAATAGTTCTTCATGTAATTCGTGAGGGTCTGCCTTACATTAATGGAAAAAAAAAAAAAAAAATTCCTGCACAATAGGGGTTGCAAAATGAAAATATAGGTAGTTTCTTTGATCTAGACGCATTTCCTTTATAAGTCGTGACTTATATTTGGTGTCATAATTTGCTAATTGAGCAGAAATAAAATAAGCGTTGAGTTCTTGCCAATTCATTAGAATGTTGAACATTACTTTTCTCAGGACAAGCCAGCGAATAGAAGAAATATTCTCAAAAGGAAATGGTGCAGTTCTAGCTTGCTGAAATTGTATTAATTCATAATTTTGAATAAATCTTTAATTGCTTCTCGTCTAAGATTGCTATGTCTAAATCAATTTGGTATTTCTGTCAGCATTAAATTCACTGGTTGAAGGTAGTTTTGACACTACATATTTGATGCACAATGCTAATGAATGGCAAACACACTTATACTGAACACATGAAGGAGTATGATACATCTGTCATTCTGGACCAAACTGAATTGTTGCATCAAACCATATTGGAAGCTCATCTGATGCAAAACCAATGCAATTTTTTAATGTTTGATTACATTGTTCAGTTTCATTGTTAATCAAATTAAATATATTCTCTTATCGCTGAGGTATCTAACTAAAATGCACAAATACTTTTGGGTCGAGACATCAGTGGACTCATCAATGATGAATGTATACTTCTTGTTTTGCAGATCTAGAATTAGATCCGATTTTAAAGATGGTGAAATAACATTTCTTATTAGTGATACTGATATGCACTTCGTTCTGTGCAATTTTATCTGACCAAGAGTGCTGCCACATCTATGGGCTTCCATTATTTCACCTAATGATCGATGGTGTGTATGGTACTATGGCAGGCTAAGCTAACAGCAAATTGTAACTCTGCTAATTTGACTTTATCATCAATTTCCTTACTTATTTTCATCATTGAGTTTCTTCTTTTATGTGTGTGTGTGTGTGCGTGTGCGTGTGCGTGCGTGCGTGTGTGTGTGTGTGTGTGTGTGTGTGTGTGTGTGTGTGTGTGTGTGTGTGTGTGTGTGTGTGTGTGTGTGTGTGTGTGTGTGTGTGTGTGTGTGTGTGTGTGTGTGTGTGTGTGTGTGTGTGTGTGTGTGTGTGTGTGTGTGTGTGTGTGTGTGTGTGTGTGTGTGTGTGTGTGTGTGTGTGTGTGTGTGTGTGTGTGTGTGTGTGTGTGTGTGTGTGTGTGTGTGTGTGTGTGTGTGTGTGTGTGTGTGTGTGTGTGTGTGTGTGTGTGTGTGTGTGTGTGTGTGTGTGTGTGTGTGTGTGTGTGTGAGAGAGAGAGAGAAAAGAAGATGGCGCGCTCCGCTTGTGTTTTTCTGTTGTTTCATGATTTGCGAGATTTGAAAGTCTTGGAACAATATTACACAGGCTCAATTTGCAATATGCCGATTCAGAACCATCGGTGGATTTCTTCAACCACACAAATGTCTTTTCCCATTGATTATTATATTTCCGATTAGTATCATAAGATGGTTTCCACTTTAGCATGATAATGGGCTCAATAATAAGAAATACTTGCCAAGGAGGTATAATGAATTTGTAAAACTTAACTGAACATAAGGTGGCTACGCAGTGCATGAGTGCGCATAGTACAGTACAAACAGTACGAAAATCATACGTAATAGTTGTTACGTTCGTTCTCGAGAATGAACCAGAAGCAATATAAGCTAAGCTTGTTGTTTTGCATTTGTTTTTGCTAAAATGTGTTAAAACAAGGTAAAAATTAACTTGACCAATTAAAAAAAGAGGCATTCATAGATAATTATTATGCCATTGCACATTTTAAAAGCCAAGAAAAAAGCCAAAACGCCAAACTGATATGTTGATGTCAAACCTGTTTTTTTAAAAGCCAGATTTATCAGATTTGGCGTTTAAAAGCCAATCTGGCAACCCTGAGCTAGACCCTATATACTGCGGCGGAGAACTACAGCGACAGACATTTTCATCCATTGTGCTAGGATCAATTGTGTTGTTTTACCGACCTAATCATCTTTAATAATATCATCCCAATCATCCATTATAATTCTTTTCAACCTGTTAAGAAGTAGTTACTGTATTTCTTTATCATATTTAGGTCTTGAAATGTTATTGGAGAAAATAACGTGTGTAAGGTGGAAGAATACTGTTTAAATTGATTAATTGGTTTCCCTAGCTTTATAAACCCGAGATGTTTTCGACACAGACGTTCTTTTGGTAACGCTTGAATGCAGTACACTGGTTACTTGATTTCATATTTCCCTCAGAGGAATTGTAGTGCATTTCTGGAAGCAGTCGGTGGTGGTTTTTGCCTAGCGTTTGCCTACGTTTTGCCAACATTGAAGTTCACCAGTGATTGCTGAAGGATCTCACCTTTATACTGCAGTGAAGAGTGAAGACCTGGTACAAGCGACTGTACACTCAGAGCCCAAAGGTTCCAACAACTAGAATTGCCCATTTAACAGCTGAGTACAAAGTAACCAAAAACTACCCAATGTCAACTAATGCTAATACGAACTCTAAATGTAAGAGCGGAAGGCCCATCCTACTAAGCCATATCCTATATACTGCTGTAGCGTAGCACATCGACGGACAGGTATAATTCATTCTGTTATTATCAATTGTGTTGTTTCGTGACATAACCATCTTTCATATCACCTCAAATTATCCATTATAATTCTTCTTTTAACTTGATAAAGAAGAGTTACTGTATTCGTTTATCTTAGTACGTGTATGTGTAACTGTGTTACATATTAATGTGATAGTGCTAAAGACACTTCACATCAGGAGAGCTTTGTGGCAGGAATAATACTAGTCTTCAGTTTCTACAAGTGGGAGCATCCTTTTCTCTGACGGCAGTGCCTTTTCTGTGCTCTCTTGGCCTTCTATCTTAAAACCTTACTTTATCCCTTAGTGCAATCCTGCCAGATTGGTCTGATCCAGTTCACTAAGAGATCTCACGTGCCACTTCTGGTTTTTCTTCAGTAGTTTGGCAACCACTATTTGGGGATATATATCTCTCCTTTCAAACTACACGCCACAGGAGATTTGTAGATGACAACGAAGTAATGGAAGCAGTGCAAACGTGGTTTGAGGTCACACCCAAAAACTTGTTCCTAGAAGGCATCAACAAGCTAGTGGACAGATGAATCAAGTGTTTTCCTGGTATGGGGGGGGGGGGGATATAGTTAGAAATAACACACAATTTCTAGTTCGCACGGTTGTAAAAACTTTATTTGTAAAATACCTGTTATTTAATTACTTCTTCTCGGAGATTCCCTCACATTGCCAGCACGAACAAGTATGTTCTCTAACAAATCAGAGAAAGTAGACCGATGTTTATAAAAGAAGAAATTGGCTAAACATGACAATATAACGTTACCTCTGCTGATTTCCAGTTTTCCGAAGAAGTATACACAGGTATCATAAACGCCTGGCTCTGTCTCATTTCTCTGTATAATTTCCTTACATGTAGCCAGCTTCGTTTCTTCACTCGCATCATTTTTAAAAAGCGATTTGCAGGTTTTTGCTTCTATACTGCAGTACTCTTGCCCTCTAATGCATTGAGAGCCATAAAAATAACAGAGTTGGTATCCCGGTGTAATGTTTTTATACATTTCTTGCAGGTGCTCCAGTGTCATTTCATCCGCACCTGCATCTGAAATTTGTTTAATTTGCATTACAAGAAATTAAGAACACATTTTACAGGAAAATTCAAAGGGTGAATGGAAAACAATACGTACTCTTCAAGAAAATAAAATGAAAGCATAGGAGTTTAGTTTTGTCAGTTAAATTCACGCAATAACATTAACAAATTATATCCCGAATGTCAGAGTACAGAATATCATCAAGCAATATACGTCTACCATCTCCTTGGGCAGTAGGTTGGAGTCTGTTACCAGTGGAATTTCTAAATCCTGCTGAGGAAACATCTAAATCCAAGGCCTAACCTCGGCTAGTCCGTATTGTTTGGTGAGTCGTAACCTGATTATTACTCAGCATGTTGTCATCATCTTCTTCATCATCATCATCTTCCAACTTTGCCATCAAACGTTATGAGGTGGAATAGTTGACGTTCCAGCGCCCGATAGATGAGACTGGATAGTGTCATTCCTTGTGAATGTCACAAAGTCTTTGATGTCGATTTTCTTCTTGGACGCCCTCATGCTCTCCTATCAAATCTTCTTTGGTGTAGCACAAATGTCGATAACAGATAGTGTTCATTCTAAGGAAATGGCCGAAACTTATGCCTTTCAATGTTTGTGGCACAAGGTGTTGATCACACTGTCATATTGCACTTATTTGATATTGCCTGTTTCTTTTATTTTTATTATTATCATTTCTTTGTTCATTAATAACCGAAGCCCTTGTGACATATACAATTTACCAGATGTTGTTCAAAGTAAAATGCAATAAAACTACTTCAAGTGCACAATTGGGTGAATTGTAAATAAATGTCGTTATAAATAACTCGTCATTGTGCCCAGGATGTTGATAACTGAAGCTACAGAAACATATAGACAACCAGAAAGGCAGGCAGACAGTTAGGTAGATAGGAAGATAGCTAGGTAGTAGGTAAGTATGAAGGTAGGTGTGTAATACATACGTATGTACGCACGTACGTGCTCATGGAGGCAGATGGGTAGATAATTAGGCCAATAGGTAGGTATGTGGGTAAAAGGGTAAAAAGGTAGGTAAGTCGGTCGGTATGTAAGAAGAGTTTGTGAAATAGAGAATAGGAATAACTGAGAGAAAAAAAATTGAGAGAAAGAGGATGCATGAGAGAGAGAGAGAGAGAGAGAGAGAGAGAGAGAGAGAGAGAGAGAGAGAGAGAGAGAGAGAGAGAGAGAGAGAGAGAGAGAGAGAGAGGGAAAGTTAGAAAGTTAATGAGGGTGAAAGTTATAGGGAAAGTGAGAGGGAAGAGAGAGAGAGCGGATGAGCAAGAAGTGGAACATGAAGGGGAAGGAGCGTCGGTGAGAGATGAGGAGAGTGAGTGAGTAAGTGGGTGAGTGTGAAAGAGAGAGATAGCGAGAGTTAGAAGAGAGAGAGTGAACTCTTTCAGTCCCAGGCTGTTGTTAATTTCAAGTAGTAAGTGTCAAGGTCATAAGATGGTCAAATATGTATGGAGCCGGGAGGGGTTAACGATTCCTTGGTAAAGGTCAAGGTCGAGGTTGTGCAATGTGAGATGCAGCCATTGGCGTGTGAAGCGTTCGACCTTTACATATTCTAGGCTACGCCATGATGACGTGAAGTGGCCAGTTTTCTTTCTCGCCATTTATCCTTACCAAATAATTGCCAGAACATTCTGAAAATGGTCCGGTGCCCATTTTATTACACAGGTTCGGTCCCAGGGCTGTGCTGATCGGGGGGAAACAAAACTTCTGGAAGTGAACTCGGACCACTTTTTTTGGCGAGTTAACCACTATGCTACCGCAGATCACACCGCTGGAACAGGATGAATTAAAGTACCAACTATCCGGAATAGAAGTTTAAATAATAAATAGAACTACATGAGTTAATGTAACAACTTAAACAGAAAGCGTTAAACGACGGGAAATGACATCACGTTTCGTCTGCGGCTATTTTGTCTTCTTGCAAACCGATATATTATCTCATCTCATCTCATCATGTTCCTCTTGTACCTTGCGGTATAAACATCGTGAGAGTGCCCGATTATGGGCTTCATGTATCGATATTCCTATGGACTCTGCTATTCCCTCCGTCCAACGGTTATGTGGTCGGCCTCTTACTCTGTTTCCATCTGGTCTGTGCATCATTGCTTGTTGAGGTATGCTATTGAATGTTAACCTACTTGCATGGCCAAACCATTTGACTTGCTGCTTTCTAATAAAATCTAGTGCTGCTATAACCCCCACTTTAGTCCTGATTTCTTCATTTCTGATCTTATCTCTTCTTGATACATTGAGTATTCTTCTCGGGAATCTCATTTTTGTTGTTGTGATTTTTCTTTTCTCTGTCATTGTCCAGGTTTGGCATTGGTAGCATAGAGTTGGTAGGAAGATTGTGTTGTAAAGTGCTTTCTTAGTAGTTATTGATACATGTTTGTTCTTTAGTATTGGTGCCATTTGTCCAATGAGTTGGTTTGCCTTATTGCATCTATTTTCAATCTCGTCTTCTGATCTGCCATGTGATGATATTATACTTCCTAGGTACTTGAAACTCTTTACTTGTTTCAAGGCACGTTCGTTTAGGTGAATTGTTGTTGTTGTTTCTTCTTTAGTTATAGTCAATACATCTGTTTTGCTTGTGCTAATTTTCATGTTATGTTCCCTACACATTTCGTTTAGACTATTCATGTGGTCTTGTAATTAAGATATTAATGCTTGGTCGTCCGAAAACAGGAGTTCTCTAATGGTTAGATTTGCAGATGGTTCTTCTTCTGTGTTCTCGTCATGCGGTATTCTTGCGGTCTCTGTTTGGCTGGTTTCTTTACATATGTTGTCTATACATGTTATGAACAAGAGAGGGGGCAGGACACAACCTTGTCGTACTCCAGATCTTATGGTGAAGGGTTCTGAGTGTCCTCCGGTTGCTCTCACTATGCATTCACTGTTATTGTATAAACTTGTACATAGGTTTGTTAGATGTGTGTACTCACTCCATATTGTTTAAGGATTTCCCACAGCTTACATCTTCAAAATTGTTGACTTATCTTGCAACCAATATTTTTTATTAACATATAAAATAATAAAAAGGACAACGTGATTTAATGTAACAACTGTCTGAACTGAACCAGGAAGTATTAAATGACAGTGAAATGCCATCCCGTATTTTCTTCGGCCATTTTGTCTTCATCCAAACCGATATATTATAAATCTTTAAAACTGTTGGCTTACCTTGCATCCAATATTTTATTTAAAACATAACAAATGCGAGTGTCCATTTTCCACTATACATTGTTCTGTAGAGGGCTTTTGTCAATGTTATTAATTACAGACTTTAAACAGTAAGAAAGAGTAAATGTTTGAGGCGATATTGAAGAGGAAGCACTTTCACTACAGTAGATCACACCACTGGAACAGAATGTGTTAAAGTGCCAACTATCAGGTAAAGGGAGAAGTCGAAATAATAAATAGGACAGCGTGAGTAATGTAACAACTGATTGAAATGTAATAGAAAGCGTTAAATAAGAATGGAATGTCCTCGCTTGTTTTCGTCAGTCACCTTTAACCTTTAATCCTTGCGAAGGCAAAATGTTGACAAATGTTCAGCAATGTTGACTTACCTGGCACCCCAAAGTTTATAAATAAAATAATAAACGCAAGTTTAATCATTCCACAATACATTGTTCTGTATAGTATTGTTTCCTAATGTTGTAAATTATAAACTTAAGTCACTTTAAACAAGTAAATAAAAGTTAATGTGTATGGCGTGAAACAAGATGACAAACTTTCGGGTAAACCCTTAATGATAAGTTAATGGAATAACACATAGTTATAATTAAACTGAAAGTATTTCTGATATCTATACAGTGGCGGTGCTTGAGTGTTTATGGTGTGGACCAAGATGGCACACCTTCGGGTAAATCCTTAATGATAAGTTAACGGAATTACAGACATTTATAATTAAATTGAAAGTGTTTCTAATATCTACACAGTGGCGTAGCTTGAGGGGAAGAGGGTGGGCAAAGAGAGCAACACCGTCCGTGTATCCTATTTTTGAGAAAGCGGCATCTAGTTCACTTATACGCTAAATGTCATCCTGGGCTATAATCGTGCTGGAGCTTCTGAAATGACGCGCTTATATGCTCACTCCCCAGAAATTTAGCACCTGACAACGCCTCTACACGCCTGTCTTTATACCTTGTTTTTGTGATATATATATATATATATATATATATATATATATATATATATATATATATATATATATATATATATATATATATATATATATATATCATCACATTCCGACTCGACGCTCTATAGAGAACAGGTCTCAATCAGATAACGCAGAGGATGCCTCGCGTTTAAAGTGCCGCGCAGAGACATGCGCTATATGCAGCCGGGAAGAAGAAGGTAGAGGCGAGGAAGGCCACTACGACTGCTAACGCTATATCTACGAACAGCAGTCCGGCTCCTACACCAGCTGAAGCCGTCCCAGTTGATGAAGAAACCACAACTCAAACCAGCAGCAGCCGGGAAGTTCCAGCCAGCTCCAAGACGATGCAGCCCAATCTTCCAGTGACCTCCACACAGTAAGAAACAACAGCAACATCTGAGGACTTCACCAGCAGAATACTGCTCAAACAGACAAGCGTGGGTGAAGCTAAACTGTCGGCGCTACCAACAGACAAGATAATCAGTCTGTTGGAAAACGAGCTGGGAAGACACAGCATCAACCAGCTGCGCAAGACACCTGGTGGAGTAGTGGTCTCCATCAATAAAACCCCCCCCCCAAAAAAACCACAGCACTTATCCAGAAGATAACACAAGAGGAGAAAGCCACCATATAGTTTCACCACGACATAGTATTGGAAGCCGCCCGACACAGCATGATGAAACGATGGGTCATTAAACGAGTCAAGACCCATCTAACCAACGACCAGATCAGGGAGATGCTGACAAGGGAGAACAAGAAACTCAAGATCACCAGTGCCGAGAGGATCATCGGAAAGAACAACATCCCCTTCACAGTCGTCATAGTAACATCGGAGGACCGAGTGATCCCGCAATACATCAGATGGGACAAGAGAGACCAAGTTCCAGAGCACTACATACCGAGAGTGTTGCAGTGCTCTAAGTGCCAGAAGTTTTGGCACACCCGGGCCACCTGCATGAGTGAGGTTGAGGTTTGCAGATACTGCTCTGGACCTCATCCATACAGTCAGTGCCAGCATGCAAAGATCGACAAGGACTTCAGGAGGCCTAACAATAACAGAAAATGCGCCAACTGCCTCATCAACCACGGCGCCAGGTATCTCGGCTGCCCCTGCCACCAAGACAGCAAAGAAGTCATGAAAATCGCCATCAAGTCTAACCTACCATATAAGGAAGCCAGGAGGCAGTACGAGACGACCAACCGACTCACCAAAAAATGACAAAGCGCAACTGGAAGGCCAACTGAAGGACCTGAGAACACAGTTCAAAACCATGGAGGAAGGAAAAGTCAAGACGCAAGAAGCACAGATAACAGCCGCTCAGCGCATCCTGGACGAAAAGAAGCAAGTCCAGCAGAAGATTGGGCAGGATGTGGCTCGAATGGCTGCTACACAGGCTGAGACAGAAGAAAGGCTATCAAGCAGGGAGGAGGAAAATCACAAGAAGCACGAAAAACAGATAACGGCCGTTCAGCGCATCCACGACGAAATGAAGCAAGTGCAGCAGACGATAGAATAGGATGTCGCTCGAATGGCTGCCATAAAGGCTGAGGCGGATGAACAGCTATATAACATACAAGATGTGAAACGAAACACAGAAGACACTCTTGATAAGATTCTTGAACTACTCAAGATCCAGACAGCCACACCCGAACTAGAGGATACAAGGGCACAAACAGATGAAGAAGTAACAGAGGAAGAACGATATCGCTCACCACCAAGATCCGATTGGCGAACGCCGAGAAGATTCGAAGGTAACTCACGACGGGGAAATAGGAGGAACACCAGGAGAGACAACAACTGGTAAAGCTCCCTGAAAGAAACAGCACCATATGACGGGGTGGGTACCCAATTACTCCAGGCCTCAACAAGTGCGCGACTCTATCCAGACATGAAAAACCTCATCAAGAAAGTAACGAACGCAATCAACCCATCAGAAGCCGGGAAGCTGACAACAAGCAGCCCAAAGTACGAAAGACAAACTTCAAGCTACACCGTAAACACCCCTACACAGCTAAGTCGAAAATTCGAAGGCTGAAAGGGGGTACTCGTACCAGAAATTGGAATTGGATATATATATATATATATGTGTGTGTGTGTGTGTGTGTGTGTGTGTGTTTGTGTGTGTGTGTTTGTGTGTGTGTGTGTGTGTGTGTTCGTGCGTGCGTGCGTGAGTGCGTGTGTGTGTATATATATATATATATATATATATTTTCATTCATTCATTCAGTAGCATGTCCTTTGCAGAACAACCATAACAACCTTCCGGAAAACCTCTCGATCATAAGCAAGATGTCCCGCGTCCGTTACACCCATCTGGAGATCATCCGCCACATCCTGCACCCATCTTCTCTTTGGCCTTCCTCTTCCTCTCTTCCCAGACATATACCCCTACATTATTATTCTCTCCAAACTTTCGTGACGTTTTAAGTGACCAAAATATTTCAATTTTCTTTTTTTTTTTATCGTTTTTAATAGCCAACCTTCTTCAATATTCAGCACTTGAAGTATGGATGCATTTGTTCTTTTCTTTACCCAAGATATTCTTAGAGCTCGTCTATAACATTTATATTCAAAGGCATTTATGCGCTGTTCAGCTTGTTTAGTAAGTGTCCAGGTCTCACAGGCACATGTTGCAATGGGAAAGATGCATGCTCTTAAAAATCTAATATATATATATATATATATATATATATATATATATATATATATATATATATATATATATATATATATATATATATATATATATATATATATATATATATCAGGAAGCGGAAATTACAGAAATGATGAATTCCGCAAGAGCCTGTATTTAACTCTTTTGTTTTCTTTCTGTATTCATACTTCTACACACGTAATCACTGGAGCAGATGTACAATGTTTGTCGCGTGACTACGAGAGGTCTTGGCAGTAACAAGAGCAATAGGATGGCTGGAGACAAAAACGTTAACTCATGCATGCTTTCTCGGTGTCTTTATGGGTTAAAGTTAGTTGCATATCCTTTACAGAACGTCGCAGTCGGTCCCATCATTTTTTGGCTGTTTCTGATTTCTTGGCAAGTTTTACTTTCAGTACTTTGCCATTGCTTTCTTTCCGTGGCGAAGGCGTTGCGGAATCAGTTCGTAATCCCGCATTTTTTTTTATTTATTTTTTTTTTTTGCATATCCCTTACAGGACGTTGCAATCAACATCAGCATTTTCAGCTGCTGTTGATGTCATAGGCAAGATTTCGCTCAGTAGTTTGCCATTGCTTTCTGAGCGACCGGCTCACATAACCCGTAAGTTACCGACACGGAGAGAACCGCCACCGATTTTCACGCACGTCACGTTACTCGCGAGAGTATACGGGATTACGGAAAAAGTCGCTAACACCTAGGCCAGGGAGACCGATACAGACGCTCAAAACACAGCTGTGGGCGATTTGGCAGCAGACCGCCTTGCGTTGGTTTTTTACGAAATGACATGGGTACCAGTCGCTCAAAAAGTATTGGCAAACTAATTCATTGGCACCTTGCCGTCTTGACAGACGATAGTTTGTAAGGGATGGAGTTATTGCCTCTCCATAGCACAAAGCCTGGGCTAAAATATAGAGATCATATGTTGCCCATGCAGCATGATCCCTCTCTCGGCCTGCCTAGTTCACTCCAGAGGAAAGGTAACACCTCTACATCTGGAACAAGACAAGCTGCAGAAGCTGCCGGATCAGCAAAGCAATGCTCTAATTGTCCGCCTGTCGGAGCTTGGATCTTAGACCAGCCGCCAACCAAGGCTTAGGGCCTGGTCTGCCCTGCCATGACACTTTACCTTTAGGTTGTATTTCCTCGCACCAGGGTAAGGCTTGTACCCTCCCAACTGCGCTCTTCGACAAACTAATAACTGAGCGTAAACTTGCCTAAAGATCACAACAGCAAAACAATGCTGGTGTTAACTTCGACGTCCTGTAAAAATATGCAACTAACCTTTTTCTGAACGACCGGCACTCATACCATTGTATGAAAACCAACGCAAGGCGGTCTGCTGCTAAATCGCCCGCAGATATGTTTTGAAAGCGATATCCGAGATTACGAATTGCGCCCGTGTATATTCCAATAAAGTTCTGCATGGCAGAATGGATAAGAACGTGTGTTCTTAAACATCCGGTGTGCTGATGTCGAGGTAAGGAGTCCCAGCCCTACACCGGACAGTTGGACTAAAATGTTAACTTCTCGTCCTTGACTTTCATGTAGTTTTGTGTCGGTTTGTGTTTGTTTGTCCTGTGCTGACGAAGGCTTTGGTCGCAACGTCCAATTTGTCTCTTGTAGTCGTGTTTCAATAAAGCTCACAATCGACTTCTCGTCTTTTGGTGATTCATTCAAAATTCAGTCCAGCACTACTGGAAGTAGTGTGTATGAACTACGCTTGAGTTCAATACGAGCGAACGCACACACAAAAAAACTGTATAGGTTCTATATCTGATTCAAGTGCCGAGGGATAATATATTGCCAAATGTGACCTCCCATTTGGACAGATGGATGATATCTCGCTATACTGGGTCATCGTATAATTTTTTTTTAGTGTCGTGGCATCTGTCTCAATTTCAATGCCCAGTGAACGGAAATTTACATTATAATACTTGTTTATTTGTTTGGTCCAGACCTACTCTTTGTTTTGCACTGATGCAGGTACAGAGCTTAAACATTCTTTGCCACTGCAATTTTTTTATTTTTTTTGTGTGAGTAGGTTTTCCTTCTTGCAAAGGACTACTTTTTCAATGGCAATTTTTCTTTTAATCTCAGGAAGGCATCTTCCGTTAGCTGTTATTTATGACTGTGTTCCAAAATAGGTGTACCAGTTTACTAGTTTAAACAATTATGCCGAATGTCACAGGTTTGAGATGTGTTGACTGCTTACCCTTTGTCTGCCTTGCCTGAATTTACCTGAGTGGTGTGTCTGATCTACTCTATATATTTGCTTTGTTTCTAAAGAATCACATTAACTGCACGCATATATCTCCAATCTCTTAGATCACACTAGAATAATTTCAACTCAGTACACGAACTCCAGACCACCGGCTAGGACCCAGTGTGTATATGCCAGAATGCAGTGTTTTTATACCAGGATGCAGTGGGTATATGCCATAATGCAGTGTGTATATACACCAAAATGCAGTGTGTATATGCCAGAATGCAGCGTGCATATGCCAAATTCCAGTGTGAACATGCCAGAATCGAGTGTGTATATGACATAATCCAATGTGTATATGACAGAATCCAGTGTGTATATGCCTGAATCCAGTGTGTACATGTCAGAATCCAGTAGTATGTATATGCCGGAATCACACACGCTTTTATTATTCCTTTTGTTTGAAGGTTTACTAATATTTTTTTTCTTGGTCCACAGTATCTCTGCGCTTCCCCGCCCCCCCCCCCCCCTTTTCCCGAAAAAAAACATCCCACACAGATATATACTAATTGTACTCTTGGGTTTAGAGCTGTGGTTATCAGCTTTTCTGCCCTATGCGCCATTTTCACCAGCTGTCATAGCTACCGTTCTGAAATTGTTCGACTTCAAAGACAGGATTATGAAATTGTGATTAAGCATCATCACCAAATGCTATGTCAGCTGGCGTAGGCGTTCATGTCTCTCCACAGACCTCGGTCTCTGGTGTTCTGGATCAACTCTGCTGCTGATATTCCCCCGTGTCACCGTCTCAATCCATCCAGCATCATTTCTCTTGATCGGTCTCTGCCTCTCGTCTTTCCAGTCGTCACAATGTTCTCCAATGCCTGTCTTTTCATAACATGACCAAGAAAGCTGTTTGTCTCTTTCTTATTGTTGTATATAATTTTACTTAGCCTCTTTCGGGCAATCGTCGTTAGTTACTCTTGACAGTCCAAGGAATTCGCAACATTCGTCATAGGAACCACAGGTTAAACGTGGGTCAAATCGATAGTCACACCCAGGGAAATCTAGATTCACGAGTCAGATATGACAGAGTGATAACATTAATTATGTTGATTTCCGTAGAAGGATATACATTTTGTGGACCAATTACCCCCCCCCCCCCCCTCTCTCTCTCTCTCTCTCTCTCTCTCTCCTCAAATAACTTCCTAAACTGAATCACTTGGGGCGGGGAGGGGGGGGGGGGTATTTACTCTGAGAACCATTGACCTAGAGCTTCAGCTCTGACTCATTACCATCCTAAGTACCCCAAGGCTTCTGGTCATATTTGTTATCGTAGATCTTTATTAGGGCAGTGCTAACGAAGGTGTTCGTGGCTTTGGACACAAGTAGCCAGGTATTTACAATGGTCAGTTCTGGTGGTAGAGGAATGCTGGTCTTAGGGGTTTCTTGATATAGTCGGGCTTCTTTGTCAGTATAGACATCTCGGTGGCAGAGCTAAACTCGTTATCATGTGGCAGATCCTTTGCAGAACGTCGCTTTTATGACGACCCTCAGACGTTTCTACATTTTTTGTAATTTTTTCTGCCTCGAGCACTCTCATGGCCAAGTTTACAGTGTCCTGTGTCCAACTTTGTGCTGGTCGACTCCTGTCTATTCGTCCAGGAAACACACATTCCATCATTGTTCTTTCTTAACTGTGACAAAGTCTGCGTAATCCCATCTTGTTTTGCTTAGATCGGGATAGACACCCCCCCCCCCCCCCCGCATAAAACCTTTATGTACTTTTGTATGCTTTTATACTTGTGTGTGTGTGTGTGTGTGAGAGAGATAGAGAGAGAGAGAGAGAGAGAGAGAGAGAGAGAGAGAGAGAGAGAGAGAGAGAGAGAGAGAGAGAGAGAGAGATCTATAAACTAACATACTACTAACTGGTATTCCTAATTTTACAGACAGACGGACAGACAGACAGACAGACATATCTTTTAACGTGGCCAAAATATTTCACTTGCCTCTTTTTTTTTATTTCTTTCATCAACTCTCTTTTCAATCCCAGTTATTCTAGAACCTCTGTATTTGATTGTTTTTGTTTCCAAGAAATACGACATATTCGTTTGTATATCCACATCTCCTTAGAAATGTGCATGGAACATAACATGAAAATTAGCACAAGCAAAACAGAGGCAATGACTATAACTAAAGAAGAAAAAACAACAATTCACCTAAACGAACATCCCTTGAAACAAGTAAAGAGTTTCAAGTACCTAGGAAGTATAATATCATCAAATGGCAGATCAGAAGACGAGATCGAAAATAGATGCAATAATGCAAACCAACTCACTGGACAAATGGCACCAATGCTAAAGAACAAACATGTTTCAATAACTACTAAGAAAGCACTTTACAATACAATCTTCCTACCAACTCTATGCTACCAATGCCAAACCTGGACAATGACAGAAAAAGAGAAAAGAAAAATCACAACAGAAATAAGATTCCTGAGAAGAATACTCAACGTATCAAGAAGAGATAAGATCACAAATAAAGAAATCAGGACTAAAGTGGGGGTTATAGCAACACTAGATTTTATTAGAAAGCAGCAAGTCAAATGGTTTGGCCATGCAAGTAGGTTACCAGTCAACAGCATACCACAACAAGCAATGATGTACAGACAAGATAAAAACAGAGGAAGAGGCCGACCACGAAAACGTTGGACGGAGGGATCGGGCACTCTCAAGATGTTTATACTTCACCTCGACACCGCAAGGTATAAGAGGAACATGATGAGATTAGATGAGATCCACATCACCAGGGCCTCTGTTCGACTTTCTAGTTGCTTGTTCAATGTCAAAGCTTGAAAAAAAATAATAAATAAAGATTAATATGAAATTGCATCATAAGGCTCGCGAAGCAAGGTCCACATGGCCGAATGGATAAGATCGGTGTCCTTAAACATCCGGTGTGCTAATGTCGAGGTTTGCGGCTCAGCCCCTACACCAGACAGCTGTACTAAAATGTTGACCTGTCGTCCTTGACTTGGGGAAGTAAATTACAAGTACCTCTGAAGTCGGAGTGGATTCGCCTGATGGCGATGGACACTGTTAATAGGGAAAGCTAACCCACACGCAAAAGTCAGTCCCTCACTACTATAAAAATAGTGTATATGGACAACGCTTGAGTTCAAAGCGCGCGCGCGCGACAATCATGACGGTGCACAGAGCGGGAACTATGAAGAAGATAGTTCCCCAGTGACAATCGTAACGTCTGCATTGAAATTAGACAATGTTGCAAGTAAAAACTTATATCGACCTGGCGCAAATTTTGGCAGCCACGAAATTCTATCAACACCCATAGATAATTACACAGTGAATGAGTTAATCCTGTTGTTATGATAGCCTTGGTAAATTTCCACTTATGTTCATTACTAAGAGTTGAAATAAACCCATAGACAGACTTGGCTCAGTTGAAGAGACCATTGCTCCTAGTCCACATTGCCAGGTGACAAGCAGAAGCGGAAACGTGCAATAGTTTCCCTTCACAAAGTATAGGGGCAAGCGCCACCATTTTGGTCGCCGTTTTCATCAAGAATTGGTATGGATTTTTAGTGGTGAACAACTTATCATTATATGAATAGCTTTCTTGTGTGTTGAAATGATTTACTACAATATGAAAGCGTATTTTAGAAATATAAGATTCACGCTGAACAAGAAGGTAGTACTACTAGTAGTTTGTAAATAGTCAGGGAGACTACTCTTCGTCATTGGCAGGTTACTCTAGGCTCAGTTTTGGCTATTTACTTACTGTATAAAATGTATAGATTTGTTTATATACCGATGGTGTGAATGTATTTGTTTGACATTCAATGAAATAAGGAAACCCGTGAAGAACATTTAATGAAAATTGGTCTGTTGAATTCACGTGAAATTCTTGTTTCGTGACTGGTTAAAACACTGCAAAACAACAATGGACGAGGGTGCGTCTTAAACTCAGATTTCATTTTCATCTTGAATTGCAGTGTATTCCAAAATGCTGTTCTGCCCTGAATGGAGTAATTTGATTGTATGACAGTACATCACATTGCCAACCTAATAACATTGCTAATAATAAACTGGTCAATTATTAGATAAACTCATAACCCAGTCTGAAACTAAAGTACTATATTACTATTAGTTATTACTAACTAATTAAAATTAAAGTGTCTCTAGTATTCGGAATATCCAACTTATAATAATATAATATAATGCATCCGGCTGATTAAACTTAATCATAGATAGATCACAGATCTTGACCCATATGCAATCATTCTACAGTGTTCAAAACATATGTTCATGCAACAAGTATTCACTACTTTTCAACAGAGTGAGCATTAATGGCAACAGCAGTCGTCACGTCTGCATAATAACAACAAAATAATCCTTAGTTAGTTAGTCGACAGATCATCCTCATTGCACATCGAACCATTCAGTTCATAAGTGCTTGGATCCCCTCCTCAGCAAATCCAGCAGCATGTAGCGGCTCACGACACCAGTTCTGTGTTGGTTTATTACTCTTCTTTGGCTTCCTGCGTTCACGCTTCCTGTTTGGCCATACCTCTTTTAACTTGCTGTTCTCGCAGCCTGACGATTGTTGTAGATTCCCAGTCATCGTTTGGTTCTCGTAAATGACTTACTTCTCATAGAGCATTCGGAATGTCTGCCTGGTCCATGACTCGTCCGCCTTCCACAGCAGCCTCACCTGCAAGCCTGTCAACCTGCTCATTCCCTTGCACACCCGCATGCCCTGGCACGAAGATGAAACTAATCTTTGCCAGCCGGGACTGCTCCAGAGACAGCAGCCACACTCTTCGGACCCATCCCAGTTCTATCCTCCTGAGTGTACTCATTGAGTCAATAAGGACACATGCCCGATTGAATGTCTGTGTCTCCAGCCATGTTATTGTTTAATTACTGCCATGACATCCATAGTCAGGCTGCTTGTGGTCAAAGCAAAAGCGCCAGACTCTTCCTTCGCAATTTTCCCTCCGGCCTGAGCCTTAAAGGCCCATGAACTTCTCATTCATCGAACGACTGACCCCGGGAAGGTTAACCCGGTCAACAAATGCCCGCAGAAGTCAGATGTGTCAGCCTAATGGCGCAAGAACACAGCTTTGCTGTAAACAGGCACAACACAATGACGTCCAAAAAAAAAAAAAAAACTCCGGATGAACGCAGAAGAACGACTGACCCATTCTTGTAAATGACAGCATCATTCTCTAAAGAATTCTCGAAGATCAGAGCCTGTACTTCCGCCTCCACAGCAGCTAGGTTTTCTTGTCTGCATTTCCTTTCTAGTTGGATGCACACTGAAAAGAATGTACAGAACTCTGTTGGCACTTGTACTCACTCCTCGCCAGGTTCTAAGTCCTCAAGTAAACACATCTGCTGAAGAATGTCTTTGGCTTAACCCATCCACGACATTTCTCTTTTTAACCTGCTGCCCTTTACCTTCTTAATCTCGCTATGCAGTGGATGTTGTGTGTTTGCGTTGACTCTGAGATAGGCACGTGCTTGGCAAATTTGTATTCTGTCCCTCATGGTTGGAAAATCAAGAAGGTAGTGCATCGCCCTGCATGCTGCATCTCTTGTACATCCAAGAATAATGCGCATAGCTTCATTCTGTATCCTTTCCATCCTTTCTATCTGCTTATGGCTGAGAGTCAGGATTGCAATTGCCTACTCCAAAACAGAAAGGACCAGACCCTCGTAAAGAAGACATAGATGGCACTGCTCACAGTTTGTCGCCGCCATCACCCGCATTGCAACCAAACCCTGCTTGGTCTTTGTTATCACCTGGTCTACATGCTCAGTATAAGCTGGGCTTCGATCAAATCATATCCCCAGGTAATTCATTACCTGTGTTCTTTCCAGTCTGTGAACCCAGATTTACAGTTGGTGTTGGGGTGTTCTCAATATGGTTATTCAAAGCGAACCATGTCACTGTTGCCTTTGTTGGGTTGACCATTGTCCCAGCTTCAACACACCAAGTGCTTATGCGATTTAATTTGGTTTGTAGGTCCACCTGACGATTCAATAAAACGTCGTCTGCATACGACAATGTCCTCCCCGGCCCTATGATTTGCTCGCTGGTGATTCTCAGAGTTTCGGCGTTGAACAGCACCGGAGATATTGGTGATCCCTGTGGTAGGCCAAGATATATTGTTGTTGGTTCCGAAGTCCAACTGCCACATCTAAAAACTAATTTCCGTTGGAAGAGGGCTGCAACGATCGAATTAAGGAGGAAAGGACTTATGAGTTCAAGCAGCTGAAGCATTAAAAAATCCATGGTACTCTGTTACGCGTCCTCAAGATCAGTCACTGCAGCAAATGTTTCAATGCCTGAGTGGAAACCTTCATAGACATCATGGGCAAAAACTGCTGCACTGGTCCAGGTTTCTCTTTTTGGACGGTACCCTCCCAAGGTTGGTGGGAAAACACCTTGCCTCTCTAGCTGGTTTGATATTTTTCTGACAATTCTCCAGCAGCTTGCCTTTTGTTAACTTTTGTTGGGGACTATTGTTAAGGAAATACATCTTTATTACAACTTATTCCTAATCCTAATATATAAACATATTATTGCTGTTAAAATGGGTTTCCTATTCCATCATCTATTTATTCTCAGTGCTTTTGGTAAAGACAAGCAAATTACAGAAGCTATTTGCCATGTAGGGAGCTGATGAAACGCTTTAAAACTATTTAGCTGATCATGTTATTATCTCTTCTCGTGTATGTGTGCTACGTGATCAGTTAAGTACATTAGTTTTAGGTGATAGTGTTTTTTTTTCCCCAATGTGTTTTGAAGGTGCAATGGCTTATACATACAACTCCCACTTCTGACTCAAGTAGACCAGGTAGGAACAAGTGTGGCATTCTATAAAACATATAGAACGGGTTGAAAAATAACGGCACCTGAAAATTTTTACCGGGTGCCAACATTTTCTTAGCCAGTATTTCCAAAAATAAATATGCTGGCAACTGAGTAGACTTGGTACTGATGGTTATACTACCCTTTTGATCCTAGGGTC
This sequence comes from Cepaea hortensis, assembly GCA_963921405.1. NCBI lineage: Eukaryota > Metazoa > Mollusca > Gastropoda > Stylommatophora > Helicidae > Cepaea > Cepaea hortensis. The sequence goes on along the minus strand of OY992892.1, from coordinate 45,508,928 downwards.
ATGGATTGGACGAGTCTTCTCAGATAAGGATGAAACAGCTAGGACTTGTGTGCATATTAAAAATCCCTCTGCAGATGAAAATTAAAATGAGTAATCCAAATTGGCCAAAAATTTCTAAATGAAAAAAGCTACTTACAGAAATATATTCATAGCTTGTGTGGTTCTGATATACAAACATTTGGATCCTTGCTGGCGTTTTGAGGTTTATGCACTGTGCGAGAACCCCAATGTGATGTTTATGAGGGGAGACTGGAGTACATATGGTGTTGTCCAACTGAGCAGTGAAAGTGAACCTTTCCAAACAAAAATAGACATAACCGATTTGTGCTTTAATTATGTGCTAATCATCATCATCATCTTCCACTTCTGCCGTCAAGCGTCGTGGGGAGGAATAATTTGCGTTCCAGCGCCCGGTGGACGGCACTGGATAATATGCTAATAATGACTTATATTTCGATGTAGCTTTATTACTATTGGTTTATTTTTGTTTACTGATATGGACTGTGTATTGGCAACATTTGTGATTGTGTTCTTGTAAAACTAATCTATTTCTACTGTTAGTTATTTATTAATTGCATATTAACAAATTTACTGTAGTTAGCACCTTTTCATTGATTTATTCTGAAAATCATGTTTTTCTTTTTTAATTGAAAATTATGTGAAGTGTGGGTATAAGAATTACAGAAGAGTATGAAAAATGTATCGGCCTGAAAGCAGAACAAACATATCTACCCAATTTGATTTATTTGGTTGTTTCGGGATTTGAGATTTAAATATTGAGCACAACCCACTACTGGCAACGCTGATCATATTCTGGTATGAAACTAAAGCCAGTGATCCGGGGTTTGTTTCCGGGTCCGGTCAAGGATGTGCACTACTGACGAGCTCAGACGAGAGAGAAACTCGAGTCTAGTGCTTCCACATTGACGTGGATAGGCTTTAGGTTCATACCAGAATATGATCAGCGTTGCCAGTAGTGGGTTGTGCTCAATATTTACATCTACCAAACACTGGGAAGGTTAACCCGGTCAACAAATGCCCGCAGAAGTTCGGATGTGTCAGCCTAACGGCGCAAGAACGCATCTCTGCTGTAAACAGGCACAATGCAATCACGTCTGGGGGAAAAAACTCTGGATGAACGCAGAAGAAGAAGAAGATATCTACCCAACAATGACTCAGTATTCAAGAGGATCAAGACAAACAAAAATGAGGATCAGTAAACATTTTGGACAAGTAAAAAGACATGAAAGTGTAGAAGGAATAATTATGGTAGGAAGTGTTCTAACCATGTATAGAAGCAAAGAAGAGGAAGACAACAATGTAGATGGATTTGGAATGTGGTAGATAATGTACATATGACGAAAGCAAGACATCTTCTGACCTACAGTAAAGAGAAATTTGAGAAGACTGTTTTTGAGTGAATTTCTGCACAGGGCAGGCCACTGAATGTGGGAATACAAATATATAACATTATTACCACATTATTAAATAGAGGTTAGCCTGGCCGAATGGATAAGAGAATTTGTTCTTAAACATCTGGTGTGCTGATGCTGAGGTAGCAAGTTCAACCCCTACAACAATCAGTTGGACTAAAATGTTGACTTCTCATCCTTGACATCTTTGAAATCAAAGTGGGCTCGCCTGATGACGAGGGACACTAGTAATAGGGAAAGCTAATCCAGATGCAAAAATCAGTCCATTGCACTAGAAGTAGTATAATGTTTATAGACTACACTTAAGTTCAAAGTGAGTGAACGTCCAAAAACACAATTATTAAATTAATTTAGAACTACAAATGATATTCATGTGATAGTCTTCATACTAAGCCTGTTCAGATAATGAAATACACTGCATACAATACAGATTTGAATGCTTAAGACAGCTGCCAGTCTAGTTTAACCAGTGGTTATGACCAGATAAAGAGCTAATAGAATACTTAATTGACTTTTGTTTCAGAAAATGCAAAGGACTTTATACCTGTTCCAGATGTGACTTAAGGCAACAGCTTACTGAAGTAAATTTAACAGCATCAAGCAACGTAACCAGTTGATGTAGGTTTGTCACGTTTAAAAGACTGCTGCTTTTATTTTTTGTGGTTTAGAAAAGTTAAGTAAAGAAATGTCTAACTGTACCTGATGACTGGGGGTCTGCTAATGTTTATAAGACTTGCGCTATTGCAGATGTGGGGTCATTATCTGAGACCTGATTGATCACAGTGGTTGATGTATTTGATTCCTGGCCTCAGGGAGTAAATAAAGTAAATAACAGATATTTATGGCACTTAATATATGTATGTGTGTGCGCTTAAGAATGTGAAAGAGAAACAGGTGGCTATTGACAATGAAGTGTGTGTGTGTTAGAGAGAGAGAGAGAAACTCTTGTTATTGTTCTTCTTCTGCTGCCTTTGATCTCTCAATGGAGCCTAGGACCTCAACCAACTCATGCTAAGCTTGTGTAGATTTATTCATGACTGGTTGGGTTTTGTTGCTACAGTTTTGTCTCCAGGATGAGGTAGCCAGCCTCACACTAACCTTTCCATAGTTGCATCTTACAACATGCCTGGTAGGTTACCATGTTACTGATCTTTGCTTACCTTGTGGACCCCGGTTACACATGCAACCTGTCACATTACAGTGTTGCTATTCTTTGCTTCCCTTGTGGACATGCGATTTGTCACATTACAGTGAATGACAATCAGACCAGCAGTGTTTCTGATCTAGTAAAATGGGCTGCAGAGGCATTGATGTGCTAAGGTCATGGTTTATACTGATCAAGACCTCTGGTGACTTATAAGTAGAGACACCTGGACAAACACCTGTCCGGTTAATGGGGAAAAAATGGCCATTGGCTCCGCTTTGATAAAACCTGCAAAGGGCTGCAAACTTTGCATTCTGCACCCAAGTCTTGCACTTACTGCTATCAGAACCTACTGTCATACTCAGAAGGTGTATCATTTGGGGAACATTTTGAGGCCACTAAGACAGTTCATAAGCAAATACCCACATAATCTTTGGCACTCATAGAAGTAGGGAAAGAATTTGAGACTAGAGGATGCACTAAGTAACATACAAATTTAAAGCTGTAACTACCTACTGGGATTCATATCTGCGACCTCCAAATGATGGCAGCTCCTCGCTGCAGGAACAAGTGTACTTTGACACATGACTAACTAGATTTGACCCACTTAATCTAATCATATCGTGAACAACAAGCAGCTGTCAGAGTAGTCAGTGAAACATCAGACTGGTTTGTGGTACAAAGAGGAGTCAGTTGGCTGCATTCCCTCCCCATATCTGTGTAGTTTGATAAGTAAACCCACCGTGCTCACTTTCCTCCTGGTGTAATTTCTGGTTTACTCTCTTCATGTCATTACGCCACACTGAGAGGTTGCTAGCCAAAAATTATGACTAAAAATCAAAAGGCATGTATAAAGACATTGTGTGAATGAAATGTGTTGGTTGGTGAATTCTCAGGATGGCAGTTTTAAATCTTATGTCCAATCCATTGTTGGTCAAGTCATTTGAGTCCTGAAAAGGGCTTGCATCTATCAGAGCAGGGTTGGTTTAGAAACCTGACTCCTGACCTGGTACCAACATACCATCAGTACAGGTACAGGAACTGTATTACAGAGCTCTCCTTGCCTTCTCCAAGCTCAGAAACCAGCAGGGTCTGCCAGACATGTACTGGAACTTCACAGTTGTGGAGTGGCATATTCAGATGTAACCAGCACGTGCAAACTGGCCGGGATTAGGCCTGGGTTGCTCATGTGTCCTCCATGGGCTTTAGGTATTTCATTGTCCACAGACTCCAACCCAATGCCCAGAGTGTGGGTGGAATAATGGATCATACCAGGGGGTTTCAACTGAAAACCTTACAATATTTTTCTTATGGTAAATATATTCTGAAAAGGTAAAGAACATATATATCATTTTTCGATGTAGACACCACTGTATTCAATGCAAGTCCTCCAGCATTGATAAATTGCTTGGATTCCTGTAGACAAATTTCTCTTGGCCGTGTGTGCCACCATTCATGCACCACCTGCTGTACCTCTTCATCATACTGAAAAGTTTTGAAACTTTCTACTCCTCTCATACACTTGCTGGACTGACAAGCATGCATTACCATACTGGACCTTCATTCGCCAATGAATTTTTGTAGGTCTCACACCTTCACTGATCAAAAAACGGATAACAGAACGCTGCTTCTCTTTGGTGCATGTCATAAGTGGGGTGGCCATCTTTAAACTGTCTTTATGACATCTTGTTCATCTGCAATGTTATGTCTCATGCTTAACACTCTTAACATCCTTAACAACAATATTGACAAGTTACAAAACAATGGCATGGTAATTGTAATTTTTATCACTTTTAAGGTTTTCATTTGAAGCCCACCTTGTGCTCATAAAACCAATGGTCTTCATTCTTTAAAGAAGTTTTGAGTTTTAAAAAAATATTGATCTAGAAGAAAATGACTTAAAGATGCTTGTTGTCAACCTATAATTAAAGAAAGACTATTTGTTTCAGAAACACAGTCATGCCGAAAGTGAAAGAGATCAACCACCCTTGTCATTTGCTGAGCCTTCCCTCAGCCAAACGCTTCTGGTGCCGTCATTGCATGACAGTATTTGAAGACGCTATTACCAGGTGGCATCACAGTCGTTCATGTCGCTATGGTGCGGTCAACAACTTTATGAAACGACGTGAATTAGAAGTCAAAGCACTACAGAATACAGCTGTCCTGAACCCAGTCGAGGCGAGGATTGAGCAAAGCATTCAGATGTGTGACTTGGCTACAGCAACTCCAGCAGGCGCAGCAGGCCCTAGTGATGAACCGCAGGTCATGCCAGGCTCTGAATCTTTCAACTGCCTTATCTGCCACCAGAAGTTTGCTTCTATGGAAGAGATGAGAGTTCATGTGAAGTATCCGTGTAGTAGCAGTACAGTCATGACTTCTTGCGCCCCGCACCCTAGACATTCAGTTCCGGTGTTCATTGATGCTTTGCCAACACAGACTTCTCAATGGCAGCTAACTTCACAGCATCAGCAGAATGATTTGCACCCGACGGCTACCTTTGTTCACACGCAGTCGCAGCAGCTGTCCAGTTATGACATTGATATTCAATCCCAGGAGGAAGTGGAGTCCCAGTGTTACGACACAGAAGCCACTTATACTAACAGCGGGAGTGGCACGTCTGACACCATAACTCCAACAAACATCTACGTTAATGAGCAGGGTGAAACAGTTATTGAGGTTGAAAATTTAGATTTGAATTCCGAGGTTGGTGAGCTTTCTCTGGCTCATCTTCTCACTCAGCTGTCACAGCAAGGCATAGTGTTTGACAAGACCAGATCAGCTGAGCTGCAGGGACAGCATGAGGTGACAGTCAGCGTTGATGCATCCAATACTTTCTACACAACAGATGAAACTTGTCAGCAGACTTCAGCGGTGTCAACAATAGATGAAGAAGAAGGGCAACCTACAGCTGAAGATGCAGCAAACACACTAGCCCAACTAGCAGGATTCAGAAGTTTCAGCAGGACTGCACAAGTACAAGCACATGATGAAATACAATTACATTCTGAGGCTCAAGCTACTCAAACCTACAGCTACAACAGTTCAGCTAATCCAAACAGGCAGTATACAACAAAAGTTGAACCTCATACAAATGTGAAATACGAATATGAATATTCAGATTCACTTTCAGCTTGTGATCCATCCATAGTTACCACCCAGCAGATAGTTCTTCACCAAGCTATGGAATCTGCCTCCTCGGATTACGAAAATGTTAATTTGGAGCAGTCAGCTGCACGGCAGTATTGTAACAATTCCCCAAATGTAGCATATGCCACCGAACTAAACACCCTCAATCAGATTGAGCTGGATAGAGAAGCTGTGGCAAGCATCGAAAGTTTGAAGCATAACATTGTGGTGGACAGTGACGGGACAAAGTCTGTGCTTTTCCATTATGTGAGTGGGGAAGAGAAAACTGGAAACGTGGAATTATATTTAACTTCTGCATCAGAAGACAACACTTACATCACAGCCATGAATACAGATGCTGCTTGTGACGATCAAGAAAATATCCAGTCCACCCTCACAGTGCAAGAAGATGCCGTGGAAAGTCACATAAAGTTTGAAGGTAATGAGATTGCAGCCAGAACAGTCTCACTGCAAGAGTTTGAGGAATCTGAAAGCAGGGCCATTCGATTTGTTAGCCAGACATTAAGTCCTGAAGAATCACATTGTGCTGATGCGGAGCTTGGTTTACTGGAAGTATCAAACTCTTGTATAAAACGGGAGGCGAAGGACAATAACAGTTCGCTGATTGGTGTCAATTCTGTCAAGGAGGATATCAGCTGTGAGCTTTCACATGATGCCCCAGGGGATGAATTAGCTGAACACGGGAATGATATAACCGTCTCTCTAACTCAGGTTCTGCCTACAGATGCTGTCAGCATGTAACAAGTGGTGAGCAGGTAGTGACTTTTTGTCTGTGACAAATGTTACCATTTATTTTATTAGACAGAGTAATCAGAGGGAAAAATGTACAGGCATTTGAAAGAGTTCTATCCATGTATAGGTGTAAGGTGCTTGGAACCGTGGTCAGGTAGTTGTCACGTGTTCACCTCATAGGTTCAAAACCGCATAGGTGCAGATTGAGTTGAGTTGAGCTAAAACCTGACATCACTGCACTCAGGACATTCCCATATGGGCTTCGTCCTCTCATTCAACAGCCAGCAAAGTGTCACACTACTAATCGTTCCCACCGTTATCTGATTAAAAGTTCTCCTGGTCTTCCCTCTCACTTTTGAGATTCTGTGAGAACCCCTGCCAATCCCCCGCAATCTTATCCTTTCCACACATGGGTTCTCAATGTTCCACCACCTGATCCCACAAGTGCACGACCACCTCCCCCTTGTCCATAAGTAATCTACCAAGAGTTGCATTCCCTGCCAGCCTATCAGCCTGTTCATTTCCCCGCACTCGCGCATGGCCAGCCTTACAAAGCATACTCCTTGAGTCCGTGATGAAGACAATGTGTGTTGTAGTGGTCTCCTCTAACCAAGGGAATGCCGCTGTGACTGCTCCTACCTCCATTCTCGTGCTGGAGGTCGTAGCCTCATATGTCAAACTCTCCTTTTTTAAGAATCATCCATTAGCCTTCACAATGAAACCCCAACCACTCCGTCTGTTTCTCACCACAGACGCTTCAGTATAGATCACTATGTCACCTTGATGTGTGTTACTCTTGATCAGTTGTTGCACCTCAAACTCTTGTGCGGCCCGCTGCCCATTCTCTGCATTCACAACCCTGAGTCACTATTACATTATGCCTTCCGGTACTTCAACCCACTCTTTTTCACGATTGACGGTCTCTAAATCACACACCTGATATTTCTGCCTGTGCCATCCAGGACCTGCCTCGTCTTAGTCTGACCCTTGAACATATCCATGGCTTCATGCAGGGGGGGGGTTCATTATCTGCAGCAACTGTCAGGTAACATTTGGCTTGAAGGACCCTATGCCTATCCACCATTGTTGGTAACGCCAGGATATGCCTCATGCATATAGTTGGTGTGTCCTTTGTGCACCCCAGGATCACCCGCATGGCGCATTCTGTATGCGCTCCAACCTTTCAAGCTGGCTCTTCGATAGTGTCAGCAACCCCATACTCAATGGTGGATATTATTAGCTGCTGAAAGAGCCTGTAAAGTATCCTCTGCTCTACTCTGGTTGCTGCCATCCCCCTCAATGCATTTAGTCCCATACCAGCCTTCACCACCAAAGCCTCCACATGATCTTTAAAAGACACACACCTTTCAAAGGTGATACTCAAGTACTTTAATTTACTCTCTCTACTAAGAGGACATCCATTCAATATAATACCTGGGACATCTGCCTTGACGATCCGGTTATCCAGGGAGTACCACATAACCGATGACTTGTCTGGGTTTATAATGGCCCCTGTGTCCCTGCATCACTCCGCCACCCTGTTTTCTGCCACTTTCCCTGTCCCCGCCCTGTCTGTACACATCATCTGCAAATGTCAAGACTCTACCCACACCTGGTGACTCAATAGCTGCGACTTTGCTGGTGTAGATATTAAAGAGCACTGGAGACAGATTTTGAAAATGGACCTGAGCTCCCAGGTCGATCCAGTCTAAAATGGGTAGGAGGCCATGTGTTAGGAAGTAATGGCGGCCAGTGCAGTACTGACATCACTCATCAAGTGCCGAGTAGCCTATCCAAATATAGCTCTATCCCCCATATACCCAATGTGTGGTTATTGCACTTGCTAATGAATACAGTGGTCTGGGTTCTTCTGCGTTCATCCGGAGTTTCTTTTTTTCGGACGTGACTGCGTTTTGCCTGTTACAGCAGAGCTGCGTTCTTGCGCCGTTAGGCCGACACATCAGACTTCTGCGGGCATTTGTTGACCAGGTTAACCTTCCCGGGGGTGGTCTGGGTTCAATTTCTACTAGTGGCCAGATTTGTGTCAGTGCCTGTCATGACATATTTTTGCTATATGTCTGTCTCTCTACATAATTAACTGCAACCTGTGTCTGACAGTCTATTTATCTATTTACCTATCTATCTATATATCTATCTGTGTGTGTGTGTCTGTTTTCTTGATGTAAGACAGTTGAGAATGGGTATTTGTAGTTTATGAATGTCATTATGTGGCATATCCATCAAACTTGATGTCCATGTGTGGCAAACAATACTTGCCGCAAATACATACAAAGTTTTACATGCACTTGGTTATTTTAATGTTGGCCATACTTGTAGTTTGCACTAAAGAACAGCATGCTGTCGAGGGGTTTGTTTTCTAAAGAACAGCGTGCTGTCGAGGTTGTTTTGTTGTTGTTGTTTTTTTTTTTGGGGGGGGGGGGGTATTTACTGCTAAGGATATCAATAAGGAATTGTTTCAATGGAATCACGTGTATTTTGCAAAAACTGAAAGGGCATTCTCTCAAGGGCATTCACAAATTACTGATGACAATCGACCTGATCACCCTGTACAGATTGCAACAGAGTCAGTTGTACAGCAGGTTGAGGGGATTGCCCAAGCTGACGGGTGGGAAGTGGTAGAGGATGTTGCAAGTGCAGTAGGATGTTATCATGGTTTAGTCTGCTTAAAAAAATTATCTTGGCGGCAAACACTTCTGGTGACGAAGACGTTCCACATCAGGTGCGAACACAGCTTCAGTAGCAGCCCAAAGACTTCTATGGTGCAGGTATTGAGAGAGTGATAGAATATTGGCATAATCGCAACAGTGTTCACTGAGATTGTGTTAAAAAATAAGAAGTGATATAAGTACAGTGTGGTTATCAAATTAAAATCACATATTGTATTCTTTTACATACTATTTTGTGATGTACTGACTTCCCATGTACTTGGTTACCTCAGAACTAACAGATCATACACTTCACACATTCAGATCTTGCAGACTACACAAAGATCCACGGGGCCTATACAAATCTAAAGATACCGACTTATTTGAGAGAAAATCTGGGAGACATACTAGACGTGCAGGTTTTTATTTGTCTATGTGTTAGATTATGCATTGGTTCTCACATTCTAATGCACTTATATGTATTATACCTTTGTGATTCAGGTTGATCTCAATACACTCATCCTGCCATGGAGTCTAGTTTATGGGGGTCAAGTGGTGCAGAGGAAGATCTATGCTCGCCAACATCTACACTCAAGAAATGTTGTTAGTGGGTTCATTGATACCGCCTCAGCTTTGTTTAGCTACCTGATAGTTATCCAATTATTTTCACTTGTATCACTTTTGGGGATGACATATTTGTTATAAATTTGCTGTTGTTCTTAGTTCTGGCAGCAAATAATATGCGAATGTTTGGATGACCAGTCCATAGTTTCCATGCAAGTGAATTCTTGTGACCACATTAAAATGTTAAAACCAGACAGTTACCTGTTTTACATCGCTGTGTTACGCAGAATCAATGTTATTTCTTCTTCTTCTTATAGTTCATACAGTGTGATGTTGGTGATCAGCCTTCTGTCTCTCATGCTGCCAATAATTTCTGATACTTACATTCCTCCATGCCATGTCAGACTGTCCAGCATCGTCTCCCTTGTGACCACGTCATTAAAATGTTAAAACCAGAGTTACCTGTTTACATCTCTGTGTTATGCAGAATCATCATGTCTGTTCACAACCTTCTGTCTCTCATGCTGCCAATAATTTCTATACCTATGTTCCTCCATGCCATGTCAGACTGTCCAGCATTATCTAACTTGGTCTTTCCTTGATTCTCTTCTCTTCCAGCCTTCTTATTATGATGACATACTCCAGTTTTCCTCATTTCCTGACATGCCCACAGAATGTGGACTGTCTTCTTTTGGTACGAGTAACCAATTCTCTTTGGGAGCTATTTTCTCATATCTTTATTGCTCTTTCTATTTGTCTTATCAGTACTCTATAAAATCACGTCTCCGCAGCTTGCACATAATTCTTCACACTTATTGTCCTTAATTTGCTTCAGAACATCAGGATTGACTCAATATAGCTCTTAAGATCTCTTGTCCTCACCTAGATTCAATGTTGATATTTTGCTGTCAATCTTGAACAGTTAGTAAACAACTAAAGAAAAAGTTCTCTAATGTCACAGTTCAGTTGCACATACAAATGTTGAAAATGCTGTGGGCAGGCAAAATGAGTAATCTTAATGCCTTGGCAAAGTGGTCAAGCCGTCTGCCTTGTGTTCCGAAGGTTGTGAGTTCAATTCCTGGCTGTCTTTCGGTTCACAAGTGCATTTATTTCGTAGACTCCTGGGGGTAATTGATAGAGCTACAGAGTTTGTGTGACACTTTCTGCATGTCGCCCTGCGGAAAGAGACTGAGCAATATGGGATAAAACCTGGTGCAGTGACATAAATTCTCTTGACTTTTAAGAAGGCTAAAACACAAAAACAGCTTATCACAAAAATCAGGATACAGTCAAGTTTGGCCACATAATGAGAAGAGAACAGCTGAAGTATTGCAGCAACTGGCAGGATGTATGTAAACAGAGATAGAAGAAGGTGGGAAAGGAAGATTCTTAACAGTCTTTCATCATGGCTGGAAAAGATAGCACATGAATTAATGTATTCTGCTGGAGACCAGCAGTTGGCAAGCCACTTGATTATGAGAGTGATAGTGTCAGGCCCAGATTTTCCATGGCAGAATGACACACAAGAGGTATTGCCACCATTATCAAACGGCCATGTGTACTTTTCCAGAGGAACTTGTGGTGCCTATTTGATATGACCTCGGGTTTCAGGAAGCAAATCTTACTTCTGCCTGGAATCCACCTCTGGACCATTGTATTGATAAGTCCCTGATCACTACGATGCCATGGATACAACTTGAACAGTATTTCACAATTGACTCTTAACAGATTTTCAAGTTTCAAATGTATATATTTTGCATCATGGATATATTGTTGTTTCATTTTTATGATAAGTAAATGCTAATCAAGATAATATAATATTCTTACAAGTCATTGTGAGTCTCTATATAGATATATGCTTGTGTGTGGGAGAGAGAGAAAACAAAATTATAACGAGAGAACAAGAAGGAAAATAAAGATGGAAATTAGTGAAGAACAGTATATATCTGGAGAAAAAGAGCAAATAATACAATTTACATTCCGAACACTAATGGAGAGATCGAGACACAGAAAGACTTATATTTGTGCTTTTTTAATGCACCAAGGTATTTGATAAAGTGAAACAGGTTGAAATTATAAAAATGTTGCAGAATTTTTTGATAGTTTTCGGGGTTTTTACGCTTAGTTTTTCAAAATGGATTTCAGCGATTCTTCAAGTGATAGCCGAGATTTCACTAGGTTCAATTTAAGTGACATTGAAGGGCACGAAGTTGACTATTAATCGGAGCTAGATATCAGTGAAAAGCGTTACTTTGCATTAGCAGTCGTGAGTCGGACTTTATAAAGAAAGTGATTATGATTCTGAAAATCACAAACAATATGCTATATTTGGTAAATATTTGTGTTCATATATGGATTACTGGCAATAATCACATGAGTAACATATTCTGCATGCTTTTCCCTTCATTGTGTTGTTTATTTAACTAAAATCGGTTGACTAACACCTTATTTGTGATGTTTTTACTAACATAACCTGAAATTTTACCGAACCTGAAAAAATCTTGCTCGTTCAGGGCTAAAAAATGGACAAGCGTCTGCCTGGTAAAGGGTTAAAACATGGGAAAGATCTCTGAATAATAAAGAATATTTACTGGAAACATTTAGCAGCAATTAAAATGGGAACTAAAGTGGGCAATTATAAACAGATAAAGAGTAACACAAGGATTTGTTTTTTGTCACCAAATCTGTTTTCTCTATAGTGAAATAATATTGAGAGAGCTCAAAGACAGACTAGGCAATGTTGAGTTGAGATAAGGACCAACATCACTGCACTCAGGACATTCCCATACGCGCTCCGTCCCCTCGTTCAACAGCCAGTGAAGAGTCATACAATTAATCGTTCCCACTGCTATCTGCTTGAAACTTCTCCTTGTCTTCCCTTTCAGTTTTCTTCTTCTTCTGCATTCATCCGGGGTTTTTTTCCGGACGTGATTGCTTTGTGCCTGTTTACAGCAGAGCTGCGTTCTTGCGCCGTTAGGCAGACACATCCAACTTCTGATGGCATTTGTTGACCGGGTTAACCTTCCCGGCCTTTCAGTTTTGAGATTCTTCCAGAACCTCTACCAATCCCCCGCAAAGCTAGGCAATATAAATTGGAGGTTATAATATAAACTGCATTCTGTCAATGACACAGTATTGAAAGCTGACAACGGAACTGATCAGCATCATTTGTTGGACATTGTAATAATACAGTGTGCAAAAAGAGAGATTTTCCTTGAATATCAGGCGGGGGGAAAAAATGGTTATATCAAAGGAAAAGATGATAATAAGATGTGATATAACAATAGAATTAGTATTCTTAATGAAGTTGATAAATTCAAATATTTGGGAGAAAACGTGACAGATTATGTCATGCAATAGCTGCATTTCAGAAGATGGAAATTATTGTGTGTAATAAATCACTTTCATGGAATGTCAGAAATAGACTACTGAAATATGATATCAAACGTTCTGTTGTGTGGCATTTAATCTTTGAACGTGGCTGAATAAACTATGAAAACTTTGGAGACAGCAGAGATGTGGTTCCTGAGATGTGTTGTGAATGCCTTTGATGGACACAGTAACTAGCAATGAATATCTGAAAGAGGCTAATGAAATTAGAACATTATATGCAATATAAGAAAGAGATTGTGTTCTTTGGTAATTTAATGAGAAGAGTCTTTGGAGAACATTGTGACAAATGGAAAGATCAGCGGTAAAAAAGGCATTCCGATAGAAATAATGCTTGGTGGTCTAAGATTACATCAGTATAATTGATCCACCGAGGGACCAGTGAGCGAGTCATGCAGGAGGCAAATGGAGACCTAGGCTGATTGGGGAGATTAAACACAGGTGGTCATGGTTTATTATGCACGTTGTGAGAAGTGGACTTGAGTGCTTGGTGACGGATTGGGGAGGGGGGTGTCAAAGTACATATCTCGATGGCTTGGTCGAAACAAGAACACAGAGCTGATCCATGACTCTGGTGATCACCTAAGATGCAAAACATGACTTCCCACGCTTGTCTGCGTGGCACATAATGATGATGATAATTGATCCAGAGAGGTTGGCATGGCTGAGAAGTTTAGGGCACTTAAACTTTCTCTGTTGGTGGCAGGGTATCAGGGTAATTCCACACGCCGGTCAGTCAGACTTCAATGTTTACTTCTCATTTAGAAAGCAATGGCAAATTACTAAACATAAAATTGCTGAGTAAATCATAAACAACCAGTAGGGGCTGTTTGCAACATTCTACCAAGGACGTGTAATTTTATTTTTTTTTGGATTGATCCAGAGTACTGAGGGGCCTGGGAATACAGTTTGAGTCACTTGTTTCATCAAGGCATCTTTGAAACAACAAAGATAATGCATACAGATATCACTAATATGGAAAAGAAATATATGTTAATGAAGAAACATTGGAGGTGGTGAACAATTTTTAATATCTTGGGTCATTATTTACCAACAATGGTTTCACAATGAAAGAAATTAAAAGACAAATGTATATTGCTCTTCAAAAACTAAAACAACTGAATAAATTATAGAGAGGGACAGATAAAACTAAAAAAATTAGATTTTTAAGAGCATGCATCTTTTCCATTGCAGCATACCTGGACACTTACTAAACAAGCCAAACAGCGCATAAATGCCTTTGAATATAAATGTTATAGACGAGTTCTAAGAATATCTTAGATACAAAAAAGAACAAATGCATCCATACGACAAGATATGAATATTGAAGAATGTTGGCTACTAAAGACGATAAAACAAAGAAAATTGCAATATTTTGGTCTGTTGAGTTGAGCTAAGAGATGACATCACTGCACTCAGGACATTCCCATACGCGCTCCGTCCCCTTGTTCAACAGTCAGCGAATTTTGTTATTTATCATTTTGGTCGCTTGAAATGCCATGAAAGTTTGGAGAGAACAATAATGGAAATATGCCCAGGAAGAGAGGAAGAAGAAGGCCAAAGACAAGATAGGTGCAGGATGTGGCAGATGATCTCCAGACGGGTGTATCGGATGCGGAACATCTTGCTTAATTCAGAGGTTTTCTGGAAGGTTGTTATGGGAGAGAGGTTCTGCAAAGGACATGTTACTGATTGAATGAATGGATCTTTGAAACATGAATTTTATATAGTTTTTGTTTTAAAGCTACCGACACTGTGGATTAGGGGCAGTGAATGTGTTTCACAATTCTCCAACATACAGAGTCAAGGGCTTGAAATCAGCCACACGTGATTTGGAAGCAGACTGTCTTGCGTTGATTTCAGTAGTGTGAGCGTCAGTTGTTCAAAAAGCAATGGCAAACTACTGAATGTAAATATTGCCTAGTAAATCACAAGCAACCACAAAATGCTGGGGTTGACTGTGATGTCCTGTACGGGACATGCAACTCACTGTTTTTTTAAAATTAACAATGGCCTGCTAATCCATAGGGTGGTATTGGGGGGTCAAAATGAATCTGTACTCCCAAACCAAGCCTGGAGGAGAGGGTATGTTCAGGGGCACTGTTCATGAGCAACAGATCCTTTGAAGGTACCTTTTACTTTTTAACACTGGGACCAAACACCTTGTGAATCCACTCAGTAAAAATATCCGTCTCTCAGGAATTAACATCCAGAACAAGTGTCTCATCACAGCTGAAAACATGAGAACAATTCCTCACTGTTTGCATAGTTGTTTAATTTTAAAACTTATGTTATTTTTCTTCACTCTGTTTACTTATGATGATGGAAATAACTCACTTTCAAGAATAAAATAAAAATAACGGTACGTTACACCAGAAAATAAAACTTGTGTCTCAAGAGCTCACAAGAAATCTGCACTCGTACATATCGACTCACCAGTGTCATTCTGAATAGAGCAACATTTGCAAATATCTTTACATTTTCCCAACATTTTCATCGCAATGTAGGGTTATACAAATACAGGTACATTGAATTAATAGGTTATACTATATTAAGCAGACCGCTTTGCATTGATTTTGATGGTATGAAGCATCAGCCGTTTAGAAAGCAATGGCAAACTAATGAACTAATATTGCCTAGTAAATCACGAAAAGCCAGTAAATGCTGGGGCTGAATGCAATGCCATGTAAATGACATGTAAGTAACTATAACGTATTACTGGCTCATGTGTATCATCATTCTTGGCACAAATGAGATTAGAGATACCGCCAGTTTTGTGTTTACACTTACACCCTCCCAAGAAAAACCCATACAAATTGGTTGTCATCTTTTGTCCAATGAATATTCATGATTCCTGGTTTGTTTGTTTGTTTGATTTTTTGCCTGCTCGCTTTGAATTTAAGCGTAGTCCATACACATTACTTCTAGTAGTGCTGGACTGAATTTTGCGTGTGGATTAGCTTTCCCTAGGTAAACCCACACCGACTTCAGGGGGACTTGTAATTTATGTCTCCAAGTCAAGGATGATAGGTCACAACATTTTAGTCCAGCTGTCCAGTGTCTCTGCATCAACACATTGAATGTTTAAGAACATGTATTCTTATACATTCCGCCATGCTGACCTATGATTCCATGTTTGAAGATATCACACTTTCACCATTAATTTATTTTCAAACAAAACAAATTTACCCCCTGAAAAAGAACACTTAAATGTCAAAGATGCTGATTTGTTGTTTCTGCATGGCAGTGTCATGTGGATGGATGAAAAAACCATTGAAGACGTTTTGAAAGAAGTTGACTCACAAAGAGAGCTGGTTACTCGTATCAGAAGAAGGCAGTCCATATTGTTTAACATTTCATGAGAAAGGGAAAGCTGGAGTATGTCGTCGCAAGGGGAAGAGGGGCAGGGGGAGAACAAAAGCGAAGATGCTGGAAAATTTGACATCATGGCACGGAAGAATATCAGTATCAGAAATTATTTGCAACACAAGAGACAGAAAGCAGTGGACAGACTTGATGACCAACACCTGACAGCATGGACTATAAGAAGACATTGCAATAAAAGAAGTAAGACATTCTATGAAAAATTACATCATAGAAGCATGCAAGGATGTTGTGACACAGATTTGTGCTGAGAATAGGAGATAGCGGAGGGGAAAGAGCAGACATCTTCAAGATCATTTTAAGACAGGTTGGCATGATGGTGTTACCATTTCTTTGTTTGTGTTTTTTTGTTTTTTTCCCCCTCATAATTTAGAATATTTATTAAGATATATTATTCATTGTTTATTAATTTTATTCTAGAATTAAGAATAACGTACTATTTGAGTGTTATTACTGTTCTGCCATATTTTGGTAGCATATTGTGGGTGATTAATGTTTTTCTGTTGTGAATATACACGTTTAGTAATTGCAACAATATTCAAGAGGGTTTACTGTTTGCAAGTCTCGTGCTGCAAATAAATGTCATCACATTGTTTTTTGCTTTGCTTGTATTGAGAAATGAGTTGACAGTATAGTTTGTATTGTCATTTTGTTACTTTCATCGCTTGTTACTGAGTTGCTCACAAAAACTCTATGGCTGTTTTATATGTGTACATGAGAAAGCTTATTTGATTTGGATACATTGCAATGAAACAAAATGATAAAACACACTATGGTGATATGATTAAAGGTGGATAAAAGTACACAGCTCATGGTTGGATAATCAAGTTACAGCACGTTTGTTTATACCTGGTGTTTGTAAAGTCTCACTACACTTTGTGTGTCGAACAAATGTGAAAAATGGAGTACATGATGTCATCAATAAATATGCTCCAGTCCATCATGAAGCAATATGCAGTGAACGGATATCATCTGCTGGAGTAATTCCTTGCACTTCAAACATAATGGTGTTGTCAATGGAAGAAAGAATGTTTTCAAATTTGTTCTACATGCAATGTGTAGGGAGACTACAAACACCCTGTATAATAAAACAAATTGTCCCAGTCAGTTTCCTGCTGTGGGATGTCATAGTGCCATCACATTTTCTGGGCTAAGAACAAGGAGGGATGGGTGGCCAATCTCTCCCTCATTTTTGCCAGTGACAAGCCCAGGCATCAAACCCACTTCCTACCGTGCCCTTGACATTACCCACGGAGTTCGCTGTCAACTTCACTAGCTAGCCCACAACATTTGTTTATACTTTGTATTCCTTATTTGTTTATACTTTATAATCTAGTTATGCCATTTGTTTGTGAAATTTATAAACAAGCATGATGTAAATTTTTATAAAAGTCGTGAGCAGTGTACTATTTGTTATTCTTTAATCATTCGAAAAAATATTTTTCTTTATTGATTTTTTGCTGCATCTCATCAGATGGATACTGCAGAAATCTCTCAACAGATAACAAAGCAAAACAATGAATCCTTCAAGCTGAAATATACAACACATATGTACCCATATTAATTTAATCTGGCCACCGCAGTAATTTTAAACTTTGATAATTGGTGGTGTGGATTTAATAAAAATTGAGTTGTATATATTAATATTTTGGTTTCTTACCTGCTTCTTTTTTTTTCTGCTGCCTCCAGTGCACCAGGATGTGAATAAAGTTCAAGTAGTAGCTGTAGCTTATATTTACCCTGGCAACTTTAAAGGTTGCTAAAGATTGAGGACATATTCCACAGTGAAGTGGATATGGAAATCAAGGGGAAACTACTACATTATTCATGTTGAGACTTTTTTTTTTAATTTTAAAAAAGGTTTCTTCTTCTTCTTCTTCTTCTTTCATCCATAATCTTTGTTTTGGACATAATTGTGTTGTGCCTGTTTACAACAGAGCTGTGATATTTGCACCTTTCAGCCAACACATCCAACTTCTTCAAGCATTTGTTGACCAGGTTAATCTTCCCGGGACAAAAACACACACACACACACAAAAGGGCTTAAAAGGCAAATGGATCGACTTCATTGCACTGGGTTTTATCCCATATGGTTTGGTCTCTTTTCTGCAGGTTAGCCTGCTGAAAGCATTACACAAGGCACGAGCTCTGTTACTCCAGCAACGACCCTTAGGAGTCACCGAAAAAATAGCACTCATGAACTGAACTGTGTGGGCTGGAATCGAACCCGCAATCTTCAGAGCGTAGAGCAGGCAGCATAACCAATTTGTCACGGAAACGCCCTCCTAAAACATTAACATACCCCAAAAAATCACAAAGATTTGACGCTGAGTCCATCCAGGCCCAGCAAATCATTTGCAGAAACTGGTGAAGAGAACGATGACACAGCATGTACACCTTGGACATGAAAATGCATGAGGCAAGGAAATTGGCCAGGATCAAAATCTCTTCTGTGGGTCGTGGTTAGTGTCATTCTTTGAAGGACCTGCTGCAAAACGATGATGAGCTATAGCACCAGAATGTATGTGGAAGTCAAAAGAAATTAAATCTAGCACCAAACTTAGAATGTCTAACTCTAACATCACATCAATACTGCAGTGTGCATCAGACGCAGAGAGCAACTAAAATAATTATCAATAAAGTACAAACATTCATGAGCCTTATGAAAATCTTGCAGGAAGGAATAGGCATGTGGTCTATGAAAAAGCATCACTTACCACACAGACAGTTCAAAGAGAATGGTGAATTCCCTGAGACAAGAGTAGGAGATAAGAAAGATTGTGAATCATGGACAGCTGGTAATGAAGCAAAATATCACAGAAAATTCATAGAATGCTTATCTTCTTCTTTTCGTTCATCCGGAGTGTTTTTTCAGATGTCATTGCGGTGTGTCTGTTATGCGCCCTTGGGCCGAAACCCGTAGGCCAACACATCGACTTTAGCGTGCTTTTTTGACCAGGTAGCATTCCTGGGAGACTCTCACTTTTGTGGTGCCATCTGCAACCATGCTGGCCAAGGTTGAACGGTCGAAGACAACGGTCATCCCTCAAAGGAAGGCAGGGACAGTCCATAGCATTTTCCGCCATCCAAGGTTGCTTCCATAGTTGCAGGGCCGACACATAACGCCCTGGATCTGGGCTCACCGAGGGAAATCGTCACGTCCTGCTCATGGCTGCTTTGAATCCTCACTTCTATATATTGGTCATTTCGTTTTCCCCGGGCCATTCCCGCACAAACCAGGCATGTTCGCAGACGGCATCCACTCAGCGAGTTTTCGGACATGTGCTTGTCGTTGCGCCCATCAGAGCTGTTCCAGGCACGACAGACATTCGGAAACTACCTAGTCAGAGCTGTTCCGAACAAGAGCGGCATTCGGAAACTAGGTAGTCAGAGCTGTTCCTAGCACGAGAGACATTCGGGCGAGACATTTCACTCGGACGTAATTGCGTAGTGTCAATTTTTAGTTTGCCACCCGTAGGCCGACACTTCCGACTTCTGGCGGGCATTTTTTAGTGAGGTTAGCCTTCCTCCGGTTTCGAGACACGTTAGACTGTTGTAATGTCACCCACATCTCAGCTGGTCAAGATAGAACGATCAACGATATCGCGGACGGCCCTCAAGGGAAGGCAGGGGCAGACCATGGGCATCATCTCACTATCCGAGGAGGCTTCCATAATTGCAGAGCCGGCACATATTGCTCTGAGACTGGGCTCACCCAAGGAGTTTCCATGTCCTGCTCATGGCTGCTTTTGTTCCTCACTTCCATGTGTTGAGCATCCCGCTTGCCACTGATCGCTCGAGCACACACCAGGAGCGGTCAGATTGCGGGCGACATCCACTCGGTAGGCTTTTGCTTGTGACTTCAACCCACGCAATAGGTTCGCTCGCCGTGCGTTCCATTTTGCGTTGAGACGTTCTTCCACTTATATCTACACTCTATATGAGTTAGATACAGAGTTTCCGTAACCATGCCCTTCGACTGGGGCACTTTTCTGTCTTTTTTGTACTCGCTCACGAGGTAGGCTACATGTGCTGCCGGCTCAGCACCTTACCTTCGTGCAGCAGCGAACGGGAAACGGTCAGACCCTCTCATCCGGGAATCCCTCATATCCCCCAGCTGAGAGCCTTCGAACATGTATTAGACCTGAGCATGTAGCTTGCTCAGTATCACGTTTCTATTTTCCGGTAGACGGGTATCGGCCTGGCTCTCAGATCCGAGGGTTTATGGCTTAGAGGCGTTCAGCCACAGCCCTCGACAGGGAGCCCTAAGAGTTTTGTCCGAACCAAGAAATTCTGCCTTCGTGCACCTGATTTAAATTTTGACTGCTATCCTCAGTCTATACCTGCAGAGCAGCAGGTTGTGTCTCTCTTAGTCTGGTCCCTATCCCATAAGCTGTCCGATATGTAATTTTTCACCCATCGGCAAGCAAGTGGGGTCGATGGGACACGCAAGCTCCCCCACCACGTCAAGGTGGAGACACATCGGGGGAGATAGAATGCTTATAAAAGAGTTGTTTACACCATAGCTGATTCTAAGAGAAGTGTGGCTTCTAAGATCAGAGTTTATGAATGCCAGAAACATACATTCCACATTTATTGAGCATGTGAGGAAAAATATAATTATGACATTTGTACTATTGTTAACTTCTGCTAGGTGCATTAGAGGATTATTTTTTCAAGGCTTCTTCTTTCTTAGAAAGTCATCACATTGTGTACAGAATTGACAGTATTTCTCAGTAGAATTGAGTGCAATATGGTAAAACAAACACTATATGTTTACAGTTACTGTGGAGCAGAAGATTAATGTCGACAAAAGTCTGACTATCCCTTTTCCTGCCGTATTGACTCAAATACTTACCTGGAATTTGAATGCATGTTTCATAATGAGTCTGCCATCAGCTAAAATTTTGAGAAGAAGGCTGGAATTTATTGTAACAATTGACAAGAAAAACAAATGATCTCGAAGAGGAAGTAAATCTGGTATCATGGGAGACAAGATGTTATAAACAACAAATAAACAGTACTCAAGATTTCTGTTGGGGATATACTTAATAAGTTCACACCTTTCGTGTCTAAGAATTTCCAACAAACTATGGATTCGTGGAGCAGCCGTAGAAGTACTGCACCTATATAAGAAAGCCATTTGACTGCCAACTGTAGGCAACTTAGGAATATTGTGTGAAAAATAATGAATTATAAAGTGTTACAAGAATGTAGGAGCACAGCCATGCACATTATTATTGTACATAACAGCTCTATAGTCACTGCAGTTAATGTATCACAACTGTTTATTTTAAATTTAGATTTGAAGTTTCATAGATGTTAACATTGCTGTTCTTTTAGATCCTCGTCGAGTGGTATGTTTAATTGCGTTTGTTTTGTTTTTATATTGTTCTGTGCGCTAACATTGCAAATATTGAAATACATAATTTACTATCAGTCTTTGGAGGTGTATGCGTTACATTTGGGCTAATATGTCTTCTTCTTCTTCAGCGTTCCGAGCCATTGAGGTTCTTTGCTGCAAATACAATCCGTCTCCATTCGTCTCTCTGGTGGACCTTCTCTTGCCAGTCGTTGATTCCAAGTGCTTGTAGGTCTGTACATGTATTATCTCTCCACCGCCTTCTTGGTCTACCTCGGGGTCTACGGTCATTTATTTCCTGAGTGTAAGCGAGTTTTGTTTCCCTATTATCTTCCATTCTTTCTATATGCCCCAGCCATTGTAGTCTATTAGCCTTCATGATACCAGTGATTAGCGGGGACTTAAACAGATCATAAATGTCTTTGTTACTTCTTCTTTTCCACTCTCCACTTTGTATATCCCTAATGGGTCCAAAGATGCGTCTTAAAATTTTGTTCTCAAAGGTTTGTAACAAGGCTTCGTCTCCTTTCGTTGTACTCCAGGTTTCAGAGCCATACAGCACAACTGGTCTGATCAGTGTTTTGTATATTGTGATTTTGGTGTTACGAGATAGCGCCTTTGATTTTAGTAGATGTTGTAGTGCATAGTATATCTTATTTCCAGAGTTGATTCTAGTTTGTATTTCTTCCCTTATGATGTTGGAGCAGTTGAAGATCGTACCCAGGTATTTGTATGTTTCCGTTCTTTTAATGGTCATATTATCTATTTGTATGTGGCCAGAGTTTCTAGCCATTCCGTCTCTTGAAATTACCATATATTCTGTCTTATCTTGGTTGATAACCAGCCCCATCTGTTGGGCTTTTTCCTTTAAGTGAGTCAATATTTCCAATGTCTTTTGTTCACTTTGCCCTATAATATCTATATCATCTGCATAACCAAGCAGCTTGGATGTTCCTCCAATATCACATTCCTCCTTTACCTTCCTTACAACTTTCTCTAGAGCCAGATTGAAGAGTAGCGGCGATAGTGCATCACCCTGTTTCAAGCCAGATGTTATTTGGAAGGGGTCTGATTTCCTGCCTTTATATGTTACTATATTATAAGTATCTTCCATGCATAGTCTGGTCATGTTGATTAACTTCCTTGGTATTCCAAATTCCTGCATAGCATTCCATAGACTATTCCTATGGACACTATCATAAGCCTTTTTAAAATCCACAAAAATGTTATGGAGATCTCTTTTATATTCCCAATGTTTCTCGGCTATTTGTCGTAAGATAAATATCTGATCTATTGTTGATCTGTTTTGTCTAAAACCCGCCTGGTAGTCACCTAATATGTCTTCTGAATATGGTTTTAGTCTATTTAGTAATACTGCGGATAGTATCTTATAGCTTGTGGACAGTAGCGATATTCCTCTATAATTTCCACATTGGAACTTGTCTCCTTTCTTAAAGATAGGTATCAATAATGACTCTTTCCAGTCATGGGGTAATTCTTCTGTCCTCCAGATTTTTATTATTAGTTCGTATAGCTTTAGATGTAATGCATGGCCACCTGCCTTTATAAATTCAGCAGCAATTCCATCAGTCCCAGTTGCCTTATTGTTTTTAAGTCGTGTGATTACATATAGGATTTCTTCAAATGTAGGTTCTTCAATTTGTGGTTCGCATGTTAGAACCTCTTCCTGTGAGAAAATGTTACTTGGAGCTTCACAATTTAGTAATTCAATAAAATATTCTTTCCATGTGTTGCACATTTCCTCATTGGTATTTATCATATTCCCATTTTTGTCTTTTAAACCATATGTGTTTTGTTGGTGCCCTCGTTTCATTGACTTCAGTTCTTTAAAAAATTTTCTGGATTCATTTTTCTGGTGATTAGTTTCCATATCTTTGATTATATTACTCATATATTCTCGCTTCTGCTGTCTGACTATTTTTGTAGCCTCTTTACATTCATTTCTATAATGCTCTTCCTTTTGGATGTTATTGATGTCATTTAACCATACATGTCTGGCATTCTTCTTCCTAATGACTGCTTCTTCACATTTTTGATTGAACCATCTGTTCTTTCTATGCGTGGTTACAATAAAAAATGTTATTCTTGTTAGGTAGTCATGTCTAGTTTTCAGACATTTATGATATTGTTTCATTATGTTTGTTAAGATCATCCTCCATGTCATAGTGTAAGTGTGCTTATGATTTGATACTGCTTAAGTGGTATGATACTAATAATTCATAAGAGAAAGACAAAGATAATAAACCAAGCAAATAACCCCATCTTCCTTGTTGAAACCTCATATCAAGAGGTGGAATCATACACCTATTTAGGTAGCAATGTTGGCAGAGATGGGGGAACAGATAAAGATATTAAAATAATACAAAGGCAAAAGGAGCCTTCATAACACTAGGAAATTTGTGAAAGGCAAAATAAATTAATTTTAGCATGAGACATAGATGAATATGTTGTATTTCATGGAAACAAAAACAATAAAATATAGAGATCTCGAAAAACTGGGAATGAAAAGAGATTTTATGAAAGAAATTAAAAAGAAGCAAGTGAAATAGTTCGGCCACGTTAAAAGACATAACACTCTTATAAAAACCAAACTGGAGGATAAGGTTGAAGATAAACGAGCAAGAGGTGGAGAATAATACAAGTGGGAAGATAACATCAAGAGATGAATGAACAGCAGCCTTACAGAATGAACAATCAGTGTGAGAGACAGATAGTGTTGGAAATCCATTGCAGCAAACCTTTATTGTTGAGACGGCACCTGATAGATTGAGAATCAGACTTAGAATATTTAACTCTAACATTAAATTAGTGCTACCATATAGATCAGAAACATTGAGAACAACTAAAACAATTACTAATGAGATGCAGGCATTCATTAATTGGTGCCTGTGGATAGTAGCAAGACCAAAAAGCTATCTATCATAGCATCACCAATATGGGGAGAGGTAAACAAATACCATAGTACACCATCATCATCAAGTGCCATGCCAACCGGCGTAGGTATTCATGACTTTCCACAGATCTCGATCTTTGGTGTTCTGGATCAACCCTGCTGATGATATTCTTCCATGCCACCGTCCCAATCCATCCAGCATCATTTCTCTTGGTTTGCCTCTGCCTCTCTTCCCCTCGATCTTTCCAGTTGTCACGATCTTCTCTAATGCCTCTCTTCTCATCACATAGTTAGTCGACAGATCATCCTCATTGCACATCGAACCATTCAGTACATAAGTGCTCGTATCCCCTCCTCAGCAAATCCCGCAGCGTGTAGCGGCTAACGACGCCAGTTCTGTGTTGGTTTATCAATCTTCTTTGTCTTCCTGCGTAGTGTTGTTTGGCCACCCCTCTTTTAATTTGCTGTTCTCGCAATCTGGCCATGGTTGTAGATTCACAGTCATCACTTGGTTCACGCAAAAGTCTTACTTCTCGTAGAGCATTCAGAATGTCAGCCTGGTCCATGGCGCGTCCGCCCTCCACAGTAGCCTCACCTGCAAGCTTGTCAGCCCGCTCATTTCCTTGTATTCCTGCATGCCCTGGGAGTACTCTCATCACATGACCAAAGAAAGCTTTTTGTCTCTTTCTTATTTTATTTGTTTAAATTGTTTGTTTGCGTTCGCATATCCTTTACATAACATCGCTGTCAACATCAGCATCTTTCACCTGATTGTTGATTTCTTGGCAAGATTGCGCTCAGTAGTTTGTCATTGCTTTCTGAGTGACCGGCCACATACCCTGTAAGTTATCGATGTGGGGAGAACCGCTACAAATTCTCACGCACGTCATGTTACTCACAAGAGTATACAGGATTACAGAGAAAGTCGTGTAACCACTCTCTTTCTTATTACAGCAATATAAATATAATGTTCTAGTTTCATTAGCCTCTTTCAGGCAGTCGTTGTTAATTACTTTGTCAGTCCAGGGAATTCGCAACCACTGTACAGACTATAATATTACTTCTCAGACAGGTGAAGAAAAGTTGCTGGTGCTAGATTTTTTTTTTTTTTTCCATATGCTTTTTACAGGACATTGCTGTCAACACCAGCATTTTACTGTTGTTGATGTCTTGGCAAGTTTATGTTTAGTAGATTGCCATTGCTTTCTGAACGACCGGCTCCCATACCAACTCATTAAAACCCAGCGCAACGCGGTCTGCTGCCAAATCGGTCGCAGCTGTGTTTCGAACGCGGGTAAGCTGGTTTATAAATCTCATCCGTGAAACCTTTGCCATGGACGCTGGCTGGTGCAGGATAGGAGACACATTTTATACAACTTGAGAATAGTATAATTAGAAAGTTCTTTCTCAGGAAACCACAAAGCAAATAATGTTGAGGAAGACATAAAACACAAGGAGATTAGATAAATCCAAAAATTAATGGACAGAGCTGCATGAGATAGTGAGAGATCACATGGCTTTGAGTGAGTTGGGAGTGAGCCTATACAACAACTAGAGATAAAGTGAAGCATGATATGAAGTTTCACATTTTGTAAAAAGAAGACCAAACTCTATGATTATGAAGAAGAATCAATATCTATGCACTCAACACAAGACTACAACAATTTATTACAGCGCATGTCAAGATAGAGCATATTGTTAAAGTAAATGTCAATGATGGAACAATGTGTTATAGGACATGTCAACAATGGAACAATTTGTTATAGGAAATGTCAACACTGGAACAATTTGCTTTGGGACATGTCAAAGATGGGACAATTTGTTATAGAAAATGTCAATGATGGAACAATGTGTAAAAGGAAATGTCAAGGATGGAACAATTTGTTATAGGAAATGTCAACAATGGAAAAATTGTGTATAGGAAATGTCAGTGATGGAACAATTTTTTTATAGGAAATGTCAACGACGGAACAAATTTTTATAGGAAATGTCATAGGAAATGTCAACGACGGAACAAATTTTTATAGGAAATGTCAACGATGGAACAATTTTTTTTTATAGGAAACATCAATGACTGTACTGTAGAAAATATCAGTGATTAAACTTGTTGTAAGAAACATCAACAATCTGACATGTTATAGGAAAATTAAATTGATGGAACATGAACATGTAGGAAAATTAAATGATGGAACATGTTGTTACACTAAACATCAATGGCTGAACGTGTTGCTGTAGGAAATATCTACAAAGAAAAATGGTGATACGGGAAACATCAATGATTTAAATGTTGCTGTAGGAAATGTCAACAATGAAAAATGGTTACTTGATTGATTGATTTAAGAAACGACATCACAGCATTCCCATAAGCACTCCATCCCCATCCTCAGAAGCCAGCGAAGAGTTCCAACCCCAATAGTACCAGTAGCAATAATGGTTACAGGAAACATCAATGACTGAACATGTTGTTACAGGAAACATCAATGATGGAACATGTTACAGGAAACATCACTACAACACAGACATTTCAAATATACTGACTACAACACAGACATTGCATGAGGTGGGGTGACACGTGTTAGGCTGTCACATATTCTCAGCCACGACACAAAGAGGTGGGGTGGCCAATTCTCTTCCTCGACACTTTTCCTCCTCAGACAATTCCCAGAAAATTCTGAAAACTTTCCCGTGCTCATTTAATTAGTCTAGGTCAACCCCAGAGCCGAGCTGGTTGGAAAAAAAGAATCCTACAACTCAGCATTTGTGAAATATGACAGGCAATAAATCATGCAACATTTTGTTTGTGGCTTGTGTGCTTAAATCCTGCAACTGCTGGCAATTAAACTAGGATGACTGCACTGGAGATCAAGCTGACTAATCACTATGCTACCACTGTTACATAGAAGATCAAAAAAGTGATATCTGATACTATGCCAGATTATGAGATTTTATTTAAATAGAGATTAGCTGGAATGAAAAATGTACTTTTAAATAAGATGTATAATATATGTGTGATTAACAAAGAGATGTGTGGTAATAGCCAATAGATGTGTGGTATTAAGAGATGTGTGATATTAACCAAGAGATATGTGGTATTAACCAAGAGATGTGTGGTATTAACTAAGAGATGTGTGATATTAACCAAGAGATGTGTGGTATTAACTAAGAAATGTGTGATATTAACAAAGAGATGTGTGATATTAACTAAGTGCCATGTTTTCTTATATAAAAGATGTGTGATATTAACATAGATATGTGTAATCTTAACTAAGAGACGTGTGGTATTAACTAATTGCCATGTGTTCTTACATGAGATGTATGATATTCACTAAGAGGTGAATGATATAATTAAGAGATGTGTGATATTAACTAAGAAATATGTGATCAACTAAGAGATGTGTAATTTACTAACAGATGTACTAAACGAACGAACGAACGAACGAACGAACAAACTTTATTTTAAAAGGGTAACAAATTGGGCATGCTGGCCCGTCTTACATTCGGCCCTTTCGATCACTCATCTTTCATTCATCAAATGTGCATGTTACATTTACATAGAGGAAAAAAAGACATTGTCAAATGGATTTTGTAAGCATAAACAATGCATATTACGCATGGTACATTCACATGGGAAAAAAAAACATTGTCAAATGAAAGTTGTAAACATAAACAGTGCATATTGCAATGTTGTGAGACACATCCCCCATCCACCCTCACACCCCGCAGCCACCCACACATCCCTCAGCCACCTACCACACCCTCACCCACCCACACATACCCCCTGCACTCACACAGACTCAGGCAAACATACATGCCGCCACCCACTCACTGATCCCCCACCCACACACATTTCCCCACCCACACATACATCCCCCACCCATCCCATAACCGACTAGCACACACCCACCCACATTTTCTCCACCACCAACCCACACACCCGCAACCATCCAGCAAAACACACATCACAAAACTACACACATATACCCCCGTCAACCCACACATAAGCTGTGTGATTTTCAAACATGAGCAGTAAATACAAAGATAATGTTTGCCACTCACAGAATACAAATCAAAGAAGTGGAAATGATACACTAGAAAATAGAAAAAACGTCAAGCTATAGTCACACTAGAATTCCAACTTATCACCTCCAAAAGAGGGGGGTTTCTGTGACAAAGTGGTCAAGCCATAGGCTGTGGGTCAAACCATGATTGCAATTTTTTCTGAGACCCCTGGACAGCCACTGTTGAAGCTACCCCTGGACAGTCATTGTTGGAGCTAGCCCTGGACAGCCACTGTTGGAGCTAGCCCTGGACAGCCACTGTTGGAGCTAGCCCTGGACAGTCATTGTTGAAGCTACCCCTGGACAGCCATTGTTGAAGCTACCCCTGGACAGCCATTGTTGGAGCTACCCCTGGACAGCCACTGTTGGAGCTAGCCCTGGACAGTCATTGTTGGAGCTACCCCTGGACAGCCACTGTTGGAGCTAGCCCTGGACAGTCATTGTTGGAGCTACCCCTGGACAGCCACTGTTGGAGCTAGCCCTGGACAGTCATTGTTGAAGCTACCCCTGGACAGTCATTGTTGGAGCTACCCCTGGACAGCCACTGTTGGAGCTAGCCCTGGACAGCCACTGTTGGAGCTACCCCTGGACAGCCACTGTTGGAGCTAGCCCTGGACAGCCACTGTTGAAGCTACCCCTGGACAGCCACTGTTGAAGCTACCCCTGGACAGTCATTGTTGAAGCTACCCCTGGACAGCCACTGTTGGAGCTAGCCCTGGACAGTCATTGTTGGAGCTACCCCTGGACAGCCACTGTTGAAGCTACCCCTGGACAGTCATTGTTGGAGCTACCCCTGGACAGCCACTGTTGAAGCTACCCCTGGACAGTCATTGTTGAAGCTACCCCTGGACAGCCACTGTTGGAGCTACCCCTGGACAGCCACTGTTGAAGCTACCCCTGGACAGCCATTGTTGAAGCTACCCCTGGACAGCCATTGTTGAAGCTACCCCTGGACAGCCATTGTTGAAGCTACCCCTGGACAGCCACTGTTGAAGCTACCCCTGGACAGCCACTGTTGAAGCTACCCCTGGACAGCCACTGTTGAAGCTACCCCTGGACAACCATTGTTGAAGCTACCCCTGGACAGCCACTGTTGAAGCTACCCCTGGACAACCATTGTTGAAGCTACCCCTGGACAGCCACTGTTGAAGCTACCCCTGGACAGCCACTGTTGGAGCTACCCCTGGACAGCCACTGTTGGAGCTACCCCTGGACAGCCACTGTTGGAGCTAGCCCTGGACAACCATTGTTGAAGCTACCCCTGGACAGCCATTGTTGAAGCTACCCCTAGACAGCCATTGTTGGAGCTACCCCTGGACAGCCACTATGGGAGCGACAGGTTCGTGCTTTGTGTGATACTCTTGGCAGGCAGGTTGCTATTGCGTAGAGAGAGGCCGAGTAATATGGACAGAACCTGGTGCAATTAAGTCTATCCTATCGCTTTAACAATTTAATAAACCTTCAATGATGTCAGGTCTTAATCAGATATGACTGAGCTACCGTATGACAGTAGACAGTACTACCTGCTTCTGTTAGCGCCGATGTTGGGCGACGCTTACCAAACCTGACACCCCACATTGTGCCAGCGGCTTCGGGCGGAGGAGCGCAATGTAGAGGGTCCAAGACTTATCCTAGTGCGAGGAAATGCAACCTAAAGACTAAATGTCATGGCAGGGCAGACCAGGCCCTAAGCCTTGGTTGGCAACTGGTCTAGGATTGAAGCTCTGATAGGCGAACGGTTAGAGCATTGCTTTGCTGATCTGGCAGCTTTTGCAGCTCGTCTTGTTCCAGACGTATTGATTTACCTTTCCTCTGGAGTACATTAGACAGGCAGAGAGAGGGATCATGCTGCATGGGCAACACATGGTCTCTAAATTCAGCTCAGGCTTTGTGTTATGGAGAGGTATAACTCCATTTTAAAACTATCGTCTGTCAAGACGGCAAAGTGCCAGTCAAACCTTCAAATGTTGCTACAGTCTGGCAGAAGAAACAGTTGTTCTCTAACATATGCTGAGCTGAATGGCCAGGCATGAAAATAAATCTGCAATCAAAGAGCTGCTTCCATGAGCGGCATACAATCGCAATCAATGTAGTTCTCTTGTGACTACAAAGTGCTTACTTGGTCAAGCAGAATTTCTGGCAAGGATGGGGTAAAATGTTTCAAGCAGGCTAGGCCTTTTGTTACAAGCTTGAGAATACTGAAAAATATAGACAACAAAATAGCATATCAACTAATTTCACATATAGGGCGGATTTTAAAGAAATAGTATCGAGATGCAAAACATGGTAAACATTGTATGCAAAGTGATAAGATGTTCTGAAATTGAAAGACCAATATAATCAACAATGTCTAGAGTCTTGATCAACTCAAACAATAAGAAACGTCATTTTCTGTATTATTTTTGTTTTGTTAATTATAACTAGCTGTAAACAGTAACAGTAAAGTGCCATTGTACACACCTTGAGTGCCATATTTGTATACACCAATGGCCACATGATGGGGGATGTAGTTAATATTGTGTTATCTGCCTTTACTTGCCAGCACATTTCCTAGTACCAATATTAGGCTGGTCTGACATGAGTCTGCTTTAGTTTCATGTGTTGCCACTGATGCGTCATGTGTTGCCACTGATGCGTCATGTGTTGCCACTTATGCGTCATGTGTTGCCACTGATGCGTCATGTGTTGCCACTGATGCGTCATGTGTTGCCACTGATGCGTCATGTGTTGCCACTGATGCGTCATGTGTTGCCACTGATGTGTCATGTGTTGCCACTGATGTGTCATGTGTTGCCACTGATGCGTCATGTGTTGCCACTGATGTGTCATGTGTTGCCACTGATGTGTCATGTGTTGCCACTGATGTGTCATGTGTATCTGTAAGCCGGATCTATCCAACTATTTTAATCCGTAATTTTTGAACCGGCCTTTTTGCTTTGAAAGACCAGAAAAGAAAAAAAGAGAGAGAAAAAAAAAAAAAAAAAAATACTGTTGTATTTGTGTGTGTAGTATCACTACTGTTGTATTTGTGTGTGTGGTATCACTACTGTTGTATTTGTGTGTATGTGTGTGTGGTACCATTACTGTTGTATTTGTGTGTGTAGTATCATTACTGTTGTATTTGTGTGTGTGGTACCATTACTGTTGTATTTGTGTGTATGTGTGTGTGGTACCATTACTGTTGTATTTGTGTGTGTGGTACCATTACTGTTGTAGTTGTGTGTGTGGTACCATTACTGTTGTATTTGTGTGTGTGTGTGTGTGGTATATGCAGACATTTATGTCAGGTTCACTCCCTCTAGACCTATTCCATCTAACATAGTATCTGCTGTATCTACCCATGGGTAGATTTCTATCCTAACAATTTTGCCAAGGCAGAGACCTTGCGGCCTACACTTTACTTGCTTGTGAGCCCGAAGTGAACACAGTAATCTCAGCCATGCCTCCTCCCCTGATTTTTATATTATCTTAATAGGACTTTAGTCCTTCGTAAATCGTGGGTAAAACATGGGTAAGGAAAACCTGTCGAAGCGTGTAAAAGTTTATTCATGCTGTCATTATTTGACATACTAGGGTTAGCTCAAGAGGTGGACTAAATCATTTTCTGTCATATTGACTTCGGTCTCCCTCATCGAAGCGGATCGATATGACTGGAGGTCGCGCACACCGCACACGCACACTTGGATTCGAACCCGGCAACTATTTGGTCTACTTATATAAGTATTCCACATGGGTAAGGAAAACCTGTCGAAGCGTGTAAAAGTTTATTCATGCGGTCATTATTTGACGTACTCGGGTTAGCTCGAGAGATGGACTAAATCATTTTCTGTCATATTGACTTCGGTCTCCCTCATCGAAGCGGATCGATATGACTGGAGGTCGCGCACACCGCACACACACTGGGACTCGAACCCGGCAACTATTTGGTCTACTTATATAAGTATTCCACATACCCAGGGCTTGTCTCGTTGTCCGCCCCACCACCACCGCCGCCGCCCACCCCGGAACCGGAAGTCAGTCGGAAGTAGTCATCACAACAACCGGAAGTGGTAATCCAAACCCAAGAAAAACACCCGCCAAGTTCAAAATATCTGGGTCAATGGAGGGCCGGTTTTGTGACGAAACAAGACGGCTGGATAACCCTGTAAAGAACGATTTACGAAGGACTAAAGTCCTATTAAGATAATATAAAAATCAGGGGAGGAGGCATGGCTGAGATTACTGTGTTCACTTCGGGCTCACAAGCAAGTAAAGTGTAGGCCGCAAGCTGCCTTGGCAAAATTGTTAGGATAGAAACCTACCCATGGGTAGATACAGCAGATATTATGTTAGATGGAATAGGTCTAGAGGGAGTGAACCTGACATAAATGTCTGCATATACCACACACACACACAAATACAACAGTAATGGTACCACACAAACAACTACAACAGTAATGGTACCACACACACAAATACAACAGTAATGGTACCACACACACAAATACAACAGTAATGGTACCACACACACATACACACAAATACAACAGTAGTGATACTACACACACAAATACAACAGTAATGGTACCACACACACACACATACAACAGTAATGGTACCACACACACACACACAAATACAACAGTAATGGTACCACACACACACAAATACAACAGTAATGGTACCACACACACAAATACAACAGTAATGGTACCATACACACAAATACAACAATAATGATACCACATACACACAAATACAACAGTAATGGTACCACACACACAAATACAACAGTAATGGTACCACACACACACACAAATACAACAGTAATGGTACCACACACACACAAATACAACAGTAATGGTACCACACACACACAAATACAACAGTAATGGTGCCACACACACACACAAATACAACAGTAATAGTACCACACACACACACAAATACAACAAGTAATGGTACCACGCATACACACACAAATACAACAGTAATGGTACCACACACACAAATACAACAGTAATGATACCACACACACAAATACAACAGTAATGGTACCACACACACACACACACACAAATACAACAGTAATGGTACCACACACACACAAATACAACAGTAATGATACCACACACACACAAATACAACAGTAATGGTACCACACACACACACAAATACAACAGTAATGGTACCACACACACAAATACAACAGTAATGGTACCACACACACACACAAATACAACAGTAATGGTACCACACACACAAATACAAAAGTAATGAAACCACACACACACACATACAACAGTAATGATACCACACACACACACACAAATACAACAGTAATGATACCACACACACAAATACAACAGTAATGATACCACATACACAAATACAACAGTAATGATACCACACACACAAATACAACAGTAATGATACCACACACACAAATACAACAGTAAATATACTACACAAGCAAACCAGTCTGTCCGACACCCAGTGGTAATGTGTTCAAATCCTCACTGATGGGTTTTTTTTTATTAAGTTGATCCACATTCCCAGGTTGACCCTTCCTAAAAATGGATACCAGAAAATATCATGGGAAGTCAATGTGGCAGGCGTGATAAACAGACCACATGACCCGATGAGTGCCAATTAGCATATACAAATATGGGACAAGCACCTCATACACTAGACATGTAACAGGGTCCTTTGTTGTTACTTTTTTAAACATTACCCAAGTTCAGTGTAATCAGGCCTTTATTGTTACTTTTTTAAACATTACTCAAACTCTATGTAGACAGATGCAAAACAAAACATCAACTCTTCCTACACTTAGCGGAAAAAGTAAACCACAAAACAACATTCATATTGAGATAGATATTAGACAGAAAAACTCAACTCTGTCACAGAATGGTTTTGTTAATCTGCTAATTAATTAATTTAATGACAAAGGATATTAATGAATATCTTTATCTTAGACCAATACATCAGTCTCTCATTTGCAAATGTTTCTTGCAAGGTCTTTTTAAACACGGCATCTAATTTGTTACTGGAGACAAAAAAATCTACGATAACATATCAATGGTAATACTGTATAATAACTTAGTCAAGTATTGTCAGGAGCTGCCAAATGTTGTCAGAGACATGGCAGTTGTTGGGCCTATGTTGTGTATTGATATATGCAGGTGTGCATCAGCTATTACAAAATATAAAATAACATACAGGATAACACAAGGAAATCTGTGGAAGTCAGCAGACATTAAATCTAGACCACTACTTAAAATATTCAACCTCTAACATCACATTGCTGTATGGATCAGAAACATAGAAAAAAACTAAAACAATTACAAATAAACTACAGACTATCATTAACTGCTGCTTGTGTATAATAGAAGAACTAAAATGGTAAAACAGGATTGGAAAGAGTCATGTTGATACACATTGGACAAGATTATTATGAATAACAACTAACACAAATGTGCCACTGCTAGAGGATTTATTTACATAACAGTTGCACCCACAGTTTCCTGATGGACTGACACCACCAGGGCCTCACAACTTCTAGGCTCTATATGTGAGCCTTGATAATAGAAGTTTGTTACCTGCCATACCACCATCGGCTAGCTCAGAATATAATCTCTCACACAATGATACCACCTGATGTCAATACCAGTCATCATACTTGCTCTCGCCATCTCTCACACAATGATACCACCTGATGTCAATACCAGTCATCATACTTGCTCTCGCCATCACTCCACAATGTACTCACATGCCCACATTATTATTTAGCTGTTTGTGATTTCTTGGCAGGCTTATGTTCAGTAGTTTGCCATTGCTTTCTGAACAACAGGCACTCATACCTTTGCATGGACATCAATGCAAGGTTGTCTGCTTCCAAACTGCCCGCAGCTGTGTTTCGAACGTGGAACGCAGAGCCGGCACGTGCACCCGAAAAAACCCAAGAAACTGTTATCTATCTACTAACTATTTAGGCCAACATGCCAATATCCCACTAGGAAGAATAACCATAGCTTGAACTAACAGAAAATGGCCAACCACAACCAGTGGCATACTTACTGAATACCAGAAGACTAGAATCACTAACTTGCTCTAGCCGTCGAGTGAATGATCACTATATTTAGCACTGGCTATCTAGCAATGACATAAATAAGAACTATAATATCTATACATATTATGCACAAAGCAACACTGCTATCCAAAAAATATTAAACTCATGTTAAACCCAACAATGATATCTATAAGCTCAACACTTGAAAAGTATGAGTGGCCTCACTAAAACTAGTGTCTTGGCTTGGTGGCTAAGGTCTGCTCAAACAATCATGTGCGATCTGTAAGTAAGTTTATCTACACAGACTATCATTCTTGTCAGCAAAGTGGTCATATGTTGAACTCCCCATCAAGGTGGACACTAAACATTGACCTGGGCGTCCAGATTGACCCAGCCTATCATGTGTGCCAGGGGATGTGCTGGAATGTGAAGGCTGCCAGCATGACCTTGACTGCATCACCCCACTCACTGGTCCACACAAACATGGGGCTAGCACCATGTACCCAACAAGCCTGGAGGTGTGTACAAGCCTGGAGGTGTGTACAAGCGTCCTTGACTGTTTATTTAGATAGTTCCATGTGAACAATACAACAAGTACAAGACATGTTTTGTTTGTTTGTGAATCCTCTGTAAGTTTGAGTTGTAACTCTAAGTCCAATCATTGGCATTCTTCTACTTCCTTCACCCGAAATGGTTGTTTTGGATGTAAATGTGTTGTGTGTGTTTACAGCATAGCTATGATATTTCACCTTTCGGCCAACTCATCCAGCTTCTTCAGGCGTTTGTTGACTGGGTTAACCTTCCCAGGAATTGGTATTCAATCTGCTGGAGTTCTGAAATGGGCTTGCATGTACAGGAGTGTAGTTGGTACTAAGACTTTTCTCCCGACCTGGTATAAAGTACCACATCTAATAGGACTCTATTGCAGAACCTTCCTTCCCCTCTCCAAATATAGAAATAGGATAAAACCAGTACTGGAACTTCAAAACTGCAGAACGGCATAATAGAATGTAGCCAGGCCATGATTCAGCACAACACATACGAACTGGCTGGGTTAGTCATGTTTCCTCTACAGGTAGTATGAATTTCACTGTCAATGCGCTCCAACCCAATGCCCAGATATATTTTTGGCACGTGCTTACTCGCTTTGAACTCATGCGTAGTCCGTACACACTACTTCTAGTAGCACTGGACTGAATTTTGTGTGTGGATTAGCTTTCCCTATTAACAGTGTCCCCCGCCATTAGGCGAACCGAATACATTCCGACTTCAGAGGTACTTGTAATTTACATCCCAAGTCAAGGACGAGAAGTCAACATTTTAGTCCAACTGCCTAGTGTAGGGGTTGAACCCCTTACCTCGGCGTCAGCATAACAGATGTTTAACAACATGTGCTCTTATCCATTCAGCCATGCTGACCTCCAAATAAAAAGGATATGCCATGAAAGTACAACTCATGAACTAGGAAACAGAGAAACACTGCACATTTACAGCAGTGATATATGTTCCTGCTTGTTAAGGTAGTGGTCCAGGCTTGATCTTACGCCGTCCCAGAATTCATGTTTTCCCACCAATACAACTTTGGAGTTGACCCAGCCTCACAAAATGGGTGATAGACAATTTTCTTATTTTTCTTGAAATTATCTGGAAAGGCAAGATGGTGAATATGGGTACTGACCTCCCGCTTCATTATGCCATATAGGCTAGCTGACTACTTAACTATGAGTGTCTCATGAACTTATGAAGTGGGTTTGTTTTTCAGACCCAGCTTAAAATAGGAACTAGGAAATTTAATGAGGAGTACCACCAGCATGATATTAATCACTTCACCCAATGGGTGTTGATTAGTCTGAAAGGACTATATGCTCAGTACGCATCATGGTGTGAACAGTTTTAAGAAACAGTGTACGAAATGTACTATTTTGCCTACAAAACTCCAAAGCTTAGAGGGAATCATGAAACCAACTCCCTATAACTAGAGACCTTCCCATGTTTAATGTGAGTTTTCACATACTCTTAACCCTTTACAGGGCAGAACATCCATTTGCGGTCGGTCGCTTAAACGAGCAGATCGGCAGATTACGTCCGATACTATTATGCATTATAAAAACACGATCTCTCGGCTTTCCAACACTTCCAACGGCTACTTTCGCCGATAGCTTGACAACATGGCTGCCATTTGTAAGCGCCTACTATGAATTTGAACGGACTTTTACGGACTTTTTTTGATAGTTTTTGGGATGTTTACACTTAGTTTTTCAAAATGGATTTCGGCGATTCTTCAAGTGATAGCCGATATTTTGCTAGGTTCAATTTAAGTGACATTAAAGGGCACGAAGTTGACTATTAATCGCAGCTAGATATCAGTGAAAAGCGTTACTTTGCATTAGCAGTCTGAGTCGGACTTTAAAGAAAGTGATTATGATTCTTCTTCTTCTTCTTTTCGTTCATCCGGAGTGTTTTTTTTTTCAGATGTGATTGCGGTGTGCCTGTTATGCGCCCTTGAGCCGAAACCCGTAGGCTAACACATCCAGCTACAGCGTGCTTTTTTGACCAGGTAGCATTCCTGGGAGACTCTCACTTTTGTGGTGCCATCTACAACTCAGCTGGCCACGGTTGAACGGTCGAGGACAACGGTCATCCCTCAAAGGTAGGCAGGGACAGTCCATAGCATTTTCCGCCATCCAAGGTTGCTTCCATAGATGCAGGGCCGACACATAGCGCCCTGTTTCTGGGCTCACCGAGGTAATCGTCAGTCCTGCTCATGGCTGCTTTAAATCCTCACTTCAATATATTGGTCATTTCGTTTCCCCCGGGCCATTCCCGCACAAACCAGACAAGTTTGCAGACGGTATCCAATCAGCGAGTTTTCGGACATGTGCTTGTCGTTGCGCCCGTCAGAGCTGTTCCAGGCACGACAGACATTCGGAAAACTACCTAGTCAGAGCTGTTCCGAAAAAGAGCGGCATTCGGAAACTAGGTAGTTAGAGCTGTTCCTAGCACGAGAGACATTCGGACGAGACATTTCACTCGGACGTAATTGCGTAGTGTCAATTTTTAGTTTGCCACCCGTAGGACGACACTTCCGGCGGGCATTTGTTAATGAGGTTAGCCTTCCTCTAGTTTTGAGGCACGTAGGACTGTTGTGATGTCGCCAACATCTCAGCTGGTCAAGATAGTACGATCAAAGACATCGCGGTCGGCCCTCAAGGGAAGGCAGGGGCAGACCATGGGCATTCCCTCGCTATCCAAGGAGGCTTCCATAATTGCAGAGCCGGCACATATTGCTCTGAGACTGGGCTCCCGAGGAGTTGCCACATCCTGCTCATGACTGCTTTAGTTCCTCACTTCCATGTGTTGGGAAACTCGCTTGCCACTGATCGCTCAAGCACACACCATGAACGGTCAGATTGCGAGCGACATCCATTCGGTAAGCTTTTGCTTTTGACTTCGGACCACGCAATAAGTTCGCTCGCCGTGCGTTCCATTTCGCATCATTGAGAGACGTTCTTCCACTTTTGTCTACACTCTCTATGAGTTAGATACAGACAGTTTTCGTAACCATTTCCTTCGACTGTGGCACTTTTCTGACTTTTTGTACTCGCTCACAAGGTAGGCTACATGTGCTGCCGGCTCAGCACCTTACCTTCGTGCAGCAGTGAACGAGAAATGGCCTGGCCCTCTCTTCCGGGGATCTCTCATATCCCCCAGCTGAGAGCCTTCGAACTTGTATCAGACCGGAGCATGTAGCTTGCTCAGTATCACGCCTCTATTTTTCAAAAGGTGGGTAACGGCCTGGCTCTCAGATCCGAGGGTTTATGGCTTAGAGGCGTCCAGCCACAGCCCTCGACAGGGAGCCTTAAGTGTTTTGTCCAGACCAAGAACTTCTGCCTTCGTGCACCTGATTTGAATTTTTGACTGCTATCCTCACCTCAGTCTAACCCGCAGAGCAGCAGGTTGTGTCTCTCTTAGTCTGGCCCCTATCCCATAAGCTGTCCGATATGTAGTTTTTATCCATCAGCAAGCACATGGGGTCAGAGGGACACACAGGCTCTCCCACGGCGGCAAGGTGGAGACACATTGGGGGAGATTATGATTCTGAAAATGTGTTTGTAAATTGCCGTATAGATGACGGAAAAACACAAACAGTATGCTGTATTTCATAAATATTTGTGTTCATATATGGATTACCGGCAACATTCACGTGAGTAACATTTTCTGCATGCTTTTCCCTTCATTATGTTGTTTATTTAACTAAAATCGGTTGACTAACACCTTATTTGTGATGTTTTTACTAACGCAACCCAAAATTTTACCGAACCTGAAAAAATCTTGCCTGTTCAGGGCTAAAAAACGGACAAGCGTCTGCCCTGTAAAGGGTTAAAGTTGTAAGAGTCAATTATTTCTTAGTTTTGTGAAAACCATTTGGCTGTTATACATAATATAAAGGGAATATTGAAAACATGTAACAGAACAAAACAAAACAGTTTGGTAGAAGTTACAGATACTAGATTCCTGTCAGGAATACTTGGAAATACTAGCCACATATCTGGCCTCCTGTCCATTAAGGTTAACACAACAGTATTTTAACATGATTGTTTATGAAACACATGTTGTGCCATATACATAACTGAAAGCATTCTGATTGACTTCACAGATTGTCTGAAGTTTTGTAGTAGAAACGATTCTGGCATATTTTGACATTGACAGTGAAATAATTGATTATTAATTCATTGTGTGTTTTAATATGATATGCACTCACGGTAAAATAATTTATTACTTCTTTGTGTTTCAATTAGATATGCACTCCCAGTGAAATAAGTTATTATTACTTCTTCGTGTGTTTCTATTAGATATATACTCATAGTGAAATTGGTTATTATTACTTCTTTGTGTGTGCAGGCTCAAAGAAGTGGATAGTAAGTATATGAAAACCTAGTTAACAATAAATTTATTTCATTGTGACTGCTTAAACCAGAGTTGTTTTTTTTTCTCTTCTATACACATATATAATGGCACCATGACAGTTTTTGTGTGTGCAACCAACACAAAGCAGGACTATAAATTACTTGGAAAGGCAAAATACCTGTACAGATTTCTCATTATCATCATGGATCTGTGGGAGGTCAACTTTCAATGATGCCAGGACACTGGGCCAGAAAGTCTGTCTGAAAGCCAAATAGACATTTTAAGTTGTTCATTTTAAAACATGCAAAGGTAACCAATCACATAACTTTACTGATAGTGTTGAAAAATGCTAATTTAATTGAAACTAGAACATTTCATAAGTGTCATGGGTTGTGAGTGACCAGTTCACATCTTTCATTTTCTTTTTACCTACACATTTCAAAGTTATTTCTGCTATCCGATTACTGCTGAGCTGTCTACTCTTGGCAATGCCCTGATTCTTATCTAAATGGCATGTTCTGGGACAAAGAGTTGGTGAATGTTGGAGAATGCTTAAGATTTACTCGACTTTTTTCATTCCATATTTTGTGCATGACATTCTATATAAGATAAGGACAGAAGATTTCTGTGTTAGGTGCACACATTATGGTGACAATTGTCTCTATTATTCTGATAATGTATAGCTCAAGGGTCTGCCTCTTAATTTGTGTCTGATGACTGTTAATGTCAATACATTTAAGGTTCAAGATAAAAAGATGGTTGATTGTTTCACACAAGTGACAGTAAAATCAGGTTGCTTTCACCTTCTTCTTCTTTCTGTTTGTTTTGCCTTTTAGCATCTGGTTAAGAAGCTATATCTGAAGACAACTTTGGTGTGTGCTTCATATAAGGCGGTATTTATGTGCTTCAAATATGATGGCATTCAATCTCAAATATTCTATCAATTCATCACTGGCAAGGACAAGCTCTTTCTCTGTTGCCATTGCCTATGTGCTATTTGTAAAGCAGATCTGGTTTTATTTTCATTTAGTATAGCTCTGGTGCAGTCCTCACTTGCTTCTAGACATCATCTTTACTGACACTGTCTCTTATTGTGAATTTAGAACCTTGTACCAGGAGAATGCTTGCCTGTTCAGCTATAATAAAGTCCTTAGTCGCGGTTCCAACTTCACGGCAACGGGTCATCCCCATTATTCTCTGTTCCTGTGCCAGTGAATATCACACAAAATGTTCCTCACTGCTCCATGTGTAAAGTGGAACAGATAGGAGTCTCGGCAAACCAACAGCCCACACAGATATACTGTGCATAATGCTGCCAACAGAATGCCAACACAAAAGTCCACCATGAAAAATTCTGTTCATCGTCGATGGAAGCGGCAGTCACTAGAAAACTAGTAGCCACACATTACTGCATACGTCAACCCAGACAGTTCTGCAACAAGCCAGCGGCCATTATTTCAAACATGCAGTTCACGCTACAAGCAACCACGGACAGATGTAAAAACATTCCACATGAAATTCACAGCTCAGTGTCGCCCCAGGCACTCAACTCAGTAGCAGGGCAACGGAACTATGCACTTCCAGTCCAACATGAGGAAAAATGTGAATGCAAACAGTAGCCACAAGCATAAACACTCCAGAGGTCTTGACCATTCACATGCCTATCCTCTATGTTGGGGAAGTCCTATAATAAAGTCAGTAAAGTAAAAGACCCTTTTACAAGCTCATTGGGCATATGGTGCTAAACCTATATTTTTACTGACCAACTGGCACTCGGTGGATGATGTGGTCACTATCCCACCGACTGTC
Source organism: Cepaea hortensis (assembly GCA_963921405.1). Lineage (NCBI taxonomy): Eukaryota > Metazoa > Mollusca > Gastropoda > Stylommatophora > Helicidae > Cepaea > Cepaea hortensis. The sequence goes on along the minus strand of OY992892.1, from coordinate 45,466,366 downwards.
TTTACTTAACACCCATGGCAGTTCCTGGTATCCATTTGCTGTGTAGACCTGGGAGCCCAATTCAATTTTAAAGTTAGTTAGTTAGTTAGTTAGTTAGTCGACAGATCATCCTCAATGCACATCGAAACATTCAGTCCATAAGTGCTCGGATCCCCTCCTCAGCAAATCCCGCAGCATGTAGCGGCTCACCAGCTCTGTGTTGGTTTATTAATCTTCCTTGGCTTCCTGCGTAGTGTTCTTGTTTGGCCACACCACTTTTAACTTGCTGTTCTCGCAGCCTGACCAATTTAAAAAATCCAACCCAATGTGAATTATCAAACCCATGACTATCAGGACAGCAGGCTAGCCACTAAGCTACCATATGTATGTATGTGTGTAGATATACATATATAAAGTGAATAAATGAAAATGTTTTCAAAATTAAAATGCTTACTTCTCTCTAAGCAAAGCCATGGGTATTTCTCTCATGTCATACCACAAGGCATGGATAAAATCCAGGGCTGCACATAGCAGCACGGGTGGGCATTCGTAGGTGCACTGTTTGTCCACTTCAATGAGGTCTAGAAGAATGGGTAGACAGCTGCTGCGGCCAATTTCAGACTACTCTGTGAAATAGCCAACAAACAACGTGATTTCATGTTTGCATACTATGACCAATATAAATCACACACTATATGAGCAATCCTGTATATCTCGTGGCAATGACCATCCTGTAACTAAAATGTTAGTTGCATGTCCTGTACGGACATCAAAATCAACCCCAGCATTTACTGGCTGTTTGCTATTTTCTCAGCAATTTTACGTTGCCTGCTGCTGCTTTCTGAAAGAATGCACTCTCATACTCTGATAGGTTCATTAGTGTAGCTCAGTGAGAGAATTTGACAGATTCATTAGTGTGTAGCTCAGTGAGAGAATTTGACAGATTCATTAGTGTGTAGCTCATTGAGAGAATTTGAGAGATTCATTAGTGTGTAGCTCAGTGAGAGAATTTGACAGATTCATTAGTGTGTAGTTGAGTGAGAGAATTTGATAGATTCATTAGTGTGTAGCTCATTGAGAGAATTTGAGAGATTCATTAGTGTGTAGCTCAGTGAGAGAATTTGACAGATTCATTAGTGTGTAGCTCAGCTAGAGAATTTGACAGATTCATTAGTGTGTAGCTCAGCTAGAGAATGTGACAGATTCATTAGTGTGTAGCTCAGCGAGAGAATTTGACAGATTCATTAGTGTGTAGCTCAGTGAGAGAATTTGACAGATTCATTAGTGTGTAGCTCAGTGAGAGAATTTGAGAGATTCTTAAGTCTGTAGCTCAGCTAGAGAATTTGACAGATTCATTAGTGTGTAGCTCAGCTAGAGAATTTGACAGATTCATTAGTGTGTAGCTCAGTGAGAGAATTTGACTGATTCATTAGTGTGTAGCTCAGCTAGAGAATTTGACAGATTCATTAGTGTGTAGCTCAGTGAGAGAATTTGACAGATTCATTAGTGTGTAGCTCAGTGAGAGAATTTGGCAGATTCATTTGTGTGTAGCTCAGCTAGAGAATTTGACAGATTCATTAGTGTGTAGCTCAGCTAGAGAATTTGACAGATTCATTAGTGTGTAGCTCAGCTAGAGAATTTGACAGATTCATTAGTGTGTAGCTCAGTGAGAGAATTTGACAGATTCATTAGTGTGTAGCTCAGCTAGAGAATTTGACAGATTCATTAGTGTGTATCAAGAGAATTTGACAGATTCATTAGTGTGTAGCTCAGCTAGAGAATTTGACAGATTCATTAGTGTGTAGCTCAGTGAGAGAATGTGACAGATTCATTTGTGTGTAGCTCAGTGAGAGAATATGACAGATTCATTAGTGTAGCTCAGTGAGAGAATTTGACAGATTCATTTGTGTGTAGCTCAGTGAGAGAATTTGACAGATTCATTTGTGTGTAGCTCAGCGAGAGAATCTGACATGATTCATTAGTGTGTAGCTCAGCTAGAGAATTTGACACATTCATTTGTGATTAGCTCAGTGAGAGAATCTGACAGATTCCAGTATATCAAGAGACAGGGAAAAGATGCTAACACTGTGTGGGATATACACAGAGAAAACCTGATAGTAATATAACTAGTCCTTTCTCTGGAACTAACAAGGCAACAACGAAATACAGGGACACCTAAAGCATGGAGAAAAGAATTAGAGGATGAATAATGTGGGGATGACATGGAATGAACTGCAGGAGAGAGGAACAGACAATTGCTTGAGGGCCTATACTCCAATCTTCTTCTTTTTAGTTGCATATCCTTTATAGGACATCACAGTCAACCCCAGCATTTTTTGGCTGTTGGTGATTTCTAGGCAAATTTAGGTTCAGTAGTTTGTCAATGCTTTCTGAACGACCTGCACTCATACCATTTTATAAAAGACCCAAGGCAATAAATAACGGGCAGAAGAAGAATCTCATTTGCCAACTGCTATCATTGATCTTTTCTGCCAACATGCGTTCTTGATGACCTTTAGATTCAGATTTCGACCTGAGCTATGGTTTGGTATACAGTGGTTCTAAAGTTATTTTCTTTTCTTTCTCTCTCTCACAACAACACATGCATGCACACAGACACCCAACAAGCCATGAATAATCTCCTGGACACATACCTTTCCCAACTCAGTTCCCTTATCTGCTGGCTGCTGCACATTGAGAAATATCTCGATCAGACCAGGCTGGCAGTCCACACACCGACAACATCTCCAGAATTGCCACCTTCAAGTCGACATCCTGTTGTAACAAAAGCCACAATCATTTACTGAAATTGTAACAAAGTTATAATTACAAAATACTGAATACTGTAAACATGTTGAGGTAGAAAGGGACAAAACATTCAATTGTGTACATGTCTTTCATGTGGTGAGCTCCATACGGATATTTTACATTAATCTGTAAACATGATGGCCTGCATTTTGTAAAACAGACAGATGAAAGATAGGCAATGGGAATGAGTGAATGAATATGATTTACCTTGACTTCAGGGACATTAACTGACCATTGTAAACTTTAACATAAGTAGCTCTTACCTCCGAAACTGCTTGCAGTCTTGTAAGGAACAGGTCGCGGATGGGTTCAGCATCATTGCCCAGGCAGGCTAATATAGACATTGGTGACCCCTGGTGGAGATAAGAACAATGAAAACATATCTCTGAATACTCTGACAATGAAGTTTACTGGGCATCAGTTAAAAGTCAAGGTAATGAACAGGAAAACACTGCCACTGGGTTGTAAAGTGGTAAAAGGCGAAAGATTAATAAACTGTGAAGAGAAGCCAGAGTAAGAGTTACACAAGAAAAAGCGTGTTGAAGTGCTACTTAGAATCTATACTTTAGTATGGATGTGAAATGAGGACAATGAGCAGATAAGCTGAAAAAAGTCGATTAAACATTCACAACAAGATATAAATATTACAGCAAAAGTAGCATTTCTAGTATCTGGAATGTTGCCAGAGCTGCATCAAATTATGGCCTACTCTACAATTTCCCACTGCCGATGAATCTTTCATGTGCTGGAACGTGAATGTGTAGCTCCTTTAAAAAAAAAAAAATCTTATCCATGTTGAGCTAAACATTCTCACCAATACCTAAGGGTCAGCTGAATATGTTACTCCATCGAGATCTTTATATTTGCATACAACTGGGGAATCAAGCCAGACTGCCATGTTGAGTAAACAATGCAGAGAGTCTAAACCTTCATCGAAATAAGACAGCATACGTGGCTGACAAAGATGAGAGGAAACTAACAGAATATTGAGGCTGATGACATGGTTCCCATGTTACATGTCTGTATGTAAAAACATGTCCAACACATAAAACACTCTCATCTCATCTCATCATGTTCCTCTTTTATCTACATAAAACACTAAGAAGTTAAAATTCGGAGATTCAAAAGAGGGTCTACTTCAGTGCACTGAGTGTCACCCTGTCTGGTTTGCTCTCTCTCCTCAAAGTGGCAAGCGGTCTGTCAAAAAGCACAAACTTGGTAGTTCCAGCTATGATCTTCAGGGGTCTTGAGAAAAATTGCATTTGTCTAAATGGCAATTTAAAAAAAAACAAAAAAACTCACGATCTCCAGATTTCGAGACAGATGGAAGGGCCAGTTCCACCATGACAGCCAACTATGTTGCCTTTCATCTCCCAATGAAACATAGACCCTCAGCCAATTTACGTCAAGCCTTCTGTAGACCTGATTGGTTGGAATGTGCACTTTTGTTCCTTATCTGGGTTGAGGTAGGCAGTCTCACATCAGCCCTCTGTGGTCATCTCTTACGACAAGCCTGGTAGGCTACAGTGTTACTATTTGCTCCCCTCCCAGGCACCTCCGTCTATATCATCCTAGGCACAATGTGGTGATGAAGAGGCAAGACAAACCTGGTTCTCAAAAATGCCTTGCTAAGGTCAGGTGTATCGGCCAAAAGACACAAATCTTGCAACAGTGTAATAAGCTGAAACAAGGCAGTCAACATACTTTTCAAGATGAACAAGGAGTAAGAAGAGAATGAGTAATGATCTGGAACCTAAGATAATGTAACTCCATGGAATGCTTATACATAAAATGTGAATACTTTACCGTGGCCAGACGCTTCAGTAGGACAGTGGCCATAGTTGGTAGTTTGTGGCTGTGACGATGGTACACATACTGGGCTACGGTGGTGCTGACGTCCAGGTGGCTGAGAGGATAGAGCTTGCTCAACTGGAGATGGGCCAAGGTCTGGAGGCTTCAAGAGCAGAAGGTGGTTGAGAAGTGACAGGGACATTTCAACCAGTTTCAACAAGTCAACTCCAGCACCCTCTGTCAAACTGTAATAGAATTATTTAAAATGGTTGTAAGATTATAAACAAATTACGTGATATATAATTAGTTACTGGCTAACAGAAGGATGTGGTGTTTGTCCATATAGAATGATGATGACCATTCATTTCATCCAGTGAGGTTGAAAGTTTGGAGTCGTGAGTTCTAAGAGGTCTGGTAAGGCCTATTTTGGCTCAAAATGTTCTTTCATGCTTTGTGGTCCAAGACTGCTTGACGCTCCAGGAGAAGGATCTTCTGCTGTGGTTTTTTTGTCCAATCTTTTTTATACAACTCTTGCAATCCTGTTTGCTTCACAAGTGACTACACCCTTGTGTAATGATGTACGCCACGAATTTCGGTCTTTGGCACCAGAGTCCCAAGTGGCATGATGAATTCCAAAAGCTTTTAGCGAGATCTTCAGAGTGTCTTTAAAGCGTTTCCTCTGGTTGCCTTGGGAGCGTTTACCACAGTGCAATTCACAGTAAAAATTTGTTTAGGGAGCCTGTGATATGGCATGCGAGTCAAGTGACCAGCCCAGCGAATCTGAGTGCAATTTTAATCGAGACCCCAGAACATCATTGCTGGAGCTACCAAGTTTGTTCTATGTGACATTGAATCAGAAGGATGTACGGCAGTACCGCACTAGGGACTCACCCATATGCTCTCAGTCTCATTCAACATATGAAGTGTATGAATCTTCATATTCATTTCTCTTTCAAGGAGTGTGACACACCTGGTTATACACCTCGAAGGACAGTGTGTCCAAGATTAGCATGCACCTGTGTAAGGCTTACTTCCCCTGGACAGATTCCTCCACAGTTACTGGCCCTATCTACCTGTGGCCAGGCTTTCTTTGGCCAGGGCAGCAGCCTTTTGGCCTACTCCTACTCTTGGCAATTTGCCATGGTACCACTGCCATGGTATTTTTAACATGCACAACTAGCACACTGAACCGGCTTTTAGCCCTTATACAAGAATGTTAGGTATCCGGTCTCACTACCCAAGAGGTCAGAGGCAATGTGATAATAGATACCAATGGTTCTTGTAAAATAGTCCCAGTCCTATGCTGAGCTTGAACCAGGACCTTGTGAGCTGGAGGCAGACAACCAGTTCCCACAGTGTGTGAATGCTAAACTCTCAGTCAGTTGTTATATGGACACACATCTAACATGTTGACATATTCCACACATGGCACTTGTTCCAGTCTGTATTTTATTCTTATTTTTCTGTGTATCTCATCATTGGCTGTGTCAGTACATAGAAATCTGTTCCTGATCACTTGCACAATTACAGTCTTGTGTACATGGAAGCTGTCCCATAAAGACACTCTAATTACCACAATAGTATAATAAGTAATTCCACGTGTATCAAAACATTAGACAACAGACAGGATTAAGTTGTCCCATAAAGACATTTTCATTACCACAATAATATAAGTAATACCAAACTGAGAGGCTGATATTGTAACTGATCGACCACCAATCCCCTCGGTACAACAATAATTTTCGTAAAAGTATAACAAGTTTCAGACTTCCAAGGATTTTTAAAGTTTAATGGCGAAAGGATCGACTTCATTCACCATGTTACTCCTAGCTAGGGCTCTCTTCAAAGTATGGCAAACCACCAGTCGCAAGCATTACACAAAGTACAAACTCTGTAGGTCCATCGATGACCCCCAAAGGTCTCTGTAGAAATTGCACTCTGTGTCTGAATGATGATAACAAACCACAACCTTCAAAGTACGAGACAGACAGCTTGATCACTTCACTAAAGTGGACTCACACACCCCCTCCCCAAACAGGTCTCATGACAGTTTCAGGACATATCCTTTATTTTTTGGGAGGTCAGCACGGATGAATAGATAAGAGAGCCCGTTCTTAAACATCTGGTGTGCTGATGGTGAGGTTGCGCGTTCAACTCCTTCACTGGTCAGTTGGACTAAATGTTGACTTCTCATCCTTGACTTGGGGATGTAAATTATAAATACCTAAGAAGTTGGAGTGGATTCGCCTGATGGTGAGGAACACTGATAATAGGGAAAGCTAACCCACACACAAAAATCATTCCAGTGCACTAGAAGTAGTAGCATATGAATGGACTACACTTGAGTTCAAATCGAGCCAACAAACACACAAAATATATATACAGTAAAACTTTGATTAACTGTCCCCGTCCAGACCAGGGATGTGACAGATAACCAAATAGACTGGTAACAGAAACCTCTTAACACATATGTACACTAACAAGATTTCACTGGGGGATTGGGACGAACATGAAAATAAAATCCTTTACAAGTAAATAATACACACATACTGTATTTAATTTTACAAAACGATAAATATAAACTTGAATATAAGAGTAGTAATATACATAAATGTATTGTAATATAATAAACCTACGTTACTTTAAAATAATCTGTCATCTCCTTCCGTGCCTTTGAGGCAAGAACTGATCCTTCATCGTCATCAATTTCTTCTTCTTAAATGGTAGTCAGTAATAGCAGAAACAATTTCATCATCGTTCAAAATTTCAAAGCCTCCATCCATTTTGTTACATTCCAAACAATCTGTTACTTCTTCAGGCGTAATGTTTTCACTGTTTAGTCTTACATTGTTGCACAATTTTGTGAATACTAACAGTCTCAGTTCCTTCAGTTTCGCCAATATGTTCAGGCAATTTTAAAGATATCTGTTTGTTGATACTCACAATTTTTTTTTAAAGACTATAGCAGATAAAAGAAACTGACTGTTAAAAGAGTGATGGTTAACTGAAGTTTTACTATACATTAATCTTTCTGATTAGTCATTTAATAACAATTTGCATAGCGGATTATGCAGGGTGAGGAATTTTATTTACACCAATTTACCAGCATTATGTGATTGATGCTTAGGATGGGGGTTTACAGCCAGAATGCAGATTAGAATTTGTGAACATTATAAGCTCTCAACATCCAGCAAGAGGATTGAATTGATGGTGGTAAGGATTCAAGGATTAACAGACCGACTGCAAGTCTCACCAACCTGGACTGCTGTGCCAAAGCCATCTGGATGTGGTCCACTCCTGTAGCAACAATCTCCAGCAATGAACGGCCAGCCTCTGTGAACAGAAGGCTGTAAACACATGCCTCTTGTAATCCTGGACCTCTGCCAGGAAACAAACCATTTCAAAAAACCTTTCTTAGATTAACCCTTTACAAGGCGTAGCGTCCGTTACCGGCCGGTCTCTAAATACGAGCGTAGCGGCCGATACTATTATGCATTGTAAAAACGCGATCTCTCGGCTTTCCGACACTTCCGTCGGCTACTTTCACTTTCGCCCATAGCTTGACAACGTGGCCGCCATTTGTAAACGCGCTACAATGACTTTGAACAGACTTTTACGGACTTGTTTTGATAGTTTTTGGGAGTTTTACGCTGTTTTTCAAAATGGATTTCGGCGATTCTTCAAGTGATAGCCGAGATTTCGCTCTGTTCAATTTAAATGACATTAAAGGGCACGAAGTTGATTATTAATCGGAGCTAGATATCAGTGCAAAGCGTTACTTTGCATTAGCAGTCGTGAGTCGGACTTTAAAGAAAGTGATTATGATTCTGAAAATGTGTTTGTAAATTGCCGTATAGATGACGGAAAATCACAAACAACATGCCGTATTTCGTAAATATTTGTGTTCATATATGGATTACCGGCAACAATCACGTGAGTAACATATTCTGCATGCTTTTCCCTTCATTGTGTTGTTCATTTAACTAAAATCGGTTGACTAACACCTTGTTTGTGATGTTTTTACTAACGCGACCCGAAATTTTTACAGAACCTGAAAAAATCTTGCCCGTTCAGGGCTACAAAACGGACAAGCGTCTGCCCTGTAAAGGGTTAAGAAAAATAAAATTAAATATAATCCCATGAAGTTACTGCCATAGGCGAGTCACATTTTTTCAAACAATATAAATGTTGAAAAGAGGTTAGAAAAAGAGTTCTTGCATGTCACAGAAAACCAGGTCTAACATATGGCTACGAATCCTGGACAATTAGTCAACAAGCAAAGACATGGTTGGAAGCTTTGGAGATGTGGTTTCACGGAAGAGTACTTACAATTCCTTGGACAGCAAAAATGAGCAATGTGGACATTCTGAGGGAGGCTAAGTCGCCAAGACACCTTATTACAAACATCAGAAAGAGGCAGTCTTCATTTTTTCGCCACATAATGATAAGACAATACTGGAACATGTGACAACTGGAAAGATTTGTGGAAAGAGAGATACAAGAATACAGCAAGATACAATTTTCGTTCTTTTGCCTTGGCATGGAAGGGAGTCAAGATTGCAAGATGTGGTGAAGTATGATCCCCCATGCCAGATGGTATATGCTTGTCATAACAAGGACATTCCTTCACAGAGTAATCCATGAAACCCACTTCAGAAGGGTGGGTTCATCCCAGACTCATATCATCATATGCCCTTTCAAATGACACAGGTATTCATGTCTCTCCACAGATCTCAGTTCTTGGTGTTCTGGATCAATTCTATTGATGTTCCTCTTTGCCCTTGTCCAAGTCCATCCAACATTATTTCCCTTGACCTGCCCCTGCCTCCTCTACCACAGATCCTTCCATATTTCACGATTATCTCCTATGCTCCTCTTCTCATGACATATCCAGAGAACTCTATCTCCTTCTTATGTTTGTATGTAATGTTCTACAGTCATTAGCCTGTTCCTGGCATTCACTGTTAAACAGATACACAAGTGGTTAGAAAAATATCTCTGTTGAGAAAAAAATCTCAGATGTCACCGCAAAAGTTTAGCCACCGAACCAGAACTAAGAAAAGATTCCTGCACACAAGTGGCTGTCATAGTGATCTTCTCCAGAGCCAAACAGAAGGGTGATCAAACCAATAGCAGTCATAAGCTTGCACATCTCTCTCACAATGTTAACTTTTATTACACTGTAACTAATAATAAAATCAACACACATAATGTCCCCTCAAACGTGTAACTAAACAAGGAAAGAGCATTCTCACATTTAAAACTAACCTGGGCTCCCTGCTCAAGCCAGACTAAAAGAGGCATCAGGAAATGTCTAGGGAAGGGAAGGCGGCCGGCATGGCACTGACCGTATCAACCCTGATGTGCCGATAAGTTTATTAAAAATGTGGGTCTAGCACAATGCGCCTTAATGCGTGAAAAGGGTCCTTTACTTTTTCTTACTTTCTTATTCTCACTGATTGTTAACTTATGAAACATTTGTGCATAATAAAACAAACAACACAGTCATACAATCTTAACTTATTACATTTGGATCTAATGTAAAATATTTTCCTAAACTGCAAAGAACTACTTCTTTTGCCCCTTATCTCCCATGGCAAATAACTTACTTGTGTTTCTTCAAGCTGTGTTGTTCCTGCATATACGCCAGGTTTAATATCTGATGGAAGAGCTCCAACCATTTCTGGCCTGAAACAAGCACACAAGTCATCTTACAATATATCTTCAGTGGTGTAGTTTGCTAAAAATAGTAACACACAATGGTCATTCACGACAAAAATTGTCATAGGAATGAGGACTGACATATGTGTAACAGAACATGTAACAACAATCTGTAATATATTGTAACAGGACATGTAAAAACAATCTGTATAACATATTATAACAGGACATGTAAAAACAATCTGTATAACATATTGTAACAGGACATGTAAAAACACATATAGTAACAGGACATGTAAAAACAATCTACAACATTGAATCAGGACATTTAAATATAATCTATAACATATTGTAACAGGACATGTAAAAACAATATGTATAACATATAGTAACAGGACATGTAAAAACACATATAGTAACAGGACATGTAAAAACAATCTACAACATTGAATCAGGACATTTAAATATAATCTATAACATATTGTAACAGAACATGTAAAAACAACCTGTATCACATATTGTAGGCATCTGTGGCTTAGAGATCCTTCCCCAACATCCCGGGGCAAAAGTTCAAAATCAATCACAGGCAGCAGATCGCTTTGCATTTATTTTGATGGTTTGAGGTATCAGTCATTCAGAAAGCAATGGCAAACGACTGAACATACAATTGCCATTGCAACATCTTGTAATGGAGATGCAACTAACTTTTGTTTAAACATTGTAACAAGACATGTATCCGGAGGGAGACTGGCTGAGATGTTACGATGTCTGGCCCTGACTTAAGCCGATCAGGTTAAAATCATGGTGTGCATAGTATGGATTTGTACAAGATAAGAAAAGGGATGGCATACTCCCCTATGATCCTGGGGCAGTGGATGACAAATCTGAACTTCTTGGACATAGGTGAAGAACTCAGAGGACCTATGGCATACTGCACATGCTAAAACAATCACTTTGCAGTCTGAAATTGAAAACTATAGGCAGAATAAGCTGTGGTTGAGACATTTTAAAATTATTTATAGCATGTGTGATTTGGTATACACACACTTAGACCTTTACCGGTACTGTAGTCTGTGATTCTCTTTGTGTGGTCTACGGGAGGAGACTGGAGATATCCTTGACCCAACATCTAAACGAAGCATACTGTAACAACTGGTCAGAATTGATGGGAGAACAGCAACAGAATAAAACAGCCTCACAAGATGGGCAGATCTCATACATTATGATACAGAATGGGAGTTAACAAGAGGCATGTGAATGTGAAAAGGGGGGGGGGGGGATATATCTCGTACAATCAGCCTGCTATTGCTGCTTGAGTTTAAATAATTATCAAACAATATTTAGCCTATTATATGTCGTGTCATGCAAAAGTAGGGTATCCTGAATTACCTGTCGCAAGTAAGTTGCTGACAGCTACCTGATCTGTAGACAAGTTTAGGTGGAAAATAGCTGCTGTGAGATTGGCTACCTTATCTGTAGAAAAGTTTAGGTGGAAAATAGTTGCCGTGAGATTGGCTACCTTATCTGTAGACAAGTTTAGGTGGAGAATAGTTGCCATGAGATTGGCTACCTTATCTGTAGGCAAGTTTAGGTGGAAAATAGTTACCGTGAGATTGGCTACCTTATCTGTAGACAAGTTTAGGTGGAGAATAGTTGCCATGAGATTGGCTACCTTATCTGTAGACAAGTTTAGGTGGAAAATAAAACCAATCATGAACAAGTATACAAAGGGTGTGTACTGGTTGAGAGGCTATGCTGCAATGGGAGATGACAGGCTGAGGAAGAGGAAGAACAAGGACAGAAGGTAGGAGGAGGTGGAGGAAGAGGAGGAGGAAGACCTGCTGAAGAACTGCTGATATTATAAATGATGTACAGGTGTTATAAAGATCTGGTTGATATTATGAATATTGTAAAGATGCTGCTAAGAATTATTGATATCAAAGGTCAAACAACTTCAACATCAGTCACAGTACTAACTAAGCCTCAGAAGGATTTCTTGTTCTGCTTGTAAAACTTCAGTTTTGTTTAATTTTTTTCCACAGCAGTTGTTTTATGTTGAACTAAAGTACTCAATTTCATATAACACTAGCAACTTCAACTGTATTCACATATCACACTTGCAACTTCAAATGTACTCACATATCTCACTTGTAACTTCAACTAAACTCACATATCCCACTTGTAACTTCAACTAAACTCACATATCACACTTGCAACTTCAACTAAACTCACATATCACACTTGCAATTTCAACTGTACTCACTGTCACACTTGCAATTTCAACTGTACTCACTGTCACACTTGCAACTTCAACTGTACTCACTGTCACATTTGCAACTTCAACCGCACTCACTATCACACTTGCAATTTCAAAATGACAACATACCAGCTCCCTGCGACACTTGGAACAAGAGTTCCTGGATCTCAGCCATCAGATACTGCCAGCCATTGAAGGCTGTGTCCCATCTCATGACTTCGCTAGCACCACTGAAGCTGCAGCGTCCAGCTAGAAAGACATGCATACAGCCTAAACCATTTGTTGACAACTGAAACAACTGTTACTGTGTTGTAACAATAGACAGAACATAGGCAAGGACCATGAAGAATTTAACATCTATGAAAAGATATTTAAAAGTTAAGCAATAAATTTTAAAGCAAGGAACTTCAAGTTACAAGCTCTTTATTACAAAACGACAATAATTTTAAGTGTCATTAAGGAATCGGTTATGTGGTAGGTTCACATCCTCTGACTTTATTTTCCTCGATAAATTTCTGGCACACATTTTATGAGGTTAACTCCACCCCATTAGTATGTAGCAGGTCCTAGCAAGAACATCACTCTTATCATCATCCACCATAAAGTTTCTCATCCCTTGTCAGTTCTCCCATCCCATGTACCAGAATGCCCAACGTGCTGGTTGACCCCTGGCTCTTCTTCCAGAAACCATGCCTTCTGTCACTGTTCTTCCCAAACCACTGTGACAATTTAAAAAGGCTTAAGTATTTAAGTTTTCAAGACATGACACTTTATGAGCCAGTTTTCTGAAATGTTCAGATCTTGTAGAATGTCAGTATTTTTCTTCTTCTTGGTCCATGGTATTCTAGACTTCACTGCAACATTTAACTTCTAAAGCCCAAATGTTCTTATTTAATTATTGCAAAATGATCCACATTTGTATGTTGTCACAGGACAGATGAATGTTCTCAGAAACTTGTTTGTTGGTGTTGTCCAATAAATTCTTAATATCACAATTAGCTATGTGTTCATGCTTTAGAGTCAGTATGGATGAAAAAACTATGCACACCCCCTCTATCCTACATTCATACACAGGTGAACACTCACCCGCCCATGATCAACTGTTATACTACATTTGTAGAAGATTATTACAGGTCAATAATCATATAAATCCCACTTACATGACGGAGTCACCACACTTCCCCTGCAGCTCTGCTCTATCACAAAGTCACCTACAAAATAACACAAGCAACATTACACACTCAGTACAACATCACTTGCAGAGAAAAAAATAGTGTTGAATAATACAATATCATCTGAAATTCAATAAACAGCCTCAATAAGTCATCATCATCATGTGCCATGCTGATAAGTGCAGACAGTCATGGTTTGCCATCTCACACGATCACAAACATCTTGGCTCAGGTCTGTGTTCTTGCCTGGGTGCCAAGCAATTGAGGTCTCTTTGTCTTCCCCTTGCTCTTTTCCCATCAATCTTGCCAGTTGTCACTAAGTTTCCAAGTTTATTTCTATCATAATGTTCTCCAAATATATTGACGTCTTATTTCTCTAAACAATTTTCAAATGTTTCTTGCAGGACTTTCACATTTAGTTTCTTACATTTATGAAGCATTTTGTACTCAGATAAGCAGTGTCTTTAATAAATGTAAGACAAAAAGAAAGCGTGATAAGTTTCCGAGAAACTTCCGATAAAATTCAAACCCATTAATCTTCTTTAATACATCTTCCATATGCTGTTATCAAAGTACAACTTCTTTTTTCCCTACTTCCTTTTATCTCTCTGAGGTTTCATCAAGAAAAATCTGGTTCTCATTTGCCTGGTTTATTACCATTATCTTTGTCTTTCAACAATTACTTCAGACCTAGTTGTTGTAAGCTCTTATCAAGTGAGCTTAGTTTTATGTTGCATCTGCTTTTGCGTGTGGGACAGGAGGGCAATGGAATCAGAAATTACAACAACAATTCCCTGCAGTACTCCTGCCATCTTTCTAGAATTTGTCTAGATTATGTTATGGTATTTCCCATCTTGTCACAGATAACATTTAATTGAGGTTGAACATTACTTGTCAATAACTTCATTTCTTTGAACATTTTTGATTATACAATTAAATGAAATGGGGTAACTAGTTCACTTCCTTGCAGCCTTCGCTTCCCTCAACATTCTAAAAGTTACCTGAGTCTCAATTTATCAGGCTCATAAACAATAAGCATGGGCGGCCATGTTTCTCCTTCTTACACAATCACCAGAGTCATGGATCAGCTCTGTGTTCTTCTTCTTCTTTCGTTTGCTTGAAATATGTCTATAACTGCAGTGCTGTCTCTTGTATGAATTTAACTGTCTTTTTTCTGTGTTCTTATCTCGACTGTGCCATTTGGCCAAGCCATCCAGATATTTACTTCTCTGCCTTCCCATTGTTCTTTTCCCACTCATCCCCTGAACGATTAGTAGTATGACTCTTCACTGGCTGTTGAACGAGGGGACGGAGCACGTATGGGAATGTCCTGAGTTGAGTGCAGTGATGTCGGTTCTTAACTCAACTCAACCCCAGAACCATAATGGTTGGGAAAATCTGAGTCCTGCTTCTGTTGGAGATTGAACCATGTCACTCTCTAAGATCATTTAAGAATTACTGTAATCTATATCTATAAAAGGCGATGTATGTATGTATGTGTGTGTGTATGTGTGTGTGTATGTGTGTGTGTATGTGTGTATATGTGTGTGTGTATGTGTGTGTGTGTGTATGTGTGTGTGTATGTGTGTGTGTATGTGTATGTGTGTGTGTATGTGTGTGTATGTGTGTGTGTATATGTGTGTATGTATGTGTGTGTGTATGTGTGTGTGTATGTGTGTGTATGTGTGTGTATGTGTGTGTGTATGTGTGTGTGTATGTATGTGTGTGTGTATGTGTGTGTGTGTGTGTGTGTGTGTGTGTGTGTGTGTGTATGTGTGTGTGTATGTGTGTGTGTGTGTGTGTATGTATGTATGTATGTATGTATGTATGTATGTATGTATGTATGTATGTATGTATGTATGTATGTATGTATGTATAGATGTATGTGGGTCCGTTCTTTATACGTCCGTGACCGATCCATCCGATTGATATGAAATTTTCTACATGTCTTCTTCTCATTCCAGTGCAACCAACTGTCATAGTTTTTATTAGTGTACTATCAGCTATTAACTTACTAAAATTTAATTTTGTAATTACATGACTGAACATAAGAAAATATAAAACAAGGGACATAACTTTTAGTAGCATTGTTATATCTTAAGTTAAGCCCCCTGGCTATAGATAGATAGATAGATAGATAGATAGATAGATAGATAGATAGATAGATAGATAGATAGATAGATAGAGTGGGAGAGATGGAGGGAGAGACAGACGGACGGGCGGGCAGACAGACAGACAGACCGGGCAGGGTCGTCAGACAGACAGACAGACGGGAATGGGAGCTTATATGACTACTTATATTAATTAAATGAGATGCTCCCCACCAGGGACTGGGTGAAGCCGGGCCGGGTCAGACAGACAGACAGATAGACAGACAGATAGTCGGGAACGGGGGCTTATATGACTACTTATATTAATTAAATGAGATGCTCCCCACCAGGAGCTGGGCGAAGCCAGGATGGGTCAGACAGACAGACAGACAAACAAGCAGACAGACAGATAGAAAGATAGATAGAAAGATAGATAGAAAGATAGATAGATAGATAGATAGATAGATAGATAGATAGATAGATAGATAGATAGATAGATAGATAGATAGATTCCCGCCAGGGATTGGGCGAAGCCGGGCCGGGTCAGCTAGTAACTTATAAAGTTCAAAACAATGTTTTCCTGTAGTGAATTTGAATAACGAAGACACAAACAATAGATTGCACGATTTATTGCGTGGCAGATTTCGCTGCATCTCGTCAGGTAACATACTGCAGAAATCACACAACTTACGTGAATTAACTAGATAAATCCTTCAAGTTGAAATATACACATATTCGCACAGTAATGTCACTTATCTACCATGGTAATTTTAAGCTGACTAACATGTCTTTTTGTTTACACAATTCTGGCTTGCGTTGATAGATCATAATTGCTTCTGCAAATTTTAACAAGCGAGTATTTTGTGTGTTAAACAACACGCGAAATGCAGTGTGTCTGTCCACAACATGGCCACTGTCGACAATGTGCCTACCGATTGAAGACGCCGGGAGCTTCCGGTGTGTCGGCCCCATGAGGCTAGCATTTCCTGTGTGTTGTATCTTGTTGACCCATTGAGGTATGTGTTCTGACACCCGTTTGTTAAGCTGTCTCTCTGTTCTACCAATGTAAATGGCCTGGCATCTACATGTGAATTGGTAAATACAATTGTTTGCGGCGTACAGAGGAACAGGCTCTTTGACTGCTGGTGTAGGAATCGGTACGGTTTTGTATCTAATGACTGGAGTTGCCGCACAGAATGTTCGACCTACTGCTGTAGTAAGCCGGTCTTGTAGACGTTGCATTACGTCATCCCCTCGAAAGGTTAGCTGGATGAATACCTTGAGTTTAGGGACTGTAGTTACGTCTGCTTTGGGTTTGGGCTGTTGGCAGTGGCGCTTTATAAATCCTGTGGAGTACCCATTCAGGTTTAAGACCTTCAGAGTTTCAAATTCCTCTGTCAGTGTGTCCTGGATGCATATCTTTCTAGCACGGTCAAACAAGGTCCGTACTAAGCCCCGTTTGTACTGGACAGGTGTGAAGCTCTGAAAATTTAGGTATTGGCCAGTCCATGTTCCTTTGCGATACACCGATCTTTGAATTGTGCCGTCTGCTCTACGTCTCATTAGAATATCTAGGAACGGTAACGCTTCGTGGTGTTCGTGTTCCATAGATAGAGAGATGTTTTTATGCGTCATGTTCATTATGGCCTGAAACGATGTTGCTTGTAGCTCGTCTGTGGTGATAATTAGTATATCGTCCACATAACGACGGTAAAAGGCCAAGTTGTTGATGTCTGAGGATCTCTTTTCTTCTAAATGTGCCATGAAGATGTCCGCTAGAATAGGACCAAGAGGACTCCCCATGGCCACTCCGTCAATTTGGCGGTATGACTTAGAAAATTGAGTTGTATGTTGGCGGTACATAGTAGTAGTAGCCTCTCCAGAATAGGTGTTGGTATGCCTAATTTTAGTTGTTTGTCTTCAATGCGTTCCCTTATTATTTTCACTGTCTCCTCTAATGGAACGTTAGTGAATAGGGAGGCTATATCCATGGATGCCATGTGTTTGTTATTTATGTCCATAGTATCCAATAATTCCACCAGTTGGAATGTATCTCTGAGTATTTTTGGAACGAAGGACTGTCGTACTGGCTTTAACATTTCGGCTAGCCATCTCGCCATTCGGTGTTGTGCAGAGTTAACCATGGACAGGATAGGTCTTAGCGGGATACCGGGCTTGTGAAGTTTGGGTAGACCGTACATCTGAGGAGTGTGCGAGCCACGTGGTGTGAGCGTTTTTTTTTGCAGTGGCCTCACTGATGAATCCTGCATTCACAAGTGACTGGATCTCTTTCCTCATTATAGCATCCAGGTCCTCCGACTTGTTTACTTTTTGATCTATCCTGAATTTGGATTCCTCTGACAATATTACATCCATTTTTCTCTGGTAGTCTGATATGTCCATCAGTACTGCACCACTCCCTTTGTCAGGTTTCAATATTACAAGGGTTTTGTTAGCCTTTAACGCTTTTAAGGTAGTAAGGTGTTCGTTGGTCAGCGGACATGTCTGTTTAGAGGGTGTTGTGCGATACTGGTGTTCTAAATCTACCAGTTTGGCCTTCAGCCACCCGACCGACTCAGCAGAGGTAGGTGATAACTTGGAGACTTGATCAAACAACATTTCAAACTGTGCTTGCGACCCAACACGGTTGATGTGTTTAGGCTTTATGCATAATTTTAATCTGTATGCAAGGGCCTCCGTTTCAATGTTGTTGAGTATGTACGAC
The DNA here is from genome assembly GCA_963921405.1 of Cepaea hortensis. Taxonomy (NCBI): domain Eukaryota; kingdom Metazoa; phylum Mollusca; class Gastropoda; order Stylommatophora; family Helicidae; genus Cepaea; species Cepaea hortensis. The sequence continues at coordinate 45,447,883 of OY992892.1, read as the reverse complement.
GATAAGTTCCTCACATACTTCTCTGGGTTGTCTAGTACTGACGTTGTTACCTTTTCAGTGCTCAGTGATTTGTTGAGGCGAGCATTCTCTGTGATTTTCACCTTGTACACAGTTTCTGTGCAGAATTTAGTGAACTTCAAGTAGCCATACAAGCTCAATTCTTGGGTGACGTAGTAGGCAGAACTGTGTGTGCGCTTCAAGTTGGCCAGCTTGGACTGGGTTTCTTCTATCCGGTTTTTTGTCAGTCGTCTCAGGTTTTTTCTTGTCGGACATATTCTGTCGGCCCTCAGAGATCTGAAATACCGGTGAGGAAATATCCCCGTCCTTAGGCATTCCTCGAGAGACACTGCATTTTGCATGTTGTTTAACACACAAAATACTCGCTTGTTAAAATTTGCAGAAGCAATTATGATCTATCAATGCAAGCCAGAATTGTGTAAACAGGAAGACATGTTAGTCAGCTTAAAATTACCGTGGTAGATAATTGACATTACTGTGCGAATATGTGTATATTTCAACTTGAAGGATTTATCTAGTTAATTCACGTAAGTTGTGTGATTTCTGCAGTATGTACCTGACGAGATGCAGCGAAATATGCCAGGCAATAAATCATGCAATTTATTGTTTGTGTCTTCGTTATTCAAACTTATAAAGTGTATCTATTAACTGCAAAAATATATGCCAATATAGAATGAGACGTGAAAATAATCGATTCCATAATATTTAAAAGTGTAAAGTAAAGGAGCCCTTTTACATGCTTTGAGGCATACTGGACATTCGGCACTTGAGGGGTGTCAAGGACTAAGTAAGGAATCCTTTTACACACTTTTAAGGTAGCAGGAATGATTATGATTTTAAAATTGAGTATTTACTAATAAGACCACAACAGATAGATAGGTCTTGAAAAACCAAATCTAATGGTACCGCAATGATGCCTTATGTCAATTCTAAGTGGAGATATTCAAATTTTTTTGTGAAGGTGTATCTGGATAAGATATTGACATGATTACCCTAATTTCAGGACTCTAAAGTGTGTCCATTTTATCTCCACATCTGGTCCATGTGAGATTGTCTCAAACGAGTCACAGACGGATATGAAAACTGATTTCAATATGTTCCATCATGTTAAATGATTTTAAAAAATAGTACTAGTATACAAATAAATTATTAATAATCTTTAAACTTGTATTCTCTTTAACTTTAGAAGTTCGAATAGCACGTTTGAGCGTTAAAAGTTTCCATGGCTGGCTGTCGCCATCTTGGAGTTCCATTCAAATATCTCGCAGACATAATATTTTCTCCCATTGGGGACACAATGGAACAGGCCGGGGTGACACGGTATATCACTTATGTTTTCAGTTCGGGTTGCAGCACGAACGAATAATGAATTCCCTACTTTAAGGTGTATTGGGCATACCCCAGGTATGATGTGGTCAATATCACATCAACTGCCTTTACTTGTCATGATATTCCTAGTTCCCAGTGTAGGCGGGGGTCAACCTGTGTCAATTTTAAAACTCTGCCTCGATATAAATTTGAACTCATGAACACAGGGCAGGCTCGCCTTCTAGCGACTACATATCAATATAATGCTTACATATAAATAGATTATTAAGCGCATCTTTTTTTTTTTTTTTTTAGCATATCCTTTTACAGGACTTAGCTGTCAACACCAGCATCTTTCAGCTGTATGTTGATCTCTTGGCAAGATTACGCTCAGTAGTTTGCCATTGCTTTCTGAGCGGCCGGCTCACATACCCCTTAAGTTACCGATGCGATTCGAACCAATGCTGATTTGAACCGTCATCACGCTACCTGGCGAGAGTATACGAGATTACGGAGAAAAGTCATAACCTCTAAGCCACGAAGCCGGCATTAAGCGCATCACATTACTCAAATTTTAATAATACCATCTAAACAGACGGTGTCACCATAAAAATATAATTATTGATTGTGCTTAATTTGTTATGCATTAATTAATTATTCATTCAGATTGATAAATTAAAATATGTTCAGGTAGCTATGACAAAAGTATCGGATCGAAAAGAGACAGAACAATAGAAATTATGCTGAAAGGACTGAGATGGTGGCATGGAGGAATATAATATATATCATAGGCAGAAATGATTGAGAGAACACAACACACCAAGAACCGAGATCTGTGGAGAGACATGAAGGCCTAAGCCACTTGGCAGAGCACTTGATGATGATAAAAGTAGCTAGCATGGCGGTGGACAGTTGTGCTGTGGTTGTGACCGTAACCTTTTTTCGTGCAGGAGATGGATATTTTCATCGCAAACGACTAGGCATACGAGGTGGGGTAAGGCTTAAGTGTGACCGTCTGGGCCTCAGGAATACCCGTATTCTATATTGGAACTGTGCCAGCGTAAAACAACGGGGCCCTATTCTAGAAAACCTGGTATACAGAAACGACATTGTAGCGCTGCAGGATACGAGACTGGGTGATCAGTTACTCCAAATTGCTGGCTTCCAATGTTTCTAAACAGGTGACATCTGGGAATAGCGGTTCTTGTTCGCGAAAGCTTTGTGGCCTCACAGCTAGACATGTACAGTTGGGACAATGATGACATACAAATACAGGCGGTTAGAGTTCAATCCGGTCTACCATTCGTGTTGGTTAATGTTTATGCCCGTAATGCGTGCATGGATTCCCAGAAGTGGCAGTGCTTAAGTGACACTTTAGGTCACAAGAGAAATGTTATTTTCTGTGGCGAATTCAACGCTAAAGGCAGATCATGGGGAAACATTTCCTACAACACACAGGGGGAGGAGCTCAAGACTGCACTTTAAACCATTGACCTGGTTTGTATCAACAGTGGCTGTGTCACCAGGACAGCAAGCCGCCCAGGTGATGAGGATAGTGCTATTGATCTGGCGCTGGTTTCGCCTTCACTCACTATAGTCTGTAGATGAGGTGTCCTAGGACACCACGGCAGCGACCACACCCTTGCAGCATATTGGTGGAGAAAGGCAGAATCACGCAGCACAAGTCAATGGTCAAGACTTTCCAGTATGACAGTACAGGGCAAGATTTGGTGAGTGAAATAAGGCACAACATTTGCAGGAAGCCTCAGGGCAGGAAAAAAAAAGCTGGGAGCAGCCACCTTGGTGGAATTTTGAGGTGGAGAAGGTCTGGGTGGATAAGCGCAGTGCTGTAAGGAAATGGCAAAACGCCAAGAAGAACAGAGTTGCCCATTCCAGTCCCTGCATGCACTTAGAAAGAAAGATGCACGCAAAAGTAAGCTATTTCAAAATACTTGTTAAGGAGGTTAAAAGTGAAAAATGGGCAGAGGTAAGTCAAAGAGTAAGCACAGACAAGTCACTGAAATTGTTCTGGCGACTACATAAAAGCATGAGTGGGGTAGTCAAGAATAAGAGAATCTCTGACTTCCAAGGTGCTGACCTCATCTGGCAGAGGACTGACAAGAACAAGGGCAAAGCCCTCTTCGAACTCTATCTAGAGCAGAGCAACTAGACAAACACGAGAGGCCGAAACCTTGCCAGGGAGGTCACCTCAGACAGGTACAAGGCCCAGAACATTTTGGATGAAGGCACAGTGACAGTGAAAGAAATCAGGGCTGTGCTTCGACGATCAAACAACAGTCCTCCAAGGCCAGATGGCATAAGATATGACGATATCAATAGGTGTACCGACAACGAGCTAGAGAAACTAGCAGACATACAACAACAGTATAGAAAGTGCTAGCATCAAGGAGGAGTGGTTACACAGCTATCCGATTCCCTTGCCGAAGCCTGGTAAAGACCACACAAAACTTCAGGGATATCAAGTAATAACCATGCAGAATACTGGAGAAGTTAAGTGCTACAAAAATATCAAGCTAGTTAGAGAGGCAAGGTCTTTTCCCACCTACCCTGGGAGGGTGCCGTCCAAAAAGAGAAACCTGGACCAATGCAGCAGTTTTTGTCCATGATGTCTATGAAGGTTTCCACTCAGGCATTAAAACCTTTAATGCAGTGATTGATCTTGAGGATGCGCACAACAGAGAACCATTGGATTTTTTAATGTTTCAGCTTCTTGAACTCAAGATAAGTCCTTTCCTCCTGAGTTGGATCGCTGCAGCCCTCTTCCAAAGGAAAGCAGTTTTTAGATGTGGCAGTTGGACTTCGGAACCAACAACAATATATCCTGGCCTACCACAGGGATCACCATTATCTTCGGTCTTTTCAACGCCTACACTGTGAGAATCACCAGCGAGCAGATCACGGGACCGGGGAGGACATTGTCATATGCCTCGATGTTTTAGTGTATCGTCAGGGTAAGGATAGAGATCAGGTTGCTGTGGAACTAAAAACCGAACTCAATCGCATAAGAACTTGGTGTGTTGAAGCTGGGGCAATGGCCAACTCAACAAAGGCAACAGTGACATGGTTCTCCTTGAATAATCATATTGTCAACACTCCAACACCAACTGTAAAGCTGTGTTCAGAGACTGTGGTAAGAACACAGGCAATGAATTACCTGGGGATACGTTTTGATCAAAGCCTTGCTTATAATGAGCACATAGACCAGGTGACAACAAAGGCCAACCGGGGTTTGGCTGCGATGCGGGTGATGGCGGCAACAAACTGTGAGCAGCACCATCTATGTCTTTTATACGAGGGGCTGGTCATGTCTGTTCTTGAGTATGTGATAGCGATCCTGACTCTCAGCCATAAGCAGATAGAAAGGATGGAAAGGATACAGAACGAGGCTAAGCGCATTATTCTTGGATGTACAAGAGATACAGCATGCAGGGTGATGCGCTACCTTCTTGATTTTTCAACCATTGATAACAGAATACAAATTTGCAGAACATGTGCCTACCTCAGAGTTAATGCAAACACACGACATCCACAGCATAGTGAAATTAGGAAGGTGAAGGGCAGCAGGTTAAAAAGAAGAAGGTGGTCAAGCCGAAGACATTCTTCAACAGGTGTGTTCACTTGAGGACTTAGAACACAGTGAGGAGTGGGTACAAGTGCCAACAGATTTCTGTACATTTCTTTCAGTCTGCATCCAACTAGAAAGAAAATGCAGACAAGAAAATCCGGCTGCTGTGGAGGCGGAAGTACAAGCGTTGATTTTCAAGAATTCGTTAGACGGTGATGCTGTCATTTACACAAATGGGTTGGTCGTCTGACATGCGAGAAGCTCATGGGCCTTTGCGGCTCAGGCCGGAGGGAGAATTGTGAAGGAGGACTCTGGTGCTTTTGTTGAGACCACAAGTAACCTGACTATGGAAGTCATGGCAGTAAGTAAAGCAATAACATAGCTTGAGACACAGACATTCACTAGGGCATGTTTTCTTAGCGACTCAATGAGCATGCTCAAGAGGATAGAGATGGGGTGGATCCGAAGAGAGTGGTTGCTGTCTCTGCTGGCAAAGATTAGTTTCATCTTTGTGCCAGGGCATGCGGGAGTACAAGGAAATTAGCGGGCTGACAAGCTCGGAGGTAAGGCTACTGTGGAGGGCGGACGTGCCATGGACCAGGCTGACATGAATGATTCTGAATGCTCTACGAAAAGTAAGACTTTTGCGAGAACCAAGTGATGCTTGTGAATCTACAACCATGGTCAGTCTACGAGAACAGCAAATTAAAAGAGGTGTGGCCAAACAAAAACACTATGCAGGAAGCCAAAGAAGATTGATTAACCAACACAGAACTGGTGTCGTTAGCCGCTACACGATGCGGGATTTACTGAGGAGGGGATCCCGGCACTTATGGACTGAATGGTTGAATGGTTCGATGTGCGATGATGATCGTCGACTAACTAACGTAGCTAGCATATTATTATTATCATTATTATTATTATTATTGGTCGTCAGCACTGTAAGCATTGATGATATATCGTGAAAAAATCAACAGCTTCGTTAAAAGTAATATTAGTAACTGATTAGATTGAAACTTTGTAACTTAAGTAAAACCGAATGATCCGAATGACCACAATGGTGACTTATAACTTAGTCTTAGACGTAGATTATAAAAATACTAAGATAGAAGTTAGAACACAGATTTTAAATCAGTTATAACTTAGTCTTAGACGTAGATTATAAAAATACTAAGATAGAACACAGATTTTAAAAACAAAACGCAAACATGACTAAAAGCAAATAACCATGGCGAATGTTTTCATTATGAACAAATACTAACTAGATGGGTATTCAAACACACAAATCACAACATAATTTATACTTATACCTGTTTTTATTTCCTCCCGCCATCTTTGAATAACTCTCTTGAATTTAGGATTTGAACTTGTAGTAACTTCCCTTATTTGCAAAAACGAATATCATAGAAGTCGCTTAAAAGTCGACAGGGTCGACTTCATTGCACCGGGTGTTATCCCATATGGCTCGGTCTCTTTCCGCAGCGCGGAAAGCGTCGCACAAAGCACGAACTCCGTAGCTCTAGCGACGACCCACAGGAGTCTCCGAAAATTTTAACTCGTGAACCGAAGATCGCGGCCCGGAATCGAACCCACAACCTTCGGAGCCCGAGTTAAACGGCTTGACCACTTCGCCACGAAGACTCCCACTTCGGAACGAATATCATGTAGCAAAGTGGTTCTCGCCGTTCTCCCTGGTCGAGAGGTTAGCAGCTTTCTCCGTAATTCCGAATACTCTCGTGGTTGACGTGAGTGCACGAGAATTGGAAGCGGTTCGAGACGCGTCAGTAACTTATGAGAGTATGGAGCCGGTCGCTCAGAAAGTCGTGGCGTGTTGATGAGCGTAATCTTAGCCTAGGAATCAACATACAGCTGAAAGATGCTGATGGAAACGCGGGGCGGGGGGGGGGGGGGGGGGGGGGTTCAACCTTTTTGACCCATGTACCCCTTCACCATATGTTCAGAATGTCATCCCCCCCTCCCCTTTCGTATTTCTTCCCTATAAATTCCCCCCTACCCTCGCCCCTACATAGTATACGTAAAACTGGAAGCTAAATTTAATAACACATACCAGAACAATTCTAGACGCCTACATAACACGTGCTTTGCGGGTCTACTTACTTTATAAAACGAATTTCTGAAGGGCGAGAAGTATGGAGGGAAAAACAATATCAAGTAATCGGTTCTTGTATTCATGCGATCTTAATAATTAAATAATTAATACTTTTAATCCCCCCTCCCCACTTGGAAACCCTAAATCCCTCCGGGGGAGGGGGGGGGGGTCCCCACCGGTTGAGAACCACTGATGTAGAATGTTGTGGGTAAAACGTCTCTCTCATCACGGCCTGCTGAAAAGATTCTCGATCCTTGCCAGTCTGACTGCCTCGTGCATTTTCATTACCACGTGCTAGTTTATACCTGTCGATATTTTTTTTTTTTTTTTGGTTCAGGAACATTACCGCTCATTACTGTTCTTTCCAAACCACTTACTTTTACGTTAAATATGGCAAAATAACTCATTTTAAAAACATGATGCCGTTTTGAGCCAGTATTGTTCCTACACTACGATCCACCGTATTCTAAGAATGTTCTAGTATCATTTAAGTTCCAAATACCCGATGTTCTTCTATACTGATTGTGAAATGGTCCGTGACTCACATGGGTATATTGCCAAAATAAAACGCATGTTCTCTAAAAGTTTAATTTATTTGCTGGTACCGTGTCATCGGCTCATGATACAGCATGGAAACCATTCACCCATAATCTTTCATGTCGTGTCCCCCGAGACTCTCCACTTCTTTCGTTCAGCGTGAATTCTCATTCCCCGGTAAGAGACGAAGCTTTTACCACAAACGCGATGCCCAGCCCGATCGTTCGGCTGAAGCCATGGTCGGTTGGACGGATAGGGTCGTCAACATGTGGTCACCGATGGATCCTTGATGTTTCCAAACGCCCCCCCCCCCCCCCATCCTTTCGGAAGATCCAAGGGGCAAATACTTGTACTTTGACTTGACGCGACAAGGACATTATACAGCATTAGGGGTTGTCAGCCCGGTCTACTGTCGGCCCCACCGGTTCACCGATGGAGCGGGAATGGGAATTGCGGTAATGACTCGTTCGCCCCAGAGCCAGCCTAAATGACCTAAACTAATGAAACCGGCATCTGTGGCTTAGGGGTTTGTGAACTCAGTTTCACAATTCATCGTCATAGTCTCGGGTTGTGTTTGCATGTTGCGCCCGCTCGCTTTGAACTTCAGCGTAGTCAATACATGCTATTTATAGTAGTGATGGACTGAATTTTGCGTGTGGATTAGCTTTCCTTATTAACAGTGTCCCTCGCCATCAGGGGAACTTCCTCCGACTTCAGAGGCACTTGTAATTTACGTCCCCAATCAAGGACGACAGGTCAACGTTTTAGTCCAGCTGTACGGTGTATGGGTTGAACCGCTTACCTCGGCATCAGCACACTGGATGTTTAAGAACATGCGTTCTTACCCATTCAGCCATGCAGACCTGCAGTTGAGGGCTTTAAACCACATGCTCGTGCGATCTGGAAGCAGACCGTCTTGCGTTGATTTAGATGGTATGAATGTCGGTCGTTTAGAAAGCAATAGCAAGCTATTAAACGTAAAAATAGCATAGTAAATCACAACGTCTTTCTCCGTAATCACGTATATTCTCGTGAGTAACGCAGCTGCGCGAGAATCGGCAGCGGTTCGCACCGCGATGGTAACTTACGGGGGTATGTGAGCCGGTCGCTCAGAAAGCAATGGAAAACTACTGAGCGTAATCTTGCCTAGTACAGCAACAGCAGCTGAAAAAATTCTGGTGTTGACTGCAACGTCCTGAAAGGGATATGCAACATACAAAAAAAAATCACTCGTGAACCGAAAGACATAGTCCGGAATTGAACCCTCAACCTACGGGTCGCTAGGCTGACGGCTTGACCACTTCGCCACGGGGCCTCCCGAAAGTCAGACTGCCCAGAATCTTCTCTCTTGGTCTCCCCCCTCCCCCCCCCGCCCCTCCTTCCTTTCAACGTTCCCTTTGTCACGACGTGCTCCAACTTCCCATGACATACCCAAAGAATGTGGATTGTCCACTTCTGATGCGAGTGACCAGTTTTCTTTAAGTGTTGACATCTGTCAATATACTTTAGATACTCCATTTATCCGTCACCGGTATTCTCATTATTCTTCTATAAACCACACCTCTGCAGCTTTCACAAAGTTTTCACTGTCTGTCTGTCTGTCTGTCTGTCTGTCTGTCTGTCTGTCTGTCTGTCTGTCTGTCTGTCTGTCTGTCTGTCTGTCTGTCTGTCTGTCTGTCTGTCTGTCTGTCTGTCTGTCCGTCCGTCCGTCCGTCCGTCCGTCCGTCCGTCCGTCCGTCCGTCCGTCCGTCCGTCCGTCCGTCCGTCCGTCCGTCCGTCCGTCCGTCCGTCCGTCCGTCCGTCCGTCCGTCCGTCCGTCCGTCCGTCCGTCCGTCCGTCCGTCCGTCCGTCCGTCCGTCCGTCCGTCCGTCCGTCCGTCTGTCTGTCTGTCTGTCTGTCTGTCTGTCTGTCTGTCTGTCTGTCTGCCTATTTATCTATCCATCACTCCCTTACTCCCTCCAACCTTTCCTCCGTCAGTCCGTCCGTCCGTCGACACATTCATTTGACAATGTTTTTTCCTATGTGAATGTAACATGCAAAATAGTTAATTGATGTACGAAAGATGAGCGATTGCAAGGGCCGAATGTAAGACGGGCCTGTGTGCCCAATTTGTGACCCTTTGAAAATAAAGTTCGTCCGTTTGCCATTTTGTTACCCGAAAGGGGGTGCTATTTACAATTTATTCAACAAACGTCCTTACAAACAATAAAAACCGTGGATTAATTTGAATACGTGAGCTGTTGTCGAACCCGTTTAGTTAAAAATAACTCATTCACTCCCGAGCGTGTCGACAGTCAAGTAGGAAAATAGGTAGACTGCAGCAGCCGGAGTGTCTAAACCAACCGGAGGCAGAAAATTTACCTTAACGAGATACATTTAAAGGTAAAGTCAATTGTTTTTTTGTTTGTTTGTTTGTTTTGTTTGTTTGATTGTTTGTTTGTTTGTTTGTTTGTTTGTTTGTTTGATTGTTTGTTTGTTTGTTTTTTGCGCTCGCTCGCTGTGAACTCAAGCGTAGTTCAATACACACTATTTATAGTAGTGGTGTACTGAATTTTAAGTGTGGGGTATCTTCCACTGCCGGTCTCTCTGGCTGAGGGGTTACAACACTTTCTCCGTAATCCCGTTTATCACGCAGAGTCTCGTAGCGGGAGAGAACTGGGAGCGGTTCGACCCCCGCTGGTGACTTGCGGGATACTGAGCCGGCCGCTCAGAAAGCAATGGCAAACTACTGAACGTAATCTTGCCAAGAAATCAAACTAATTTATAAGTTGGGAGAAATGTTCTACATATGCGTGACTTTTATATATGTATAACTGAAACTGCATTTTTATACATTTATTTATTGATTTCTGTTTTCTATTTTTCTCACGGGGGAGGGGGTGCGAGAACATACTAAATACTTTTGTAGGGGGTGCGAGAACATATTAAAAGTTTTCTAGGGGTGCAGGACATAGAAAAGGTTGGGAACCTCTGGTCTAGTGTCATCCCCAGGAATCTTGCATTGTTTGTTCTCTTTATATTCTTCCCTTGGATCTTGGTGTCCCCGTCCGTGTAGTTTCGTGTTCTCTTCGCGTTGAATATCATACTTACCGTTTTGTCTGTATTTATCTGGAATTCCCATTTCCCATCAATTTAGCAATTCTGTTTATTTGCCTTTGTAGTCGGTCTCTTTGCCGACTGCGCCTGCCTTTTCTTTGTCTGTGACCGCTGTTGTTGGGATTTTTGGTATAGATACCTTGCTCTTTGTATTGTTTCTTTTTATTGGGTTTATTTGTTTCCATAGGTCTCCCTGGCATAGGTGTTAACGTCTTTCTCCGTAATCCTGTATATCCACGCGAGGAACGTACCTGCGCGAGAATCGTGGGCGGTTCTCGCTGCGTTGGTAACTTATGGGGTATGTGAGCCGGTCGCTCAGAAAGTAATGGCAAACAACTGAGCGTAATCTTGCCAAGAAATCAACAATCAGCCGAAAGATGCTAATGTTGACAGCGATGTCCTGTAAAGGATATGCGAAAAAAAAAATTCTTCTTCTTTGGGAGTCTCCGTGGCGAAGTAATAAAGCCATCGGCTTTATTCTCTGAAGGTCTTGGGTTCGAGTCCGGCCTACGTCTTTCGGTTCACGAGTGCAGTTTTCTCGGAGACGTCTGCGGGTCGCCGCTGGAGCTACGGAGTTCGTGCTTTGTGCGACGCTTTCGGCAGGCCGCCCTGTGGAAAGAGACAGAGCCATATGGGATAAAACCCGGTGCAATGACGTCGATCTTCTCGACTTTTAAGACTGTTTCTTTCAGCCGATGGAATACAGCTCAGGCAGACATGTGTTTGTAACGGAAAAATGAGTATGCATCGGCAAAGTGAAATGGGCATATGCTGGGTGGAGTGGCTAGCATCGCTAGACATATCTCCCTGTCTGGCAACACACTTAGTCGATCTGTCTACTACAGAGGTTCTCAACCGGTGGGGAATTCCCCCCCCCCACCCGAGGGGAATTTTGGGGAAGATTATTTCAAGATCGCGTTAATACAAGAACCGATTATTTGATCTTGTTTTTACCTTCATACTTTACGGTTCTGCACGTCTCACCCTTCTAAAATTCATTTTATAAAGTAAGTAGACCAACAAATCACGTTTTATGTGGACGTCTAGACTTGTTTTAGTATGTGATTCCATTATTACGTATACTGTGTAGGGGCGGGAGGAGGGATTTTTAGGTAGGAAATACGAAAGGGAGGGTGGGGGGGGGGGGGAAATGACGTTCTGAAAATATAGTGAAAGGGGGGGAGGCACGGGCCAAAATTTTAGGTAGGAAATACGAAAAAGGGGGGGGGGATGACGTTCTGAAAATATGGTGAACGGGGGCACGGGCCAAAAAAAGGTTGAGAATTACTGGTCTACTAGCTTGTTGGTGCCTTCTAAGACAAAGTTTGTGGATGCGGCCTTAAACGAATTTTGCACCTCGTTGTCATTTGGAAACCTATGACCACGCAAATGTTCTTTTAAGGATCCACAAAATAACGTCCTATGGCCTGTGACCCCAAATCTGTACTGTATGCTGGATGTTTCAAGACCTTAGGTTTCAAAGAACGTATTGTATCCACTGCATGCAGTGCAGTATGGGGTGGGCATACAGCAACACTACTCCTTTTGAGAAAAGTCTCCAGCGTTTCGATATTATCACGGGCTTCAGTGTGGTCACTAGCATGTCACTGTATCGAGTAGCAGCCACAGTTTCTCCCCTTTCCTGGAAATGCGCCAAAATAGGGCCCCTGATATCCCAAAAGATGGTCATAGTAACTTATCCAACGGATTCCTGCGTCTTGAATATTTTCTTAACTGGTGTTTGTAATGTTTAAATTGTCTCCATACTGAACCATCATTCTTCTGTAGATTTCGTAAGGTTTCAGACCATCAAACCACAACAAACAAACAAACAAAAACCAATAATGTCTCGCTGTCCTTCTGTGGTGCAAGTCGATATTTTTTTTTTGTTCTTAGCATATCCTTTACAGGACTTAGCTGTCAACACCAGCATCTTTCAGCTGTATGTTGATCTCTTGGCAAGATTACGCTCAGTAGTTTGCCATTGCTTTCTGAGCGGCCGTCTCAGTATCCCGCAAGTCACGAGCGGGGGTCGAACCGCCTCAGCTCTCGCTCCGCTACGAGACTCTGCGTGATAAACGGGATTACAGAGAGAAAGTGTTGTAACCCCACAGCCAGAGAGACCGGCAAGTCGATATTGGGGGAAACTATTCTATAATCGCTATTGCGCATTCGCAAACTGTTCGATCTTCACGACCCATACATGAGGTATTGCGTAAACGCCAGTTTGTGTCCTTAAATAAGATTTCCTGTTGTCAATACTCGTCCAAGCACTTTATAATAATGTTCCTGTTGCTTAATTACTTTTGTTCGCGCGCGCTCACCTCTCTCTGTCTCTGTCTCTGGCTGTCTGTCTGTCTGTCTCTCTCTCTCTCTCTCTCTCTCTCTCTGTCTCTCTCTCTCTCTGTCTGTCTCTCTCTGTCTCTCTCTCTCCCTCCCTCTCTTTCTTGATCTCTTTCTCTCTCTCTTTCTCTTTTTCTCTCTCGCTCTCCTTCTCTCTCCCTTTCTATCTCTATTTCTCTCTCTTTCTCTCTCTCTCTGTCTCTCTCTGTGCGTGTGCGTGCGCGGGCGCGGGTGCAGGGGCGAGAGCATATGCGCGTGTGCGCGTGCGCGTGCGTGTGCATGTGCGTGTGTTTGTGTATAAAGAAACATGTCCAGAACAAGAACCTTACATGTGTCCGTTGTGTGGCGGAGTCATCATATTTCATCATCCTGATTGCAGTTTGTGACTTCGTTAGCGGACGCCGACTGCAGGTGCAGAACCCGTGTCCGAACGCGCTAATGTAGTTATAAGTGTAACACCATATCAACTATTCTATCGCTCCCGTCACCTGTTAACCTCGTATTAAGTAAAATATTTGTTTTTAAAATTCCATTTGGGACGCAGAGGTGTTTCCAAGGCACCAGGGCCGGGTTATATACTGGCCAAGACCTATTGACGCGTCCTCGTCGAGCGTCCTGGGCAACAGGTCCCTTCGGGGTCCTGGCTAAAGTCAGTAGGATCGCCGATTCCTCCGAAGTAGGAGAGTATCTGCCTGTACGGCGAGGAACCACCAGTCTGCACACCAATAAGCCAGACATGGGACAACGGATACTCACGCAAACCTCAGGTCTTATATGACATCACACTGATGTTGGACAACAGGATGCCTTCATCCGAAATACAGGACTTCGCGTTGGAGCTCAAGCCAACGATCACAAGCAAGCAAGCAAGCAAATTCCGTTTCACGACACGATACTACTTGGTATAGGGTGTATTTTTAATGACTGTGGGGTTTTTGAAAATATTGCCTTTCCAAGTTTTGTATTCACCCTCTGTGGAGTTCATGCAACATAAAAAATGTTGCATGTCCTTCACAGGACGTAGCAGTGAACCCCAGCATTTTCCCTGTTCGTGATTCCTGGGCAAATTTTACGTTCAGTAGTTTACCATTGCTTTTTGAACGACCGACTCTTATACCTTTTCAAGAAAAAACCAGCACCGCTGTGTTTCGAGCCCGGGTATACGGGTTCACAAACCACGTTCGCAAGCCCTTAGCCACAGAGACGGTGCAACATAAAAGGTAAATACAAAACTTGGAACAGCAATATTTTCACAAACCCCACAGTCATTAAAATAATACACCCTGTAAATGGTGGTGGTCACATATTTTAAACTAAACGGCACTCGATGGGTGATGTCGTCAATACATGCCGGCCGCTTTTACTTTCCAAAAGAATTTCCTGGCACCAATTTTTAGGTTTGGTCGAATAGGGAGCCTAGATTACTGAAGCTATCCCCACCTCTAAGGGAATTGGAACCAGCAACTACCGTCCCTGCGGGTTAGCGTGCTACCCTCTGCGCTACAGTGGCTCCCTCCGACTACATACAGTTGGACTAAGTGGTGCACACACTATTTTACAACTCAGTCTACCAAGTTCAGACAGTGAATATTATCTCACCGTGGTGTGCCCGGAAACGAGAGAGCTGATCAGCTAGCTACGGAAGGAGCGATAAAAGGACAACCTGGTATACCTGCCTTATACCACTCACAGAAAGAAATCACATGAATCAGAAAGCCAACACCAGCACAAGACGATTACCATTTTATGGACAGACTAGAGAAAATTATTATGCTGTGCCTCAGAACAGATTTAATCGACCCCGCAACTATTTATAGAAAAGTTTCGGTGTTTCCCAGAAGTTAGTAGGTAGTTATTATTAGCCGTAGTTCCAACATCACGCCAGGGGTCACCCCATAAATGTTCCGTTTCTGTGCCAGCAACAAACACACAAAAAGCTCCACACTGTCCTACGTGAAAAGGGGAACAGACAGCAGTCCTGACAAAACAGACTGCGCGTACACACATACATGCATAAAGCCGATGCCATAATTCCAACATCAATAGTCCGCCACTATAATTACAGTTCATCGTGGATGATATTAGCAGTCACTAGAAAACCAGCAGTTGCACACACATTACTACCTAAAGCAAATCACTTTGTTCAACAACTGGCCAATTTGATTATTGCTCGCTGGACTTAAGGTCTAGTGGTTACACACACGCTTCACATGCCAGTGATCCGGAGTTTGTTTCCGGGTCCGATCAAAGATATGCACTACTGTCGAGCTCAAGCGAGAGCGAAACTCGAGTCTAGTGCTTCCACATTGACGTGGATAGGCCTTAGGTTCAAACCAGAATACGGATCAACCTGGATGCTGCCTCCCCCCCCCCTTCTCTCTCTCTCTCTCTCTCTCTCTCTCTCTCTCTCTCTATATATATATATATATATATATATATATATATATAGAGAGAGAGAGAGAGAGAGAGAGAGGAGGGAAGGCAGATAGAGAGGGGAGGGAGGGGGAAAGAAGGGGAGAGAGGGGGGAATGATTGGTTGGCCAAATGTAACCGACGTCTACATTGCGCGAGAAATTATCTTCTAGAACTCGGATCTATTTCATTTAAATATTGAGCACTACCCACTACTGGCAATGCTGATCGTATTCTGGTATGAACCTAAGGCCTATCCACGTCAATGTGGAAGCACTAGACTCGAGTTTCGCTCTCGTTTGAGCTCGTCATATATATATATATATATATATATATATATATATATATATATATATATATATATATATATATATATATTCTTCTTCTTCTTCTTCTTCTTCTTCTTCAGCTTTCCGAGCCATTGAGGTTCTTTGCTGCAAATACAATCCGTCTCCATTCGTCTCTCTGGTGGACCTTCTCTTGCCAGTCGTTGATTCCAAGTGCTTGTAGGTCTGTACATGTATTATCTCTCCACCGCCTTCTTGGTCTACCTCGGGGTCTACGGTCATTTATTTCCTGAGTGTAAGCGAGTTTTGTTTCCCTATTATCTTCCATTCTTTCTATATGCCCCAGCCATTGTAGTCTATTAGCCTTCATGATACCAGTGATTAGCGGGGACTTAAACAGATCATAAATGTCTTTGTTACTTCTTCTTTTCCACTCTCCACTTTGTGTATCCCTAATGGGTCCAAAGATGCGTCTTAAAATTTTGTTCTCAAAGGTTTGTAACAAGGCTTCGTCTCCTTTCGTTGTACTCCAGGTTTCAGAGCCATACAGCACAACTGGTCTGATCAGTGTTTTGTATATTGTGATTTTGGTGTTACGAGATAGCGCCTTTGATTTTAGTAGATGTTGTAGTGCATAGTATATCTTATTTCCAGAGTTCATTCTAGTTTGTATTTCTTCCCTTATGATGTTGGAGCAGTTGAAGATTGTACCCAGGTATTTGTATGTTTCCGTTCTTTTAATGGTCATATTATCTATTTGTATGTGGCCAGAGTTTTTAGCCATTCCGTCTCTTGAAATTACCATATATTCTGTCTTATCTTGGTTGATAACCAGCCCCATCTGTTGGGCTTTTTCCTTTAAATGAGTCAATATTTCCAATGTCTTTTGTTCACTTTGCCCTATAATATCTATATCATCTGCATAACCAAACAGCTTGGATCTCATCTCATCTCATCTCATCGTGTTCCTCTTGTACCTTGCGGTGTCGAGGTGAAGTATAAATTTCGTGAGAGTGCCCGGTTATGGGCTTCGTATATCGACATTCCCATGGATTCTGTTATTCCCTCCGTCCAACGTTTACGTGGTCGGCCTCAACCTCTGTTTCCATCTGGTCTGTACATCATTGCTTGTTGTGGCATGCTGTTGACTGGTAGCCTACTTGCATGGCCAAACCATTTGACTTGCTGCTTTCTAATAAAATCTACAGCAGCTTTAACCCCCACTTTAGTCCTGATTTCTTCATTTATGATCTTATCTCTTCTTGATACGCTGAGTATTCTTCTCAGGAACCTCATTTCTGTTGTTGTGATTTTTCTTTTCTCTTTTTCTGTCATTGTCCAGGTTTGGCATTGGTAGCACAGAGTTGGGCTAACGGGGCTATGGCTCACCATAGGGGATGGACTCCCTGTGGTCAGATTAGTGTCCTAAACCTGCGACTGGCCTAGCAAGCCGGCAGGGGATCTTCATACTGCTCGTAGAAAAACTAAGAAGCAGCTTGGATGTTCCTCCAATATCACATTCCTCCTTTATCTTCCTTACAACTTTCTCTAGAGCCAGATTGAAGAGTAGCGGCGATAGTGCATCACCCTGTTTCAAGCCAGATGTTATTTGGAAAGGGTCTGATTTCCTGCCTTTATATGTTACTATATTATAAGTATCTTCCATGCATAGTCTGGTCATGTTGATTAAGAGACTATTCCTATGGACACTATCATAAGCCTTTTTAAAATCCACAAAAATGTTATGGAGATCTCTTTTATATTCCCAATGTTTCTCGGCTATTTGTCGTAAGATACATATCTGATCTATTGTTGATCTGTTTTGTCTAAAACCCGCCTGGTAGTCACCTAATATGTCTTCTGAATATGGTTTTAGTCTATTTAGTAATACTGCGGATAGTATCTTATAGCTTGTGGACAGTAGTGATATTCCTCTATAATTTCCACATTGGAACTTGTCTCCTTACTTAAAGATAGGTATCAATAATGACTCTTTCCAGTCATGGGGTAATTCTTCTGTCCTCCAGATTTTTATTATTAGTTCGTATAGCTTTAGATGTAATGCATGGCCACCTGCCTTTATAAATTCAGCAGCAATTCCACCAGTCCCAGTTGCCTTATTGTTTTTAAGTCGTGTGATTACATATAGGATTTCTATGTAGGTTCTTCAATTTGTGGTTCGCATGTTAGAACCTCTTCCTGTGGGAAAATGTTACTTGGATCACAATTTAGTAATTCAATAAAACTAAACTACATATATATATATATATATATATATATATATATATATATATATATATATATATATATATATATATATATATATATATATATATATGTAGTTTAGTCAACGGATCAACATCACAGCACACGGGTGTAACCAATAAGTGCTCCGTTATACTCCTAACTCAAGCCTGAGTCCGGAGAATCTCAGCTTAGTGCACGAACTCCGTAGCACCGGCGAGGATCCTTAAATACTTTTGGTAGATTTTCAACTTGAAATTTTGCCGAGGCAGCGCCGTTAGGCTACTCATTTTCGATTTCCAACTACCAAGGTTTTTTTACGTGCGCAACAATACACACGGGCGTCCGATCTCACTACCCAGAGATCAGGGGAAATTTTGTTACTAGATGTCCACGTGAAACATCCCTTGTGTCGATTTGGCATAAAATAGCCTTATGTGTGTGTGTGTGTGGGGGGGGGGGGAAGGTGTGTGGGTCGGTGTGTGTGTGCGTGCGTGCGTGCGTTCTTGCTTATGAAAAACTTTGCCGACTGACTCGCGTGGACAATTATGCTTCTCCGCATATTGCGACATCTAACAGTAGCTGCATGTATCAGTTTGTGTGCTGACTCCCTACCGTGCCATGACATAAGACAGTGGAGAATGTCTTTCTGCCTTCCTCTATATCTCTCTTTCCACAAATCTTCAGATTTGTCACAACATGTTCCAGTTTCTATCTTCTCATAATGTGACCAAAACAAAAAATGAAGACTGCCTCTCTCTGATGTTTGTGATAAGTTGTCTGTGGTAAGATGTGTGTGCCTGCGTGTAGGGAGTCTCCGTGGCGAAGTGGTTAAGCCGTCTAACTCGGGCTTCGAAGGTTGTGGGTTCGATTCGCGTCCTTCGGTTCACGAGTGCATTTGTTTCGGAGACTCCTGAGGGTCGCCGTTGGAGCTACGGAGTTTGTGCTTTGTGTGATGCTTTCCGAGCTGCGGAAAGAGACTGAGCCATATGGTGTAAATCCCGGAGCAATGAAGTCGACCCTGTCGACTTTTAAGCGACATATCTGTGTCTGTGTGTGTACCAGACAATTGACCATTTGTGTAGCAGGTACTATTAGCACACCAGGCAACTCATCTGCCTGTGTTAGGCACTATGTAACATCATCATCACCAGCCACGCCGATAAGCGTGGGCAATCATGGTTCGCCATCTCACATGGTCACTAGTCTGGGATTAGCCCTGTGTTCTTGTCCCGATAATGGCATGTAGCCAGGCCATTCGGGAGTTTGTCTTTCCGCCTTCCCCTTGCTCTTTCTCCCATCAGGTTTACCAACTGTCACTAAGTCGTCGAGTTGATTTCACCGTATAACTTCCTAAACAAATATTGACTGTCTACATGTAATTTAATTGGACTGCCTACATGTAATTTCTCTGATTACGGTTCTATTAGCGCGAATGTTTTCCATCTTGACATTGGTTACTTTTGTCATAGCGAGACATATTCCAATCTGTAGGAAGCATCTTCTGTCTGATGTTATCATAGGGTGCAAGCCTGTTCTACTGCTAGAGGTGTACCCCGAGCGGCTAATGGCTAGAGTTCCCTCTAGATGAAGAGAATAAATTGGAATATTTGATTAAGCTGCCGTTGACCATTGCAGATGGTGAGGCTAGTTTGTTGGTGAGGCAGCTATCTCTATAAAGTACCTAACATCTCAGTGACATGACTATCGGCAGTTAAGAGGTGCCATATATAAAATCTCCCCTTGCTGCCTTGCTGGGTTCGTCTCTTTAGACAAGGCTAGCGGAGTTACACCGTAGACAAACAAGCGGAAGGCAAGAGAAAACTACGGTCTATCATCTCTAGTACATTGTGGTAGAGGTAACAAAAATAAAAGTTAGAAGACAAAATGGGATAAAAGAAGGATAAAATAGAAGTAAAATAACCATGGCAAGACAGAAGAATGATTGAAATAACAGAAAGAAATGATAAAAACAAGATGGACGTAAAAGAAAGACGAAAATAAAAAGATGGCATAGCAGACAGAGGAAATATGAGGAAGGTAGAGATTCAGATAGAAAAAAAGTTACATAAACGAGATCTATGGTAATAGTTACATAGATCGACGAGAAATTGTGACAATAGAAAGTAGAAATAAAAACTATGGAGATAACAAATAGGCAAAATGGTTGAAAGATGGATAAAAAAAGAAAAGACTTTAAAAAAAGGTGTAGATAATAGGCGATTTAGCAACAGACCGCCTTGCGTTGGTTTTGTATTAAATGGTATGGATGCTAGTCGTTCAGAAACTAATGGCAAACTACTGAACGTAAACTTGCCCAGGAATCACGAACAGCCAAAAAATGATAGGGCTGACTGCTACGTCCTGTAAAGGAAACGCTACTAACTTTTAAAAAAAAAAAAAACAGAAAGAGAGGATAGGAGATAGACGAGAAAGAGAAAGAGATAACAAAAGAAAGATGAACATAATAGAAAGTAGAAATGGAAAACAAAAAGACAGAGATGAAAGAACGAGAACATTTTAGATAGGTGGAGGAAACAATGGGAAAATAGAAGACAGATGGAGGTGTCAGGAAGATAAAATAGAAGACAGATGGTGGTGTCAGGAAGATCAAATAGAAGACAGATGGAGGTGTCAGGAAGAGAAAATAGAAGACAGATGGTGGTGTCAGGAAGAGAAAATAGAAGACAGATGGTGGTGTCGGGAAGATAAAATAGAAGACAGATGGAGGTGTCAGGAAGAGAAAATAGAAGACAGATGGTGGTGTCAGGAAGATAAAATAGAAGACAGATGGAGGTGTCAGGAAGAGAAAATAGAAGACAGATGTCAATAACAGAAATAGAAGATAGGAGATACATGGATATGGCGGAAAGAGAAAATAGAAGAAAGACAATCGAGAGAAAGGAAATAAAACGGCAATACAGAGTCAAGATAAAGCGAGCAATAAAAGGTCGGACGTAATAATAGAGTGAGAAGCCAAATGTGAAAGTTAGAGAGAACGACGGAGCAGTTATGGGAATAAAAGAAAGTACAATGATTATTGACACGAGTAACATTCAAGGCTACTGTAAACAATTAGACACCCACCCACCCTCTTGTACTTCAACAAACGACGCCGTTACGTCCTGCACGCTGATAGTTGACGTCTTGGTCAATAGTCAGAAATCTACCCCCGCATAAGTTGTACTCCAAAATAGTTCTGAGTTAATAAAAGTTCACACGTTATAATGATGAACTGAGTGTGGGGTCATTACAAGTCTGTGTCCCCCCGGCTAAGTCAGAAGTTTCCGGCGATACGTCTATAGTTTACTTGGACAATTTAATTCGTATTTATCACATAAAAGGACATCGTGAGTATTAATGTTTGTGCCATTCTTGTACTTTTTGTTACCGCGCTTTGTTTAGTTTATTTTATAGTTTAGTTAGTCGGAGGAGCAAATGGATCACCACGGTCTGGTAAGAATGAGGAGCGAGGTGTGACGAGGGGATTTGGCCGACGTTCGACGCTCAGAGGAAAGGCGAGACGAACATATAATCAGATTGCTACTGGAACTATTAGTGTTGGAACTCTTCGCTGGCTGCTGAGGATGGGGACGAAGCGCTTATGGGAACGTCCCGAATGCTGTGATGACGGTTCCTAAATCAATCAATCAATCAATCAATCAATCAATCAATCAATCAATCAATCAATAGTTTAGTTACAAGTAAATATGACCTTGCCGCCCTGACAGACGATATTTTGTTATATTGTGCTTCAAAAAGGTATAACAGCTAAATCCCATTCATTACGATAGCGGATGTTTCTAATCAAATCAATTTGTGCTGTAAATGTAACGGCACTTATACTATTTTATTAAAACCCAATGCAAGGTGGTCTGCTTTCAAAACACCGCTGCTAATAGTGTCCATCGCCATCAGGGGAACTCCCTCCTACTTCAGAGGTACTTGTAATTTACGTCCCCAAGTCAAGGACGACAGGTCAACATTTTAGTGCAGCTGTCCGGTGTAGGGGTTGAACCGCTTACCTCGGCATCAGCACACTGGATGTTTAAGAACACGCATTCTTACCCATTCGGCCATGCAGACCTGCAGTCGAGGGTTTGAAACCACATGCTCGTGCGATCTGGAAGCAGACCGCCTTGCGTTGATTACGATGGTATGAGTTTCGGCCGTTTACAAAGCAATAGCAAGCTATTAAACGTAAAAATAGCATAGTAAATCACAACGCCTTTCTCCGTATTCCCGTATATTCTCGTGAGTAACGCAGCTGCGCGAGAATCGGCAGCGGTTCGCGCCGCGATGGTAACTTACGGGGGTAGGGTATGTGAGCCGGTCGCTCAGAAAGTAATGGCAAACTAACTGAGCGTAATATTGTGTTTTTGCCAGTTGGGCTTAGATAATCTTATATATAAAAGGGACTGTCTGTCTGTGTGTCCTTTATGCGTTCGCGAACGGTCCATCCGATTGAGATGAAATTTTCTACACGTCTTCCTCTCATTCCAGCGATGCCAACTGTCATATTTTTTTAGTGTAAAATCGGCTACTTGCTTAATATTATTTAATATTTCATTTTTCATTATAATTTCAATATAGCAAGGGGACTTAACTCTAGAAAAGTTATTTCAAGGGGCATAACATTTAATAACATTGCTATATAACTTATAGTCATATTGTTGCATAGTTTTCAAAGATTTATAAACTCTTTGTCTATAGTTATTTACCGGCACATGAGTTATAATAAACAATGATATAATCTTTAAGGCATTTTCAAAGTTTTCATAAAAATAATGCATAATGCATAACATTTTAACTCATCTTTTTATGCTTAAAGAAGTTATCTACAGTCATGTAGGTGACTATCGTCTGTCAAGACGGCAAGGTGCCAATGTGTGTGTGTAGGTGATTAAAAACAGTTTTCAATAAAAATAATGGATGGTGTGTGGAAGGACATTCTTTTAAGTAACTTTTTTTGTTGTTGTATGAATTTAATGAGACGCTCCCCGCCAGGAGCTGGGGGAAGCCACGCCGGGTCAGATAGATAGACAGACCCACCTTTTCGCTGCAGTTATCTACAGGCATATGCGTTATAATCCTCCTCCTCCTCCTCTCCCCTCCTCCTACCCTCTTCCCCTCCCCCTCTCCCTCCTCCTCCCTCTTCCTCCTCCTCCTCCCTCTTCCTCCTCCCTCTTCCTCCTCCTCCTACCTCCTCGCCCTACTCCCTCCTCCTAATCAATCCTCTTCCTTCCTCCTCCCTTCTCCTCCTCTCTCCTCCCTCCTCTTCCCTCCTCCTCCCTCCTCCCCCTCATCCTCCGTCTCCTCCCTCTTCCTCCCTCCTCCTCCTCCCTCCTCCTCCCTCTCCTCCTCCCTCCTACTCCCTTCTCCTCCTCCCTCCTCCTCTCTCCTCCTCCCTCCACCTCCTCCCTCTACATCCTCCCTCCTCCTCCCTCCACATCCCGCCTCCTCCTCCCTCTTCCTCCTCCTCCCTCCTCCTCCTCCTCTTTCTTCTCCTCCCTCCTCCTCCTTCTCCTCCCTCCTCCTTCTCCCTCTTCCTCCTCCCTCCTCCTTCTCTCTCCGCCTTCTCCCTCCTCCTCCCTCCTCATTCTCCCTCTCCCTCCTCCTCCCTCTCCCTCCTCCCTCCTCCTCCTCCTGCGTTCTCCTCCTCCCTCCTCCTCCTTCTCCCTCCTCCTCCCTCTTCCTCTCTCCCTCCTCCTCCCCCTCCTCCCTCCTCCTCCCTCTTCCTCCTCCCTCCTCCTTCCTCTTCCTCCTCCTCCCTCTTCCTCCTCCTCCCTCTTCCTCCTCCCTCCTCCTCCATCCTATTCCTCCCTACTCCTCTTCCTCCCTCCTCTACCCACCTCCTCCTCTCTCCGCCTATCTCTTCCTCCCTCCTCCTCCTCCCTCCTCCTCCCTCCTCCACCTCCCTCTTCCTCCTCCTACTCCTCCTTTTTCTTCTTCTGCTGCTGCTGCTGCCGCCGCTCCATTTACCCAAGTTAATTGTTGGGGGAAGATGTAAAGATCTTTCAAGTGTTCTTTCTAATGCTTTTTGTAAGTTGGTCTTCGTTTATCTAAGGTTGTTCTAACTGCAACCAATAAATGATTAGACAGACAGACAGACAGACAGACAGACAGACAGACAGACAGACAGACGGACGGACGGACGGACGGACGGACGGACGGACGGACGGACGGACGGACGGACGGACGGACGGACGGACGGACGGACAGACAGTCGTGAACGGGAGCTTATATGACTACTTATATGAATTAAATGAGATGCTCCCCATCAGGGGCTGAGCGAAGCCGGGCCGGGTCAGACAGACAGACAGATAGACAGACAGACAGACAGATAGATAGTAGGGAACGGGAACGGGAACTTATATGACTACTTATATGTTTTGTTTAACCCATATCATAATTAAGTGGCTGTAGTAGCACAGTAGCTTGTGCACTGTCTTACACTTATAAACCTCATAAGCTTTGCATTGTCTTTACAAACATAGTGCTCTTGTGCACTCTCTTATCAACACAGTGGGTTTGTCCGCTTATCGTATTAATATTTCAGTGTTATGGCTTGTGCACTATCTTATCAACATAGTGGGTTTATGCACTGCCTTATCAATATAGTGGGCTTGTGCTCTGCCTTATCATTATAGTGGGCTAATGCACTGTCTTAACATATTGGGTTTTTGCACTTTCTTATGAATATATAGTATATAGGGTTTGTTCACTGTTTTATCAACATAGTGGGTTTGTGCAGTCTTATTAATAAATAGGGTTTGTGCACTCCCTTATCAATATAGTGGCCTAATGCACTGTCTTAACATAGTGGGTTTATGCACTGTTTTAGCATAGTGACGTCCTCACTGTCTTGTCAACTTATTAGTTTGTGTACTGACTTATAAACATGATCGCAAGCGAGTTCAGTCTCCAGTAGTAGCAGAGTTCTTTTTCTCAAAAAGTTTGGCTCTGAGATCAACTCACCCATCTTTTTCTACCCCTGTCAAGCTCTGACTCTAATTCCTGTAATCTTTCCTGTTGTCACATTGTTCACAAGACGTTCCCTTATAATAAAAGTAAAGTTTCTTTTTACACACCTAAGTCGCATTGCATTCATAGAGCTAGACCAATATTTATACAAACAAAATGGCATTCGGTGGGTAATGTGGTTGGTATCACGTCAGCTGCCTTTACTACCCACAACATATCCTGTTGTTCATTTTAGATTGGGCAGACATGGGAGCCCATGCCAAGTTTTAAATATTCAAAACCTCCCCTATACAGATCAAACCCGAGACCACCTTTATGACAAGCGAGCGTCTAGCCACTATGCTATCACAGCAAAAAGAAGCACCAGTATGGTGATTATTCTGATGTAGGTAATAATGTGTATTTATGAAATTTCTTTTGTAATACTTGGATATTTCTTAGCGGAAGTCAGCACGGCCACTGGATCAGAGCACTTGCTCTTGAACTTCCGGTGTGCTGATCACAGAGTAGCTGGTTCAACCCCTACACCTGTCAGTTGGACTAAAATGTTGACTTCTTGTCCTTGACTTGTATAAATTACAAGTACCTCAGAAGTTGGAGTGGATTCTGCTGATGGTGATGGACACAGGTAATAAAGAAAGCTAAGCCACACACAAAACTCAGTCCAGTACACTAGAAGTTGTAGCACTGTAATCTTACTATGCTTGAGTTCAAAGCGAGCGATCCTTAAAAAAAATTTCTATACCATGTTTAATTTTCTGTGTGCCTGACAAGCTGTTGAAGCCGCAGTCCCGGTGGTCTTGTGTTCAAACCTCAGATTCAGGCGGATTTGTTAAAATTGACCTGGACTACCAGGTCAGCTCAGCCAAACATGGCTACCTGGAAATGTCCCAGGGAAGTAAGTCCAGCCCTCCGTGATATTGACCACATCACCCATAGAGTATCGATTCGTGTTTTAAAATATATGCTTATCACCGTATGCCCAATACGCTGTAACTCCTCATGAGAACAGTGTACAGAAATACTTTGGGATGGTTGCTGCATTAGACTGAGCAGTGAGGAGAATTTTGTGTGATATTCACTGGCACAGGAACGGAGCATAATGGGGACGACCCGTTGCCGTTTAGTTGGAACCACGACTAACTATCAGACTGAGCAGGTATGGGGATTCCCAATATGCAGCGAAGTCATTCAACATAACATATGGTGTATAGCTATTACTTTCGGTTACTGGCCGTGTTCAGGCCATGTTGACATCATGGATTGTAGTATGTCGGCAACATCATTAATTGTGCATTACCACCTTCTGATCTGGGTTGCGTCTACAGTTTGTTTGTTATATGGAGCCATTTTACGAGAAAATTAATACAACCACATGTCAGATATTGCCTTATTTATGGGCTCTTATATATATTAGCTCACGGCACTATGAAATGTAGTGCCCGCGTCCGTCCCTCGCTATTCCATCCGAGATAATCACACATGTCTATTTTAATTATCTTTGTCATTAGGCTTGGAATTGACCCTAAACTGCTTTACTGGTAAACCTTTACACCAGCCGCCACTCAGGAACCGTAACGCAAACCGTTCTTCAGATCTACGGTTCAAACACAACGCCCCTCATTCCGTGCATATGTGTTTAAGATAAATGTCATGCTTCTGGTCACGTTACACTAACAGCTGTGTCAAAGATACTTAAAGCCCATGTCAAGGATTCTGCTTCTTTGT
The DNA here is from genome assembly GCA_963921405.1 of Cepaea hortensis. NCBI lineage: Eukaryota > Metazoa > Mollusca > Gastropoda > Stylommatophora > Helicidae > Cepaea > Cepaea hortensis. The sequence continues at coordinate 45,421,230 of OY992892.1, read as the reverse complement.
GTCTGTAAATTTCGCTAGACATGAATCATGTCTCTGTGGTGAAACTGCTCTGAGAAACCCAGTATTCATTTATAAGGTGCCCGTTGACATTTATACTTCACCTAGTGTTTCCCAAACAGTGCCTTGTCAGAAGAGGGCAATAGAACGATTCAAAGATAATCAAGGATTTTGAAACATTTAAGAAGCAATCATTGCCACAAAGCGGCATCTTCATGTTAATGGTTGGCTCTGATGAGTTTCCAAAATGCCGTGTCATCATGACGCACCCAGACATGCTTTCAATGAGCTCTAATGTTGTCTACCCGTATGTAACGTAAGCCATACGTAAACACGGTGTCAGGTCTTAGTCATATATGACTGAGCTACCGCATGACAGTAGGCGGTACTACCCGCTTTCTGTTAGCGCCAAATGTTGGACGGCGATCATCAAACCCGACACCCCATATTGTGCCAACGGCTTCGGATGGAGGAGTGCAATTGGGAGAGTACAGGCCTTATCCTAGTCCGAGGAAATGCAATCTAAAGACTAAATGGCAGGGCAGACCAGACCCTACGCCTTGGTTGGCAACTAGTCTAGGATGGAAGCTCCGATAGGTGGATAGTTAGAGCATTGCTTTCCTGATCCGGTAGCTTCTGCAGCTTGTCTTGTTCCAGACGTATTGGTGTTACCTTTCCTCTGGAGTAAACTAGGCAGGCCGAGATAGGAATCATGCCGCATGAGTAACATATGGTCTCTAAATTCAGCCCAGGCTTTGCGCAATGGAAAGGTATAACTCCATTTTTACAAACTATCGTCTGTCAAGGCGGCAAGGTGCCAGTCAGTCATACGTAAACATCATAGTCATTGTCCTGTTAATTAACGTATTTCAGTATTAATTGACGTGTGGTACAATGTGGACTAATGAGTCGCATTAGTTAGTGGCCTGTCTGTAGATCCGGAAGTGCGATAGTTTGTCTTGACCGGGGTCCATGCGGCCTCATATTAATTACAGGTAGAATGTGTGTATGGGGTTTAACTTACAAAGTAAACTGCTGTGTGCCGATAAGTCAAGAAAATATCACTGGACATTGAGTTAGAAGTGTCTTGACGTGCAAGAAACATTACAAATCTATTCCCAGCTTGTCCATAAGAGCTGGCTATATAATATATGGCAAATCATGATCACCCACTCTTATTGGCATGGTACTTGGCGATGGCAAATCCAGTGAATGATCCGAGTTCAGTCTCCCAACTAGATATCAGTGCACCTCTCCATGGGTGTGAAGTTCAAGTACCGTAATTTACATTCTGCTGGTTCCTGGGCTTGGAGAAGGGAACGGGAGCTTTAAAACGGAGTCCGTGCAGAGGTGAAATTTATAGACCGGTCCGTGGCCAAAAGGCTTGCCAGGCGTTCGAAGCGCAGCAGCGACCGATTTGTGCAGCAGACCGTGTCGCGTTGTTTTATAACCTGTTGGCATGGGAGCCTTTACAGGACATCGCTGTCAACACCAGCATCTTTCAGCTGTATGTTGATTTCTTGGCAAGATTAAGCTCAGTAGTTTGCCATTGCTTTCTGAGCGACCGGCTCACATACCCCGTGAGGTATCGATGCGATTCGAACCACTGCTGATTCTCACCGACATCACGTTATCCACGAGAGTATACGAGATTACGGAGAAAAGTCATAACCTCTAAGCCACGAAGCCGGCACTATATAATTACTATATTAAAATATCATTGTATCATTCACCAAGAAGCTCTGTGTGGAAAGACATTAAATCTGAAACATGTCATCGATGTTGTTCTGAGATGTGTGAACAAAATTCGAAGTAAGCCGCTGAATAGGCGTGAGTAAGGTGGAGAAAGGAATGTTTCGTGTGTAATGGCTATCGTCGCTTCAGAGGTCACAGATTGTGAGAATTGTATGGATATTTTGCCCTGGCCATGCGGGGGTGCGGAGAAATGAACAGGCTGATAGGCTAGCAGGGAATGCACCTCTTGGTGGTAGATTGCCCATGGACAAGGGAGAGGTGGTCATGCTCTTGTGGGATCAGGTGGAGAAGGCGGAAGAACAGATTGAGAACCCATATGTGGAAAGAATGAGATTGTGGGGGATCGGCAGGAGTTCTGAAAGAATCTCAAAACTGAGAGGGAAGACCAAGAGAACTTTTAATCAGATAGCGGTGGGAACGATTAGTAGTATGACTCTTCGCTGGCTTTTGAACGAGGGGACGGAGCACGTATGGGAATGTCCTGAGTGCAGTGATGTCGGTTCTTAACTCAACACATGCGTGAGTTCAGACACTTTCTATCAGACCTGAACTAGAAATACGGTGAGCTACTGTTACACTGTAATGTCAGATGCCTATCTAAAGGGACAGTTCTGTCACGTTTCTAGGCACTGAAAAATAGTGTCTCTCTGTTTCTGTCTGAAATAAATGAATTGCCTACAAAATTGAAATGTTTGCTGAACGGTGACTGGCTTAATGACCTGGCATTTTTGGTGGACATCACGTCTCATTTAAACTCTTTAAATGCGAAGATGTAGTGAAAAAAACAAACTATTCACAAATGTGTGCGATGGCTATACTTCATGTAAATGACACTACGACTGTTTATCGGACAGCTGACTGAAGGGACTATAGAGGCGTTTCCAACTTTGAAGACGCTTGTGGTGGAAAACGTATGCGACTTGTTACAGTACAAAGTAAAAGTTGAAAGTCTTCTGGATATATTTCAGTCGAGATTTCAAGAGTTCACAATAGAGGAGGATAATTTGCCCTCTTCATAAATCCGTTCGTATTTCCTGAAGCCAAGCTCCGTCAGTTACATCAAAACCTTCAGCACGAAGTAATTGATTTGAAATGCAGTTCTACACTGAGATGTAAATTTCTGGAGCTGCCTGCTTCACCTTCAGCTGATCAAATGATTTCATTCTTGCGATTATTGCCGGTCGAACAATTTTAACACTCGCATTCATTCGCCCAGAGATACATTTGTCGTTTTGGTTTGACTTACAGATGCAAGCAGTCATTTTCCGCAATGATCGTTATAAAAAAAAAATACACACACAAAGCAATGTTCCAGACTCACCGACAGTAACCTAGCTGCGCTTATGACTTTGGACACGACTGATTTGTGCCCATACAGTGATAAACTGGCATCTGAACTAATTAACTGGTTATGAAGAACAGTTACAACTGTAAATTAATTACATTAATAGCGATTTTCGAAACTGATTAAACATTAAATGTTAAATGAACTTTTGATTTTAAACCAAAACATGACCGCAGTGTAGTACTGACATTGACTGTGATTAAAGTTTTAGAATTTTGTTGACGAAAGTTAAGAAAGGTAACAATTATATTGCAAGACTTTTATAATCTTATAACGTTGTGGCCCGCTTAACTACCGAAAATAGCAGATATGTCCCTCTGCTTGAAAAGCTTGGGAACCACTGGTGTAGATGCTTTGATCCCGACCCGGTACCAAACTGCCTCTTCATATGGACTGTTGCGGGACTTTCCTTCCCATTTCTAGGCATGGAGACCGGGGCATGCCATACTTCTGTCATCCGGAGTCTTTTTCTCGGATGTGATTGCGTTATGCCTGTGTACATCGGAGCTGTGATACTGCTCCTTTAGGCCGACACATCCGACTTCTGTGGGCGTTTGTTGACGTTTTCATTCGACTTCTCGGCAACCTAATGTTGAAGAAATTGTCTGAAATTTCAAGTTTGATGCACATCGGGTTCTAAACACTTTGAGATAATTTTCAATCCAGCTATCCTGCCTGCAATAGTGGAATAGGATATTAACAGTGTGAATCCATTTGATTGATTTATTGATTTAGGAATCGACATCACAGCATTCGGGGCATTTCCATAAGCGCTCCGTCCCCATCCTCAGAAGCCAGCGAAAAGTTCCAACACCAATAGTACCAGTAGCAATCTGATTATATGTCCGTCTCGCCTTTTCTCTGAGCGTTGAGCGTCGGCCAGATCCCCTCGTCACTCCTCGCTGTCTCATTCCTGCCAGACCATGGTAATCCATTTGCTCCTCCGAGGTGTACACGTGCTCCCACAAGGCCGAAACCCCGTCTGCCTTGTCATGTATCAATACTCCCAAGTTCTGCAGAGCCCGCTAATCTGTCCGCCTGTTCATTTCCCAGCACACCGGCATGCCCCGGAGAAAAGATTCAGGCGATGCTTGTCACCCATGACCTCCGAAGCGAAGCAAGCCACTCTGCACGAAGCCTGCCCGTCCTCACCCTCGTCAGAATGCTTTCTGGTGCCCGTCCTCACCCTCGTCAGCATGCTTTCTGGGTCAGTTACAATAACGATGTGCGTGTGTGTCGTATTCTCCATCCAGCGGAGAGCCGCAGTGACTGCCTCCACCTCCATTCTTAAGCTGGATGTTGTGGTATCATATGACAGGCTCTCCTGCACCAAATGTCGACCATTAGCTTTGGCTTTGAACCCCCAGCCATTTCTCTCACCTCTTGACACCGAACCATCTGTGTAGATAATCACATCAACCGAGTGAGCTTTGTCCTGAATTAGTTGCTGGATTTCCACTTCCGTGGCTTGTGAGTCCATTTAAAACGGAAGTAGAAAAGCCATCAAACTTCCAAAGGATGGGAAAGCTGTTGGTCTAGAGGGTATCCCGGCAGAAGTTATTAAAGCCAACATTAACAACTCAGCTTAACTACTTCATAAACTTTTTAGCAGAGTTTGAAACACCGAAGAAAAACCATTAGACTGGGAAGCTTGCAAAGAAAGGGGACTTGATGCAATGAGAAAATTGTAGAATATAAGTACTATTGTTAGTTCATGGGAATATATTAAGTAGGGTAATTCTGGAGACATTAACAGATGTCACAGAAAACAAATCAAGGGTGAAAAGTCAGGCCTCCGGCCAGACAAAGCAAAGCATTGAAATTGATTCACTATTTTATGTTGGATTTGTGGACTATGGAAATACTTTGGCAGCAATGATGGGAGCTCTCTGTGGAAGCTGATGATGCACTAAGGGATCCCACATAGGATATTGTTCTTAACTATTGAGCTGATAATGAAGTCCTGATATGGATGTTAGAATCTCTAAAGCGGAGCTTCTGGAGAGAACTAAACACATTCCGTCAACGCCGGCGCTGGAAATGACATACATTGAGAAAACCTGTTAATAGTATAACTAGAAAGTCTCGTCTCTGAAATCCCGAAGGCAACGGAAATACAGGTACACATAAAACCACACGGAAAAGAGAATTAGAGACACAGGACATTACGGGAAGGACATGGAGGGACTGCAGGAGATAGCAAAAGATAGGAGAACTTGGCGTGAGTTGGTTAAGGACCTATGTTCCACTGGGGGATATATGGGAGGAGAAGAAGCCTGAACGACTAATTTACACACTCTGAAGCAGATTGGATATATATTGTGCTGTCCATTTGTATAAATCAATCGTCAGCCCATGGGTGGTGTGGCTAATATCCCACAAACCACTTTTACTTCTCAACACATTTCCGGGTACTGATGTTTGGCTGGGTCAACCTGGCAGCCTAGCTCATGTTGACAAACAAGTGATTTGACTTTTCAAGGACACAGAGAATAGATGATTGTGGAGGAACTTGATGGCCTGAGCAGTTAGCCATTGCGCATATGTACCACATAAAGGACCCTTTGACGCTTTTTAAAGCGCATTTGGTATATGGTGCTAGCCAACAATTGTAAAGAAAATAGGCATTTGATGGGTAATGTGGTTAAAATCACATCAGCCGCCTTTACTTTCCATGACATATTCTAGTACCAATTTTAGTCTGGGACACCCTGAAAGTCCGGCTTCATGTTTAAAAAAAAATCCGCCTAGATAATGGATTCGAACTCATGACCAGCGTCATTAAGCAAGCGCATCGCGCATGATGATTATGATGATATATTTCATGTTATGTTGCCATGAAATAAATCCCACTTTACCGCATGGACTATTTAGGAAATTCCCCAAAAATGTAATATAATCGATCCTTTCGCATTAAAATATACCTGGACAAGAAGAAGTTGACAGACTGGCAAAGGATGGTGGAAGACTACCTTTGACTGAAATAGACATAACCTATGATGAGGCCGAGAGATGTCTAAAAATTAATTATAGAAACAAGTGGAAATTGGAGCACCAACGCCACCAGAAAGATGAAGGATACTACCAACTCGATTGAAGTGATCATGTAGCAATCTTTAGACTCCGTATAGCACATATTGTGCTGAAATACCACTTGTTCAATAAACTAAATATAGAAAGTACCGATGACTTAATTGTGGAGTTTATAACATAACTGGTAAATATTTGCTGCAAGAGTGTCAAGCATATGCAGACCAGAGAAAATCACATTGGCGTAAACTCTTCCATTTCGGGGCAAACTACATGGAGGTGTCAACAACCTCAAATTGACTGTAACCTTCTTTAAATATATCCAGGTTGATGTTTGAATGTGTACGAAGAGGAAGAATCCAATTTTTCTATATCCACATTTCATCACGTGTGAATCTTTATACATCCCGCACACTAAAAACACGACTGTGAAACTAAAAAAAAACAACTATCATAGCCTCCTATAAACGGAACAAATAACCCAAACCTTCGCATGGACTGATATATGATTAACTCATGAGCATTCATGTGTTAAGTACAGCTGGCACTAGGGCAGGGTCAAGGTACTCCACGCCGGTTGTTTGAAGAGACCGTTTTTGAACCACAAATCCCTCTGAAACACACACACACACACACACCCCCCCCCCCCCCCCCCCCAATGTGTGAGAAATCTTGCGAGAAGTTGACAATTAGGGGAGATGATTCGCTTTTCTGGTCAAAACATTATTTTGTTAGGGAAATAAATAAATAAAAAAATCCAAATGTCATAGCGTTAACACACAGAGGCGCGCGCGCACGCGTGCACGCACGCACACACATACATATATAGGTCAGCATGGCAGAGAGGTTTAATGCGCGTAAACGTCATGTGCGTTGACGTCAGGTTAGTGAGTTCATTGCATGCACAGGGGGACAGTGGAACCTAAACGTTGACGTCACATTCAGAAAGCAATGGCAAACTACTTAACGTAACATTGCTTAGTTCATCAGCCTAAGGTTACTTGCAACGTCTTGCAAAGGATGTGACAAATTTTTAGATGATTGCAGAGGACCTAGGTTGTAGTGTTCTCTGGAGATATATCTTGAATAATAATAACAAGATAAAGGTTATGATTTAGCACGTTTTGTCTAGAGGTCACTCAAATGAGCTAATCATTCCCGCAATAGCCTTTTTGGAGAACCACTTTTACTTTTGGCTCAAACCCCCACTGTGAGACCCCTATGTATCTACACAGAAATTTATATAAGAAGTAAAATAGTTCACCCAAGGCCAGAGAAGATCTGAACTGTTAGCGCCTGTACAACTGAGGATCCCTCTCACTCAACATAATGTTGCCAGTGTGCTGTTCGTCCGTCACATAGATCTTTCCCTATATTTTTTGTCATTTTGTGACCTATATCAGTTCAATTAGTCTTTAGGACTTTAGGACTCTATTTATTTGTAGACAAACAAACTTCAACAATAACGGTACATTACATCTGTTGGACAAGACATCTACATGACAGTTTCCTGCCAAAAGTGGGACATAAACTCACAAGGAATTGTTTATGCCACAATTGTACAAGATAGACATCATGTGACACTTGACAACATCTATACAGGACTTTTCACAATATGTATAACCAACCACAGCACTTAAGACAGTTACCAGAGACAACACTTGACAGCAACTGTACAAGAAATTCTCTTAAGACATGTACTTAAACTGATTCATAAAATACACAATTTATTGAGTTGATGGTGAGTTCAGTGATGACCATTGTCTCATCTCCTGTCATGTCAACATTTCAATCATTGCATAGAAAATGCATAAAATATGTCATAAATGCAGGTTAATCAACAAGATACAACACTTCTTATTTACTCCACCCCCCCCCCAATAACTCTCCTCGACCTCTCCTCTCTAATTACAACCACACCATTCCGTTACAGTATCTGTATCTATCATCATTTCCTGACTCTTGGGAATTTAGGAAATCCTATCCATGGGCAACTCAAGGAAGAAACTACTGTTCTGGGTCTGTTGGATCCTTTTATCATCAGCATGGATGTTGGACTAGCTCCAGTTAGCAGCTTTCCCAGAATAAGCTTCATGGCAGATTCATTCCTCTTGAAGACAAGATTTGATATGATGATATGGTACTGCATCTCACGGTTGATCAGACTGTTAGTGAAGGCTGTCACTGGGTACTTCAATAATGACATACCTGATGTCCCATACATTGCAGCTACTCACTTAGCCAGATCAACTTCCTTACTGTTCCTCACATTCTTCAAGAATCACTGTGTGAGCATCAGGCTGGATATTTTCTAAGTTTTGTCTTAGATAAACAAACACTCCCAATTTACCCCACAGTTCTCCATGAATGTAATTCATACTACTAGACTTGCTGTTAGTCTCAGTTTGACATTGGACTGACTCAAGATCACTGTCCCGTTCACCACATTGGTAGTGCTTCAGATTGTGTTATTCTCCCATTTATGCATTCAGCTGTTGAGCTGAGAGAAAACTCTTCTTGATATTCCCACATTTTGATAGGGAGTCACATCTGGATCTAGGACTTCTGTTTAGTTGTCCCAGATGATATATGGATTGCCTCTCCACCATACTGTTCTCTGTTGACATATAAAATGGCACAACATCTCTTTACATATGTTAAAAGATAATATTATACATCAACAGACACAGACTGGGGATGGGGATGTTCAGGGAGGATGTTGACCAAAGACACCTCTCCTGGTTTGATGATGCAGTGTATTTCACTGTGATGTACTGTGGGTGATATGTGTTCAATTCACCCCTATCTGTGGTAATCACAAGCCCATATGTTGAGACAGGGGTAGCTTAACACAATTACAAGCATTCATGTGGTCTAAGTTTCACCATGTTTGAACCACAGTAGACCTGGGCACAAGGAGGACCAGACACAGTACAGCAATCATTGTGACATAGCAACATGGGACAGGCATTGTGAAGGGAAATGGAAAATAGGCATTTACAACTGCAATATGCAATATGTATTGACTAATGGCATTTACCCAATTAGCAGACCAGACATCCATTCCTATGGCTGTGATGTGGGTACATGAATGCCCTATTCCATATTCACTTACACAGCAATGCCAGACCTCACCCCTTTTTCACCAGACTTGTCTCACAGGTACATCATCTTCATCATGTGCTCTTTCCCCACTGAGTAATTTTCATGTCTACTACAGTAGGTAACAGAAGCTCAATTGCATACACAATTGTTCACATATGCACCAAGCACATATGTGGAAAAACATGTTTAGTCCTTGTAAGTTTGCATGAGCCATACATATATTCAGCCAACTAAGACACAGGTTCACACACCTATGGTTCTCTTAGGAACTAGTTTATATGAACCATCCAACAGTAGAGGTAACAGTGTAATGCTGCAGAGAGAACTTGTATTAACTCTCTTGAGCATATACTCACCAGGCATCACATGGACTTAGCAATTCTGGCGTGCCACACACAACCTGTTTACATATGGATATTTGAAGCATCTTTCCTTCCACTAGATGTGAGAGGCTACTTATCAAAGCACCAACTCACTCACTCCATCATTCTCAGCTTTTTACCAAGGAACTTGTACATGTTTCATCACTCATTCCGATTCAGACTGCCGTTTGTTAACTCGCACGAGAGCAAAGGTACAGTTGAGTTAAGAATGAGTCATCCTAGGCATGAAGAATGCACAAGGGATTTTGGTTTGCGAATCTGCATGAGTGTGTCATACATTCATCAAGCATACGCAACCAGTCACAACAAGGGATTGATATGCACTTGGAGTATACAGCGTGAAAGACGTGTCAAGGTGGAAGATGCAGTGTTCAGAATTCTGGCGCACAGAAGTTAGGTTTTCCACTTTCACATTTTATTCATAAAATACTCATACATTATTCTCATTCGTTTATCAGGTACAACTACTACATTAAAGTATGTTTTAAAGTGGTACCTGCTGTCCAGAGAACAATATATTATTGAATCTTTAAGGGCATTTTTGGGTCATCACATCACACTAGCGACCGCTCCTGGTGAAATTCCCGCTCCTACTAATTAGATTTTAAAATATGGCCCAGGAATAGCGTGGGCTCATTAATTATGAACCAATCAAAAGACAAGTGCATACCGCCGCCTCCCCCAACTCGTTCTAGAACATACGATCTAAGAATAGCCCTTATATATGGGATGGTCCCCGTTAAGACTTAAAGTATTTTTATGAAATGTGTCGGACTGGAAATGTGGAATTCTGTTCCATCATGCTACAAAGGACATGCAATGTATGCACGCACGCACGCACACACGCACACACACACACACACACACACACACACACACACACACACACACACACACACACACACAGACACACACACACACAATGCAAACTAGATGCCCTTAAGGAAATTAGACTGATATGAGATGGTCAATAATGAAGTAACCCTTTGTCAATAAGGTTATACTAGCTTTGTATTTTAGTTTGAAGCTTTCAGCGTTAAAACCAGTTCTAATACCAACACCCTAGGTGGCCCGAACTAGATATAAAGATAATGTACGCAAAATCAAATGACGTTTTCCCTCAATGATTAAAACAATAGGCGTTACTGAGAACAGCCACTCAAGTTGTATTTATTTTACTACAAAGAAAGTAAGATAGGTCAACTGAGAACCTGTTCGAGCAAACAAAGGACTCTGCATGCAGTTCGAAAGTATTATCCTTTGTAAGAGGATCGCCTGGCCGAGTGGCTAGAACGCCGGACTCTCCTTCGGGAGACCCGGGTTCAATCCCTCGGTAAGGTGTGGGATTTTATTCTGTCGGGGGCAAAAAGAAAATCCTAACCTGCACAATTTCTCAGGCCCAAAGACCCCTCTGCCATACACCGCAAGGTACTATGTTGGCAGTAAATGACAGTGACAGTTGACACATCTGCATTACAAAGATACAAGTGGGATGCCAACATTTTGTGATAATCTACAATTGCGTTTCATTAACAGATTCAGTCCCAAACTAAAAATAGATTTGGATCAAACAAAAATGGATGGCGAAAAATGGGAAGTAAGAGTGTATCAAAGTTATGACTTAAAAGTTGATAAAAATGGTAGCAGACATATTGTGCTATAACTCAGTGGTAACATTTGGGCGATATATAAGTCCATGGCAGATACGGAAAGACGATTAATCGTCCCATGGCGTTTCTTCTTCTTCTTTGCGTTCATCCGAAGTGTTTTTTCAGATGTGATTGCTGTGTGTCTGTTATGCGCCCTTGGGCCGAAACCCGTAGGCCAACACATCCGGCTATAGCGTGCTTTTTTGACCAGGTAGCATTCCCGGGAGACTCTCGCTTTTGCGGTACCATCCACAACCCAGCTGGCCAAGTTGGAACGGTCGAAGACAACGGTCAACCCTTAAAGGAAGGCAGGGACAGTCCATGGCATTTTCCGCCATCCAAGGTTGCTTCCATAGTTGCAGGGCCGACACATAGCGCCCTGATGCTGGACTCACCGAGGGAATCGTCACGTCCTGCTCATGGCTGCTTTAATTCCTCACTTCAATATACTGGGATTTCGTTCACCCCTGGCCGTTCCCGCACAAACCAGACAGGTCTGTAGACAGTGTCCACTCAGAGAGTTTTCGACACGGACATGTGCTTGTCGTTGCGCCTGTCAGAGCTGTTCCAGGCACGACGGACATTCGGAAAACTATCTAGTCAGAGCTGTTCCGAAAAAGAGCGGCATTCGGAAACTAGGTAGTCAGAGCTGTTCCTAGCACGAGAGACATTCGGACAAGACATTTCACTCGGACGTAAATGCGTAGTGCCAATTTTTATTTTGCCACCCGTAGGACGGCACTTCCGGCTTCGGAGGGCATTTTTAAATGAGGTTAGCCTTCCTCGAGTTTCGAGGCACGTTAGACTTATTGTTGTTATGTCGCCCACATCTCAGCTGGTCAGGATAGAACGATAAAAGGCATCACGGTCGACCCTCATTGGAAGGCAGGGGCAGACCATGGGCATTCCCTCACTATCCAGGGAGGCTTCCATAATTGCAGAGCCTGCACATATTGCTCTGAGGCTAGGTTCACCCGAGGAGTTGCCTCGTCCTGCTCATGGCTGCTTTAGTTCCTCACTTCCATGTGTTGGGCATCTCGCTTGCCACTGGTCGCTCAAGCACACACCAGGAACGGTCAGTCTGCAGGCGACATGCACTAGGTAAGCTTTCGCTTCGGACTTCGCACTACGCAATGGAATCGCTAGCCGTGCGTTCCATTTCGTGTTATTGAGACGTTCTTTCCACCTTTGTCTACTCTCTATACGAGTTCCAAACAGACCGTCTTCGTAACCATTTCATTCGACTGGGGCATTTCATCAAACTTTTTCTACTCGCTCACGAGGTAGGCTACATGTGCTGCCGGCTCAGCACCTTACCTCCGTACAGTAGTGAGCGAGAAACGGCCAGACCCTCTCATCCGGGGGATCCTATAACAGTGTAGGCTGTTATATGGGGTTTAGTTAGCTGGCACGGCGTGCAAGGAGAAAAGAAATAACTAGATGATGCACGGCTGAGCACCGTAGCTAGGGAGTTGGGGACGCTCACGTGCTGACGTAGGGGGTAAACAAGGTTTGAGGTGTGACTTTGCCGCCCAGCCAGCAAGATGCTTTGACTTTAGTAGTTGCTGTACGCATTTATATATTGCTGAAGATCTTCTAATAAACTGAATTTTATAGTCATCGCTGGCTTGACTTCATATCTACCATTACTTTGAGTCTCGTCACTCTGCAATAATCCTTCATATCCCTCAGCTGGGAGCCTTCGGACAGGTGTCTGAACTGGGCATGTAGCGTGCTCGGTATCTCACCTCCATTTTTCGGAAGGTGAGTATCGGCCCGGCTCTCTCATCCAAGGGTAGTAGCTTAGAGGCGTTCAGCTACATCTCTCAGATGGAGCCTTTGTGTAAGTGTCTGGACCAAGTTTGTGGCTTCGTGCGCCTGAGTTTAAATTTTGACTGCTATCCTCAGTCTACCTGCAGAGCAGCAGGTTGTGTCTCAGTCTGGTCCCTATCCCAAGAGCTGTCCAATATGCAGTTTATATCCATTGTCACAGCGCTTGGGGTCGGTGGGACACATAAGTTCCCCCACAGCGGCAAGGTGGAGACACATGGCGTTTAATTAGTTAATTTCGTCGGCCGCATGTGACTATTATTGTAAACTAAGAACTGATCAAGAGGGCACGCCGTGGCTACCACCTCCCATGTCGGCGCATAATGCTAAGTGTTTAGTGAAGGCAGTTTCACATTTCCTCGTCATACTGCGTCGAGAGTTTGAGAAATGCCGCAGGCGATTTGGCAGTAGTTTGATTTGTGTTTATTTCGATGGTATGAGCATTGGCCGTTCAGGAAAAAAAAAAAAAAAACTGGCAAACTACTGAGCGTAAAGTTGCCTAGTGAAGCGCAAATAGTAAAGAAATGCCTGTAAGAGATCTGCAATTAACTTTACCACCACACATGGAAAGGGATAAAGAACCACGCGCGACAGTAAGTCTCAAAGTCAGCGCTGCTCCCCCGGCGGGGATTGGGAGTTGGCGGTGGCGGGGGGGGGGGGGGTTAAAATAGTCACTGTGATGCTGAGTAGTGTGTACTCGTAAAAAACTATAGATAAGATAAACAGAAGTCTTATTGATGTTTTTGTTTTCTTCTTCATCCTCCCCCCTCCCCCTCTTCCACCTCCTACTCTTCTTCGTCTTCCTCCTCTTCTTCTTCCTCTTCTTCTTCTTCTTCTTCTTCTTCTTCTTCTTCTTCTTCTTCTTCTTCTTCTTCTTCTTCTTCTTCCCTCCTGCTCTTCCCCCAGTACCCCTTTGACAATGCATATGGTGATTCCCTTTTGCAGTCCACGGCTTTGAGTTGAGTGTGGATTCAGTCTACCAAAATATCATATAACCTGTTCGAGCAAACAAAGGACTCTGCACTATCCTTTGTTGGCGGAGTGACTTATTCACTCGACACCCGCCTCTAACCCATTAAAATCCGGTAGGAATCGCAATGTGGAAGACGTGAATGTTAATAAAAGAATAAATTAGTAGATGGTTTAGTCTTCCCAGATACTGAATAGAATAAATTCTTCCCCACCCCCTTTTCAGTGGTATTGGAAGGTATTCTCCGCCTTTCTGATCCATGATCGCAGAGCTAACCGTGTCGGATAAAGGCCAAAAAAAAAAAAACGTGCATAACTGTATGCAGATTCCGCACGTTAAGAGCCCCTCGGTAGTAGGACACGGTGAAGTGTAGGCCGGATAGACCGCTGCTCCGGGTATATTTGAGATTTACACCCATAAAGATTACATGTAGCGTATATGATACTGGTATAGAAACATCTGGATCCTGGTCGGCGCTTCGGAGTTCGAGTGCTGTATTGACTAACTCCGGGTGAGATCTATGGGGGCAGGGGACCTCCGTGGCCAAGTGATCATGCCGTCTGTCTTGGGCTTCGAAGGTCGTGAGTTCATTATTGGACCCGCCATTCGGTTCACGAGTGCGGTATTTTTCGGAGACCTGTGGGAGGTCGACGATGGAGCTACGGGGTTCGAACTTTGTGCCAGGCTTTCGTGGGCGCTGTGCGGAAAGCGAACGAGCCATATGGGATGAAACCCGGTACAATGAAATTGATCCTTATGCCTTTTAAGCCTCTAAGAGCAAACTTCAGCACTGATTGGGGTTCGTGTGCAATGAAAGTGTTTCTTTGTACACCAAAGTCTGCTGAACACTAACGGTTTATTGCTTTGTTCGCTTTAAATTCAAGCATTGTCCACACATGTGCTGTTACTTCTAGTGGACTAGACAGATATTTGCTTGCGGATTAGCTTTCCTCATTACCAGTGTCCCTCGCCACCAGGAGAACCTACTGAGGCTTTAGAGGTACACGTAATTTACGTCCCAATGTCAAGTACGAGCAGACATTCATATGTCCCATATGAAATCCACAACACTGGTGATAGAGTGAAATGGCGAGCCATGACCGCCCACGCTTTCCGGCATGGCACATGATTGATTGATTGATTGATATGAAATCTGACAAGACCCCCGGTTCAGACAGCATCACAACAGAAATGATTAATGCTTTAGAAGAATACGGAATAAATAAAGTTACCAGACTCCTGAATACAATATATGATACTGAAGATATACCTCATGAATTATGTAATTCTGTATTTATTGCAATCCCAAAGAAATCAGGAGCCTTGGAATGTGATCAACATCGAACAATTAGTATAATGAGTCACATCACGAAAATTTTACTAAGAATTATCATACAAATAGTTAGGAAGAAAATACAACCTGAAATAGGAGAAGAACAATGTGGGTTTGTAGAAGGCAAGGGTACAACAAATGCTGTGTACATACTGAGAACAGTAATTGAACATTCTATAGAAGTAAACAAAGAGCTACACCTCGGCTTTATTGACTACACAAAGGCTTTCGATAAAGTAAGACATGTCGACATGATAAGGATGCTTGAAGATCTACAAATTGATGGGAAAGACCTTAGACTTGTCAAAAACATATATTGGAAACAACAAGCTGCCATCAGAATTGATAATGAAGTAGGCCAATATCAGCTTATTAAGAGAGGTGTGAGACAGGGATTTGAATTTGTAATGTCTCCAGATCTTTTTTCCCTGTACAGTGAAAATGTTTTTAGAAATATAGAAGATATGGAAGGAATCAACATCGGGGGACGATACATCAATAACATTAGATATGCAGATGATACAGTCTTGATTGCAGACTGAACAGGACCTGCAAAATTTAGTAGATGCGGTTGTTGCACACAGTGAACAACTAGGGTTAGAATTGAATTGTAAGAAGACACAAATTATGGTCGTCACTAGGAAGGAAGAAATACCACAATGTAATATCCAAGTAAATGGGCATATTCTTAAACAAGTGAATCGGAACAGCTATCTCGGAACAGTCATAACATCTGATTAGAGATGCCTTGAAGAGATTAGAACAAGAATTGCCGTGGCGAAGGTAGCCTTTTGCAAGATGAAAAACATACTGACCAATAAAAAGATATCAATTGAAACGAGAAAAAGAGTGTTGAAGTGCTACATAGAACCTGTACTTTTATATGGATGTGTAGCGTGGACAATGAGCAGGCAAGCTGAAAAACATCTGATGGCTGTGGAAATGTGATTTCTGAGGACAATGCACAGAATACCATGGACATTCAGAAAAACCAACGAACAAGTCCTTCAAGAAACAAATGAAGATCGTAAACTGATTAGAGACATTAGACGTAGACAGTCATTATTTTTTGGGCATGTTATGAGAAGAAATGAATTGGGGAACTTGGTAACAACTGGCAAGTGTATGAGTAGGACGTTTCAAAACTGTTCGGTATAGAGCAGTGTTTCCCAACGTGGGGCCCACGCCTCACAGGGGGTCAATTGGATTGTTAAGGGGGGAAATTCGAAAATGGAAGAAATCGGCTGGATATAACAAAACGGGGAGACTTGAGACTGAAGTTAACTAAATTGGAACCTGACATAAAATCTCTTTGCAGCAAGCATCAAGCGCAAGGATCTCGCTAAATTTAAATAATTACGAATAATTAAAATAATATAGAAACATCTTTCATTAAAAATATTTTGTACTTGAATTTCAGTTCTCCATTATACGTTCTGAAAATGTACTTACTGTGTTTGCTCAATAATTTCCTAGTGATTTCTTCATAAAACCTATCGGTACTTTGGCTAGGATCGGGTGCTTTTGCTGCTCTCCCCCCAGTAGTGCGCCTGGTCTGGTCGGGGGCCGGGATGATCAAATAAAAACCCATCACATATCTTCATCTTAGATGTGGGCCTGGTGGACCACTGTGGGCAATAGCTCACAGTCAGACTAAGGGTCCACACAAAAAAAAGGGGAGGCGGGGTAACCAGCTTGTCTGGGGTAACCACCAAACCAAAAAAAAAACAAAAACATTCACCCAACACAACCGACACACAGGGACTTGGGACTTGGGGGGGGGGGGAAGCGGCTCTGGCCCCTCTGGGAACCGTGAGCCCTTCTATAAAATAATATTCAAGTTTCTTTAGTGAACATTTAAATTTTTGAATATTAAAACTGTTGCATATGTTGGGGGGGGGGGGGGGGATAAGAATTTTAGATGGCTTAGGTGGGGCATAGCACAAAAAAGGTTGGGAAACACCGGTATAGAGTTATAGAAGGTGGTGCATGAGTGGTTACACACGCGGCCAACACAATTGTTTTCTACAGGAATCCAAGCTCTTTATCGGTGCTGGGGGGACTTGCATTGAACGCTGTGGTGACTACATCGACAAATAATACATTTGTTCTTTATGTTTTTAGAATATATTCACACACACACACACACACACACACACACACACACACACACACACACACACACACACACACACACACACACACACACATACACTCGCTGAATGCGTACGAGGAAATGTTATTGAAAGTAAAAGCAACCGGCGTGTTGTTGACCACATTTCCAGTTGAGTGCCGATTGTTCTATAACAAATATGAGGGGGGGGGGCGGGGGGCCTAAGCTATAGGAGGTCTCCTGTGTGGAAACTGACAGTAGCTTAACTATTATTGACAATATAGAAACCAATAGAATAATTATGATGAAATATATCAATAAAATATGCATTACGGAATGTAATAATGAAATAAGAAGTATGGAATATAACAGTGAAATAAACGAAGAATTAATATAAAAATGGACTAAATGTAGAGCACATACAGCTGGCGTGTTGGCGAAACGGATAAGAAGTTAAAGTTATGCTGGCAAAAAGAAAGCGCGGTAGGAAGCGTCGCTCGCTACGGGAAGAAAAGACTGCCACCTATTTCCCAGTACACTCAGGCCTACACAGTGTGATGGTACCACACTTCACAAACCCAAAGCAGGTTTCTGCTTTGCGACTTCTATTTGGTTTTTGAAAACTGAGCACACGCTAATCGTATTCCGGTACGAACCTGGAGCCTTGTCCACGTCGGGTACTGGTATACAATCAACGATGCTAGAGGGTGGTTGTGCTCAATCTTCAAACATCAAATCCGGAAACAACTAAATAAAGCAATTTTGTGTTTTGTTTTTGTGTAAATACAGGAACCGAGCCTCGGTAGCGTAGTGGCTAGTCGCCGGCCTGCCGACCCGGTATCGTGTGCTCGAACCCAGCGAGACGGATTCGAATTTTTAAAACTCACACGAGCTCCTTGGTAAACCCGGCTTGAAGTGGACACCGGGGAATGTCTTGTGGCGTAAACACGGTCGGCGAGATATTGACCACATCCCTTCAAGTATTGATTGGTCGTATAGAAATATGGGTCTAACATCATATGCCCAGCGCGTCTTCAGGCGCGTAAAAGTGCTCTTTTTGCCCGCTCAAACCACGACTCTAGCTGCACTCTAGCTGAATGTAACCGCATCGGTTACATTCTCGAAACGCCTGCCTCGCTAACTTGCGTTGGCTGGGAAAATCCCAATTTGAGTCACCTCACACAGCCATCCGAGACAACGAACGCTAGACGCGGAACTGATCTTGCGAACTAGACCAACCCCCACAATCAGTCTAATGTACCAACGGCCGACAGGTTTTCCCTCGCTTTATTTTTCTTCTTCCCAAAAAAAAGGGAGTTGACAGCCAAGCGAGAATGGTTTAATGGTTTGCAAGTCGCCTAGCCCCGCCTTCTGATTGCCTGCCTGGTGACATGCCCATATGGTGGTGAAGGCAATGAATGAATCACCCAAAAAACGAGAAGTAGATTGTGAGCTTTACTAACACACGACAAGCAAACAAACATTAACACACACACACACACACTTTGCACAGAGGCAGACTCAGAGACAGAAAAAGAAAGAACAAGACGCAGAGGAACGAAGACTGATAGCAATGTGATGAAGGGGGTTCTAACAAGCGGTCCAGCCAATCGCAGGCTGTGTCGTCGATCGCCACCTTTTGGAGGAGGGCGTTAGCATGTCGATTTTACAGTTGGGGTTGTGATTCATGGGCAGGATGAACTACCATTGAACACGGGCTGTTTACCTGTCGAACCCCTGCACGACGTTGTAGACAAGTCGGGTTGTTTGGTTTTTCTCTTCTCCTACTGTAATCAGTCGAGTTGCTATATTGTTTTCGATTATTTTATTCCTAATTACGCTGACAACAACATCTGTATATTTTGAATGTATACTTCTCTCCATGCTAGGTAATGAGTCTCTCCATGCTAGGTAATAATGAGTCTCTGCATGCATGTCTTGTTTTCTTGTATTGTATGCCTGTCTGTCTATCTAGTCTGCCTGCCTGTCTTTTTTACTTGTCTTATTTGCCTACCTGTTTTGTATGCCTGCCTGTCTGTCTGCATGTCTGCCTGCCTGCCTACCTGTCTTGGCTGCGTACCTAACTTACCTGTCTTGCCCGCCTGCCTGCCTGCCTACCTATCTGTCCTGTCTGCGCACCTCTCTGTCTTTTGTCTTGTCCGCATGCCATGTCTGGTTTTTTTGCCTATCTTGTCTGATTATCTTGTCTGTCTGCCTACCTGTCTTGGCTGCGTACCTGTCTAACTTACCTGTCTTGCCCGCCTGCCTGCTGATCTTGCCTGCCTGCCTACCTATCTGTCCTGTCTGCGCACCTGTCTAACTTGCCTGTCTGTCTTTTGTCTTGTCTGCATGCCATGTCTGGTTTTTTTTTTTTGCCTATCTTGTCTGATTATCTTGTCTGTCTTGCTTCCCTTCCTATCTTTCTTTCTCTGCATGTATGAGTCTATCTGCGTGTCAATACGCGCACGCACGCACACACACACACACACTTTGCACAGAGGCAGACTCAGAGACGAAGACTGACAGGTGACCCTATCACAAGCAGTCAAGCTATAAGATACTGTTTACATTCACGTGTTATACTCCGCCTTCGGTCATTATGTCAAAATTATTAAATATGAAAAAAATTCCGGATTGTGGTCAAATTATAAACCTTGTGTGTAAGTGCTGCCCAGTCATAAATGTGACTGGTTCGTGCGGCTTTTTATCTGCAGACAAGCTTCGTGTGTGTGTGTGTGTGTGTGGGGGGGGGGGGGGGGGGTCTTTCTTGTCTGCCGAAATCAAGCAATGTCTCTTTGCCCATACATTTATTTTTTGTTTGTTTTTGTCACTCTCCCGTCCGTCTGTCTGTCTCATCTGTCTATCCTGTCTGTATGTCTCGTCTGTCTATCCTGTCTGTATGTCTCGTCTGTCTATATGTCTCGTCTGTCTGTCCCGTCTGCATGTCACGTCTGTCTGCCCCACCTGCCTGTCTCGTCTGTCAGTCCCGTCTGTCTGTCCCGTCCCGTCTGCGCTGTCGTCCGCCTGTCAATCTGCCAGCCGACGACCTGTCTATCCTTCCGCTCGTCTGTACGCCAGCCTTTCTGTCGTTTCGACATAGTGTCTTTCCCCATGTGGTCTATGCGCCTTGTCTGTCTCTCTCCATGTTTGATCTGTTATCTGTTTCCCCAGTGTTTGTCTATCCCCCTTAATGTCCATCCCCCTTCTGCCTATCAGCCCACGCATGTCTATCCGCTCGAATATCTGTCCCTCCGTCAGTCCATCAGTGTTTGCCTGCCCGCCCGTCTGCCGTCAACCCGCCAACCCGCTCGTCTGTCTGCCAATCCGTCTGTCTGCCTATTTATGTGTATTTTTGTCAGTGTGCTAGCGAAAGAATTCCAAACTTTATCATTTGTTTTTCTTTGTTGTTGTTGTTCGCATATCTTTTTTTTTTTTTTTAGCATATCCTTTACAGGACTTAGCTGTCAACACCAGCATCTTTCAGCTGTCTGTTGATCTCTTGGCAAGATTACGCTCAGTAGTTTGCCATTGCTTTCTGAGCGGCCGGCTCAGTATCCCGCAAGTCACGAGCGGGGGTCGAACCACCTCAGCTCTCGCCCCGCAACGAGACTCTGCGTGATAAACGGGATTACAGAGAGAAAGTGTTGTAATCCCACAGCCAGAGAGACCGGCTTCGCATATCTTTACAATATGTAAATATCAGTATCTTTCAGCTGATTGTTGATTTCTTGGCAAAATTACGCTCAGTAGTTTGCATTGCTTTCTGAGCGGCCAGCTCACATACCCCTAAGTTACTGACGCGGCGAGAACCGCTACCAATTCTCGCGCACATCACGTTCCTCACGAGATATACGGAGAAAGTCGCTATTTGTGTACCTGTTGGTAAACATTCTACGGCAGGGGTGGGCAAACATTTTGTGCGTAGGGCCGCATTGACAAATGGAAAGCTTTTTTTTTTTTTTTTTTTTTTTGGGGGGGGGCGCTTATATATATATATATATATATATATATATATATATATATATATATATATATATATATATATATTATGTCCACTTTGTTTACAGCAGCAACCTACCAGAATAAGTTATTATGTAACACAGTACTTTTACTTACAACGCACGCACACACACACACACACACACTTTGTTTACAGCAGCAATCTACCACAATAGGCAGGCAAGACAGGAAGTTAGACAGATACGCAGACAAGACAGGCAGGCAGACAAGGCAGGCGTACAAGACAGCCAGGCAGGCGGACAAGACAGATCGGCAGGAGGAAAATTGAATGTATAGAAAAGTTGGGGAATAGAGAAAGCCACCACAGCAACATAGATCATTCCTAAGCAAACTAGGAAAGGTAATTGATTTATGATCGCTACAAAGAGAGACCAAGGGGAAGGCCTAGAAGCAAGTACCTGGATGGCTTGGCCTTGTGGCATGGTCGAGACAGAAACACGGAACTGATCCACGACTCTGGTGATCGAGTGAGATGGCAGAACATGACCGCCTACGCTAACCGGCATGGCACATGATGGATGGACAAAGAGCTGTAGATGCATTAGCTGTATGGGCAAATTGATGGTGTATCAGCATAAATACTGACAAGTGCAGCACCACTCTAGTTACCCTCTCCAAAACAAAAGGCAGGCAACGTCCAGATAAATGGAATACCAATAAGAGAAGATAAAGAACCAACATATCTTGGAGTAACATTTGATAACAGGCTAAAATGAAGAAAGCACATCAACAAAGTTGTAGCAAAAGCCAGAAGGGACATAGCCATCCTGAGAAAAATAAATAGAACCCCCTGGGTCAGCCAGTGGGAAAATACTTAGCAAAGTTTATCAACAGAGCATACGACCACACTTGGAATACGGGTCAACTGCTTGGTATCTAACAACAAAATCCACACTACAAGAGCTGGACAAAGTGCAAAATTAAGCACTTAGAGTCACCACAGGGGGAATGAGATCCTCCCCTATAGTGGAGATGGAGAAGATGGGGAGAACACAAGCGCAGATATACTAAAACGCCAATGCTCTAATACAGTAGTTCTCAACTGGTGGGGAATTCCCCCCCCCCCAGGGGGGAATTTTAGGGTTTCCATGGGGGGGGGGGGAATTAAGACCATTTCAAGATGGTGTTAATACAAGAACCGATTACTTGATATTGTTTTTCTCTTCATACTTTACAGTTATGTATGTCTAATCCTTCTAAAATTCATTTTATAAAGTAAGTAGACCCACAAATCATGTTTTATGTGGATGTCTAGACTTGTTTTAGTATATGCTATTACATTTGCCTTCCACTTGTACGTATACTGTGTAGGGGTGGGGGGATTTTTAGATAGGAAATATGAAGGGGGGGGGGGATGACGTTCTGAAAATACGGTGAAGGGGGGCACGGGCCAAATTTTTGATAGGAAGGGGGGGGGATGGCGTTCTGAAAATATGGTGAGGGGGGGGAGCACGGGCCAAAAAAGGTTGAGAACCACTGCTCTAATACAAGCAGAAAAGTTCCTCAGTTTGCCAGGCCACTCTATTAAGAGCAGATTTGAAAACTTAGCTATGGGGCGGTTGAAAAGAAGCAGTTTTATCCACGAGGCTAAACGACTCTGCAGAGAAACCACCGATCTGCCCAGGGTTGGTATTCCCCTGAAAACCAGGCAATCAAGATAGCAACAGAAAGTACTGAATACCAGCTATGGAACGCAACCTGTGGTGCTAATGACAGATGCAAAATCAGTACTTGAGGCGCTCCTGTCTGGGAAATTGCCAGTACTTTGGACGTCTACTTTCTGAACTTGGCAGCCAGCGTAAAGTCACCATACAGTGGATACCATCCCACTGTGGGGTACCCGGAAACGAGCGAGCTGATTGATTAGCTAAGGAAGGAGCAAAAGAAGAACAACCTGATGTGCCCGTTGCATACCACCAAACGAAAAGAATGATCACATCAGTCAGAAAGGCACCAATACTTGCTCATGACGACTACCACGTTATGGACAGGCCAGAACACGCCATTATTCTGCGCCTCAGAACAGGGCACAATAGATTAGGCAATCACATGTATAGAACACTCAAGATTAGTGAATCAGCCATGTGGACTGCCGCCGCACACGACAGATCACATACTCCTAGACTACCCAAAATACAACACATCTAGGTAAACCTTCTGGCCCAGAGAAATGATAGTGGAAGCCATGGACCACTGAGTGAACTAACAAAACAGTTAAATTCATAGAAGAGACAACATTGCAGTTATAGACACATTTGAAGCGAACGAAAGATGAAGAAGAATAACTGTGACATACTCCTGCTTCCAACTTTCCGCAATCCCTTTTTGTTTGGTTCAAACCTACTTTTTGTTTGGTTCAAACCTACGATTTGTGTTGGCAGAGCATCTGTTAAATCTATGTTCCATCAAAGCTAAAGCCACAAACCCAGATTCAACTCCTGCCTAGCTCTCGGGGAAGTCTCTTCGTGGTGTGGCCTTCCACATATTATTGGCATAGACTGTCCTATGTTCCATGGATCACCCTACCTCTCCAGAGATGTCAAGTTCCAGTACTGATCTTGCACACCTAGCGAGTTTCTGAGCTTCGAGAGGGTAAGGTGGGCTCTGCTGCATAGTTCCAGGGCAGACCGCACTTGGGTGCTTGGTCAGAAGGAAAGTCTACAAGATCTTTCAATAGATACAAGTTCTGTTCGGGACTTAGATGACCTGAACATCAACGCTTCAAACTTGATACTTAAAACTCAGTCTTCCTGTGCATTTACAACCATCACCTTTGTCTTTATTTGTGTTTGCTCACTTTCATCCCGAGCCTAGTCCTCACACTTACTACTACTACTGGTAGTTGCTACCACTAAGGCGTGCACTGGACACATTTTGCGCGTGGATTGGCTTTCCATATTGCCTGTGTACATGCCTTCAGGCGAACCCACTCCGATTTCTGAGGTACTTGAAATTTACTTTCCCAAGTCAAGGACAAAGGAGCCAACGTTTAAATCCAACCGACCAGAGTGGGAAATGAAGCCACAAATCCAAGGTTACCCGGAAAGTTCAAGCACGAGCGATTTAAACTTCTCGGCCATGCCGACCTCCACCAATCCTTTAAACACAGTGGTGTTGGCAAACATTCAGCTTCACGAGCAACTAGGATTCTAGCTGTGCCCGAGCCTTCATTTGTAAGTCAAAAATGTCATCTGCTGAATATAACCCTTGTTGTGTAGGGCAGGTTGGGTGAGGTGGTGGAAGGGGGTCTTGGGTCTTGAGCCAGAGAAATTAAGGCCGCCTGGCTAGTGCAGTGGCCGCGAACTGTGCAGGTTAGGGTTTTTTCCCGCCAGAAAAAAATCTACACATTACCGAGGATTTGACCCCTGCTCTCCTGAAATCTTCTTATGATCCATTCGGCACTCAGTGGGTGATGTGGTGGCGATGTGGTTAGTGGGTGATGTAGTCAGTGGGCGATGTGGTCAGTATCACACCAGCGGCCTTTACTTCCCCAGACGTGTCCTGGTAACATCTTCTACAGGGTTAGTCGGAGAGCCCAGATATTTCCATGTAGATTCGATCCAATAACCACCGAGTCGGCAAGTGAGCTTTCATTCCAGAATTCGGTAAATTTCATTTTATATATCAGCTCACCTGCTGTACCAAAAATATATGCGCTAAGGACAAAAAAGCCGGTCTCCCCGGCGAACGATTTTAGGACGCTGTTCGTAATCCCGTACACCCACGTCCGAAACACACTTGCGCGAGATTTGGCAACAGATCGCGTCGCGCTGGTTTCTTACTGAAAGTTGTGTGAGCCGGTCGTTCAGAAAGCAATGGGAAACTACTGAACGTAAAACTTACCAAGACATCAACAGCATCTGCAAAATGCTGGTGTTGATTGCAATGTCCTGTAAATATGATATGCAATTTAAAAAAAAAAAAAAAAAACAGCAAACAATGTGTGCATCGGTGCATGGTGCGTAAAATGCACCTTCAAACACAAGTTGTGAATGACGAAGTAACGTAACATATAATTAGTTAGTTAATTAGTTAGTCTTCCCTCTTGAGCCTAAGTTGGCGCAAAGGGCACAAGTCATGACTCTCCATGTCTGGCGGTTCGCTGCTACCTGTTGTAGATAACATATAAGCATGTGAGAAAAGAATATGATACATATGATCATTATAATAGACTAGCTGACCCGGCCCGGCTTCGCCCAGTCCCTGGCGGGGATCTATCTATCTGTCTGTCTGACGACCCGGCTCTGCTGTCTAAAGTTTAGTTATTCACAAAACAAAATTTAATTTCTTAACTACACCCCATTGGCACCTTGCCGTCTTGACAGACGATAGTTTGTGCTTTAAAAAGGCATAATAACTTTTAACTATGGCGGTAGCGAGTGTGACTGATAAGGCCAATTTGCGCTGTAAATGTCCGTTCACAGTGGGTGCATGTGAACACGTGGTAATTTCCACCATCATGCACCATCTTACGTCTCAAACGCTTGGTGTGTGACTTTTCTGCAATAATTTTCTCCTTTGACTTTATTCCATTTCTGATATTTGCCCTCCATGCAACACGTTCAGCGGCGACTTGCTCCCAATGTGCATTATCAATGCCTGTATCAATCATGTCCCGCTTACACACATCTTTGTATCGTAGTAGAGGCCGACCCTGAGATCTCTTACCCATCTGTAATTCACCAAAAAAGATATCCTTTGGTATTCTACCATCATCCATCCTTCTAAGATGTCCTATCCATCTAAGTCTACGAAGAATGAGCATGGAATAAACTGTCACACAACCTGATCTTTCCAATACTTCAGTATTTGTGATTTTGTCTTGCCACTTAATACCAAGAATTCTTCGCAGACACCGCATATGAAAGCTGTTTAAATTGTTCTCTTGGTGTGAGTAAGTTGTCCAGGTTTCACTGCCATAGAGAAGAGTACTAAGGACACAGGCTTGATAGACAAGGACTTTTGTTTTGGCAGTAAGCTTCCTGTTCTCCCAGACTCTTTTTCTTAACCTGTTCATTGTTGTTGCTGCCTTACCAATCCGGATGTTGATTTCCTGATCTAGGGATAATTTGCTATTTACCACTGATCCTAGATATGTAAAATGGTCTACTATCTCTAGTTTGGCGTCGTCAATAAAGATTGATGGTACCCCATGTGCACCTTGTGACATAATCTGTGTCTTCTTTTTGCTAATTGTTAAACCAAATTCAGAACAAGCATTGGAGAATGCAGATAGTAGACATTGCAATTCTTCCTCAGAGTGGGTCGTAACTGCAGCATCATCTGCAAAAAGCAACTCTCTGATCAGTACCCTCCTAATTTTGGTCTTAGCCTTCAATCTCTGAGCATTGTAGAGGCCGCCATCTGAGCGTGAGTGAATGTATATACCACCATCCTGATCACGAAATGCATATTTCAGTAGAAGTGAAAAGTATATTCCAAAGAGGGTGGGAGCTAGTACACAACCTTGCTTAACTCCACTCTTGATTTCAAATTCTTCAGAAGTTGCACCATCAAACTTGATTATACCCTTCATGCCTGTGTGGAACGATTCCACAATGGACAGAAGAGTTGGTGGGCAGCCAATCTTCTTTAGTGCCTTGAACAGACCCTCACGACTGACCAAATCAAATGCCTTTGTGAGGTCGATGAAGGCAATAAACAGTGGTTGATTCTGTTCACGGCATTTTTCTTGCATTTGTCGCAATGAGAATATCATATCAGTGGTAGACCTGTTCTGTCGAAAGCCACATTGTGATTCGGGGTAGACTTGATCTCCTAGGACTTGAAGTCTGCGCAGAACAATTCTGGCAAATACTTTTCCAACAATACACAGAAGTGAGATACCCCTATAGTTGTTGCAGTCGCTCCGATCACCCTTGTTCTTGTACAGTGTTATGATGCTTGAATCTTTGAAATCCTGTGGGACTTGTCCTTCACGCCAGCATAGCTCTATTAGCTGGTGGATCTGTATAGTGAGTGTGTCTTGCCCACTCCTGATAACCTCTATTGGAATCCCATCCTTACCTGGAGCCTTGCCAGATGCAAGTTCATTTATAGCACACTTAACTTCTGTTATGGTGGGAAGTGTGTCCAGGTGGTCAAGAGTTGGTAGAGCCTCTATGGCGTTGAGGGCATTATCCGCTAGTTTGGTCTCACTTGAGTAAAGCTCCAAATAGTGCTCTACCCATCTGTCCATCTGCTGTTTCTTATCAGTGATGACTTCTCCAGTCAAGGTTTTCAATGGTGCACTTCTTTTGATCACTGGACCACAGGCTTTCTTTATTCCTTCATACATGCTTCTTATGTCTCCCTTATCACTTGCGATTTGAATGGACTCACATAACTTGATCCAATAATCATTTGCACACTGCCTGGCAGCCTTTTGCACATCCTTCCTAGCTTGCCTTAGCTCACTCAGAGTGTTACGCGTTGGTCTTTCCTTGTTTCTTAAGAGAGCTTTCTTCTTCTTATCAATCAAGGGCTGCAGAGTCTCGCTGTTGGCCGCAAACCAGTCCTGCCTCTTATGATCCACAGTGCCGTAAACCCTTACGGCAGTTTTACAAAGAGTTTCCTTAATTTGACCCCACTTTTCATTTACTGTAAAATTTTCTGGTGTATCAGTGAAAGCGTCTTCAAGTTGCTGTTGAAACTGAAAGCACTTTTCAGGATCATGAGTGTTAATAATATTAATCCTGGGGCTAGGTTTGTGTTTAGCTGTGTAGATTCTCTTTGGTCTCAGTCTCACCCTTGCAACAACCAAAGAATGATCCGTATCACAGTCAGCACTGTGGTAACTACGAGTCAATGATATATGGTTCAAATGTTGTCTCCGTGTGATGATGAAGTCCAGCTGGTGCCAATGGCCGGATCTTGGATGTTTCCATGTGACCTTATGCATCTCTTTTGTTATAAAAAAAGAGTTTGTAATACATAGGTCATTACTGGTGCAATGCTCCAGCAGCCTTTGCCCATTTTCATTCATGCGACCGATGTTGTATTTTCCAAGGCACACTGGCCATGAACTCGAGTCCTTGCCCACACGAGCATTGAAATCACCGAGCATATAAATGTAGTCGGATTTTGGAACTGCCTTAATCACAGAGTCTAACTCCTCATAGAACAAATCCTTCACATCATCAGAGGAATCGAGTGTCGGTGCATATGCAGTAATAATGGTGGCAAACCCACAAGAGGTTGCCAAGCGCAGGGATAATAGTCTTTCATTTCCTCCTGCTGGAATTTCAATCATTCCCAGTAGCGAATTCTTCACTGCAAAGCCCACACCGTGTTGCCTTTTTTCTGCCTGCCCTTTACCCTTCCAGAAAAAGGTGTAGTTGTTTTCCCTGAGTGACCCTTCCTCAGCGAGGCGAGTCTCCTGCAGGCCAGCAATATCAATGTTAAGACGATTGAGTTCGGCATCAATCACAGCCGTTTTTCTCACATCGTCAATATTGGTCAAGTCAGTGGAAAATCCTGGACACATGGTTCTCACGTTCCAGGTTGCAAGCCGTAGCTTGAGGTTTCTATTTATATTTTTGTTTGTACCTGGTGCATTGGTTTTACAGCCTGCGATTCAGATTTTGTCCTAGCCCCAAGCACCCATTGAAGCAGTCAGGCTGTGGCGGATCAGCACCCAATTGGCTGGGGGCTGCCCAGCTTGAGGCGGGCGGTAGCTGATCAGTGACACCTATAGGTGTCTCCCACCGTCAGAGGCAACGCGTGGCGCCCCATGTCTACGCCAACTGACAAGGACTTATAACCCGTAACAGTTGCCTCTCGCTTTGATTCCGAGACCAGTTAAGACCAGGGATGGAGTTATTGCCTCTCCATAGCACAAAGCCTGGGCTAATATATAGAGATCATGTGTTGCCCATGCAGCATGATCCCTCTCTCGGCCTGCCTAGTTCACTCCAGAGGAAAGGTAACACCCCTACATCTGGAACAAGACAAGCTGCAGAAGCTGCCGGATCAGCAAAGCAATGCTCTAACTGTCCGCCTGTCGGAGCTTCGATCCTAGACCAGTCGCCAACCAAGGCTTAGGGCCTGGTCTGCCCTGCCATGACAATTTTGTCTTTAGCTTGCATTTCCTCGCACCAGGGTAAGGCGTGTACCCTCCCAATTGCGCTCTTCCGCCCGAAGCCGTTGGCACAATGTGGGGTGTCGGGTTTGGTAAGCGCCGCCCAACGCTCGGCGCTAACAGAAACCAGGTAGTACCGTCTACTGTTATACGGTAGCTCAGTCATATCTGACTAAGACCTGATATATATATATATAGCAAGGGGACCCAACCCAAGAAAAGTTATATCAAGGGAAATGCTACTAAAAGTTATGTCCCTTGATTTAACTTTTCCCAAGTTATCAATAAAACTGAACCCTACTACGCAAATAACTGTAAACTAACAAACTATGAGTATGACAGTTGGCAGCACCGGAATGAGAAGACGTGTAGAAAATTTCATCAATGAACAGCGAAGTTTGAAGTTATTATGCGTGTTGTAAAGTCATAAAAGTGTGAAGTGAGCTGTGTAAAGCGTGATAAGTAATGTGTGTGTGGTAAGTAATGGGTGTGTGGTAAGTACTAGTATAGTGTGTACAATGTACAATATAAAGTAGGTTTAGTTGAATGTAAAGTAGTAATGTGTTTAAAACAAAATAACTTAAATATAAACTAAGTGTGTAAAGTAATATGTGAACATCATACAGAAAGTTAAATGTGAAATAACACATTGTACTGTAGCGTATGAAAAGCTTAACGTAAGTTCAAAATGATATTGATATCAATATGATATTGAAAGTAATATGTGTAAAGCATGAAATAAGTTAAATATGGAGTAATAAGGTGAAAGTAATGTGTGTAAAGCATGGGAGAAGATAAATATGAAATAATAAGGTGAAAGTAATGTGTGTGAGGCGTGGAAGAAGTTAAATATGAAATAAGGTGGAAGTAATGTGTGTAAAGCATGGAAGAAGATGCATATGAAATATGTATCTGAAAGTAATGTGTGTAAGGCATGGAGGAAGATAAATATGAAATAACAAGGTGAAAGTAAAGTGTGTAAAGCATGGAAGAAGATAAATATGAAATAATAAGGTGTAAAATGTGTGTAAAGCATAAATTAAGTTAAAAACAAAATGTTTAAGTAAAGCATACAGTAAGATAGCCTAAAATAACATGTGAAGTAAAACAATGTACGCGTCAATGAGACATAAAAGTTAGTTGCATATCCTTCACAGGACGTTGCAGTCAGCACCAGCATTTTTTGCTGTTGTGATCTGTTGGCAAGTTTACGTTCAGCAGTTTGCCATTGCTTTCTGAACGACCGGCACCCATACCATTTCGTAAAAAGCCAACGCAAGGCGGTCTGCTGCCATATCGCCCGAAGCTGTGTTTCTACGCGGGTATCCGGGATCACAAACTGCGTCCGTAACGCCTTCGCCACGGAGCCGACAATGAGACGTACTGGAGAAAATAATTTAGGCTCATAATTTCTGTGACCGAATGGTCCGTGGGGAACACTATGGGTAGTTTAACACTAGCTGCTTGTATTTCCCCACAGCAATGATTGGTACGCCGTCCTCCCTGGTCTACGGGTTACACGACTTTCTCTGTAACCCCGTATACTCTCGTGACTAACGTGACGTGCGTGAGAATTGGTAGCGGTTCTCTCCGCGTCGGTAACTTACGGGGTAAGTGAGCCGGCCATTCAGAAAGCAATGGCAAACTACTGAGCGTAATCTTGCCAGGAAAGCAACAATCAGCTGAAAGATGCTGATGATGACAGCGATGTCCTGTAAAAGGATGTGCGAACAAAATAAATGATAGTGGAAGCCATCCACACATCGCTTGGGGTTTTTCGTTGACTCCTGGAGCTCATCGCTGGAGCTAA
Organism: Cepaea hortensis; assembly: GCA_963921405.1. Taxonomy (NCBI): domain Eukaryota; kingdom Metazoa; phylum Mollusca; class Gastropoda; order Stylommatophora; family Helicidae; genus Cepaea; species Cepaea hortensis. The sequence goes on along the minus strand of OY992892.1, from coordinate 45,389,810 downwards.
GGAATTAGTGCTTTGTACGACGCTTTCGGCAGCCCGCTCTGTGGAAAGAGACCGACCCATGTGGGACAACATCATGTGCAATGAAGTCGATCTTCTCATCCGTAAACTTACTTGATTGATCAAGGACTGGAATACATTCGCACAAGATCACATGGAGAGAATGTCTTCACTCGAAGATGGAGGATGCAAGCTCAAAACAAAACTGAATACTGCCAGCCCAATCAACCAAGTGCTGTCTCCACATTGAATTCTAGCTGGAATATATTTCCAACATTTTCTTTTTCTCGCCCATGCTGTACAGTCTGACAGGTTCATGTTCCGCCATCTCATGATGTTATCTTCCGTCTAGTATCCTTGCCTGACTATTGCTCGCCTACCGTCGACTTTTCCTTCCGCACTACCAAATAATCCTCAGCAAACGTGTCTCTAACGCGTCTCTGATTCAAATCGTCTCACATGACAGTAAAGAGCCAATCATTACAAGGTAATAAAAATGCAATTTCCCACTGTGAGTAAATTAAGGATAATGAACACAACAGAGACACAGTATAACACAGTGGAGCCACTACAGGAAGCAGGTAGCACCTCTAATCATTGTTTGTGTGAAAACCTCTCCATACACGCCGACAGTCTCTTTTGTTGTAAAGCCGACAGCCTCTTCTGCTGTAAAGCCGACAGTCTCTTCTCTTGTAAAGTTAACATGCAATTAACGTATTCTGTCCTAGACGGAGATGGGTGATTAAACGTTTTATGCCGCACTTTGGATTTCACCACAATGTCTTAATCGCTAAACATACGGTTCATTCTCCGCCCGCCTGCACTAATGCAACTTTAGAGGTATTTCTATAGCAGACACTGCGATAGACATTAAAAGTGATCGCACATCCTATTTAAATAAGTAAAGCATAAGTACAGATCTGCCTACTGCCCATGTAACATCGCAGTCAGGAAGTTTCTAACTAAACACCTGAATTTTAGCAGTTCCAGAATCCGCACGGGTGTGTTTAGAAGTACAATTCATTGATTTTTAGTGCTCCAAGATGAGGAGAATGAGTGTTGCTATATTTTTTCTGACAGACTCCGAGAAAATACGGATTTTCTCCGTCCCGGTTGTCCCGTTTTCAGCTATATCTTTTATTGGCAGGTAGTTTATTTAATATTTGAAATTTTAAAAAAAAATGAATTAATGCTATCCTGCGAGTCACAAAATTGTAATCTAATTGAGGGAGAGAGAGAGAGAGAGAGAGAGAGAGAGAGAGAGAGAGAGAGAGAGGTGTGTGTGTGTGTTTGTGTGTGAGAGAGAGAATGTGTGTGTGTGTGAGAGAGATTGTATGTATGTGTGTGAGTGAAAGAGAGAGAGAGAGTGTGTGTGTGTGTGAGTGAGAGAGTGTGAGTGAAAGAGAGAGAGTGTGTGTGTGTGTGTGAAAGAGAGAGAGAGTGTGTGTGTGTGTGTGTGTGAAAGAGAGAGAGTGTGTGTGTGTGAGTGAGTGAAAGAGAGAGAGAGGGGGAGGGAGAGAGTGGAAGAGTGGGGATGGGAGGGAGAGACTTAGGTAATTAGTTGGTTGGTTGATTTTGGTTGATTGGGTAATTAGTTAGATACTTTGTTAGTCAGTCAGTCAGTTAGTTGTTTAGTTGGGTTTAGCTAGCTAGTTGTTTTCTTGGGTTTAGCTAGCTGGTTAATTGTTTAGTTGGTTTTAGCTAGCTAGTTAGTTAGCTGTTTAGTTGCTTTTAGCTAGCTAGTTAGTTAGTTACTTTGTTGGTTGGTTGGTTAGTTAGTTAGCTGGCTGGTTAGTTAATTAGTTAGTTGGCCCCTCAGTTACAACTGCTCAACGAGTAAGTGATGACGGTTAGTTCAAGTGCCATGCACAGATTGTCGTGTGCCATGCACAGATTGTCGTGTGCCATGCACAGATTGTCGTGTGCCATGCACAGATTGTCGTGTGCCATGCACAGATTGTCGTGTGCCATGCACAGATTGTCGTGTGCCATGCACAGATTGTCGTGTGCCATGCACAGATTGTCGTGTGCCATGCACAGATTGACGTGTGCCATGCACAGATTGTCGTGTGCCATGCACAGATTGTCGTGTGCCATGCACAGATTGTCATGTGACATGCACAGATTGTCGTGTGACATGCACAGATTGTCGTGTGACATGCACAGATTGACGTGTGCCATGCACAGATTGACGTGTGCCATGCACAGATTGTCGTGTGACATGCACAGATTGTCGTGTGACATGCACAGATTGTCGTGTGCCATACACAGATTGTCGTGTGCCATGCACAGATTGACGTGTGCCATGCACAGATTGTCGTGTGCCATGCACAGATTGTCGTGTGCCATGCACAGATTGTCGTGTGCCATGTATAGATTGTCGTGTGCCATGCACAGATTGTCGTGTGACATGCACAGATTGTTGTGTGACTCCCACCTGACAATACAAAAGGTAAGGGTCTCCTGTTTCTTGTAGATTTTCCCGTACAGATGCCTTCCTTAATACGGCGAAAGTATTCCTCCGGCACACCCGAGGCCCCGAACCCAATACTAGAGTTATAGTCATACACCAACGATTACCACATTCAGACACACATCTTTACAATGTACAGACAGAGTGTAACATTATACGTTGTTCATATACACTGTGAAATAGTACTTCTTCCTCTTCTTCTGCTTTCGCCCGGAATGTTTGTTTTTGACGTGAATGCGTTATACCTCTTTGCAGCAGAGCTGCGATATTTGCATCTTTCCGCCGACACACCTGACTTCTTTAGGTATTTGTTGGTAAGGTTACCTTTACGGGTGTTTTGTAGGATGTTCGACTATCACTGTTGTGGTGTTATTCCCATCCCAGCTGGCCCATTTAGAACAGCTTAAGACATCCCGGTCATCCCTCAAGGGAAGGCAGGGGCAGACAATGGTCATTCCGCAACATCCAAGGAGGCTTCCATACTTACAGAGCCGACACAGCGCTTTGGTACTGGGCTCACTCATGGAATCGTCACGTTCTGCACATGGCTGCTGAGACTCACATCCGAATATTGGGCCTTCCAGTCGCCACAGGCTGTTCCTGCGGAAAACAGAAGAATGCAGTCTGCAGATGACATCCACACAGTAAGCTTTCGATTCGGACTTTCCACATAATGGATTTGCTATCCAGGCAATATTCCCTTTGTGCCACTTAGGTGAAATAGTACATTAGTTAGTTAGACCTACACCTAGACAAGGTAATGACAGTATTTATGACAGACACTCCAAGAGACTAGCTCCACATTCGCTCAATGAAATTAGAAGACCGTATTCAATATATAACAAGGAAACTTTAATTAAGAATTGTCAGCAGAAAGATTGAAAGAACGAACGAACGAACACATTTGGCACACAGGTCCGTCTTACATTCGGCCCATCAAATCACTCGTCTTTCGTTCATTAATTATCTATTGTGCATGTTACATTCACATAGGAAAAATAAACGCATTGTCGTATGAATATTTTAAACATAAATAACCAATATTATCATGTTATGAGACAGGCAGGCAGACACACGGACATACGCACATCCATAAACAAATACATACATACATGCTTACATAATTTACACAAACTCTCAAAGTTATGCACCCACTCAATAACCCACAAATACACACGTCTGCGCATACATATGTGCTCACTCACAATCGCAAACTCACTAACACAAGTTTACTTATACATACATACATGCTCTCTCTCTCTCTCTCTCTCTCTCTCTCTCTCTCTCTCTCTCTCTCTCTCTATCTATCTATCTATCTATCTCTGCCTCTCTCTCTGCCCCTCTCTCTCTCTGCCCCCTCTCTCTCTGCCCCCCCTCTCTCTCTCTACCTCTCTTCTGTCTCTCTCTCCCTCCCTCTTTCTCTCTCGCCCATATATCCTCATTCATACATGCTGCAAGGGACACACATATACTCCTTCCCATACACGCATAATCGGTACACACAAACACACACACACAAGCGCGCGCGCAAATACACAAATACTCACACAGTCGTGCATCCACACAGTCACACACCCACATAGCAAAGATGTGAGAGTCCTGGAAGTGACTACAGAGATTGTCACTTAAGATCTGTCCTACTCCCGTTGATTCAGTCTAGTTGTGAAAAACATCATGAGAAATAACGCAGAGGTGAATGTTAGTCGTGGACATCTGTAAGTTTAGTGAACGCTGAACACAAACTGGGTAACGAGTCACCCCGTGTCCTTTCCTTCCTGGTACGTTAAAGCCCGCACGACAGATAATAGTTGACTTCTCAATGTCCCAAAATCACTCTTTCACGCAGCAATTGGAAATCACACAGAATAGTGAAACACAGGATGCCCATATATAAACATTCATTGGACACCATTATTGATTGAAAGTAGATCACTCCAAAATTTATCAAACAAATTGGTGGATCCTGAAACAATAAGAAATATTGGCGAATTTCCTAGCCCTTACTCCTTCTTAACAGCATTATCCTTTATCAACAAACTCAAAGGGTGATCTGCCACAACAAGACTTTCTCTTAAATAAGAAACCGTTTTCTTATAAATGTCTAAAACTAACAACACCGTCTTCCTATAGGATTCCTAAATAGACTGGAAATAGCGATAAGTATTCATTCTTTTCTCAGAACCAATTCTCATAGTATAGTATACAAGAAACACGGACAGTAGAGACCCGTGCAACCATTGACGTAGATTATATGGAACGCTCTGAGCCTTGGCACGCCATATGGTGATGTGACGGTGAATTTCACTAAATTCTCCTAGAAAGGAGCCAATCGATTTCTATTCCCCAGAGGAGTTAGATTCCAAGTGAGTTCCTAAGATATTCTACCTCTTACAAGCTACAGCATCCGAAAGAGCCCAGGAAAACTAATAAAACAGAATACTGAAAGATCTCAAGCCATTTTCGTATCGTGCCTAATTAACGGTTGACCTATCAAGGCAGAAATGACATGACAACTCTTTCATTTCTTCTTTTGTACAAACAAAACATAATAATCTCAAAGGTAACTAGTATAATAAACATTCCCTTAATTGTGGTACGTTACTTCTACCTTAGCTATTTATAATAGCCATGTCAAGATTAGGTTTAGTGAGCCATGTTTTATTGATTATTGCACCTTTTCCATGCATGTTGTTTCTGCTTTTGTCGTTGGCTAAGTTTTGTGGCTAAGATTAGCTTCATAAGTGACGTATGAATGACATAATGTATGGGAGCTGTGAAATAAGAAGGACAGCATGTCAGACAGGCCTGCGTGCTCAATTCTTAACCCTTTGACAATAAAATTCGTTCCTTCGTTCACTTAGCGAGACGACGAACGCAGGCGCCTAACCCTCGCCCGAACGAGCTTATATCATTCTCAGTGCCACTCGCTATCAATATGCTAACGCTCCGGCTATCACTCACTCCAGGCTGCCAGAATCAGGCTAAAATTTAGGCATTATATTTAAGTTCTAATTTGCCTGGCCTAATGTTATATATGTTATGCTGATAGCAAATTTCTTCCGCTGAAGTTCTGTAGATTCATAGAAATCTATTCTGTCGTCTTGCATTCTGGGGTGTTAAACATTAGGCCTTCCCATATTATAGTCCCCCACACACGAGGTGATATGACCTGTTCATCCCTCGAGGCATTTCTTCTCAGCCACAACGGACAAGTATGGCAATTGTCTGGTACCAATATTTATGAGCTTGGGTCGATCCCAGAGCCGTACTCATTGTTACATACACAACTACCTGTGGTAGTATTAAACCCGGACTACTGTTTAGACAGGCTAACGCACTAGCCACTTTGCCATCTCACGTCCTGTATGCCTGCTGCTTGTTATTTCGGTTTCACAAACACAAATCACGCACACAACACAAGTAATAATTAAATAAATAGAAAATTTTTTCTTAAAGTGTTATAGTTAAAGGAACATGAATCGACTTCATTGCACCGGGTTGTATCCCATATAGCTCGGTCTTCTTTCTGCTGAGCAGCCTGCCGGAGGTGTCGCACGGAGCACGAACCCCCATAGCGACGACCCTAGGGGGTCTACGAATCAACTGCACTCGTGATACGAATGGCGGGATGAGGAAACGAACCGACGACTTCCCTGGCACCATGTTGCTTGCCCACTTCGCCAAGCAGAGCCCCAAGTAGTTTTGTAATTAAATTAAATGTTTGCATATCCTTTACAGGACATCGCTGTCAACATCAGCATCTGTCAGCTGATTGTTGATTTCTTGGCAAGATTACTCTCAGTAGTTTGCCATTGCTTTCTGAGCGGCCGGCTCACATACCCCGTAAGTTCCCGACGCGGTTAAAACCGCTACCGATTCTCGCCGTCGTCACGTATACGGGATTACGGAGAAAGTCGCTAACACCTAGGCCAGGGAGACCGGCAATTTTATAATACAAAAATAAATATGTGAAGATAACACACGTTTCCCAAATTATTGTTCCCAATGAAAGTACAGTATGGGAGCATTTCACGCGCCTCCATAAGTGTTCGGCGATGGCATCATATTTTTTTTTTTTAATAATCTGATCATTACTCTTTGTGATGCCGCTTACCTGCGTTCCAAACACAGCTACGACCGATTTGGCAGCAAACCATGTCGCGCTGGGTTTTAGCGTGATGGTATGGGAGCCGGTCGGTTAGAAATCAATGGCAAACGACTGAACGTAAACTTGCCAAGACATCAACAACAGCAGTGCTGGTGTTGATAGCGATGTCCTGTAGATAGGATATGCAAAAATAAAAAATTATTCGGTCTCTGTGACGAAGAGGTTGCGGACGCAATTCGTAATCCCGCATACCGCGTTCGAGACACAGCTGCGGGTGATTTGGAAGCAAACCGCCTTGCGTTGGTTTCTCATATAATGGTATGATTGCCGGTCGTTCAAAAAGCAATGGCAAACTACTTAATATAAATATGCCAAGAAATTACGAACAGCAAAAAACAAAAAAATGCTGGTGATGGCTGCAACGTCCTGTAAAGAATATGCAATTTGTTTTTAAGAATCATTAGTCGATGGGTGATATGCTCAACAACATACTGACCGCCTTTATTTCCCTGAACATTTTCTGGTGCCCAATTTAGACTGGCTCGATCTGGGAGACCAGGTCACTTTAAAAACACATCCGCCGTTATAGGGATTCAAACACGTGGCCACCGGGGCAGCGATCAAGTGCGCTAGTCAATGCGGCCTTCACAACAGGCACTTACCCCGTATCAAACGTGAGTACTTCCACATTCAACTCTTAGCTCCAGCCACTTTAGGTTACTGACCTATTTCAGATTCCCTGGGTTGTCCAAGATGGGGCGCCTAATTTGAAGTCTAAGCACGTAGCCCAAAACCTTGATCATAAGCATAGGAATAGATGAGTACACTTCGTGGCAGCTTCGTTTAGCGAAGGAAGCACCTCTGAGTAGCCTCTACAGCAGTGTTTCCCAACGTGGGGCCCACGCCCCACAGGGGGGCAATTTGACTGTTAAGGGGGGCAATTCGAAAATGGAAGAAATCGGCTGAATATAATAAAACAGGGAGACTTGAGACTGAAGTTAACTACATTGGAACCTGACATAATATCTCTTTGCAGCAAGCATCAAGCGCAAGGATCTAACTAAATTTAAATAATAAATAATTACTAATAATTAAAATAATATAGAAAAATCTTTCATTAAAATTATTTTGTACTTGAATTTCAGTTCTCCATTATATGTTTTGAAAATTTACTTACTGTGTTTGCTCAATAAATACCTAGTGATTTCTTCCTAAAACCTATCATTCAAGTTTCTTTAGTGAACATTTCAATTTTTTAATATTAAAAATAATGTATATGTTGAGGGGGGCATGGGGCGGGGGAGGGGGGCAATATGAAGTTTAGAAAGGCTTAAGTGGGGCACGGTACAAAAAAGGTTGGGAAACACTGCTCTACAGTGTATTGAATCTGGTTATTCTGGGTCAATAAGTCCCACACAAAGAGCCGTGTGGCCTGAATGCCTCGATTGTTTTTACTTTCACGAACATATAACAACTGAATATTCTTCATGACAATGGAATCTATTTCTGCGGATTTGTCTCATGTAGCAATTGGTAAAGATTCCATAGCCGAGAATTAGGATTGACTCATTAAAATGTCTAGATACTTTATATGCGCAGTGCAGTCCTGATAAGGCGAACTCACATAGGGCCCAAGCCATAGTTCTACTTATCAGAAATGCCTCTTATAAGAGACAAGTGACAAAGAAGAAAAATTGTTCTTCTTCACAGAAATTTCACCACATTCGAGGTCGCCTTAAGTGGTTTCGGCTCTCTCTCTCTCTCTCTCTCTCTCTCTCTCTCTCTCTCTCTCTCTCTCTCTCTCTCTCTCTCTCTCTCTCTCTACCTCTGTGTGTGTGTGTGTGTGTGTGTGTGTGTGTGTTAGATTCGGATAATAACCAAACAATATTATCTATCGTTAAACAGACCCTTTCCCCATCAACACGTCTACGTTGCCGATCCATGGATCACTATGCAGTAGTGCACGCTTTAAACACCAACATCGCGTTTCATCCGTCCCAAGATCAGTAATATTGCCAAGAGGCGTCTCACATGGACGTCTATATATTCTTGACTAAAGTAATTTTTGCATTATCTGTGCAACAAATTAAGATATCAGAACAAGAATACAGAATGCTCGAAGATCTTTTATAACACTAGGAATTTTCTGGAAGTCAAAATAAATTAAAACTAGCACAAACCTTGCAATATTCAATTCTAACGTTACAACAGTTCTACTTTTTAGATCAGAAATATGGAAAACAATGGAAACGATTACCAATAAACTACAAACATTCAATACGTGGTGTCTGCTCAAAAGAAAACAAACAAACAAACAAACAAACAAACAAAACAATAGAAGTGATACAGTGGTAAGACAAAATCACCAATACGGAGATCAGGGAGAGAACTAGACTAATACCAGCGGCTCAAGGGGTGAAGAAAGGACGCTGGCACTGGATAGGCCGTACACTGACAAAATCAGAGAATAGAATAAATAGATTCAGGCTTAGTCTGAAACTTACAGGGCAAAATATTAGGAGCGTTCATTTGAAATCCGTTCGTGCCGCACCGCGCGTAATTGCGTACGTTAAACATGGTCATGTCATAATCATGTGATAAGTACTGACCAATGAATAAAAGAGCACGTGCTTATTGTCCCATGATGCATAGGTTCTGTTTCTGACCGTTGAGAAAATGGCCGGGTTGATCCAAAATCCGTCCAAAGAAGCTCAAAGAGCGGTGATTCAGTTTCTTTCATTTGAAGGATGTCAACCAGTGGACATTCATCGAAGAATGCAGGCAGCGTACGGTAACAAATGTGTGCCAAAGACAAAAGTGACAGACGAATGTTTCTTAAAGAACGTCAGTTCACGACAGATCTTCGACGGCCGGGGCAAGCGCATATTGTTGCAACAGAAAAAACCGTCGCCAAAATTGATGCAGCAGTACAGATGAGCCGTTGTCGAAGCATATGTGTCAATTGGGACAATTCCAAAGGTCGTTCGTAAGAAACTGCCTTATCGGAAGGTGTGTTCACAATGGGTACCACGGATGTTGACCGACCACCAAAAAGAGGAACGCATGGGATGGTGTTTGAAACACTTGCTGCATTACAGAGTGGAGGGTGATGCATTTCTCTTCCACATAGTGGCAGTGGATGAATCATGGTGTCACCACTTTGAGCCGAGCAGCAAAAGAGGGAGCATGCAATGGAAGCATGCTGGATCACCAAAAGCCAAAAAGTTCAAGTTACAGGTTTCCGTTGGTAAGGTTATGCTGATCGCATTTTTTGACCATGAAGGGCTATTGTTGGCCGACTTTAAAGAACCTGGAGTCAATATTAACTTTATCCACTACTTGAAAACTCTAGACAAGCTGCAAAAAGCCATCAAGAATAAACGACCCGGCATGCTCGTCTCATGTCGCAAGGATTGTGCAGGGGGCAGTAGCAAGGAAGAAGTGGGAAATTCTGCAACATCCAACCTATAGTCCTGATGTATCACCATGTAATTTTAATTTGTTCGGACCTCTAAAAAAAAGCTCTCAATGGGCAACGATTTCACACAGATACAGATGTAATGAACGCGGTAAACGCTTGGTTCAGTGAGCAACCACAATCCTTTTTTGCGGACGGTATTCGCCGCCTACCTAAGCATTGGGATGCTTGCCTGAATGTCTACGGCGACTTCTTCTGACCAACCCATGGTGCATAATTCATTCAAAATGAATGCTTTGTTTAATTCTACCACACCTGTTAATGTTTCTTTCATGCTTGTGTAATAAAGTCATTGGAACGGGTTTCAGATGAACGTTTATAAAAATATAGGGTGTATTTTTAATGAATGTGCAGTGTTTTAAATATTGCCAGTCCAAGTTTTGTATTCACGCTCTGTAAAAGTTCATGCAACATTATAGGTAACTACAACTCTTGGACCGGCAATATTTTGAAACACTGCACAGTCATTAACAAATACACCCTGTACCACATATATATGTTTGTAACGGTCGCACTAGCGTAGTCGATAGCGAACTGCACTGGTAATGTCATGGGCACTGTCGGGCGTGGGTTCGACGCCTGGGCTTGTCGTCTGCTAAAGTGAGGGAAAGACTGGCCACCTGTTCTTGCTTCGGGACAAATTTAAACACAAATAAATATATGTTTGTGTGTTTTGATATCTAGCGTATCTTTTGGTAACACTACTAAATTTGATCTGTATAGTGATAAGCACTATAGAACTGGCTGGGTATGGATTCTATCCGTTTCCCATAGCAGTGCCGGCAGGTGGATGATAGATCTGGCTATTCATGTTATCTATCTGACAGAACGTTGAAGTGCACTTGTTCATTCTGCGTGACTATGTCGTTAATTAAAATTCGAATCCCTATTTATCTATAACTTTTATTGTTTATGTTGTGTAGTGTGTCTATTCTCAACCACTTCTTGCCTTATTATATGATCGCCGATTAATATCCGTGTATATAGGTATGGCCGGTCTCTCTGGCCGAGGGGTTACACGACTTTCTCCGTAATCCCGTTTATCCACGCAGGGTCTCGCAGCACGCGAGAATTGGAAGCGGTACTACCCGCTGGTGACTTGCGGGATAATGAACCGGCCGCTCAGAAAGCAATGGTAAACTACTGAGCGTAATCTTGCCAAGAGATCAACAATCAGCTGAAAGATGCTGATTGTCAGGTTCTTACATTTAACAATACCTAAGGCTCGTGTTTCCTAACACATGTGAGACAAACACCGTCACAGACTGAATTGACGGGACACACTGCAACACTAAGTCAAACACTTTATTTACACTTCTCGCGCAACACAATCAGATCAGGCATCTCGCCATTACAATGTCGATGCCGCAATACAATTACTCAATAAATCAATACAATGGATACACTCACAAACCTATACCACCGCCGCACAGTCTCCTAGCCCCACACAAGGTTTACTATCAATTCGCATTCAGACGCAGCAGTCATACGAGCTTCTCTCAGACCCGTCCGTACTCTCCGACAATCCCAAGCCGTCTGGCGTTTCTCGCTGTGAGTTCTTGCCAGGCGGGATTGTGTCGCTGCGTTAACTTCATGCGTCACGCATGTACTGGCTTGACCGCTGTCCGGTTAGTCCCGCTCACAGGCGAACCTGTGGACAGGTAAATTGTATTCGCCTGGCGCCGTTGACGACGCCGCGGCACAACTACAGGGGAGATTATGACACTGATGTTGACAGCGATGTCCTGTAAAGGATATGCGAATTAAAAAAATATATATATGTATGACTCTGACGGTATGTAACATACACAGTTACAAAGAAACACCTAACTTAGTTTATCGCGAACGTCAAGACAGGACACAGCATTCCAGCTGTTACAAACAGGGTTGTTATGACTGTAGAACGGGGAGTCGCTTACAGCGTAGTTACTAGACCAGTGGATCTCAACCGGTGGGGAATTGCCACCCAGGGGGGAATTTTAAAGTTTCCGGTGGGGGGGGGGGGGGGGGGGGGGAATTAAGATCATTTCAAGATCGCGTTAATACAAGAACCGATTACTTGGTATTGTTTTTCCCTACATACTTTATGGTTCTGTACTTCTTGCTCTTCTTAAATTCGTTTTATAACGTAAGTAGAGCAGGAAATCACATTATGTAGACGTCTAGACTTGTTTTAGTGTGTGTTATTAAATTTAGCTTCCATTTTTTTACGTATACTATGTAGGGGCGGGGGGGGGGGCTTATAGGGAGGGAAAACTACAAAAAAGGTGGGGGGGGGGAGGTGACATTCTGAACATATGGTGAAGGGGTGCATAGGTCATAAAAGGTTGAGAACCACTGCACTAGACGAATGCCTGTCAGCAGAATGGTCATGGGCAGGGCCGTGAGTAGATGTTTTCAGTATGATGCAAGTCTTTGAAATGCCGCCCCTTAATGATGCAAGTCTTCGAAATGCCGCCCCTCCTTCGCTGCTTATGCCGCCCCCTTACGGTGCCGCCTGATGCGGCCCACTCTCCGTATCATAGCATGGCACGGCCCGGGTCATGGGTTCAAATTTTCGTCGAAGCTGATTTTTTAAACTGACCTCAGGCCCTGAGCGCTCCCAAGTCGACGATGCCTAAAATAGGTAAGAGGAAATGTCTTTGGAAGTAAAGCGGTCGGTTAGATAATGACCACATCATCCTTCGAGTGCCCATTCATCTATATATATATATATATATATATATATATATATATATATATATATATATATATATATATATATATATATATATATATATATATGGTCTAGCGCCATATACTCAATGTGTCTTAAGACAAGTGAAAGGTTGCAAAGTCATGTGATATTGATTACTGCCGTTATTCTCTGTCTGTCTGTCTGTCTGTCTGGCTGGCTGGCTGGCTGGCTGGCTGGCTGGCTGGCTGGCTGGCTGGCTGGCTGGCTGGCTGGCTGGCTGGCTGGCTGGCTGGCTGGAATTTTTGAAATAATAATTCCCGCTGAGATTCCCTTGATGTCTGTTGCAGAATTATATAAATATCCCTCAAACTCTTTTAAGTCTACCCCCGATTTTTGACTGGGACATATTATCGGGTTCATTTTATTACGAAAGTAACAAATTAACACGGCCTAGATGGTGTCAGTAATAGTAATATAATTCTACGCTGTGATTAGTGAGTCTGTAACAGTCATATATTGATAATATAGCCAGTGATGTACCCTAATATAATTTCTGATTGAGGTTGAACGGGGTGGGAGTAATCTAAATATGTATATATACACATACAGGTAGGCCCCGCTATAACTATAGGCCATAACTATAACGACGTTGTCACATAGGGAACTAACTTCGCTTTACGTCGCTACGTTTTGCCATAACATCGTTTTGAAGCTGGGGCAATTCATGAAGGTGCTGGCAAAATCAAAGAGGGTGCTAAGAACGTAACCCCTTTGAATGCTTCCAAGATCACTCGTACCAGAAGTATTCTTATGGAGAACATGGAAGCACTACTGGCCGTCTGGATTGTATACCAGAACCAACGGAATATGCATGTGAGCAAGATGGTTATCCAAGAGAAAGCAAAGTCTCTCTATGAAGATCTAGTTAAGAAAGCGGGTGAGAGCAGTACTAGTAGTGCTGATGATAGTTTTGGAGCGAGTCGTGGTTGGTGTGAGCGCTGTAAGAAGCGTTCACACCTGCACAACATTCAGACAACAGGTGAAGCGGCGAGTGCTGATACTGCAGCTGCAGAGTGTTTCCCTGCAGAGTTAAAGGCCATGATTGAGGAGGGTGGTTACTGTGCAGCAGACATTGGACAATTTTTTTTTGTTCAAGCAAAGAAGAGCCAGGAAAAGAGGCAGGAAGAGGTTACAGTTTCATCCTCAGATGAAAAGGCAAAATTTAATGCCTCTACGTCACAATAACTCTACTACTCGCCCTCCAACTCACCTTTATTTATAAATAAATATCAACAACCATCAAAATAAACATTACTATGGTACACAATACATTGCATTTCATTTAATTCTATGGGAAATAGTGTTTCGCTATACGTCGTTTCACTTAACGTCGGGTTTTCCAAGAACGTGACCCAGACGTTAACCGGGGCCTAACTGTATATAAAACTACATACAGTGACGTCATGGTACAAATGGCGGCCACGATTTGAATATTTTGTACTTTTGCCTTAATTCACCCCAAACAAACGTCACCAGCTATATTTAGGGCCACCAGCTGTGTTCGGGTACAGTTCGTGTCGGCGCGTTTCAATTGCTCCACAGTGTTTCTTTGGCTTTGGCAACCGTTTCTATGTGTGAGTGTGCGTGTTTGTGTTTGTCTCATCATGAGTTTTCTGGAACTGGCAGCAGCAGCTGTCCACGACAAGCAGAGTAGCGTTGCCTTTTCTGCAGCAGCATCATGGCATCTGACATTCTGTAGATGGAGATGCCGACATTCACCATGTATGTCGGCAGGATATCCCCGCTGAGACAAGGCACATGGCTGCAAGGCTCGCGTCTCCCGTACAGACAGATCATCATCATTCTTTACGTATACTGCTGGTCTCAAGAGTTAACAGGCATTTCATTTCGCCAGTTACAATTGGGGGATGTCGCCGAGAGCAACTGTTGCACACCGATAAAATTGCGCACCGAGCTACGGCGCAACACAGGGAACCCCTGGATGTGACGTCATACCCTGGGATTCCTTTTGTTTGGGGTGAATTAAGGCAAAAGTACCGAATAATTTCCCAGTAAAGTGAAGTTTTCACGATGGAAATGTGTTGACTTATCATATAAAAGAATATGTGGGTGTTCGCGTTTTCAATCTAGCACATACTCCAGGATTGCCCAAACTACAACATACCCAGGCGAACCTTCTGGCCTAGAGAGACAACAGTGGAAGATAAACTCTATGGACCGCTGAATGAACTAAAAAAGACTGTTAGATTCATACAAGAAACAACAATGCAGTTATAAACATATTTCAGGCGAACGAAAGAAGAAGAAGAAGAAGAAGAATCTATCCTGTTTTCTTGTACATCCGATGTTGTATAGATATTTCGTTACAACTGGGATACGTTGACGTCGTGATATAAATAAATAACAATGGCCCCACTCACGAATTTAATTTCCCTTCTCAGAAAGGAGACCCAATGTAGACATTTTTGTACGATTACAATAAACAAATTAGACGTTGATGCATTGAGTGATTTCTTAGTTGTGTGCGGATAACAAATTTGTGCGATGTGTGCATTTCATTTCAACTGGACGTGACCTGTGTGTGTGTTACCTGGAACCATGAACCAACCAGTCTGCAACTTTACATCCAAGATCTGGCTGACAGATTTAGTTAGGCAACACCTTTCTGATATCAACAGTGGTGCCCAGAAACTGGTACTCCTACACTTCAACAGTTCCGACCACTGTGGCGTGACCGACATTACAGGTCACGGCGATCAAATCGTGCACATCTCACGAACGCGATCGCAAGACATTGGAAAACCGTCTCATCCTCCAGTTGGGTTCACTCTTCCCTCACGGCCTCAATGTCCAACACAGTTTTATTTAGTCCCTAACGCCCCCTACCCCCTCCCATCCCCACAGTCGTATAGTCCACTAACAAGTTAGTTGCATGTCCTTCAAGGGACATCGTAGTTAACCCTAGCATCTATTTATCTTTGCCTTTTGTGACTTCCTGGGTAGTTAGTTTGCGTTCAGTTGCTTATCATTGTTTTCTGAACAACCGGCACTTATGCTATTTTATGAGGGCCAATGCAGGGCGGTCTGCATCCAAATCGCCCGAAGCAGTGTTTCGAGCTTGGTATGCAGAATTGCTTGGCATGCAGAATTGCGAACTGCACCAGTGACATCGCCACAGAGTCGGCTACAGTGCTCTACCTATCCATATTTATTCTTTTCGCTCTCATGGGCGCACCCCCATCACCCCAGCGTGTGTTCCCTCACCAGTTGGCTTAGCCAATCCCTGAGTGCCACTGAAACTCTGCTAAATATGTATTAAACAATGCACGGCTAGTGCCGCCTTGGTAACGTTGTTTCCTTTTAACTTGCTTCCATAACCCTTCAATTGGTGCATATGGCCCCTGGAACGAGCATAATCACTTATTAGTGAAATAAACAATCATATAACAATTCCTTATTTACCGATGCCAAGAAAATCATGTTGTATGGGCCTCGTGGCATGGTCGAGACAGAAACGCGGAGCTGATCCACGACTCTTGTGATCGAGTGAGATGGCAAAACATGACCGCCCATGCTTACTGTCATGGCACATGATAGATGGATGGATAATTGAGTGTGCTGGACTGCTAGACCAATCGATGGATGCAATACATGTTTGTGGGCTCGGAGGGCCCTCGCTGTCGTCGGCACTATATACACTCCGATGACTGTGAACGCCCTCCGGAGTGACTATTCATAATCGAATTGTGAATAAAGCTCAGTTTTATTCATAATCGATTTGTGAATAAAGCTCAGTTTTATTCATAATCAAATTGTCCCGGCTGGTCACGTGATTATTCCCGGCCCCGGAAAACCCTGCTGGTCACGTGAGGTACGTCATGTCATCGTGACATGCTTGTGACTATATTATACATTTTCGTTGATCTATTGTGTCCTCAGTTGTAGCAATGTCAGAGTTACCGAACTTTGCCCTTTGGAGGCCACGCCCACCCCCAACCCCGACCAAGGAGAAAAACCAGATGAGCAGGAATCCATTAACATCGACAAAGAGGCAGATAAGAAAGATGGTTTCATTGAAGTGATTCATAATAAGAAGTGCAATAGAATGCAGAAAACAGCGACAGTGAAGAAGACAATTCACCAACAGCTACACCAAAGAAAGTCAACAAACCAGACAGCCCCACAGTGAAGACAAACGACCAACGACAGACCACATATTGTTAAGACAATTATTTATCGCTACTGGCACAGAAGAAGAGGAGAATTAGGGATGGCCAAAACACACTAAACAGCTATATACAGCCTATTTTTCACTATCTTATTATTAATGCCAATTGTCAATTTGCACTCAATATACAATTTTGATACTTGTGATGGGCGAAGATATCAAGATAATATGTTTAAATATATCAGGTATACGTACAAAAAAATAAACAACGACGACACACATTTGCACACTTATACACAAACACAAACCATATTTCATTCTACTAAAAGAGACAAATATACATTCAGATATACATGGCGCTCAAATTACAACACCATTAGGACTGAGACATGCATACTGCTGTTTGGCAGTCAAAAACATAGGTTCTGGGACAGCCATACTACAAACATCAGATAGGTGGAACATATTAAAACCAAATGGGAATAGCCAGGGTAGAATCAGCATAGCACAGAAAAGTAACACCTCACACACATATACCATTGTCAACATCCATGCACTGTCGCGTAATTCTTGGAGTTGTCGATCGATGAAAGACTGTTGCGCCATTCGTCTACAGGCAGCCGCCATTCTTTGATGTTGGAGACAGACTGTCCTGATGAGAGTGGGCAAGATCTTTTGTTGTGGGGGAAAGAATTCCCCAGATCAAAGCGGGACAGCCGACCGGTTGTTTACATCGAGTCGGAAAAGGAGAGAAAAAAATAGTTTCTCGACGCCTAGTGTCTAGTAAGATTTGTGACGTCATTCAGCCACAGTTTTAAAACAATCTGGACAAACACCTTTGGCGGGAGTCGACCAAATGTTGTGAGGCAACAAGGACGTGTTTGATGTTCCTGTTCTGATTATGGAAAGAGACCACGGTGTCTTATGTTGATTTACATCGGCGGACATTTGTCCATTGTGTGATTTAGTGGTCTCGATTTCAGACGGGAATAAATATATGGTATTTAATTAAATAGACCCAAATTAGTTGATTCTTAGGAGTCGAGCGTAGTAATGTGTGTTTTGAGAACTTATTATAGGAGCGTCGGCAGCAGTAGGTTATCGCGTTGTTTAAACTAGCTAGTGTGAGATATCAGTTAACTCAGTGAGTTAAGAACTAGGTAGAGGGATGATATTCGGGGAGATGGGGGAAATGTCAAATGGTAGGATCTTCCAGTAGGGTATCTACTGGGTATCTGCGCTTTTCCTTTAGTCTTTCATTGTCTTACTATGACTCAGACCGATGTGATGAGCTCTTCTGCCTTATGCTAGGGTTTAGTTCTATGTTAAATATCTGAGTGCGGCCGCCGGCCTACACTCACCTAATGAAGGTCGGAATTGGGTTGCTCTAACCGGGTGTTCTCGCTTCAACAGGTTCCACTATGTTTACCAAAAAAGCTAGCAGACAAGTCATGGAAGAAGATTATGGCTCGATCATATAAGGCAGTTTTTACTCAGTGGCCTTTGCACAGGGCCCATAACCCAGAGGGTCTGCAGGAACTGACGATCATCTAAGAGTGATTCCTCTGTGGTAGTTCTCATCACATTAAAATGAAGCTACTTACAATACCACCAGTAACAGGGACAATAGTAATTATATAGAGAAATTAACATTGCGTTTTCCAAATGGTGAATTCCTGTGAGAAATTACCAATTAACGTTGTGTTTTCCAAATGGTGAATTCCTGTGAGAAGTTAACAATTAACAATTTGTTTCAAAGTGACAGTAAACATTTATTTTACTGTACAAGGGTTATCAGATCACAAAACTTTTAGTGACATATTAGTTACACTGCGTGTGTCGGATGCATGGTCAGTATTGGACTACATCCACCATTGGTGACCAGGCATCCGGAATATCCAAGAGCCACTGGAGGAAGTCGACACCTGGCCGGAGAGACGCATCATTTGGTGATGTCCCTCTGTACTTGATCTATGGTGCTGTTGTGTGGCCGGTACTGTGATGAAAGCAGACTTTGACCCTGAGCTGTTCGGTCTGATTTTGCATACACCCTAGATTATACGACAGACATTCTATACACACACTTTGCACATACCTGACATTTTTCTATATTAAATTAATTTGTCATGTTGTTAGAAGCTAGAGTTGTGTAGTATGTTTTGGAAAAGAATGAGAGGGGACATGGTCCAGTGATAAGAAGAAGAAGAGAGAGAGAGAGAGAGAGAGAGAGAGAGAGATAGAGTGATCCAAAAACTGATGGGGTTTTGTGGACAGAGATCCAAGAGATCCTCAATATAATGATATGGAGTTAAAGAATGTGCGTGTTGATTCCCCTCACCCCAGGGACGACACTTATTACGACATGCACCACCAAATTATAACTACCAGCTACAATTCTATGAAGAAGTAGACACACTACTCGCGCATACATACAGAGGACAGAACATCATACTCTGTGGAGATTTCAACAGCGTCTTACAGACATTGGATATAATAGGCGGAGAAATGAAGACACAGGTGAGGAGAATAAACAGAGAAGGCACAACCCAGTTAGAGACACTGCAAAACATTTTAGACACACACCTTAATAGACACATTCAGACACAAACATCCAAATAAGCGAGAAACAACCCACACAAATAAATACACCACACAGGAAGAAGATTAGATAGGATATATATATACCCGCAACACACCACATAATAAACACTCGGCACCTACAAGAGACATTATAGTGCACAGACCATAAAGCCATATTAGCGCACATCAGTACAAGCAACATAAACACACAGATAATTAAACGTGCACCACATTGGAAATTTAACAACACACTTCTTAAGAATACAGAATATGTAAAATACATGACACAACTTCTACACACATATACCCACCACATACCAACTGATAACATCGGACACTACCGGGACTTCCTGAAAAATGCAATACGAAGCAGAACACAGCAACTAGCATCCGTCATACACAAGGGCAGATTCAGACAGGGACAAATTATATAAACAGCCATACAACTGACAAAACAGATGGACAACAACGCGCCACATTTGCACACACTAGAAGAACAATTAGAGCTGCACCAACAACACAGATATCTGGGTGCTCTCCTGAGAACAAAGCTCAACACTGAGCCATGTGGGATAAAACCCAGTGCAGTGAAGTCAATCCGCTTGCTTTTAATCCCTCCCCATTTTTTTCTTTTAACAGCTTTCTTAAAGATAAGTAAATGTGTAAATTAAATCAACGTTTATATAATTAGTTGCATATTTTGTCCTGTAAAGGAATATATAATGTCTTTTTTTGTTGTTGTTGTTGCAGAGCTTGTGTCAAGAGATGGCGGCTTCTGCGCAAGCAAATGCAAATGAGATCCAGGTAGAGTTTTCTTTCCTTCTAAACCATTTTGTCAGTTATTTTTCTTTATTGCATTACTGCTACCCAACCACCACAGGATGTAGAGCAGTGGTTCTCAACCGGTGGGTAATTTCCCCCCCCCCCCATGGGGGGAATTTTGGGGTTTCCAGGGGGGGGGGATGAAGATTATTTCAAGATCACGTTAATACAAGAACTCATTACTTGATCTTGTTTTTCCCTTCATACTTTATGGTTCTGTGCGTGTCACCCTTCTAAAATTCATTTTATAAAGTAAGTAGACCCACAAATCACATTTTATGTGAACGTCTAGACTTATTTTAGTATGTGCTTTCATTATTACGTATACTGTGTAGGGGCGGGAGGAGGGATTTTTAGGTAGGAAATACAAAAGGAGAGGAATGACGTTCTGAAGATATGGTGAAGGGGGCACGGGCCAAATTTTTAGGTATGAAATACGAAAGGGGGAAATTACGTTCTGAAAATATGGTGAAGGGGGGCGCGGGCCAATAAAAGGTTGAGAACCACTGTTGTCCGTCCGTCCGTCTGTCCTGTCTGTCCTGTCTGTCCTGTCTGTCCTGTCTGTTCTTAAAGTTTGAAAAACACAAAAAAATTAACTTGAGAATGTCCTTCCACACACCATGTGGTGGCTTTCACACCCACAACATTAAATGAAATGTTGGGAAAACCTGATGTTAGCCCTGAACCTAAATGTCCCCTATACCTAACTGTCCCCTATACCTGGGCTCCTGAGCATTAAATAGAAAAAAAAAACCAACATGATATAGAAAAATGTTAGTTACATGCAAACAAGTGGTTGGCTGAGTGGTCTCGAGGTATGGTGTCCATCTCAAGTGCTGGAGGTCTCGGGTTCAGGCCCCGGTGAGGACCAGGATTTATTTAAAAAATCCACCTGGACTTCCAGTAATTTCCCCTGGTCTCTGAGTAGTGAGATCGGACGCCAGTGTGAATTGTTGCGCACGTAAAAAATCCCTTGGCAGTTGGAAATCGAAAAAGAGTAGCCTAACGGCGCTGCCCGGGCAAAATTTCGAGTTAAAAATCTACCCAAAGCATTTCAGGATCCACGCCGATGCAACGGAGTTCGTGCATTGAGCTGAGTTTCTCCAAACTCAGGCTTGAGTTAGGAGGAAAACGGAGCACTTATGGGTTAAACCGTGTGCCGTGATGTTGATCCAACGACTAAAAAAAAACACGACTAAGTGGTTAGAATAAGATTTAACTTGGAGACATTGTAGAAAATAGGTCTTCCTTTCATCTAGCGCCGATATTCCACCTTTTTGTGCCAATCCGGTCTGAATAAACCAAAGTATCGATCACCTATTTTACTGTGAAAACCTAGACCTACGTCGCTTTCTTGTTGAAGTGCTTGGTTCATCAACGGCTCATTTCATTGTGAATTTTCAGATTTGGATGCGTTAAACCACGCAAAGTCAATTAAAACCTATGGGGGAAAACATTTGCGATGGCTAACCTTGAGGTTTGACCACGATTGCTTGGTTATTTTTAGTTTGTGACGCATTTGTTTTCCCGTACTATGCAAAATAGCGAAAATTAGGTACCGCGGTAGAGCGGCAGATTAGGAAATTACCGAAAAATCTGTACAGCGGTTTGATAGGGCTAATGACAATGATGTCATCTGGCAACAGTTTGGTCAAAATTGAAAGATGTGTTTTTGTTGACCTCTCTAGTGGTATTTTGCATTAACTTGTGTTTTCTGTGGTAGCTTGACAGCTGTCAACATCATGTCTTCTTCAAGTACCTACCTGGTCTGAAGCACAACTCTCCAGTCCTCAATGTCACCTGATATTTTGGTGAATCATTTGCTTTTATTATTTGTAGCCCAGCTGCTTAACCTTCCCACTCCCCTACCTGTCTTGTGCAGTATTTTCCCACATATGCCCTACTTTAATTATTCAGACTCTTCTATTGAGATACTTCTTCTGTCCCATGTCCTCCATTGGGGCATATGCCGTCATCCAACTAGCGCCAAGCTTCCAGTCGCCAAGATGGCGGTTAGGCATTGAACCGTTAAGGCCTGTGGCGTGTTTATGCTTGCAGCTACGGTTTGCAATCGCATTTTCCTCATGTTTGACTGGTAGTACATGATTCTGTCGCCCTGCTACTGAGTGAGTGCGTGGGTGACACTGAGCTCTGAAATACGCGGGGAATGCTTTTGCATCTGTCCTCTACAGTAACCTGCATGTTCGGAGCAGTGGCTACCAGCTGTTGCTGATTAGACTGATTTGCCTTTTCGGTTCATGAGTGCATTCTTCAGGAGACTTCCGGAAGTCGGCGCTGAAGCTGTGGAGTTCGTGCTTTGTGCGACACTTTCGGCGGGTCGCCCTGCGGTAAAAGACCGAGCCATGTGAGAAAACCCGGGTCACTGAGGTCTTTCTGGTGACTGCCGAGTCCATCGACGATGAACTGTGGTTTTCGTGGATTAATTTTGTGTTGGCATTCTGGCAGCGGCACTATGCACACTGTACCTGTGCTGGCTGTTGGCTTGCTGAGACTCCTGTCTTTTCCACTTTTCACACTATGGCAGTGGGGAGAATTTTGTGTGATATTCACTGGCACAGGAACGGAGCATAATGGGGACGACCCGTTGCCGTGAAGTTGGAACCTCGACTGACTGACTAACTGACTAGCGCCAAGCTGTCTATCTTTTGCTATCTCCTACAGTTCTGACCATTTTCTCAACAGTTGACTTCTTGTTCAGAAAGATAGTAGGGTAGTGGGTTCACCCTTTTGTTATATTCAAATATTTCAGGCACCCGGGACGTCTCTGATGCGTAAGATGGATATTCTAATTGAATTCGCAAGAATATTGGACGTGCCTGTCCTGTATGCGGTAAGTGGTACAGAGTTAATTCATCACCTGACCTAAATTCATTATTTTTGTGACCCTCATATCATCTTAAACATTTAGTTGTAACCTTGACGATGTGCAGTTCTCAAAAATATTGAATTTGGGTCATGTCGGCCATTTTTGGAATAGTTAATTTTTATACACCTTAGCATGTCTTCTATCAGATTTGGTACTTGCTTTTTAAACAAAATCTTAGTTTTATGCAATATTTATATTTTAATATAGGTGTCAAATTGTTTATTTATTGAAAATTATTACAAAATTGAAGTTTTTGAAACAATAGGAAAGGTATTTGCGCAAAAAGATAACCTTATGTATCATACACCATTTTAATCGCTACTATCTCCCCTGCAGCGACACAGAGACTGAATGTAATAACAATGGTCAACACCTACTCAACATATGCTCATATCTCCAAACACAGACTAATAATAGCAAGCAGTTTTTTCCAACATCGTCATAGCCACACCAAAACCTGACATAAAAGGAGCGACATAGATCAAGCGTCTCAAATTGACTTTATTCTACTTAGGAAATCAGACAGATGACTACTAATGGATTCAAGGGCAATCCCAAATACAGACGTTGATACTGATCACAAGCCAGTTATAATTTTAAAAAAAAAAGAAAAGAATTCAACATATGGACGAACAAACTTTATTTTCAAAGGGTAACAAATTGGGCACGTGGGCCCGTCTTACATTCGGCCCTTCCAATCACTCATCTTTCGTTCATCAATAGTGCATGATACATTCACATAGGAAAAAAAAACATTGTCAAATAAATGTTATAAACAATGCACATTATCATGTTATGAGGCACACCCACCACACATCCCCCACACACACACTCCCAGCCACGCATACATTCCCCCTCCCACCCACCCATCATGCACACGCATGCCCCACCCTTATGCACATATCCCCACCCTCATGCACACATCCCCCACCCACATACACACATCTTCCCACACCCCCACACATACCCCCACCACACACATATCCCCACCACACACATATCCCCCCACACACACACACACACACACACACACACACACACACACAGACACACATCTCTCTGTCAACATACAGGAAAATAAGAAACAAAAAAAAATATCAAAGGATGTCATCAATTATAGGAGGCTTCAGGAAAATACGGTTAAAGACGAATTCAAACAAGAAATCAAAAAAAGCTACTTAAGATTATCCCTGATGATTACTCAATCGTAAATAAGGAATGGACAATTTTCAAGGCTGTCATGCTGGACACACTGGAAAATAAATATGGAACTAAGAAAGTAGGGCAGGACAAAGGATTAAGATCAGCTTGGCAGAACAACGAAGTTAAAGACAGCGTATTCAGAAAGTAGTGTTAAAAATGGATCATAACTAAATCTGAACAAGACTGTGTTACTTATAGAATAGCATGACAAAATGCCAAATGAACAGTTAGAGCACCTAATGATGAATCCTGGAGAATATACGGTGAACAGATAGCGACCCTTGGTAAAGACAACGCAAGAGAATTTCATAAATGTGTCAATAATATGAAAAACAGAGATGCATGCTACAACCCAACCACCATTATAAACAGCAAAAGAGGTACACCATTATTTAATCCACAACAAAGACTAGCAAGGTGTGCAGAATACTTTCAAGAACTACTTAACCCCACACATCATTTTAATTAAGTTGCATGTCCTTCACAGGACGTAGCAGTCAACCCTAGCATTTTCTCTGTTTGTGATTCCTGGGCAAATTTTACGTTCAGTAGTTTGCCATTGCTTTCTGAACGACCGGCGCCTATACCTTTTTCGAAAAAACCAGCACCGCCGTGTTTCGAACCCGAGTATACGGGCTCACAAACCGCGTTCGCAAGCCCTTAGCCACAGAGACCAGTAACCTCACACATAATAACATAGAAAACCTCACTTTTGTGCCTAAAAATCATGAAAAACAAGAACCAAACTTCATCGCTGCAGAAGTCAAATCAGTTATACAGAAAAGTCTGAAAAACAAATCACTGGGTCCATATGTAATAACCGCAGAAGCTATTCAGGCCTGTGGAGAAATAGGAGTTAAATGGCTAACAAGACTTTTTAATATAGCATGGGAAGAAAGAAAAGTCCCAGATGATTGGCAACAGGCAATAATAAGAAAGGCAGTATGAAAGAGTGTGAAACATACAGAGGTATATCACTCCTGAACTTACAGGGACATTGTACGCAAAACTATTGGAACAAAGAGCTAGACCAGTGGCTCTCAACCTGTTTTAGCCCGTGCCCCCCTTCACCATGTTTTCAGAACGTCATTTCCCCCTTTCGTATTTCCTCCCTATAAATTCCCCCCCCCCCTTCCCACCCACTGTGTAATTAAAAATAGAAGCTAAATTTAATAACGCATACAATAACAAGTCTAGACATCTACATAAAACGTGACTTGCGGGCCTACTTACGTTTTAAAATGAATTTAAGAAGGGTAAGAAGTACAGAATTGTAAAGTATGGAGGGGAAAACAATATCAAGTAATCGGTTCTTGTATTAACGCTATATTGAAATAATCTTAATCCCCCCCCCGGAAACACTCCCCCCTCCCAGGGTGGGGGGGGGGGATTCCCCACCGGTTGAGAACCACTGAGCTAGACCCATAGTTGAACAACAACAGTTAAGCAAAGCAAACTTTTAAACAAACACAAGAATTTATGCAAGTTAGCAGACCTGGTCCACTAAGTATACAGATAAATAACACATTTCGGAAATACGTTAAAGAATCGATAAATGATATATCTTTGAAGTATGATCACAGAAGGTGCATTACATTACTTATATGTGTCTAACCTTTCAGGGCAGAGCCATAGTGCTCTATAGGGATGTTGCCAATGACATGGACTTAAGCTACAGACAGATGAGAGTCACCCTGTGCTGCTGCTTATTAATGGTATGTCGACGCGGTGGAATATACAGAACCTTCCATGGTGAGAAATAGCTAAACATTTGTATAAAATGTAATGCATCTTCACACAGAAACATCAGCACTCTATCTTCTTATATATAAAAGGCAATCTCCGTCTGTATGTATGTATGTCCTTTATGCGTTCGCGTACGGTCCATCCGATTGAGATGAAATTTTCTACACGTCTTCCTCTCATTCCCGCGCTGCCAACTGTCATATTTATTAGTGTGAAATCGGCTACTTACTTAATATTATTTAATTTTTCATTTTTCATTATAATTTCTATATAGCAAGGGGACTTAACTCTAGAAATGTTATTTCAAGGAGCATAACTTTTAATAACATTGCTATATATATATATATATATATATATATATATATATATATATATATATATATATATATATATATATATATATATTGTTGCATCGTTTTCAAAGATTTATAAACTCTTTGTCTATAGTTATTTACAAGCATATGAGTTATAATAAATAATGATATAATCTTTAAGGCATTTTCAAAGTTTTCATAAAAATAATGCATAATGCATAACATTGTAACTCATCTTTTTATGCTTAAAAAAAAAATAATGCATAATGCATAACATTGTAACTCATCTTCACAGACGTTTCGGTCATCGAGCTTCGAGACGGGTTTTCGTTTTTGTTGCTCCGATACACCGCGTGTGGTTATTTTTCCGCGTTTTTGAGACAAGTTTCCGTTTTGATTCCACGTTTCTGAGTCAAGTTTTCGTTTCTGTCGCATTTAAGACAAGTTTCCGTTTTGATTTAACGTTTTTGAGACGTGTTTTCGTTTCTTTCGCATTCCGCGTTTTTCGACGTGAGTGTTTTGTTGCTCCGCCACTTTGAAAGGATCAGCATACGTGAGTATAATATCTAACTAGATCATAA
The DNA here is from genome assembly GCA_963921405.1 of Cepaea hortensis. Taxonomy (NCBI): domain Eukaryota; kingdom Metazoa; phylum Mollusca; class Gastropoda; order Stylommatophora; family Helicidae; genus Cepaea; species Cepaea hortensis. Next base: position 45,362,755 of record OY992892.1, on the reverse strand, counting down.
ACCAAGAAACTAGATTAATAAACAAATAAGGTAAAACAAGCAAATTAAACAGAATATTCAATCTAGAGAAGTAAATAAAATAAATTAATATAATTAATAAATACATAACTAACGGAGATACTGTAAAGGTAAAACCAAACAAACAGAATGATACAAACCCGAGCCAGATCTGCTGAGGCAGAAAACAAAGGAAAACAAACTGCAAAATATAAAGGAAAACAAACTGCCCCGACGAACAGGATTACGGAGACTGACAAGGAAACTCAGGAAGGACAGGGAAGTCACGCGGCGAATAAACAACCCGATCGGGAGGCCAGTGGTACAGGCTGGTATTTCAGGGTAACCCAGATTGAGGGACAGCAAGTGTCACTGACAAACCTCGCCAGATACAAAGCCATCCAAATGATGGAAAATGTACTCCGCAGCAGAGCAATACATAAGATAGCCAAACGATTGGACGGCACAACAAGCAACCACACATACGACACAGAAAAAACGAGACAACTTGCGGAGGAAATCACAAGGGGCAAACAACCAGCGATCAGATCACTCCCAAACGACGTCAAAGTCAGCATCGAAATTACACAGCCGTGCACCACCATTGTAGTTAAAGAGATCAGTCCAACGATAGATATCAAAAACATGAAGGAAGACATCAGGAATGAAAACAAGAATGTGGAAGCGACACACTGTGAGAGGATAACTACAAAAAGAGGCGAAGCTACATCAGTTGTAAAGATGGTGATCACTGGCACAATGATGCCAGAACGAATAAAATGTCTAGGGAAAGACAGATACTTTGAGAAACATATACCACCGATCAAACAATGTTCGAAGTGCCAAAGGATAGGGCATACAGCATCATTTTGCAGAGAAAAAAAGCCCACCTACAGATTCTGCAGTAAAAATCATTGGTACAGGGAATGCCAAGACGCCAAGAGAGACAGTAACTACAAAGAAATAAACCCGGCGAGACACTGTGCTAACTGTAAGGGTAACCACAGTGCACGATATAAGGGATGCCCAAAATTTAAAACGTCAGAAACAGCATGGAGAGAGGCTATACTTACTCAAACACCAATGAGAGTTGCCAGATGGCGCATAGAGAACGCAGACAAAGGAATTGATACAAATTCGGAAGTGAGAATACTGAGATCAGAAGTATCCAACATAAGGAATAAAATGGCCGATAAACAAGTGGAGAAGGGCGGACCACAGGAGGACAAAGAAGGGAGTGAAAACAAGGAATTATGACAAGCAATTGAGGACATGCATAAAAGTCTGGCAACCATAAGAAAGGAACTGGAAGCGGAGAGATTACACACAAGAGGAATGGCTAAAGAACTGGAGACCACCAAAACAGAATTAAAAACACAGAAAGAAGAAAACAACACAATCAAGAACAAGTTAAAAGAACTGTCCCGGAAGATGGACACAACCAAACGAGAACTAACAACACAACAGACATAGATCGCATGAAAGAGCAACTAATAAACATCGATCTAGGACAAACCGAGATAATAAAAATGAAAATACCAGACATCAAAAAATGGAAGAGAGAAACGGAAAAAGACATAGATTTAATCAGAGAATCCATAGACTTACGACCGAGCAAAGACCAGATGACTGACATACTCCGGAATATATGCAAAAGAGCGACAGACGGCCGGATGTCAATGGAGGAACTCCCCGAAATACTGGCAGAAACGATGAACGAGACAAGCGAGGAGGACAGCAAAAAATCTGAGTAGTAGAAAACAATAAACCCAAATAATATCACACCCACGACAGTACCATGGGAAAGGACCACATAAGAATAGTACAATGGAACTGCAGAGGCATGAAAACAAACTTCTCCGGCACCATGGAACAACTGGGTAGGGAAAACAGCATTTATGCCATTCAAGAAACGTTCCTCAAACAAAAGGATAACTTTAACTGCAAGGGATTCAAGATGCTCAGGAACGACAGGACAGAAACTATGGGAGGAGGAGTGGCACTACTCATACAAGATAAATTACAGATGATATCACACGAGACATTCAGAACTACGAACTTTGAAGGGATTACAGCGGAAATCGCGAGCCAGCCCCACAACCTGAACGTCATCAACATCTACTGCCCCAGAGGAAAAATAGAAAATGAGGATCTGGCAGAGATTAGATACAGAATCAAAACATCAACGATAGTGGTTGGCGACTTCAACTGCCACCACCCAATGTGGGGGGGGGGGCAACATGGCGGGGACTAAACTTATGACATTTATAGAAGATAACCAGCTGACGATACTGAACGATGGCTCCATGACACGAATAGACCCCAACCCAGAGAGGTACGACACAGCAGTTGACCTGACAATTGTAACACCTGACCTTATAAGAAGCCACTGGGACGTAAAGGAGGACTCCAACAGTGACCACCTTCCTATCATAACCGACATAAACAGGAGAGCACAGAAAAGCCATGAAAGCAACAAACCGACTTTCACCTTTAAGAAAGCGAGGTGGGAACAGTTCCGAGAAGAAATGGATGGGATGGTGCTAGAACAGACAGAAGGAGAAGATATAGATAAATACACGGAAAGAATCACCAACAGCATCCTCCGTGCAGCAGTAAAACACATACCGAACAAAAACATGCCAGCGCACCTGACAGACAGCACACAAAACACACGATCAACAGGAAAAAAGTGGAACACACAGCCAGCTGGATGGTGGACCCCTAACTGCACAGAAGCTCTGAAGGAAAGAAAGAAAACTCTCCAAAATTACAGAAGAATGAGGACAGCAGAGAATTATAAAGCGTACAAAGAATGCAGGAACGTAGCAAACAGAACAATCAAAAAAGCCAAAGAAACAGCATGAAAAAAATACTGTCAAAAACTGTCACCAGACACACAGACAAAAGAAGTGTGAGAGCAAATAAGGACCATAAAAAGAAACCAGACCAAGAGCAAAGTAGCAACAATAAAATTCCCAAAACTGGCAGTAATAGACAAAGAAAAGGCAGACGCATTCGGAGAATACTTTTATGAAGTCTGCTCAGACAAGGCGATGGGCGAGCAGGAGAGAGAGAGACGAGAGAAGTTCATAAGTGAATCAGCGGAAATACAACATGACGAATTAGAGGACTTCTACATGGACACGGACATAACAATCGACGAGGTTATATCTGCCATTAAAGAAAAAGAGGACACAGCAGCAGGAGCAGACATTCTAAATTACACAATACTCAAAAGGATACCAAGAAAAACAATTCTGACAATAACAACACTATACAATAAAATATGGCACTCAGGGAAGATACCAACACAATGGAAGAAAGCGACAGTCATACCAATTAAAAAACAAGCCAAGAACCCACAGAGAATTGACTCATACAGACCAATCTCCCTGACCTCACATCTCGGAAAAGTCATGGAAACAATTATAACTAAAAGAATCAACCACCACCTGGAAATATACGGATTAATTAGTGACACACAGTCAGCATTTAGGGTTAACAGGAGCGCAGTTGACCAGATAATTAAACTAGAGAACCATGTGAAAAAGGGTTTCAAAAAAGGAGAGAAAACGATAGCGGTATTCCTAGACCTGGCAAAGGCCTACGACCAATGCTGGAGACAAGCAGCCCTAATCAAAGTCAACCAAATAGGGATAGTAGGCAGAACATACAGATACATCGAAAACTTCCTACAAAACCGAAGCTTCACGGTGAGAATACAAAACGAGGAATCCAACACATATGAACAAGAAAACGGAATACCACAAGGATCGGTTATATCTCCAACAATATTTGCAATACTAATGAACGACTTAGACGAAGAAAGACTGGACGACAAAATAGGACTATCCCAATTTGCAGACGATTGTGCAATATGGAGAAGCGGAAGATACCTAAAAGCGACTAGAGACCGACTTCAAATCCAGATAAATAGGATCGTCAAATGGATGGAAAAATGGGGGTTCCAGATCAACACCGACAAAACAGTTAGCATGATCTTTAACGCGAAACGAAGAATGTCATACCCTAATAGCAGCATAAAAATCCAAGGTCAAATTATACAGAGAACACGCTACACAAAATTTCTAGGAATGACACTGGACGAACAACTAGGCTGGAAAAGGCACATAGACCTAACGGTCGAAAAGGTTAAAAAAAACACTCAATCTACTAAGAGTAATCAAAGGAAATGGATGGGGAGCCCATACAAAGACAATGATAATGTTTTACAAGTCGTTTATTAGAGGGAGATTAGAGTACGGCAGCATAGTTTATGACGCAGCGGCAGAACGAAACAAACGGAAACTGGACACAATTCAGAATCAGGCGCTAGGTATCATAGTAGGAATAGGCAAATATACATCTAGGGAAGCCCTGGAAGTAGCACTCGGGATCCCGCCGCTTCAGATGAGAAGAAAACAGCTGACTTACAACTACTGGGTGAAGGCGACACAAGACAAGACACACCCAGCATTCCAGGCATTCGAAGACAACACAAGCAAATGGGCAGGAATACCCATTCAAAAACCCCAGACACCAGCAGGGTGGACAGCAGCACAGGAAATGCACGCCTATGAGGAACTAACAACAACACTGACACAAACAAGAATCTACAAACCAAAACTTACCCCGATGGAAACTCCAACTGCCATTCACGGATACAACCCTCACCAGCCAAATACACAAATCAACAGAGGATACGGCAGCGAAAAACATCACGGAAGAATACTTAAGACAACTAAGAATGGACAGCCTAACTGTCTACACAGACGGATCAAAGAACGAAAAGGGAGAAGTCGGGGCAGGAGTGGCGATCCCCTACTATAACGTAACAAAATACTTCAAATTAACTGACAACACACGGCAGAACTAATCGGTATTATGAAAGGACTGGAAATAGCGATGGAGAAACCCCCCATAAAACTAACCATATTAACGGATTCACTATCAGCTGTTCAGGCACTCGGAGATTACTCCAAGGGGAAAAGACCGAACCTGAAGGAAGAAATACTTACATTGATAACCATCCTAAAACACAAGGGATGTCAGGTCTCATTAGCCTGGATACCGGCCCATATAGGCATACTCGACAATGAGATGGCAGACCAGGCTGCCAAACGAGAGACTACCTGCCGTAACCTAGTTAACACTGGACTAGGAGTTACAGAAGCAAAGAGTATCATCAAACACCATATAATCGAGATGTGGAAACGGCAATGGAAAGATAGCAACAGAGGAAGACATGCATATCAGATCCTTAAAGAGCCCAGCATGAAAAGTCAAGTTAAAAACAATACGAAAATCCCAGCATATAGAAAACTATGGAGGTTGAGACTCGGAAACTGGAAAGACAGAATAAACAACCCAAGATGCGTAGAATGCACGGAAGATAACACGATAGAACACTATCTCATATCGTGCAAGACATAAGACCAGGAACGTCAGAAACTGATAGACTACTTTCAAGCCAGGGATACCATGATGACAATGAAAGAGTGCCTGCGGACAGACGGAGACAAGGACTTGCAAAAACTGGTCAATCAATTTATAGCAAGAACAGGGAAAGATATATAAACGACAACCACCGAATGAAGAGGACAGTAACCTTCAATCCGTTGAAACAACTAACAGTGATGACGAATAACCAAGGAAAGACCCTTAGGCAACGGAGAAGAGATGCAACGGGTCATACACAAGGATGGGAATAGAAAAAGATACCAAACATTCCATAAAGGAATTCCATATTGGACAAGACAGGTCAGGACTCATCTTTTTATGCTTAAAGAAGATATCTACAGTCATGTAGGTGACTAAAAACAGTTTTCATTAAAAATAATGGATGGTGTGTGGAAGGACATTCGTTTAAGTAACTTCTTTTTTTCTTGTATGAATTTAATGAGACGCTCCCCGCCAGGAGCTGAGCGAAGCCACGCCGGGTCAGATAGATAGACAGACCCACCTTTTCGCTGCAGTTATCTACAGGCATATGTGTTATAATCACCCTCCTCCTCCTCTCCCCTCCCCCTCCTACCCTCTTCCCCTCCCCTCCTCCCTCTACCTCCTCCTCCCTCCTCCTCCCCCTCCTTCCTCCTCCTCCTCCCTCCTCCCTCTTCCTCCTCCTCCTCGCCCTCCTCCCTCCTCCTAATCACTCCTCCTCCCTTCTCCTCCTCTCTCCTCCTCTTCCCTCATCCTCCCTTCTCATCCTCCTCCTCTCTCCTCTTCCCTCCTCCCTCTACCTCCTCCCTCAACACCCCTCCTCCTCCTCCTTCTCCCTCCTCATCCTCCCTCTTCCTCCTCCTCCCTCCTTCTCCTCCCCTCCTCCTCCTTCTCCCTCTTCCTCCTCCCTCCGCCTCCTCCCTCCTCCTCTCTCCTCCTCCTTCCTCCTCCTCCCTCTCCCTCCTCCTCCCTCTCCTCCTCCTCCCTCCTCCTCCTTCCTCCTCCTCCTCCCCCTCCTCCCCTCCTCCCCTCCTCCTCCTCCCTCTCCCTCCTCCTCCTCTCTCCTCCTCCTCCCTCATCCTCCTTCCTCCTCCTCCTCCTCCTCCATCATCCTCCTCCCTCCTCCTCCCTCTTCCTCCTCCCTCGGGTATGCTAGTGCTTTATAAACAACATAGTCATAAGTTATTAATAAATGTTGTAGACACAATTGTTAAAAGTGCATTATTTGTTTCCTGTCTGGTTTAGAATCGTCTATTGTCTGTGGCATCAGATTCAGAGATTTGGCTCGTCATTATTTGAGCATCAGCAGAACCCATGGTAGCGGTATTGCAAGCCCAAGCACTGCTGATTTTGTGGTAAGTATAACTGCAGAAAGAAAGAGCGAAAGAAGGGTGGTTGTTTGTTGTCCCGTGTTGTGACTAAAAACATCTTCGAATATGTTAACCCTTTACAGGGCAAGCGTTTTTCCTTTTTCTAGCTCTGAACGGGCAAGATTTTTCAGGTGTTTACTAAGATTTATGGTTATTTTTGGTTTATTTTGAAAAACAAAGTGAAAACCCTGAAAACTATTTTTTAAATGCGATCAAATCGCTTGCAAATGGCGCCCACGTTATCACTCTATTGGGAAACCAAAAGTAGACAATCGGAAGTCTCGGAAAGCTGCGAGATTGCGTTTTTATAACACTTAATAGTCATGGATGTTTTCGGACGTTTTGCCCGTTTAGGAGTAAAGACGCTTTCGGCCACTCTGCCCTAAAGATAGACTCCTATATTTTCTTTATTTTGCTAAAGTGCCTTCTTCTTCTTCTTCTTCCTTCTTTCTTCTTCCTTCTCTTCATCCTCCTCCTCCTCTTCTTCCTCCTCCTCCTCTTCTTCCTCCTCCTCCTCCTCTTCTTCCTCCTCCTCCTCTTCATCCTCCTCCTCCTCTTCTTCCTCCTCCTCCTCTTCTTCCTCCTCCTCCTCCTCTTCCTCCTCCTCCTCCTCCTCCTCTTCTTCCTCCTCCTCCTCCTCTTCTTCCTCCTCCTCTTCTTCCTCCTCCTCTTCTTCCTCCTCCTCCTCCTCCTCCTCCTCCTCCTCCTCTTCCTCCTCCTCCTCCTCTTCCTCCTCCTCCTCCTCCTCTTCCTCCTCTTCCTCCTCTTCCTCCTCCTCCTCTTCCTCCTCCTCTTCCTCCTCCTCTTCCTCCTCCTCTTCTTCTTCCTCCTCCTCCTCTTCTTCCTCCTCCTCCTCCTCCTGCCGCTGCCGCTGCTGCTGCTGCTGATGCTGCTGCCGCTGTTGCCGCTTCTGCTGCTGCTCCTCCTCCTCCTTCTTCTGTCTTCTTCTTCTGTCTTCTGTCTTCTTTCTTCTTTCTTCTTTCTTCTTCCTTCTTCCTCACCACCACCACCATTCATAAAACTTAAGACATCCTCTGATCCTTCATTTTTCTTGACATTTGCTATTATGTGTTTCTATTTGCAGGCACGTTACTGCAGCCATTTAAATATCTCAGAAGAGGTAATGAAAGTTGCCATTATAATTGCCAGACGAGCTGAGGAGATCGGTTTGCTGCGAGGGTAAATAATTCTTATTATAATGTTTGTATTTGTGTTTGTTGTAATGTTTGTATTATAATGGTTCAATGAAGTCGACTCTGTCGACTTTTAAGCGACTTTTTTTAATTTACTGAAATGTAATTTATTGTTTTTGTTTTTGTAATTAATTTAAATAATGTTGCATGTCTTCTTCCAGCCAGAGCTTGACGACTATTGCTTCAGCATCATTGTATATGGCATGCTGTCGGATATGGGTTTGATTGATGGCTCAACCCCACAGAGATAAATGATGAAAAATCATTTCTCCCCATGTGATCCTGCCCGTTTAATTAATTTTGTTGTCCTGACTCAATTGTTGAGACCAGAAATAGAGTTTTAGAGAACCAAGGAATACCTTTAGGAAATACTGAAAAAGTTGTACTCCCTTTTATACCCAATTTATTCCCTATGTGGTTCCTTGCCTCTCCTCTACCAACTAATTAATTCTATCTAGGGTAATTTAAAACAATTTTATTATGACAAGTAAAATACAATCAATACATGACATGACCTTATTTTTCTTTGTTGATTTAATACACATAAATATGGATTTTGTAAAGTGCATTCAAAATTACAATTTCCTGTCATAGAAATAAGGACATATACATATACATTAAATATTACAGACTTGATGTGCCCATGATCAGGTAGATAATTAACCGTTTAGATTTTTCTCAGTGGCCTGTAAAGCTAATCTTTTACTGGTCTGGATGATCTGAAAAAAAGAACTGTCTCCAATCAGGATTCTCCACTTCCAGCTTTGGGAATCACTCTGGCTATCATCAATTGTAGTATTATTTATTGTTCCTGGGTGTAGTAGAACATAATTTTGGCTCTTGTTTTCCTTTGTCTTGGCAGGTACTTATTTTAAATAAAGATTACCTCTCCTATGAGACAAATGGAATGGTTGCAGGTAGATAAGGTTCGACGCTACTCTGTCAAGGGCATCACTCAACCATGTGCTCACTCAACAGGTGCTGCCTTCAAACTTCACCAAGTCAGGTCTGGATTGACATGAATAAGACCACTACCTGAAATTCCATCAATCACATAATTCGAATAATATCAGAAATATGACATTAGGATTTACATGTAAAAGCCTAAGAACATAACCAGGGAAAACAATAAAATGGATCCTGTTCTTTAGAGAAAATAACATAGAAGAAAGATAGTCATGGTGTTTTCATGTAGTTATCACCAACACAGTTGTTTGCTCTCAATCCAATCTTCCACTATCAAATGTTCAAGGTTTACTAGCAGATGCGCAGTTTCATCATCACCTATGCCTGTCCTCAGGTTTCTAGAAGTAATACCTTGAGTGATTGGGAATTTAGCAATTATGTTGACCATTCTCTTCTGTATCTAGTTTTGTTCTCTACTTCATCTTTTTCTATTCAAGAAAAAGGTCTTATACATTAAGAGCTTTTAAAAGTCAGGTCCCATTTCCATGAGTATTTGCTTATCAACAAGATAAGTACATTTGGTATTATTCTTGTATAGCCTTCAGGTGTATTCTTCTTCATTAAATGCTTCAAGTGAGAAGATTTCTTCCATTCTCATGGATGTAACATTGATTATTATCATCAACATCATCATGGTTTTTATAATAATTGTAATTAAAATCCTTATCATTATTTTCATAATTATTACATTGTTATTACAATCATCATCATTATTATCATGTTTATGACATTAGAAATCATTACATTATTCTAACATTCTCATCATAATCATGGTTATATCATTTTCATTAAATTACAGTCATCCTCATCATCTTTGAAATTCATTATTATCATTACAACAGACCATATGTGTTAACATGAACTACAAAGTGGGATTTTGCTTAAATTACACACACAGATGCTGGTGCTATGCGTAATGTATGACATGGCTTGTGTCGTGCTTAGCGCACAAAACTAGATGATAGAGATATGAATGATACTTTATACAAAGTGGTGTTATGCGCCGGAGTGTACTAAATTAGTTTTTAGTTTATGGGGTACACCGAAGCATTTCTCTAGTGATAGGCATGGCATTCCACATCAAAGTTGCTGGCTATCATTAGATTGACTGTTGGCTTATACTCCCTCTTTCTCACTCAGCATGTAACTTCACTCACTCACTCAACTCTGACATCATTCATATGTATGGCTGATAAATTCACTCAGTCCACAGACACATTCATATGGGTATGGGTGATCATATAGGAATCCTTCATCACACATTCTTCATACTGTCATGTAAAGTGGGTACTTATGTGATTTCCAAATGACAACATAACATGTTTACACCATATGGCATCACAATGAGGTCTCACCCATTCATCAGACACAATCATATCTATATGGATGACAATCATGCATATGTAGGTGCTTTACACAGAATACATTCCCAGATTCACCAAGAAGGACATTACAAGGGCATCTCATCCTTCAACCTAACTTGTAGTCATGCATGCTGGTGGATTTTATGAAATGATACATTCACATCTTGTTTAACAATGATGAACTCACACATGAATCCTCACAGACATGTTATCAACAATGTCATAGTGATCATTGTGATCATTAGACACACTTAGGCAATTCATCCAGGATTTAGCAACATGGAGTCCAGGAGTTATCACATGTTCTCATGAAATACATACAATTTAGGTGATATATCCAATTCATATTCAGGCATTATGAATTAAAATACTTCTTGCATGGCGGTTGGTTACGAACTATTATGAGGCACAAATATTATTATTGCCCATGGTTAACAGCCATGTTTATATATTTGCCTTACCCCAAGTGGCTGTACCATCACACAAATTATGAGACCTGTAGAGCTCTGGCTGGTTCTCATGTGCTCATGAATTAAAAGAAACTATTTGGTTGTCCATGTGCTCATGTAAAAAAATAAATTTACTGACTAATGTGCTCCATCTACTTGACTATACACATTCCACTAAATTCTCTATTAGTGCTGGCACATGTAAACTAGTTTTTAATCTTACCAGTGGGCCATATACTTTATGTCCTTACCACTGTACTAAGAATTCTGAAGTTCCTTAAGTCACTCTAATTCATTGTAGATTCAGTTTCATGCTTAAGAAATAAAATGTATAACATGTGTCTAATGTTTTATACATTAACTAAGTTGCTTAGCTGGGAGAAAATAAACACTGTATTCTTCTCCTCTTGTACAGTTTATCTTGTGACTATAACTGAGTATAATATTATTTAGTTTGTACTATTCTTTAAGAACTCACCATTCCAAATCATTGTAGATTGAGTTGCTTAAGAATTAAATGTACAACTTGGATTAATGATTTTTATACATTAAGTCAGGTGTTTACTAATGGGAGAAAATAACATTCAATATGGGTATTCTTAATTAATAGTTTATCTATAAACTATAACAATTAAATTAACTTCTTCATTCACCACACGTGTTCAACCGAGCCTACTTACCAACTCTCTTCTGGGAAAATAGGCTCACAACTAACTACAATTTAACTGAATTAAATGTGGTGTTTACCTTATTTATCAGAATGACCTCAACATGTCGACACGTTTCATGATCTGAATGAGATGCAATTTCTCACAGCGATTTCGTAGGCTGAGGATGTTCTTTTCTAATGAATTTTGAAACTCTCTCACTCCTTCCGCTGCTTCAGTTCTTATGTCTCATGCTGGCTGATGTACAAACAGGCCATGTCGCTCTGCGCGCTGCTATTTATACGGTCCTTTCCGAGTTAATGTTTTTCATTCCCAACGGGTATATTAAATCTTGGATCGTACCATTATGGAACAAATAAATCCGTTGCGGTGAACGCCGATTTTTGTCGTCCTGGAAATATTTAATCGTGATGTTACGTTTGTGAAAATCTAATATATCACATGGCTCCCCTCTCAGACTGTTGTTCGCCTGAAGAACAGTAGCTTTGAGCAAGCGTAACAAGCTTATATTTCCTCTAATCCTTTCTTGTCCTTTGATTCTTGTACAGAATCTTCAATAGGATGTCTGCTGAGAAAGTCTGCTCCTACATTCATCTTTCCTGGAACATATTCAACTTGGAATGAATACGGTTGTAGAAGTAACGACCATCTCATTAGTCGAGCGTTTAAGTTTCTGGATGCTGCCAGGAACGTGAGAGGTTGATGATCGCACTGTATTGTGAAGTGTTTCCCATACAGGTACGCCTGAAACTTCTCTACTGCCCAGACTAAAGCTAAACATTCCTTTTCAATGGTAGAATAATTGCGTTCGGCTGAATTCAATTTTCTACTGGCATAGGCAACTGGAAAGAGCATTGATTTATCCTCATCCATTCCTTGTAATAAGGTGGCACCAATTCCTATGTTGCTTGCATCCGTCCTAAGTATCCATGGACGTGTTAGATCTGGTAGATGAAGAACTGGTTTTGCTGTTAAAGCTTTCTTTAACTCCGCGTACGCTTTCTCGCAGTCAGCAGACCAAACAACCTTTTCTGGTTCCCCTTTCCGAGTGAGATTTGTCAACGGAGATGCGAGGGAATTGAAGTTTGGGATGTATCTTTGGTAAAATCCACAGAGAGATACAAAAGATCGAACATCCTTTTTGGTTCTGGGTCGCGGTGCATTTCTTAGTTTCTCCACATTACCATCATGAGGTTGCATTTTTCCTTGAGATATTGTGTGTCCCAAAAAGTCTAATTGCCTGAACCCAATCTGGCACTTCTTTGGTCTTGCAGTCAACCCCACTTCTTTCAGGCGGTTGAACAGTATCTTCAATGTCTCAAGATGTTCCTCGAATGTTTCTGTAGCAATCAGGATGTCATCCATGAAGTTGCTAAGACGTGGATTTTCCAATGGTCCTAAAAGTTTCCTCATCATGCGAGTGAAGACACTAGGTGCATTGCTTAATCCGAAAGGAAGAACGTTAAATTCATAGAGTCCATCAGGAGTGCTGAAGGCTAACCACGGTCTAACTTCCTTTTTCACTGGGATTTGATAATATCCTTTGCTGAGATCTATCTTTGTGAAGTATTTTGCTCTGTTGAGGCTGGTGAAAAGTTGATTCTGATCTGGCAGTGGTTCCGGTTGGAACTCTGTCACCGCATTCAGCTGCCGATAATCAATGCATAATCTATGTTCACCATTGGGTTTCCTCAATAAAACTACACTTGCATTGTAAGGTGATTCAGAAGGTGATATTATCCCAGCTGAAAGCAATTGTTGAATTTCATCTTTGAGAGATTTGGCTTTGGCGTATGGAACAGGGTAGGTTTTGACTCGCGCAGGTGTTGTATCCTTCAACTTCATGTCGAATTCTTCAAGATTTGTTAATCCTGGCTTGTCTGTTAGTATCTCTGCATAATTCTCTAAGCACTCTCGAATCTGCTGCTGCTGATCCGTCGTTAATGTTGAACTAATGTCCACATCTCGATAAGTCTCGTTGAATTGCAGTGGATACTCCACTCCCATTGAGTTTCCATGCTCAACTTCTGTTGCTACGGCCATTGCTATCAAATGTGCTGTCTCGGTGGGGGGTCTCTCGTTGTACTTCCGTAACAGGTTGAGATGAAAGATTTTCTCTTTCCCCTTTATAGCGATCTTGTAGTTTGTTCTGGAAATTTTCTCCTTTACTACATAAGGTCCTTTCCAACCGATTTGCAACTTGTTTTGACTTGTGGGAAGAAGTAATAGTACTTTTTCTCCCACCAGTAACTCTCTATCTTTCGCTTTCTGGTTGAAATTTAGGGCCATTCTACGTCGTGCTTGTCGTAGGTTGCTTGCGGCTAATTTCCAGCCAAGTTGAAGTCGTTGTTTTAACTCTTCCACATATGCGGATGCAGTCACAACAGTTTCATCAACTGAATCATCAGTCCAGGTACGAAGTAAAGCTTCTAATGGTCCCTTAATTGGACGACCAAACAACAGTGTTGCTGGTGCAATTCCCGTAGATTTGTGTGGTACCTCGCGGTATGCAAAAAGTGCTGCCGGAATGTATGTATCCCACGCCTCTGGTTTTTCTTGAGCTAGTTTCTTCAAGATGGTTATTAGTGTCCCATTAAATCTTTCCACAGCTCCGTTTGAAGCAGGGTGGTATGGAGAAGTACATATCTGCCTAGATTGGAACATTCTAAACACTTCCTCCATCAACTTTCCTTTGAACTGAGATCCGTTGTCAGTCAGGATCCGGATTGGAAATCCTAATCTTGTAAATATTCCAAGTAGAGCTTCTGCTACATGCTTGGAATCACTCGAAGGCATCGGCACAGCTTCCGCCCACATCGAGCATGTGTCTACTAGTGTTAGTATGAATCGATTCCTCTTCTTTGTCAGGGTGAGAGGTCCGACTATGTCCACAGCCACTTTCTCGAATGGTGTGCCAGTGATGGGCATTTCCCCTAATGTCGCCGGGGGTGTCCAATGCTTTGGGGCTACTCTCTGACATTCTGGGCATGATTTGACATATTGTTGAATGTCCGCGTTTATTCCAGGCCAGTAGTAGTGAGTTGAGATTCGTTGCATGGTTGCGTTGATTCCCATATGTCCGCTAAACGGCATACTATGTCCCATCTCCAGTATTTGTGTTCTGTAAGTAGTTGGAACAACCAGTTGAGAATACTCTTGTCCTAACTTTCCTGCCTTTCTGTGAAGAATTCCATTCTTCATGTAGAGATCACCCTTCCCAGGAGGTGTATGTGATTTTGGCAACTTACGGAAGCACGTCTCAAGTGAACTATCTGTTGCTTGGGCTTGTTTTAAATCTTCGGGCTGAAGATTTGCTGGTGTCGTAGTCGTTGGAGTTTCCTTGGCCTGTTGGCGCGTAGTCACCGCTGATGCTATCATTGGCTGTACTGGTTCTCCTAAAAAGACGTATCGACATCCAAGCATGACAGGGTAGATTGGATCTTCCATGACCGCTGCTCTGATTTCTCCCGTAACATAGCGTGAAGTTATGCTGACCTTGGCAACAGGAAGTGTCATAGGTACGGAACTTTTCAGAAATCCCTGTATTTCGACGGTTTCATCTGTAACTTGCTCTGGGTTTACCAATGAGGCTTGTACAATTGCGTCGAAAAATAAACCTGTATCATAGAGACATTCCACTGTCCATCCATTCAGGTTGACAGATTCTATGACTGGCAGTTTGAAGTTGGTGTTCCGTTGTGTGTCCATATTGGAATAAGCATTCTGGTTCCTTCTCGCTGCTTTAGGTTTTACTGCACAGGCTGTGGTAAGAGGTTGAGGCTTCTTTTTGCAATCCCTTGTGTTATGAGCATGATTTTTACAATGGCTGCAGTAGAGCTTCTTCTCCCACTTGAACTGCTGGTTCTGATTTGTAGTGGTCTTATTTGATCCATTCGATCCATTTGGTTTGCTGGATTTCGGTTCTCCTTTATCTTTGGTCTTCTGAGGGAATTCGCGAGGAAGATTATTGGTATTTCGTTGATTACCTCCCGCCTCTTTCTGCGACTTTTCATATCTCTCTGCCAAAGTAATGATAGACTTCAATCTCTCAGCTCCATTCTGTGTTAAAAATGCTCTCATGTCCTGAGACATTTTCTGTTTGAGTTGATCTATCAGAATCATTTCTTCTAGATCTTGGTAGGTTTCCTCAAATCTAGACATGGTACGCCATTTGTTTAGGTAGGATCTTAGTCTTTCTACGTATTGAGAGAAGTTCTCTCCAGCTTCCTTCCGAGCAGTCCTGAACTGTTTCTTGTAGTTCTCTCCGTCTATCTCGAATCTGGCTAATAAGGCTTGTTTTAGGATGTTATAATTGCCCAACTCCTCCGGTCGTATCCTAGAAAATACTTCGTAAGAAATTCCGCGAAGTCCTTGTGACAATTTAACTGCCCATTTGGTCTCCTCCAGTCCGCACATCACACACATCCTCTCGAATCTTGATAAATAATTTTCGATGATGTCTGTTTGTTCATTGAAAGGTTCCAATGGAAAAGACATGGCGTTCACTTGAACTGAAGCTGCTTCCCCTGGTGGTTCAGCTGAAGATCTACTTTGATCTGTTGAGGGATTCTGTTGGTTCATGATTTCCAGTCGTCGTAACTCGGTTTCATTGTCCAACTTCCTCATTTCCAGTTCATGTTTTTGTCTTCTTTCTTCTTGTTCTCTGTTTGCCTGTCTATCCTTCTCCTTATTTTCATTCTCCGCTTGTAGACGTCTTTCCTCCTTTTCCTTCTCAGCTTGTAGACGTTCATGTTTCTCGAATTCCTCGCTAACATACTGAGCTAACTCCTTACCTGTTAGGTCGCACTGCTTACCAGTCTCCATGAAAAGATTTCTCAGTCTGGCGGTGTCTGCCATTCTTACCTTTTTCTTGTCTTCTCTGAAGGTGAATACGCCTGTATACCTGGAGAATAGACTTTAAGCAAAGCACGTATGTCTGATTAGAGTTATCTACCTACTTTATCAATATCTAATGATATGATAACTCTGACTAGGTGAATGTTACTATCCTAACCTGCTATATTCTACTTTCTAATTAAAGAAATACCCGGACTTAGCCCCCAACTTGTCGGATATGGGTTTGATTGATGGCTCAACCCCACAGAGATAAATGATGAAAAATCATTTCTCCCCATGTGATCCTGCCCGTTTAATTAATTTTGTTGTCCTGACTCAATTGTTGAGACCAGAAATAGAGTTTTAGAGAACCAAGGAATACCTTTAGGAAATACTGAAAAAGTTGTACTCCCTTTTATACCCAATTTATTCCCTATGTGGTTCCTTGCCTCTCCTCTACCAACTAATTAATTCTATCTAGGGTAATTTAAAACAATTTTATTATGACAAGTAAAATACAATCAATACATGACATGACCTTATTTTTCTTTGTTGATTTAATACACATAAATATGGATTTTGTAAAGTGCATTCAAAATTACAATTTCCTGTCATAGAAATAAGGACATATACATATACATTAAATATTACAGACTTGATGTGCCCATGATCAGGTAGATAATTAACCGTTTAGATTTTTCTCAGTGGCCTGTAAAGCTAATCTTTTACTGGTCTGGATGATCTGAAAAAAAGAACTGTCTCCAATCAGGATTCTCCACTTCCAGCTTTGGGAATCACTCTGGCTATCATCAATTGTAGTATTATTTATTGTTCCTGGGTGTAGTAGAACATAATTTTGGCTCTTGTTTTCCTTTGTCTTGGCAGGTACTTATTTTAAATAAAGATTACCTCTCCTATGAGACAAATGGAATGGTTGCAGGTAGATAAGGTTCGACGCTACTCTGTCAAGGGCATCACTCAACCATGTGCTCACTCAACAGGTGCTGCCTTCAAACTTCACCAAGTCAGGTCTGGATTGACATGAATAAGACCACTACCTGAAATTCCATCAATCACATAATTCGAATAATATCAGAAATATGACATTAGGATTTACATGTAAAAGCCTAAGAACATAACCAGGGAAAACAATAAAATGGATCCTGTTCTTTAGAGAAAATAACATAGAAGAAAGATAGTCATGGTGTTTTCATGTAGTTATCACCAACACAGTTGTTTGCTCTCAATCCAATCTTCCACTATCAAATGTTCAAGGTTTACTAGCAGATGCGCAGTTTCATCATCACCTATGCCTGTCCTCAGGTTTCTAGAAGTAATACCTTGAGTGATTGGGAATTTAGCAATTATGTTGACCATTCTCTTCTGTATCTAGTTTTGTTCTCTACTTCATCTTTTTCTATTCAAGAAAAAGGTCTTATACATTAAGAGCTTTTAAAAGTCAGGTCCCATTTCCATGAGTATTTGCTTATCAACAAGATAAGTACATTTGGTATTATTCTTGTATAGCCTTCAGGTGTATTCTTCTTCATTAAATGCTTCAAGTGAGAAGATTTCTTCCATTCTCATGGATGTAACATTGATTATTATCATCAACATCATCATGGTTTTTATAATAATTGTAATTAAAATCCTTATCATTATTTTCATAATTATTACATTGTTATTACAATCATCATCATTATTATCATGTTTATGACATTAGAAATCATTACATTATTCTAACATTCTCATCATAATCATGGTTATATCATTTTCATTAAATTACAGTCATCCTCATCATCTTTGAAATTCATTATTATCATTACAACAGACCATATGTGTTAACATGAACTACAAAGTGGGATTTTGCTTAAATTACACACACAGATGCTGGTGCTATGCGTAATGTATGACATGGCTTGTGTCGTGCTTAGCGCACAAAACTAGATGATAGAGATATGAATGATACTTTATACAAAGTGGTGTTATGCGCCGGAGTGTACTAAATTAGTTTTTAGTTTATGGGGTACACCGAAGCATTTCTCTAGTGATAGGCATGGCATTCCACATCAAAGTTGCTGGCTATCATTAGATTGACTGTTGGCTTATACTCCCTCTTTCTCACTCAGCATGTAACTTCACTCACTCACTCAACTCTGACATCATTCATATGTATGGCTGATAAATTCACTCAGTCCACAGACACATTCATATGGGTATGGGTGATCATATAGGAATCCTTCATCACACATTCTTCATACTGTCATGTAAAGTGGGTACTTATGTGATTTCCAAATGACAACATAACATGTTTACACCATATGGCATCACAATGAGGTCTCACCCATTCATCAGACACAATCATATCTATATGGATGACAATCATGCATATGTAGGTGCTTTACACAGAATACATTCCCAGATTCACCAAGAAGGACATTACAAGGGCATCTCATCCTTCAACCTAACTTGTAGTCATGCATGCTGGTGGATTTTATGAAATGATACATTCACATCTTGTTTAACAATGATGAACTCACACATGAATCCTCACAGACATGTTATCAACAATGTCATAGTGATCATTGTGATCATTAGACACACTTAGGCAATTCATCCAGGATTTAGCAACATGGAGTCCAGGAGTTATCACATGTTCTCATGAAATACATACAATTTAGGTGATATATCCAATTCATATTCAGGCATTATGAATTAAAATACTTCTTGCATGGCGGTTGGTTACGAACTATTATGAGGCACAAATATTATTATTGCCCATGGTTAACAGCCATGTTTATATATTTGCCTTACCCCAAGTGGCTGTACCATCACACAAATTATGAGACCTGTAGAGCTCTGGCTGGTTCTCATGTGCTCATGAATTAAAAGAAACTATTTGGTTGTCCATGTGCTCATGTAAAAAAATAAATTTACTGACTAATGTGCTCCATCTACTTGACTATACACATTCCACTAAATTCTCTATTAGTGCTGGCACATGTAAACTAGTTTTTAATCTTACCAGTGGGCCATATACTTTATGTCCTTACCACTGTACTAAGAATTCTGAAGTTCCTTAAGTCACTCTAATTCATTGTAGATTCAGTTTCATGCTTAAGAAATAAAATGTATAACATGTGTCTAATGTTTTATACATTAACTAAGTTGCTTAGCTGGGAGAAAATAAACACTGTATTCTTCTCCTCTTGTACAGTTTATCTTGTGACTATAACTGAGTATAATATTATTTAGTTTGTACTATTCTTTAAGAACTCACCATTCCAAATCATTGTAGATTGAGTTGCTTAAGAATTAAATGTACAACTTGGATTAATGATTTTTATACATTAAGTCAGGTGTTTACTAATGGGAGAAAATAACATTCAATATGGGTATTCTTAATTAATAGTTTATCTATAAACTATAACAATTAAATTAACTTCTTCATTCACCACACGTGTTCAACCGAGCCTACTTACCAACTCTCTTCTGGGAAAATAGGCTCACAACTAACTACAATTTAACTGAATTAAATGTGGTGTTTACCTTATTTATCAGAATGACCTCAACATGTCGACACGTTTCATGATCTGAATGAGATGCAATTTCTCACAGCGATTTCGTAGGCTGAGGATGTTCTTTTCTAATGAATTTTGAAACTCTCTCACTCCTTCCGCTGCTTCAGTTCTTATGTCTCATGCTGGCTGATGTACAAACAGGCCATGTCGCTCTGCGCGCTGCTATTTATACGGTCCTTTCCGAGTTAATGTTTTTCATTCCCAACGGGTATATTAAATCTTGGATCGTACCATTATGGAACAAATAAATCCGTTGCGGTGAACGCCGATTTTTGTCGTCCTGGAAATATTTAATCGTGATGTTACGTTTGTGAAAATCTAATATATCACATGGCTCCCCTCTCAGACTGTTGTTCGCCTGAAGAACAGTAGCTTTGAGCAAGCGTAACAAGCTTATATTTCCTCTAATCCTTTCTTGTCCTTTGATTCTTGTACAGAATCTTCAATAGGATGTCTGCTGAGAAAGTCTGCTCCTACATTCATCTTTCCTGGAACATATTCAACTTGGAATGAATACGGTTGTAGAAGTAACGACCATCTCATTAGTCGAGCGTTTAAGTTTCTGGATGCTGCCAGGAACGTGAGAGGTTGATGATCGCACTGTATTGTGAAGTGTTTCCCATACAGGTACGCCTGAAACTTCTCTACTGCCCAGACTAAAGCTAAACATTCCTTTTCAATGGTAGAATAATTGCGTTCGGCTGAATTCAATTTTCTACTGGCATAGGCAACTGGAAAGAGCATTGATTTATCCTCATCCATTCCTTGTAATAAGGTGGCACCAATTCCTATGTTGCTTGCATCCGTCCTAAGTATCCATGGACGTGTTAGATCTGGTAGATGAAGAACTGGTTTTGCTGTTAAAGCTTTCTTTAACTCCGCGTACGCTTTCTCGCAGTCAGCAGACCAAACAACCTTTTCTGGTTCCCCTTTCCGAGTGAGATTTGTCAACGGAGATGCGAGGGAATTGAAGTTTGGGATGTATCTTTGGTAAAATCCACAGAGAGATACAAAAGATCGAACATCCTTTTTGGTTCTGGGTCGCGGTGCATTTCTTAGTTTCTCCACATTACCATCATGAGGTTGCATTTTTCCTTGAGATATTGTGTGTCCCAAAAAGTCTAATTGCCTGAACCCAATCTGGCACTTCTTTGGTCTTGCAGTCAACCCCACTTCTTTCAGGCGGTTGAACAGTATCTTCAATGTCTCAAGATGTTCCTCGAATGTTTCTGTAGCAATCAGGATGTCATCCATGAAGTTGCTAAGACGTGGATTTTCCAATGGTCCTAAAAGTTTCCTCATCATGCGAGTGAAGACACTAGGTGCATTGCTTAATCCGAAAGGAAGAACGTTAAATTCATAGAGTCCATCAGGAGTGCTGAAGGCTAACCACGGTCTAACTTCCTTTTTCACTGGGATTTGATAATATCCTTTGCTGAGATCTATCTTTGTGAAGTATTTTGCTCTGTTGAGGCTGGTGAAAAGTTGATTCTGATCTGGCAGTGGTTCCGGTTGGAACTCTGTCACCGCATTCAGCTGCCGATAATCAATGCATAATCTATGTTCACCATTGGGTTTCCTCAATAAAACTACACTTGCATTGTAAGGTGATTCAGAAGGTGATATTATCCCAGCTGAAAGCAATTGTTGAATTTCATCTTTGAGAGATTTGGCTTTGGCGTATGGAACAGGGTAGGTTTTGACTCGCGCAGGTGTTGTATCCTTCAACTTCATGTCGAATTCTTCAAGATTTGTTAATCCTGGCTTGTCTGTTAGTATCTCTGCATAATTCTCTAAGCACTCTCGAATCTGCTGCTGCTGATCCGTCGTTAATGTTGAACTAATGTCCACATCTCGATAAGTCTCGTTGAATTGCAGTGGATACTCCACTCCCATTGAGTTTCCATGCTCAACTTCTGTTGCTACGGCCATTGCTATCAAATGTGCTGTCTCGGTGGGGGGTCTCTCGTTGTACTTCCGTAACAGGTTGAGATGAAAGATTT
The DNA here is from genome assembly GCA_963921405.1 of Cepaea hortensis. Lineage (NCBI taxonomy): Eukaryota > Metazoa > Mollusca > Gastropoda > Stylommatophora > Helicidae > Cepaea > Cepaea hortensis. The sequence goes on along the minus strand of OY992892.1, from coordinate 45,340,886 downwards.
TCTCTTTCCCCTTTATAGCGATCTTGTAGTTTGTTCTGGAAATTTTCTCCTTTACTACATAAGGTCCTTTCCAACCGATTTGCAACTTGTTTTGACTTGTGGGAAGAAGTAATAGTACTTTTTCTCCCACCAGTAACTCTCTATCTTTCGCTTTCTGGTTGAAATTTAGGGCCATTCTACGTCGTGCTTGTCGTAGGTTGCTTGCGGCTAATTTCCAGCCAAGTTGAAGTCGTTGTTTTAACTCTTCCACATATGCGGATGCAGTCACAACAGTTTCATCAACTGAATCATCAGTCCAGGTACGAAGTAAAGCTTCTAATGGTCCCTTAATTGGACGACCAAACAACAGTGTTGCTGGTGCAATTCCCGTAGATTTGTGTGGTACCTCGCGGTACGCAAAAAGTGCTGCCGGAATGTATGTATCCCACGCCTCTGGTTTTTCTTGAGCTAGTTTCTTCAAGATGGTTATTAGTGTCCCATTAAATCTTTCCACAGCTCCGTTTGAAGCAGGGTGGTATGGAGAAGTACATATCTGCCTAGATTGGAACATTCTAAACACTTCCTCCATCAACTTTCCTTTGAACTGAGATCCGTTGTCAGTCAGGATCCGGATTGGAAATCCTAATCTTGTAAATATTCCAAGTAGAGCTTCTGCTACATGCTTGGAATCACTCGAAGGCATCGGCACAGCTTCCGCCCACATCGAGCATGTGTCTACTAGTGTTAGTATGAATCGATTCCTCTTCTTTGTCAGGGTGAGAGGTCCGACTATGTCCACAGCCACTTTCTCGAATGGTGTGCCAGTGATGGGCATTTCCCCTAATGTCGCCGGGGGTGTCCAATGCTTTGGGGCTACTCTCTGACATTCTGGGCATGATTTGACATATTGTTGAATGTCCGCGTTTATTCCAGGCCAGTAGTAGTGAGTTGAGATTCGTTGCATGGTTGCGTTGATTCCCATATGTCCGCTAAACGGCATACTATGTCCCATCTCCAGTATTTGTGTTCTGTAAGTAGTTGGAACAACCAGTTGAGAATACTCTTGTCCTAACTTTCCTGCCTTTCTGTGAAGAATTCCATTCTTCATGTAGAGATCACCCTTCCCAGGAGGTGTATGTGATTTTGGCAACTTACGGAAGCACGTCTCAAGTGAACTATCTGTTGCTTGGGCTTGTTTTAAATCTTCGGGCTGAAGATTTGCTGGTGTCGTAGTCGTTGGAGTTTCCTTGGCCTGTTGGCGCGTAGTCACCGCTGATGCTATCATTGGCTGTACTGGTTCTCCTAAAAAGACGTATCGACATCCAAGCATGACAGGGTAGATTGGATCTTCCATGACCGCTGCTCTGATTTCTCCCGTAACATAGCGTGAAGTTATGCTGACCTTGGCAACAGGAAGTGTCATAGGTACGGAACTTTTCAGAAATCCCTGTATTTCGACGGTTTCATCTGTAACTTGCTCTGGGTTTACCAATGAGGCTTGTACAATTGCGTCGAAAAATAAACCTGTATCATAGAGACATTCCACTGTCCATCCATTCAGGTTGACAGATTCTATGACTGGCAGTTTGAAGTTGGTGTTCCGTTGTGTGTCCATATTGGAATAAGCATTCTGGTTCCTTCTCGCTGCTTTAGGTTTTACTGCACAGGCTGTGGTAAGAGGTTGAGGCTTCTTTTTGCAATCCCTTGTGTTATGAGCATGATTTTTACAATGGCTGCAGTAGAGCTTCTTCTCCCACTTGAACTGCTGGTTCTGATTTGTAGTGGTCTTATTTGATCCATTCGATCCATTTGGTTTGCTGGATTTCGGTTCTCCTTTATCTTTGGTCTTCTGAGGGAATTCGCGAGGAAGATTATTGGTATTTCGTTGATTACCTCCCGCCTCTTTCTGCGACTTTTCATATCTCTCTGCCAAAGTAATGATAGACTTCAATCTCTCAGCTCCATTCTGTGTTAAAAATGCTCTCATGTCCTGAGACATTTTCTGTTTGAGTTGATCTATCAGAATCATTTCTTCTAGATCTTGGTAGGTTTCCTCAAATCTAGACATGGTACGCCATTTGTTTAGGTAGGATCTTAGTCTTTCTACGTATTGAGAGAAGTTCTCTCCAGCTTCCTTCCGAGCAGTCCTGAACTGTTTCTTGTAGTTCTCTCCGTCTATCTCGAATCTGGCTAATAAGGCTTGTTTTAGGATGTTATAATTGCCCAACTCCTCCGGTCGTATCCTAGAAAATACTTCGTAAGAAATTCCGCGAAGTCCTTGTGACAATTTAACTGCCCATTTGGTCTCCTCCAGTCCGCACATCACACACATCCTCTCGAATCTTGATAAATAATTTTCGATGATGTCTGTTTGTTCATTGAAAGGTTCCAATGGAAAAGACATGGCGTTCACTTGAACTGAAGCTGCTTCCCCTGGTGGTTCAGCTGAAGATCTACTTTGATCTGTTGAGGGATTCTGTTGGTTCATGATTTCCAGTCGTCGTAACTCGGTTTCATTGTCCAACTTCCTCATTTCCAGTTCATGTTTTTGTCTTCTGTCTTCTTGTTCTCTGTTTGCCTGTCTATCCTTCTCCTTATTTTCATTCTCCGCTTGTAGACGTCTTTCCTCCTTTTCCTTCTCAGCTTGTAGACGTTCATGTTTCTCGAATTCCTCGCTAACATACTGAGCTAACTCCTTACCTGTTAGGTCGCACTGCTTACCAGTCTCCATGAAAAGATTTCTCAGTCTGGCGGTGTCTGCCATTCTTACCTTTTTCTTGTCTTCTCTGAAGGTGAATACGCCTGTATACCTGGAGAATAGACTTTAAGCAAAGCACGTATGTCTGATTAGAGTTATCTACCTACTTTATCAATATCTAATGATATGATAACTCTGACTAGGTGAATGTTACTATCCTAACCTGCTATATTCTACTTTCTAATTAAAGAAATACCCGGACTTAGCCCCCAACTTGTCGGATATGGGTTTGATTGATGGCTCAACCCCACAGAGATAAATGATGAAAAATCATTTCTCCCCATGTGATCCTGCCCGTTTAATTAATTTTGTTGTCCTGACTCAATTGTTGAGACCAGAAATAGAGTTTTAGAGAACCAAGGAATACCTTTAGGAAATACTGAAAAAGTTGTACTCCCTTTTATACCCAATTTATTCCCTATGTGGTTCCTTGCCTCTCCTCTACCAACTAATTAATTCTATCTAGGGTAATTTAAAACAATTTTATTATGACAAGTAAAATACAATCAATACATGACATGACCTTATTTTTCTTTGTTGATTTAATACACATAAATATGGATTTTGTAAAGTGCATTCAAAATTACAATTTCCTGTCATAGAAATAAGGACATATACATATACATTAAATATTACAGACTTGATGTGCCCATGATCAGGTAGATAATTAACCGTTTAGATTTTTCTCAGTGGCCTGTAAAGCTAATCTTTTACTGGTCTGGATGATCTGAAAAAAAGAACTGTCTCCAATCAGGATTCTCCACTTCCAGCTTTGGGAATCACTCTGGCTATCATCAATTGTAGTATTATTTATTGTTCCTGGGTGTAGTAGAACATAATTTTGGCTCTTGTTTTCCTTTGTCTTGGCAGGTACTTATTTTAAATAAAGATTACCTCTCCTATGAGACAAATGGAATGGTTGCAGGTAGATAAGGTTCGACGCTACTCTGTCAAGGGCATCACTCAACCATGTGCTCACTCAACAGGTGCTGCCTTCAAACTTCACCAAGTCAGGTCTGGATTGACATGAATAAGACCACTACCTGAAATTCCATCAATCACATAATTCGAATAATATCAGAAATATGACATTAGGATTTACATGTAAAAGCCTAAGAACATAACCAGGGAAAACAATAAAATGGATCCTGTTCTTTAGAGAAAATAACATAGAAGAAAGATAGTCATGGTGTTTTCATGTAGTTATCACCAACACAGTTGTTTGCTCTCAATCCAATCTTCCACTATCAAATGTTCAAGGTTTACTAGCAGATGCGCAGTTTCATCATCACCTATGCCTGTCCTCAGGTTTCTAGAAGTAATACCTTGAGTGATTGGGAATTTAGCAATTATGTTGACCATTCTCTTCTGTATCTAGTTTTGTTCTCTACTTCATCTTTTTCTATTCAAGAAAAAGGTCTTATACATTAAGAGCTTTTAAAAGTCAGGTCCCATTTCCATGAGTATTTGCTTATCAACAAGATAAGTACATTTGGTATTATTCTTGTATAGCCTTCAGGTGTATTCTTCTTCATTAAATGCTTCAAGTGAGAAGATTTCTTCCATTCTCATGGATGTAACATTGATTATTATCATCAACATCATCATGGTTTTTATAATAATTGTAATTAAAATCCTTATCATTATTTTCATAATTATTACATTGTTATTACAATCATCATCATTATTATCATGTTTATGACATTAGAAATCATTACATTATTCTAACATTCTCATCATAATCATGGTTATATCATTTTCATTAAATTACAGTCATCCTCATCATCTTTGAAATTCATTATTATCATTACAACAGACCATATGTGTTAACATGAACTACAAAGTGGGATTTTGCTTAAATTACACACACAGATGCTGGTGCTATGCGTAATGTATGACATGGCTTGTGTCGTGCTTAGCGCACAAAACTAGATGATAGAGATATGAATGATACTTTATACAAAGTGGTGTTATGCGCCGGAGTGTACTAAATTAGTTTTTAGTTTATGGGGTACACCGAAGCATTTCTCTAGTGATAGGCATGGCATTCCACATCAAAGTTGCTGGCTATCATTAGATTGACTGTTGGCTTATACTCCCTCTTTCTCACTCAGCATGTAACTTCACTCACTCACTCAACTCTGACATCATTCATATGTATGGCTGATAAATTCACTCAGTCCACAGACACATTCATATGGGTATGGGTGATCATATAGGAATCCTTCATCACACATTCTTCATACTGTCATGTAAAGTGGGTACTTATGTGATTTCCAAATGACAACATAACATGTTTACACCATATGGCATCACAATGAGGTCTCACCCATTCATCAGACACAATCATATCTATATGGATGACAATCATGCATATGTAGGTGCTTTACACAGAATACATTCCCAGATTCACCAAGAAGGACATTACAAGGGCATCTCATCCTTCAACCTAACTTGTAGTCATGCATGCTGGTGGATTTTATGAAATGATACATTCACATCTTGTTTAACAATGATGAACTCACACATGAATCCTCACAGACATGTTATCAACAATGTCATAGTGATCATTGTGATCATTAGACACACTTAGGCAATTCATCCAGGATTTAGCAACATGGAGTCCAGGAGTTATCACATGTTCTCATGAAATACATACAATTTAGGTGATATATCCAATTCATATTCAGGCATTATGAATTAAAATACTTCTTGCATGGCGGTTGGTTACGAACTATTATGAGGCACAAATATTATTATTGCCCATGGTTAACAGCCATGTTTATATATTTGCCTTACCCCAAGTGGCTGTACCATCACACAAATTATGAGACCTGTAGAGCTCTGGCTGGTTCTCATGTGCTCATGAATTAAAAGAAACTATTTGGTTGTCCATGTGCTCATGTAAAAAAATAAATTTACTGACTAATGTGCTCCATCTACTTGACTATACACATTCCACTAAATTCTCTATTAGTGCTGGCACATGTAAACTAGTTTTTAATCTTACCAGTGGGCCATATACTTTATGTCCTTACCACTGTACTAAGAATTCTGAAGTTCCTTAAGTCACTCTAATTCATTGTAGATTCAGTTTCATGCTTAAGAAATAAAATGTATAACATGTGTCTAATGTTTTATACATTAACTAAGTTGCTTAGCTGGGAGAAAATAAACACTGTATTCTTCTCCTCTTGTACAGTTTATCTTGTGACTATAACTGAGTATAATATTATTTAGTTTGTACTATTCTTTAAGAACTCACCATTCCAAATCATTGTAGATTGAGTTGCTTAAGAATTAAATGTACAACTTGGATTAATGATTTTTATACATTAAGTCAGGTGTTTACTAATGGGAGAAAATAACATTCAATATGGGTATTCTTAATTAATAGTTTATCTATAAACTATAACAATTAAATTAACTTCTTCATTCACCACACGTGTTCAACCGAGTCTACTTACCAACTCTCTTCTGGGAAAATAGGCTCACAACTAACTACAATTTAACTGAATTAAATGTGGTGTTTACCTTATTTATCAGAATGACCTCAACATGTCGACACGTTTCATGATCTGAATGAGATGCAATTTCTCACAGCGATTTCGTAGGCTGAGGATGTTCTTTTCTAATGAATTTTGAAACTCTCTCACTCCTTCCGCTGCTTCAGTTCTTATGTCTCATGCTGGCTGATGTACAAACAGGCCATGTCGCTCTGCGCGCTGCTATTTATACGGTCCTTTCCGAGTTAATGTTTTTCATTCCCAACGGGTATATTAAATCTTGGATCGTACCATTATGGAACAAATAAATCCGTTTTTCATTCCCAACGGGTATATTAAATCTTGGATCGTACCATTATGGAACAAATAAATCCGTTGCGGTGTTATGTTGCATGTCTTCTTCCAGCCAGAGCTTGACGACTATTGCTTCAGCATCATTGTATATGGCATGCCAAGCGTCTACTGAAAGGAGAACTGCCAGTCGTGAGCACAACTTTGTAGTCATTGTTGTTTACATGTTTTATTCTTAAGTGATTGATTTAAGAACTGACATCACAGCATTCGGGGCATTCCCATAAGCGCTCCGTCCCCATCCTCAGCAGCCAGCGAAGAGTTCCAACACCAATAGTTCCAGTAGGAATCTGATTATATGTCCGTCTCGCCTTTCCTCTGAGCGTCGAGCGTCGGCCAGATCCCCTCGTCACTCCTCACTGCCTCATTCTTGCCAGACTGGCGATTCATTTGCTCCTCCGAGGTGTACAGTGCTCCCACAAGGCCGCAACCACGTCTGCCTTGTCATGCATCAATACTCCACCAAGTTTTGCAGAGCCAGCCAATCTGTCCGCCTGTTCATTCCCCAGCACACTGGCATGCCCCGGAGAAAAGATCCAGGCGATGCTTGCCACCCGTAACCTCTGAAGCGAAGCAAGCCATCTGCACGAAGCATGCCTGTCCTCACCTTCCTCAGCATGGTTTCTGAGTCAGTTACAATCATGATATGTGTGTGTATCGTGTGTGTGTGTGTATTCTTAAGTATACACACACTAACATTTATGAGAGCAGCATTAGTGCTGTGGCTATGCTTGCCTACCAGCCTGCTTGTCATGTGCTCTTCTTCTGCATTCATCCGGGGAGTTTTCTTGGACGTGATTGCGTTGTGACTGTTTACAGCAGAGCTGCGTTCTTGCACCGTTAGGCCGACACATTCAACTTCTGCTGGCATTTGTTGACACTTTTTCCACCTTCAATGACGCCCAAACTAAGCTTTTGATTCAGACTTTCCACGCAATGGATTTGCTATCCAAGCAGTATTCCATTTTGTGCCACTGGGATGCTTTTTCCACCTTTGATGATGCCCACATAATGAGCTTCTGATTTGGACTTTCCACGTAATGGATTTGCTAGCCAAGCAATGTTCCATTTCATGCCTCTGGGACCCTCCTCCTCCTCCCTCCTCCTCTTCCCTCCTCCACTGGGTCCTGTATATGCATGGGTCCCATTGTTACTTGAGTAATGTTCTTTTATATAGTTTAGGGCTATTTTTCTTTCTGTTTCATTCTGGGTGTTCTTTTTCTCAATACAGTGGAGTCTTGATAAGTAGAAGTCACAGGGGCCGAAGGAATTTGTTCTACTTATCAGAAATTCTACTTATCCAGACTGCACACATTTATACTAATTTACACTAATACCAAGCAGTAGCATTGAGTGAAATGATTGTACCACTTAGGAAACACAGTTAGTGAACAAATAAATAGCAATACAATATCAGAAATTTTGAAATGTTTAATTATTTTAGAAAGCGGAACATTAAATTCATATGAAAATTTCCAAATTTCCTCCTCCTCCCTCCTCCTCCATCCTCCTCCTCCCTCCTCCTCCCTCCTCCTCCTCCCTCCTCATCCTCCCTCCTCCTCCCTCCTCCTCCTCCCTCCTCCTCCTCCCTCCTCCTCCTCCTCCATCCTCCTCCTCCATCCTCCTCCTCCATCCTCCTCCTCCATCCTCCTCCTCCATCCTCCTCCTCCATCCTCCTCCTCCATCCTCCTCCCTCCCTCCATCATCCATCATCATCATCCATCATCATCATCCATCATCCATCCATCATCATCCATCATCATCCATCCATCATCATCCATCATCATCCATCATCATCCATCCATCATCATCCATCATCATCCATCATCATCCATCATCATCCATCATCATCATCCATCATCATCCATCATCATCATCCATCATCATCATCCATCATCATCCATCATCATCATCCATCATCATCCATCATCATCCATCATCATCCATCATCGTCCATCATCATCAAGTGCCGTGCCGGCTGGCGTAGGCGTTCATGGCTCTCCATAGATCTCGGTCTTTTGTTTTCTGGATCAACTCTGCTGCTGATATTCCTCCATGCCACCGTCTCAATCCATCCAGCATCACTTCTCTTGGTCTACCTCTGCCTCTCTTCCCCTCGATCTTTCCAGTCGTCACGATGTTCTCCAATGCCTCTCTTCTCATCACATGACCGAAGAAAGCTGTTTATCTCTGTCTTATTGTTGTATATAATGTTCTAGTTTCATTAGCCTGTTTCAGGCAGTCGTCGTTAGTTACTCTGGCAGTCCAAGGAATTCGCAACATTCGTCTCAGGAACCACATCTCTGTTGCTTCTAATTTCTTCTTAATTTGTTCATTTACATTCCAAGATTCACTGCCATACAGCAAAACTGGTTCTACATAGCATTTCAGCACTCTCTTTCTTACATTCAGTGATAGTGACTTATTGCATAAGATACTCTTCATTTTCTGAAATGCGGCTTTTGCCTGCCCTATTCTGCTCCTAATCTCTGTTGTACATCTTCCATCTGATGTTATAAATGCCCCTAGGTATCTAAAATTATCAACTTGGTTAAGGATTTTCCCTTCTATTTCTATGTCACATTTTGGTGTCACCATTTTCTTTGATATTACCATTGTTACTGTTTTCTTGATATTCAAGGAGAGTCCTTTCCTTGCACTCTCTGTTACTACAACGTCTAATAATTGTTGTAGGTCTGTTGAATTATCCGCCACCAATACTGTGTCATCTGCATAGCGTATATTATTTATATTATAACCTCCAACTAGTATTCCTGGCATCTCTTTGATCTCTCTCATTCTTACTTCGCTATACAGGGAGAAAAGATCTGGTGACAAGACACACCCTTGTCGTACTCCTAGCTTTATCTGTTCGTAACTACCCTCTTTATTTCCCATTTTAATTGCTGCTACTTGGTTCCAGTAAACATTCTTTATTATTCTTAAATCTTTTCCATCAATGTTGATATCTTCCAACATTTTAATCAGTTCATCATGTTTTACTTTATCAAATGCCTTAGTATAATCTATGAAGCACAAATATATGTCTCTCTGTTTCTCTATTGACCTTTCTATTAGTGTCCGTAATGTATAAATTGCATTGTTTGTGCCCTTTCCTTCCACAAATCCATACTGTTCTTCACTAATTTCCATTTTTATTTTCTTTTTGGTTCTTCTCATTATGATTCTGAGTAGACGCTTAGTGATATGGTTTATAAGGTTAATTGTACGAAAATCTTCACAATCAATTGCTCCTGGTCTTTTTGGTATAGCTATAAAAACAGATTTCAGCATATTACTGGGTAAATATCCACTGCTGTAAATATCATTCAACATTTTTGTTAATATATCTACTCCAAATTCTCCCAATACTTCAAATTCTTCTATTGTGATTTCATCTGGCCCAGCTGTTTTTCCTTTCTTCATACGTTTCATAGCGTCAGCGACTTCTTCTTTCAGAATAGGTGGACCTTCTAAGTTACTATCTTCTGTTAATTCTCCCCTTTCTCCTTCATATAATTCTCTTATATACTCATTCCACCTCGTCATTATAGCACCTTCCTCTAATATTATCTTTCCTGTTTTTGATTTCAAACACCCCGTATTTATTCTTATTTTTCTTCCTGTAAGCTCACTGATTTGTCTGTGCATATTTTTTGTATCTTTAATGGAATTTAATTCAATTTTTCTGCATTGCTCGTTTAACCAACTTTCTTTAGCCTTCCCACATTTATCTTTTATTTCTTTATTTATCTTAGCGTATTCTTGTTTGTCATTTTTACTCTGTTTTCTTTTGTCTATAGACGTTTACATAAAACGTGATTTGCGGCTCTACTTACGTTATGAAACGAATTTCAGAAGGGCGAGAAGTACAGCACAGTTTCTCATGTTGCTATGTTGTGTATTTATGTTTTTTCAATATTTGTCTGTTAGTATGGCAAATCTGTCCCAAATTCCTGTGGAACATACTTGTCAGGGTCTTATAATTGGCTCGTTGGCTAACACGTGTGAGACAGTACAAGTATAACGTGATTCGACGTAAGACACAGCAACACAAGTTCTATGGATTTATTGCCACATTAAATACAGAACGATAATTACAGCAATCTACAATATATAACTCACGACGCTCACAACCACAATACAGCTCATAGGTCTGACGCTCAAGATATCAGTCGTTCGGCTTTCAATCACGGAGATTCATACAAACGCCTTGCTCTCATCGCACATGTCCGTCCGGTCTCCAGTCCCAGCTCGGTCTGACCTTAGCACGCCAACTGCCCACTGCCTCTAGTGTCACGTGTCCTGCGTGCGTCTGTCGTCAGCCTGACCGCTGGTCGCGTGTCAGGTAACAATCTTGTCAGCCGGGTGTCGCAACGATGTTGCTGCACAGCTATACCATGTTAGGCTCTGACATTCTCCCCGGGTACCTCAATGAAAGATGTCATCTTTCATTAATGATGTCTGTATATACTGGGGTAGTGTTAACTTCATGTCAGAGACTACTCTTTCCCAGTGTTATGCATGAAAATACATATATGGCATGGAAATATATACAAAAAATGTCAGTTGCATTGAAATGACAAATGAAGTACAACTTTTAACACAACTCAGGTTTCATCCCCCTGATGGCTGGTTACCTCCATTGCAATAATACCCAGTCAGATCAGTAGTTACCAGCTTCACGCATCTACTTCGCAGCAATTTGAAAAAAACGTAATAATATGGTTGTTTTGCAACAGCCATCTAGCCAGACTGAAATACGACTTTACATAAGTCGCATTAAACACTCAAACTCTGACCTCATTTGGCCAGGAGCTCTTATGTTGGTTTGCAATGTTGGCAGCTATCTGCCATGCTTGGTGGACGCCTACCCGGTGTGTTAACCATTTGAGCAACAACATGTCTATTTATACAATACACATTAATGAATATGTTTCAAATTATGGCCCTTGGTGTAATTCGTAAATGCAAGGGAAGTAATTTTGACAATCAAGAAATTCAATAAATGACAATAATTATTTAATTTCTTAGCGTCATTGCTTGACGTTTCTTCATATTAACGAGAAAAAGTCGGTAATATGAATACATTAATCAAGATATGATTCTAAGATTACACTAATCAATTTAAATAAGGACCCAATTGGTGTATTATATTTTATAGATTCAAAAGGATTTTACAATCGTCATAAGTTTTTGAATATTTGTATATCGTCTGCTAATTTTGCTATACTTTTTAAATTACACAGGAAGTACACACGAAACGCAAAATTTAGTTGCTGTTTGACCACAAATGTTCCCGTTTTCTTTTGTAACGGATAGTTAAATGTTCTCAAAGTTCATGTTTGATGTTCTAGTATCACAACTATCGGATTATGATGGAATGTTCTTATTTCCGATGTGTTCACAACTTCTGGATAAAGATTGAATGTTCTTATTTCCGATGTTCAATTGTCGAACATTTTGGATTAAATTCGATGCAGAGGTGGTGTAGAAGTCATTGTTCAGTCCACATTTGCACACGTCGTTAAAATATCACGGTGAAGAAAATCACTCACAGCTGTCACTGTTACATGGTAAAGTTCGCTTCTGGTAAGTGGTTAAGCGTCTGTGACACTGTTCTTGGTGTATATTTACAATTAATAATGTTCTCTTTCTAACACACACTACACAATTATACTACACTCATTATATGGCTTGATTAAAATAAGTATATTATACATGTCGGTTTTTTTAACCGTATCATAATTACAATTATAGACCTTACACAGTAGGTGAATAGAAAACATTCACTCATTGGTGGCTGTGTTGTTCTGAGTGTATTAGTACACTCTGCACTCAGACATTGCTTACTGGGTCGGTTGGACAACGGGACAAAAGGTCGGCAATTGTATTGATTCTGCCAGAAATGTGACGAACCTCGAAACTGTAATTTTGAAGCTTCAAGGACCAGCGAGCAATCATATTGTTGGATGGTACTCCGGCATTTATATACCGTAATGGACTGTTGTCAGTTTCGATGATAAAGTGACGTCCTAGAAGGTATCTGGATAGTTTCGTCACACTTTCTACTAAGGCAAGGGCCTCTAATTGCGGAATGGACCATGCCCGCTCTCTAGGCCTTAGCTTTCTTGATATGAAACAAATGGGATGCAGGATGTTGTGGTATTCCTGCAACAGGACTGCCCCAATCGCAACGGAGCTAGCATCTGTTCGCAATCTGAAAGGTAAACGAATGTTGGGCAATTTAAGGATGAGATTATTCGAATTCTTATCAGAAAAGTATGTCAAAACTTTATGAAATGCATTTCGTAGGCATTCATCGTGTACAACTTTTTCAGGCTTATCCTTGGTTAGTAAGTTAGAAAAAACCTCGGTCAGTTCTGAAAAATCAGGAATGAATTTCCTGTAATAATTGATCAGTCCCAACAAACTCCGGACTTGTTTCTTATTAGTCGGGAGTGACAGTTTTAGAATTTTGGAGACAATTTTGTTGTCTGTCATGACAAAGCCATTGGATATTCTGTACCCCAAAAATGATATCTCTTGGTAAGCCATGTTCACCTTTGAAGGCTTCACTGTCAGTCCGTACTGTCTGATACGTTCTAATGTCTGTTCTAGTGTCTTTATATGTTCCGTCATTGTCTCTGTATGGACACAGATGTCGTCAATATAGCAAATGATATTAGGAATGTCAGATAGGAGGAGTCGTGTCATGCGTACGAATGTGGCTGGGGCATTGACTAGCCCAAATGGAAGTTTGCACCATTCGTACAGTCCCCAAGGCGTGGCAAAAGCTGTTAGATGTCTGCTGTCTTCATGTACAGCAATCTGCCAGTAACCTTTAGACATGTCAAGCGTCGTAAAGAACTTAGCGTCAGTCAGTTCTGTTAGAAGATCGTCAGTGTTTGCCATTGGTTCAAGATCTAAAACAGTTATTTTGTTCAGTTTTCGGTAGTCGATGCAAAGTCGTATTGTCTTGTCCTTTTTGCGTACAATGACCATGGGTGAAGAGAAGTCTGATAAGGATCGTCTGATGATGTTGTTTTTTTCTAAGTTGATAATTTCTTGATGTAACTGTTCTTTGTAGTGTATTGGTATTGTGTATGGTCTACATCTTATTGGTGTGTTTGATGTGAGTGTGATGTGATGCTGTACTAATTCTGTTTGTCCTGGGTTGTCTGAAAAGATGGTGTTGTACTGTTGTATCAACTGTTTGCAACTGTTTGTCTCTGCTTGACTTAAGTTTGGATTGATCTTGATCTCATTCAAGCAGTTTGTCGTGTCTAATGTAGGTGTTGGAATCTCGTCGCTAGAATCGTCATCTTCGTGATCTATTATCACGGTGCAAGCTGTTGTATCGTCTTGTTCGTTGTCTCTGTTGTGGTATGGTCTTAGCATATTTATGTGAAATATTTTGTGTTTGTCTTTTATTAGGATTTCGTAGTCTACAGGTGAGATTTGTCTTGTCACTTTAAAAGGTCCCTGCCAAGAATCAGTCAGTAGCTCTCTGTCACTAGGTAGTAGTAGTAGGACGTCCTGTCCAGGTGTCAATGTTATAGTCCTGTTACCTTTGTCTGCGTACTGTCTGTAAGTAGCACCAGATAGTTTAAGTGCATTTTTAGCAATTTCACATGATTTAATAATCCTTTCACGCAATGATGTTACATACACAAATGATGATATGGGTTTCAGTATTGGAGTAGAATTAGTTAACATTTGGTGATAAATTGTTAATGGGCCTCGTGGTTTGGCACCATAGATTAGTTCAAAAGGAGAGAAACCGGTACTAGAATGTGGTACCTCGCGATAAGCAAAAAGGACAGCTGGTAAGTATACATCCCAGTTGTTGGGGTGATCTTGAGTTACTTTGGCAAGCATGTGCTTCAGGTCCCCATTAAGCTTTTCTATAATCCCGCTAGAGTGAGGATGATAGGGGGTATTGAAAACTTGCTTCACTCCTAACATTTTAGTGAAAGCTTGGGTGGATGCGGCAATAAACTGAGTGCCTCTATCAGACTGGATAGTATCTGGAAATCCAATTCGGGAGAAAATATGGAAGAACACTTCCATGATGTCGTTGGCAGTAATGTTCTTTAGCGGGATCGCTTCTGGCCATCTACTACATTGATCAACACAAGTTAAAATATATTTATTCCCTCTAGTAGTTGTATGACTAAGAGGGCCCACAATGTCAACTGATAATTTTTCAAAGGGTCGACTGGCTAAGTCAGTGACTTGTAACTTTGCCTGTGGGTGTTTACCTTTTTTTACTAGTTTCTGGCATGTATCACAAGTTCTGCAATATGTTTTTATGTCATTGCAAAATTTTGGCCAATGAAACTGTGTCAAAAGTCTTGACCTGGTTTTAACATATGCCATATGACCTGCAAAAGGTATATCGTGAGCAAGATGTAAAGCTTGCTTGCGATAAGTAGTTGGCAAAACAGTTTGCTTTGTTGTAATGTCACCTCTGGTGTAGTACCTGGTGAGTATATCATTGTGTAAAGCAAAATGCCATTTCGCATTTTTGGTTACTTTTGCCTTTTTGCCGATCAGGTCAAAGTACTTTGACAGTGAAGGATCAGCTTTTTGAGCTGTTATGAATGTTTCCTTCATAGAGTCACTAGGTGGTAATTCTGGGCTAAGCATTTGTATAGCCTCAGTTTGGTTACTTTCATCTTGCACTCTAGCAGTAGCTCTTGTTACTGCGTTCACACACTCAATGACATCAGATGATGATGGAATGATATCGTCAATGATGTGATGAGAACTTAGTGCTGCATTAGCTAACATACATTCAATAGGTGATATGACATTTTCAGTGATGACATTTGGTGGTGATGTGTTATCATCAATACATAGTGATGTTATGTCATGATTATGAGGTTTGTCATTCACCTCAGGTAAATTTCCTATGATTATATCGCACACTGGGTTTGTAAGTGCCGCGACCTTTACTTTCCCGGTGAGGAATGGTGTTTCAATGTATGCCCATGCTAATGGATATTTTTCAATATTGCCTGAAAATGTTCTACATGTGATGTGTCTGCCTGTATAGTCTGTAGGCGTTATGAATGTTGTTTTCAGGCCAATAAGTGTACTTCCGGTGTCGCGAAGTACTGTAGCAAACTTGCCATTAACATACCCGTGATGGATGTCTAATCTGCCTTTTGAGTCTATTACCAAGTTAGCTTCCTCACTGGCAATAGGGATGGCGTGCCCGCATGTTAAGATACCATCTTCATAGAAGGTGTTACAGACAGTGCATTTGTTAGCATTAAATACATCACAAGCCTGTGCTGCATTGACAGGATGTTTCTCTGGATTTTCGTCTTCTGACGCTGAGCTATCGAACAAGGCGGCATTGGCTTTGTTGGTCATATGCCTGCCTCTACAATCCATGCGATGGTGCCCGTAAGCCTTGCAGAGAAAACATTTACGTTTACTTTTGAACAATTTACGTTCTCTGTCTTGACTGTTTACTATATTTTGCAAGTATGTCTGGTATCCTGGGTTTTGATCGCACATCTCGTTCAAATGGTGAGAAAAATTACAAAATTTGCACTGTCTAAATTTTTCAGAAGTAGGCCTGTTTGGTTTTTGCCTGCTATAGTTTTTTTCATAGTTGGCTGCTGCTACCCAGTTACTGTCAGTAGCTTCAGTGGCAAAGCATTGTTTGTTGGCCGTGTAATAGGCCGACCCACGTCTTTCAATTTCTTCCACACTTGTGCATTCATTCTCCTGTAAGAACTTAGAAAACGATGATGGGATAGAAGAAATGATTTTATCTCGAATGATGAGATCTTCTAATCTATCATAACTTTTATTAATTTTGGCTGCTGAAGTCCATTTGCTGAAAACATCTCGGACTAAACAGAGGTAGTCAGAGAACGTTTGAGTTGATTTTGGACTCAATTTACTGAATTGTTCTCTGTAACCTGCCTCGTCTAACATGAAATGTGCCATTATCTTAGATTTAATATAATGGTACTCTTTCCTTAGGTCTTTGGGGATGGTTTCAATGACTTTAAGAGGTTCCCCAGATAGACTCCTCATATAAAGAATATTCCATTCAGAAAGTGGAACTTGGTAATGTTCCATTAAAGTCTCAAAATTTTGAGTAAAGGCTGCTATGCAGTCACCCGAGGTATAGTTACGTACGATACCTTGATACTTCTTATACTGGTTTTCTTTTTCCAGTCTTTCAGATTTCTTTGATTCTTTATTTATCGCAGTCTCAGTGTCAAGTTGTTTCATTTTCAACTGTAACTCTAGTTCTTCTTTCTTACTCTGAGCTGCTATTTCTGCTTGCTTTAATGCTGTTTCTGCCTCTATTTGCTTGGCAGCTTTTTCAATCTCTGCCTGTTTCAAGGCTGTTTCAATCTCTGCCTGTTTCAAGGCTGTTTCAATCTCTGCCTGTTTTAGAGCTCTCTCCGCTGCTCTTTCTTCGCGTTCATTATTTTTCTCCTGTACCAGCAGGTATTCAGCGTATTTGTCTTCGCTCCATTTTGTTAATTCATCACCTGTTAGATGTAATTTAATACCCATATCGATGAAATCAAATAGTGACGACATGATGGAGAAAATACGTCAATGAAAATCAACCACACAAAATATGTTTTAACTGGTTAGTAATAAACAATTTACAATTTATTTTACTATACGATGCGTGCCTACTATTGCATACGTAAAGTTAAAGTATAGAAAAATATACTCAAGTGCCCTGGATACGGTGAAGAATGGTTGGACACTCGGATAGAAAACTGTAGGGTCGTTACTTCGGAACCACTAATGACCTCTACGGCAAGGTTATGGATGGTACGGAAAAACCTGCTTTATTTTTGGAAGAAAATAAGTTAGCGTCTATTTGTTGGTGTGTGCCTGCAAGTCACTAAGTGTTGACTAGGTTTGGATGGCGTCGAGTGTAATTGTATGTCGTAAATTTGTCGTCAACAGTTTCAACAGAAGTTACACTCTTTCCAAAACTCTTTGCGTTCCACAAACTCAATGCACAAAGACTATCTATCTGTATTTGAACACTCAATAACATTGATGACACATCACTTACATCAAGATGACATTCAGTAAGGACATAGACATCAAGTTTACAAGATGGCGACAAGGTCAAAATGGCGACAAAATAACAATGTCGACAAGGTCAAACGGTGACAAGTTTCACAAATCACAAATGTTTTACACGTTTACAGGATCAAACAATATGTACTGCACATTTACTAATGGTTTTACACATATTTAAACAATGTAATAATGGATCATACTGAGACTTTCACGATCACATTTACATAGTTATAACCTTGACAAATTTCACAAGTTCAAGAATTATAGTTTTAAATACGAAAGACGAGCAACACACGTCTACATATATTAGGTTCTTAAACAAGGACGAGCAACCCACGTCCACACATGTCAGGGTCTTATAATTGGCTCGTTGGCTAACACGTGTGAGACAGTACAAGTATAACGTGATTCGACGTAAGACACAGCAACACAAGTTCTATGGATTTATTGCCACATTAAATACAGAACGATAATTACAGCAATCTACAATATATAACTCACGACGCTCACAACCACAATACAGCTCATAGGTCTGACGCTCAAGATATCAGTCGTTCGGCTTTCAATCACGGAGATTCATACAAACGCCTTGCTCTCATCGCACATGTCCGTCCGGTCTCCAGTCCCAGCTCGGTCTGACCTTAGCACGCCAACTGCCCACTGCCTCTAGTGTCACGTGTCCTGCGTGCGTCTGTCGTCAGCCTGACCGCTGGTCGCGTGTCAGGTAACAATCTTGTCAGCCGGGTGTCGCAACGATGTTGCTGCACAGCTATACCATGTTAGGCTCTGACAATACTCCATACATTTCATTACAAGCTTGATTGGTCTGTGGTTTGGGGGTGGGGGAGTGGTGGTGAATCTTGTAGTAATGTATATTTGCCAAATGTTCATTTTTTCAGAAATAGGCTTAGTGGCTGGTCTCTCCGAGGAAATGGTGTCGTCTTTTTACAGAGAAATTCGTCAAGATGCTGAAAAATTATTTCCGGCAAACAGTTATTTCACAACACTTGATAATTTGCCGCTGCAATAAACAGTTTAGATGACACTGCATTCATTTGCTGTGAAAATGTTATTTGTATTAGATAATAATGTTATGGTAAATACTGTTTACTAAATAATAGAGAGTAAATTTACTCATGTGTTCACTTTGTTAGAAAGTAATTTTGTAACCACGGCTTTCTGTGACAATATTAGAAAGTGTATTTAATTATATTTTCAATGTATTAAACAGTAGCTTTAGAATCTTGACAACTAGATAATGCAGTAACATTATTGAAACATTAGATATTATTTACAGTTACAACTGGTAGTGATAATGTTACATAGTAACCAAAGAGTTGCCGGCTCCGTGGCGAAGGAGTTATGGTTGCAGTTTGTAATCCCGCATACCGTGTTTGAAACACAGCCGTGGGCGATTTGGCAGCAGACCACATAACGTTGGTTTTTTTATGAAATGGTATGGGAGCCAATCAGAAAGCAATGGCAAACTACTGAAATAAAATTGCCTAGAAAATTATCCTGGATTTGATCATCCCGCAAAGGACATGCAACATTTGTGTATACTTTAGATCAGTGGTTCTCAACCGGTGGGGAATTTTAGGGTTTCCATGGGTTGGGGGGGGGGGGGGGGGTTAAGATTATTTCAATATCGCGTTAATACGAGAACCGATTACTTGATATTGTTTTTCCCTCTATACTTTACTGTGCTGTATTTCTCGCCCTTCTGAAATTCGTTTCATAACGTAGGTAGAGCCGCAAATCACGTTTTATGTAAACGTCTATAGACTTGTTCTAGTATATATTATTAAATTTAGCTTACATTTTTACGTATACTATGTAGGAAAGGGGAGAATTTATGGGGAGGGAATATGAAAAGGGGGGGGGGGTTTGATGTTCTGAACATATGGTGAAGGGGTGCATGGGACAAAAAAGGTTGAGAACCACTGCTCTAGAAGCAAGAAGCTAATATATTGGCGGGAAGAAAGAAAGTTGAGTACGTATTAATTTATTATGTATATTTTCACTCGAATCCATAAACAGCACATTACCAGATGATTTCATAATTTGCTGTTGTTGTAAATTAACGTGATGTATTTAGGTTTATCTGGCACTCTGATTGTCAGATAGCACATAACCAAATGTTTGCGTAATTTGCCAATGTTGCAAATTTACGCCTAGTTGGTTTGCCTATTTACAAAATTATGTCTAAATGTGATGATTACCATTTTTGCTCTCAGACACTTTTTATAACACGGCCATCTTGGAAACTGTAGATTAGAATCTTTCATGAGGATTGGCTTATACTAAACATATACGCGGATGTTATAAGCATGTGTATGTACGTGAGTAAATATAAATGCATGCCTGTATGGTATAATAAACTCTTGTTGACTCTAGGGCTTTAATTTATATCTGTTATTCCATTCATGGCAAATAGCATTGCATCAGAATTTTTCCACATTCAAACATTCATTTTGCTGTTAATTTAATTTTCATTAGTTCTTTATTATTACAGGAGTATAATAATTTAATCATAACTAATTATGAAATAAATAAGTTTGATGTATAAATTGAATGTGTTATCTTTTTATTTCCATCCGTCTTCCCATACACTTTGAACTATTAACGTAATTAGACACACGATTAGCTCTTCAAGGAAACATGATCAGGAAGCATAATAATAATAATGAAAACAGTAATATCAATAATAATAATAATATCAGCAATCCATCATGTGCCATGCCGGTAAGCTTGGGCGTCATGATTCGCTATTTCACTCTATCACCAGAGTCGTGGATCAGCTCCGTGTTCTTGTCTCAACCATACCATGTGGCCAAGCCATCCAGGTATATACTTCTCTGTCTTCCCCTCGATCTTGCCAGTTGTCACCAAGTTCTCCAGTAATTTATTTCTTCTCATAACATGTCTAAAAAATTGTGACTGTCTATGTCTAATTTCTCTAATCAGCTTACGATTTTCATTTGTTTCTTGTAGTACTTGCTCACTGGTTTTTCTGTCTGTCCATGGTATTCTTTGCATTCTCCTCACAAACCACATTTCCGCAACCATCAGAAGTTTTTCAGCTTGAGTGTTCATTGTCAATGCTTCACATCCATACAAAAGTACAGGCTCTATGTAGCTCTTCAACATTCTTTTTCTCATTTCAATTGACATCGTTTTATTGGTCAGTATGGTTTTCATCTTGCTAAAGGCTACTTTCGCCATAGTGATTATTGTTCTATCTTCAAGGCATCTCCCATCAGATGTTATGATTGTACCGAGATAATTGTACCGATTCACTTGTTGAAGAATATTCCCATTTACTTGCATATTACATTGTGGTATTTTGTATTACTAATAATAATAATACAAATAATTATAATAGAAACAATAATAGTATTTGTAACAATAATAGAAACAATAATAATAATAGCAGTAATAATTAATATCAATAATAGTAATATTTAAAGCAATAATAAAAATAACAATACTATAAATAATAATAATATGAGTAATTTAGACAAAAGCTTGGCTGCGAAGCTTACTTAATGCGCCTTTGCTAAAACTTCCGGTACACTGACGGCGGGATACAGGGGTTCATTCCCTACCCCATTCAGTTGGACTGCAACCTTGACGTCACGATCAGAAAGCAATGGCAAACTCAATCAATCAATCATGTGCCATGCCGGAAAGCGTGGGCGGTCATGACTCGCCATTTCACTCGATCACCAGTGTCGTGGATCAGCTCAGTGTTCCTGTCTCGTCCATGCCATGTGGCCAAGCCATCCAGGTATTTTCCTCTCGGTCTTCCTCTTGGTCTGTTCCCATCGATCTTGCCAGTTGTCACTAAGTTCTCCAACCCATTTCTTCTCATAACATGTCCAAAAAATTTTGACTGTCTACGTCTAATTTCTCTAATCAGTCTACGATGTTCATTTGTCTCCTGTAGTACTTGGTCATTGGTTTTTCTGTCTGTCCATGGTATTCTTTGCATTTTCCTCAGAAACCACATTTCTGCAGCCATCAGATGTTTTTTCAGCTTGACTGCTCATTGTCCAAGTTTCACATCCATACAAAAGAACAGGCTCTATGTATCCCTTCAACACTCTTTTTCTCGTTTCAATTTACATCATATTATTGGTCAGAATGTTTTTCATCTTGCTAAAGGCTACTTTCGCCATGGCGATTCTTGTTCTAATCTCTTCAAGGCATCTCCCATCAGATGTTATAACTGTTCCAAGATAATTGTACCGATTCACTTGTTGAAGAATATTTCCATTTACTCGTATGGCAAACTACTGAACGTAAAATTGCATACAAAATCAATGTGGGCTTGGGGTTGATCGCAACGTCCTGACAAGGACATGCAGCATTATTTTATAATAATGATAATAATAATTATGATGATAATAATAATAATAATGGCTTGCAACATTACAAGGCAGCAACATTAAAACAGTCTACATCTTATCACCTTAGATTGGAATGGAAGCAGAAAAATAGGCCGACCATGTAGATGAGGACAGAGGGAATAACAGAGTCCATGATATTCTCCATATGTGATGCCCATAAACGGACATTCTCTCGCTGTTTATGCTTCACCTCGAGGTACAAGAGAAATAAGATGAGATGACATTAGATGAGAAGATAATGTTGTCTCCAAATGTTTTAGCTGTCGCGTTGTCAACACTCCAACAGAATGCCCAAATGGAAACAGCAGTAGACAACAAGAAGAACTGTAACAACAAAGTTGAATTGCCTATGAAAAATGAAAAATACCTAACTCTTTCAAGCACACAAGATTTAGCACCAGTAGCCCGACAGGAGAATAATCGCAATGAAATGTGTCTAGTGTGTTACTTTAGTAGAGATAACACCATGTGAAATACTGACTGTCTGTTGTGAGTGCTCCAGTTCACACAATATTACCCTTATTTATTGAGTGCTCCAGTTCACACAATATCACCCTTGTTTATTGTGAGTGCTCCAGTTCACACAATATCACCCTTGTTTATTGTGAGTGCTCCAGTTCACACAATATCACCATTGTTTATTGTGAGTGCTCCAGTTCACACAATATCACCATTGTTTATTGTGAGTGCTCCAGTTCACACAATATCACCATTGTTTATTGTGAGTGCTCCAGTTCACACAATATCACCATTGTTTATTGTGAGTGCTCCAGTTCACACAATATCACCATTGTTTATTGTGAGTGCTCCAGTTCACACAATATCACCATTGTTTATTGTGAGTGCTCCAGTTCACACAATATCACCATTGTTTATTGTGAGTGCTCCAGTTCACACAATATCACCATTGTTTATTGTGAGTGCTCCAGTTCACACATCACCCTTGTCTATTTTGAGTGCTCAGCTGCACCAAATATTCCCCCTGTCTCTTGAGCCTATAAATTGTAGCAACAGAAATGAACTGCCCATGAAGAAAAGCAAATTCTTTCAGTCCTGTATTTCGTTGGAGATACACCAGGGGAGAATTTACGCACAAAGAAAAAAAGTACATTTGTGACTTAGAAAAAGATCAATATGATAACTTTGTAATCGGAGGAATAGAAATACTTAAACTTTGATATGGTGAAAATATGCCGAAGGTATCCTGGATAAAGAAAAAGCTATTAGAGTAGTGGTTCTCAGCCGGTGGTGAAATCTCTCTCCCCTCCTCCCCCCCCCCCAGGGGGGAATTTTAGAGTTTCCAGGGGGTGGGAAATTAAGATTATTTCAAGATCGCATTAATACAAGAACCAGTTACTAGATATTGTTTTTCTCTCTAAGTTTTACGGTTTTGTACTTATCGCCCTAATGAAATTTGTTTTATAACATAAGTAGACCCGCAAATCTCGTAGATGTCTACACTTGTTCTAGTATGTGTTATTAAATTTAACTTCAATTGTTATGTATACTGTGTAAGGGTGAGGGGATTTATAGGGAGGAAATTCAAAAAGTGGGGGAGGGGGTGACGTTCTGAACATATGGGGGGAGGGGGGGATTGGCCAAAAAATAGTTTCAGAACCAATGTATTAGAGAGTCGAATACAGACCTTGGAAGTATGGATATAGGGAAGAATTTGTCATATGCCATGGAAACGAAAACAATCTAATACAGAGGTTCTAGAAAAACTGCAAATGAAAAGAAAGTTGGTAGAAGAAATAAAACAGACGCAGATGCAAATGAAATATTTCAGCCCCGTTACAGAACATAACACTCTTGTATAAACAATATTGGAGGGTAAGTTTGAATGCAAGAGGTACACAACGTTACAGATGGGAAGATACCATCAAAAATTAGACAAACAACAGTCTGGCGGAATGTACAAACAAGGTGAGAGACAGTGTTGGGGATCCATTGCAGCCAAACTTCATTGTGGAGACGGCACCTAATTAATGCTGGCGACACAGTATTATTATATATAAAACACAAACAGGAATTGTGACATTAATTAAATTGGAGCCAATAAAAACTGCGAAAAACTAAATTTATATCTCAAAGGAACAAAACCAAAATATGCACAAATAAGAGACTTGATAGGCAGCTGGGGAAAAAAACACGTAAGATTAAGCACAAAATGCTTGAAATCACAGACAGGAAAGGTAATAGAAGAAGATATGATAAAGAGATGGAATGATTACATGAGAGAGTTAGTTATATGATGCAGAGAAAGCAGACTTGTTAAATGACGAGGTCGCGGATGCTACCAAACATATGGAGACAGCACAAACGTCTGGGTCACAGAAATCTACAGTAGAGGAATCTGAAGTGAAGGGAGTATCTGAACAAGGTAGAGTGTAACTGAAACAGTGTAGAAGTAATTAACACAGTGTAGGCAGTAACAGTGGGGAGTAATTAACATAGTTTAGGCAGTAATTTAAACAGTGTAGACAGGAATTGAAACCGTGTGGGGAGTAATTAACATAGTGTAGGCAGTTATTGAAACAGTATAGACAGTAATCGGAACAGTGTGGGGAGTAATCAACATACTGTAGGCAGTAATTGAAACAGTACAGACAGTAATCAAAACAGTGTGGGAGTAATTAACATAGTGTAGACAGTGATTGAAATAGTATAGACAGAAATCGAAACAGTGTAGGCAGTAATTGAAACAGTGTAGGCAGTAACTGAAACAGTGTAGGGAGTAATTAACATAATGTAGGCAGTAATTGAAACAGTATTGACAGTAATCAAAACAGTGTAAGCAGTAATTGAAACAGTGTAGGGAGTAATTAACATAGTGTGGGCAGTAATCGAAACAGTGTAGGCAGTAATTGAAACAAGTGTAAGGAATAACTGGAAACACCCGATTTAATGGGGAGATAACATCAAGATTGTACAATCAAGATGAGAGACAGACAATCTTCATTGAGGAGATGGTGCCGGATTGATTGGCACACCTTAATGTGCACCGGTCATATGGTGCTAGGCCCATATGTGTATAGATCACCTGACACTTGCTGGATGATATGGTCAGTACCACATGGGCTGGGCTTGTTGTCCAAGACGTTTTTCGGTGCCCATGTCAGGCTGGTCGACATGAGAGACCTGGTCAGTTTTAGAAACATGGTCCGGTGTGGATTCAACCTTGTGCAGGCAGCTTTTGGTCTTACATGTGTTTATGTTGGCAAATTCCCACAATCTCAGTCCTGACGTGTCATATCCAGAGAGGGGGGGGGGGGGGGAGACACACACAGAGAGAATACAGAATGAGAGAAAGAGAGAGAGAGAGAGAGAGATAGGCAGAGACGACAGAAAGGATTTTGTGTACATGCATACGTGTTTACATGTATGTGTTCTTACTTTTAGAAATATAAATTCTTCTTCTTCTTTCATTTGCTTGAAATGTATTGCCCATATCCATAATTTTGTATAAACTTCAGTCTTTGTTAGTTCACCTCGCGGTCCATAAAATTGATCCTCCACTGTTGTGTCTCCAGGCCAGAAGGTTTGCCTAGATATGTCGTATTCTGGGCAGTCTTGGTGTATGTGATCGTCTGCCTAGAGCGCCAATCCACGACAGATTCCTATTTTTTCCCACACACACACGTGTTCTCCTCAGCGATTGCCCAAGCATGATCTTCTCCTTAACTGGCCTAGAGCAGACATCGGTGTTCATGATTCTCAAATCCTCTGGCAGATGCTGAGGTAGCGGGTCAGTTGGACCAACATGTTGACTTCTCCTCCTTGACTTGGGGACATAAATTACAATTACCTCTGAATTCGAAGTGGGTTTGCCTGATGGCAAGGGACACTGGTAATAGGGAAAGCTAATCCACAGGCAAAATTCAGCCCAGCGCTAGTAGAAGTAGCGTGTATGGACCCAACACCACCTCGGCATCAGCACAATGGAAGTTTATGAGTGAGCACTCTTATAAATTTGGCCACGCTGACCTCCACAAAGTTTGTTTCCTTCTCTGACTAAGATATCCTCAACCTTAACTCAAACATCAGGTGTTCCTACCTCCAGTTTTGCCACACACTCACTCTTCAACAAATTACAACAAAGATATAATAATAATGTTTAGTCTTCTTTGTACTGCCTTGTATTTCCTTTGACACATATAACTGAATACAATGATACATGTTAGTGAACAAAGGCCGCCACTATGGACCCTCATGGAGTAATACACAGACAATGTCCACTAACAACACAACCCTGTGGTCACTTCTCTTCATGAACATCACAAGAATCATCATCTCACAACAGATACCTCCTATATTTTATACATGAATCATCATGTCACAACAGTTATCTTCCATATTTCATACAAGAATCATCATGTCACAATTACCTCAATATTTCATACAAGAATCAGTATTTCACATCAGTTACCTCCCATATTTCATACAAAAATCATGTCACAACAGTTATCTCCCATATTTCATACAAGAATCATCATTTCATGACAGTTGCCTCCAATATTCCATAGTTTAATCGACATATCAACATCACGGCACACGGGTGTAACCCAAAAGTGCTCCGTTCTACTCCTAACTCAAACCTGAGTCCGGATAATCTCAGCTTAGTGCACGAACTCCACAGCACCAGCGAGGATCCTGAAATACTTTGGGTAGATTTTTAACTCAAAATTTTGCCCAGGCAGTGCCGTTAAGCTACTTTTTTTCGGAAAGGACTCCACCCTTCAGACAAGACACGGGATAGGAACCAGATGAAGAGACACACAAACCTGCTGCCTTGTAAGCAGACTGGGTAAGGCCAAAGGCTAGAGAAAAATGCTTGTCAAACTCGGTTGTACTGATCCATAATTTTAACGAAACAGTGCAACACAATTCACCCATTGATGTCATGAACAATTAGTAATTATTTAAATCTGCACTAGTCAGAAATACAATTGAAATGTAATCTGGCAGACTTTTCTCAATACACCCCAACATTACACCCTTTACAACAAATCTTTACAAAGTGCAACAGCTTCTGCCACGGAGATCCTTTAAGACAAGGGAAAAAATCCTTTCCAATAAAACAATCAGATTTTCAAGAAGTATCTCCCTTATATTAGAAGTCCAGTTTTCACTAATTTAATACTGAACAATGCACTATATACTCATTGGTTACTGCAGTCACATTAGGAGTAATCCTGGTGTCACCAAGACAGATTTCTTGGGTAAACATGCAGAGTCATTGGCTGCAAACAAGAGCCCAGTGTATTATGCAACACAGGCCTGGAATATGGCATGACTGGATTATCACAGGAGCTGGCTACTGGTAACACAACACTCGGATTCCCCATTTCTGAGCTGGTAATCTACATTGTTAACTAACTGGAATACTTGGATGGTTGAGTTTTAACTCTATAAATATGTTAACAGAGAAAAAAAATGTCAAGTGAAATACCGAAGAACATATTTGTTTCAGAACTGTTCATTTTTCATTAAACTAAAGGAATCGGGAACTAGTATGCCTTGGTTTCAAACCAGCAGGCAAGAAACACACATTCATTATCTTAATACCAGGACATACAGATGTAGTGGGCAATGAGAGGGCAGAGAGGTTGACCAGCAATGCCACTGTTATCAGAGGGTCACCCAATGGATCAAATCAACATCATGAACATCCTTAGAGAGGCCAGCTGAAATTAGGCCTTTCAACTCAATGAATCAGCATCAACAGTGAGAATGCTGGTGTTTGGATTGAAGACTGGTATGGCCAGAAAGAAGCAGCACACCAAATGTACGAGAAAGCTTGTCAGCTAATGCTGAATGGGCATGGTTGGTCGCTGCAGGCTGATGGATTGGATTTAATATGGAGGAGATTTTATATCTATCTATATATCTATATATCTATATATATATATATATATATATATATATATATATATATATATATATATATATATATATATACATAAGTGTAGTGATAATCAATGCCCATTCTTAGTCAACCTGGGGTACGCAATATGTGAGTACTAGCCATCTACCATCACTGGGATTTTGCTGCTTCTCACAACACTTTCACAGCATTTAAAATGTTTACTCTTTGGCGGGCTTCACAGTGGAGATCTTAGTTGATACTCTTTTCAGCAGCCAAACCAGTGTCTGTTTACAGGACGTTTCTTGGGGAAATGAACAGAGGTCTTCGTCAGCATATTATCTGACCAGAAGAATATCATCTGTGTCTTATCGGGACCCATAAAGGAAGCAAAGAATAGTAACACTGTAACCTGCCATGCATGACACAAGAGGCAAATATGGAAGGTTGGCGTCAGGCTAATTCATCCTGTTGAACACTTTAGATGCAAAACACAGCCAATAATGATCATGTCTACAATGGGTTTGGTGTGAGCTGAGGAACTTCATTGGGAGATAATGGAAGAAGATGAAGAAGCCCGGGAAGGTTAACCCGGTCAACAAATGCCCGCAGAAGTCAGATGTGTCAGCCTAACGGCGCAAGAACGCAGATCTGCTGTAAACAGGCACAACGCAATCACGTCCGAAAAAAACTCCGGATGAACGCAAGAAGAAGAAGAAGTTATCTCCGATATTTCACAATTACCTCCCACATATGATGTGTTTCAAACATGAATCCATTTTCTTACAAATGTCATTAACAATATTGAATCACCAGGATAGCCAACAGCAGCAATAACATAATAACACACAGAAAGGACAACTTCCTTAAGCAGTGGCTACTGAAACTAATATTTACAGTAAGTAAATACATCCTTCTTACAAACATTTCAGATTATATAGCATAGTGAGTAAATACATCCTTCATATGGACTATCATATTGTATACATCTCTTGAACATGCATTAGTGGCATTAATCTCTGTGGTAAGAAGTGATCAAGCTGCCTTGTGTGCTAAAGCTTTTGATGTTTCCCCAGTTCATTATTTGTATTGTGCAATTTAAATATGAACCCATGGTCTTCAGTGTGTGAGATAGACAGCTTGACATATTCATCACAGATTTCTCGGAACTTCTAACCGATTGCTAAAAAACATTTACTGCATTCATGTTCAATACATTTAAAACAAGGGTCAATATTCATTCTAAATGCACGCTTCAATTTCAAATTTTGCCACACCCGACAGCATTTACAGTGATCAAGCAGATCGATGTAATGTTTAGAAAATGGATCATAGGATAATAGCCGAAGAGGAACCCTATCTACTGTTGGTGTTATAAAGTCTACAGCGGATTTAAACAGCAGTTTATCTTTCAACAACTGTGGTAGAGGTAACTTGTTGACACGGTTCTCACTGCCAGGGGTTGTCCTCACAGCAGATGATACTTCCACAAAAGCCAGCCTGAACAGGGACACTGGCTGTGAAGACATCTCACCAAGCAGATTCAAACACTGTGTATGGTTTTTCTTTTCCAGATATGAACGAACAGGTTTGTTTTGCATTAGTGAAGACAGATCAGATTTTGTAAGCCACATGATGTCAATAAAATGGCGAGCCAGGGATGCATTACCACTTAACAGTGCTGTACATAATGGTGATATATCAAATGTGGGATCAGCAGGTGAGAAGTAGTTAAAGTATTCATCTGACCTTACAGTTACGGGGCATGTTCCACGTATTATAAGATTACGAATAGTGTCGCTGTCATTACAAAGCAAAATTCTATGAAACATTTTAGGTTGTAAATAAGACAAACAGGCACCGTGAGCAAGGAAAACTGCTAGGCAGGCTGTTATATCTTTGTTATAAATATCCACGGGCTGGAAGTATGACACTGCTGTTTTTGTCCTGTCTGTTTTACTGACAGCATTAATGTCAGCTCCTGCATCCAGTAGAATCTGTAGAGCCACTTTGCTGTATCTGTTTGCAGCCAACATTAATGGTGACATGCCATCATTATTTTGCAAGTTAACGTCACAGCCTGCATTAATTAGAGTGGTCACAATGTCATCAATTCCGACATCATCATCAATTCTGTTTATTGCATGCAGCAAGGCTGTATGGCCATTGTCATCTGTCATATTCATATCAGGATTGTGATTTATCACCCTCTTGACCACATCTACATTGCTGTATCTTGCTGCTTGCATCAAAACTGTCAATCCTTCGTTATTTTGTGAGTCGATAAAATGTTTATCTTTAGCACATCTGATTAGAAATTCAGCATTGCTATCACAACCTTGATAGACAGAATAGGAAAAGGCAGTATCACCTTTGTTGTCACTCCAGTTAATGTCAGCCCCATAGTCTAATAGTAACTGAAGCAGATCTATATTGTTGTCGGTTAAAGCTGCAAGCATTAATGGCGATGCGTCACCACAAGTATTAGGAGAAGCCCCATTTTCAAGCAGTACTTTAACTAGCTGTAGCTTAGATGCTTGGCACATATCTTCCCTAGCTAGAACCAGATACAGAGGATTGTAGCCACCACATGATTCTACCAGCTTACTTACATCTGCTCCTTTCCGAATTAGAAGTGAGGCAATTTCTCCATCTCCAGACTCTGCTAATAATTGTTCCCAACAGGGATACTCACCCGTAATTTCAAGTACAATATCAAGAATATTGGTAATGAATTCAATATTTGTTCTTCTTACTGCTGACAATAGCAAATTCTGCTGATGTTCACAAATATATTGTTGAGTTTCTTGCCTGCAATACATAAGCAGGAAGTTAAAGCAGGCGACACTCTGATTACGTATAAGACCGTATAAAGCATTCTGGATGTCAAGGTGTGCACCATGCTGCAGTAGAAGTTTAACGCATTTTGTGTGGCCATCACGAAGAGCCAGGTCAACTGATGAGGAAACCACTACTTTATCATGAACACTGGCTCCAAATTTTAACATCACTTCAATCATGTCATAATGACCACCTTCTGCTGCAATACATAACGGGGAATACCCAAACAACCCAAAAATCCTATCTGTCTTGCTCAGATCAGCACCATGCTGACAGAGCAACTCAACCAGAGGATAACTGCCAGCTCTAATTGCCACAGACAAAGGGAAAACTGATGGTCCACCATTCACATCTGCTCCTAATTCCAAGAGCCGTGTGACCATTGCAACGTGATCTTTGGTAATCTGGCTAAATTCATGACAAAAAAAGTTTGTGTAGGCATTACTGACCATCCTGGTCTTAACTTGGTCATCTAATTCTACACAGACGAAAAATACATCCAGAAATTTCACGTTGCAAGCTTGAACAGCAGTGTCTAGTGGTGTTTTGTCACTTTCATAAAATCTATATTTGTTTGCTCTCCTCCACACAGCAGAGATGAGTTCCCTACTCAACAGTTGCATGTCCTCTGCTGCATTCATGCCTGTGATGAGTACTGCTTCAGAAGCAGGTCTTACTTCTTGTGTCGGACACTCTTCTGTTGATTGGATCCTGTCTGCAGCAGCAAGTCTTGACATCTTCCGTTCCGGTATTTTCTAACCTGAAATATAAGAACAATAACTTCAACATGTCTTATTTTCTGTAAATTGTCATCAAGTGCAAAGTACAAAAACTTGTATTACTATGAGTAAATGTAGTAAATATTAGTATGACACATTCTGGAATTCTTGAATATAACATCTTTCTAAATTCTCAAATATTATTAAAAAAAGGCTGCACAAAAAGTAATAATGTATGTGTTTTCTTATACCAAAAATGTTACGACACTGATGTGTTTCCATATGCATGTGCACAAATTTAGTCATCAGCAGATATAGTGCCACTGTAAAAGTTAAAAAAAATGGCACTTACTAACAATAACCTGCCTAACAATGAATTCTTGGTCATGGAGAAAGAATAATTCAAATCATGATATTGTGTATGGATGTTGTGCTTGCGACAACAAAATTGTGCTTTGCCATTTGATATGAAATAGCAACTGATGGAAGCTAGGTGGGAAGTTCAGAGTTGTGGTTTCAGGGAGTGAAAAGACCTAAATTTACATGAATGGCTATGTTCAGGGCATCTTGTTACAGAAAAATCCTAAACATGTTGGAGTATACAGATGCCATTATTCATCTGAAGGATCACATAGCAAGGCAGTAATTGCCCTTACAGCTTTCTGGCAGGGGGTAAAGTGTGATGACAATAAGCAGTGCCCTTGAAGATTATAAGGCATGCACACAATGGGTTCGTCAATGTATTACAGCTGACCAAATGTGACACATTTTGTCCTGGATCTTCACAGATCATGAAAACTAGGAGCGGAGGATTGTCAGATGAAAACATGTTTAAAGTAAGAATCCAGTTATGATTTGCTTGGGCACGGTGACTAGGAATCCATAGGGAGAAGGATGCTATCAAATAATGAGTTTATCTTACTAGTGAGATGTCTTTAATCAATGCAAGGTGGTATGCTGTCAAATCATCTGCAGCTGTGTTTTGAGCGTGGCATGCAGGGTTACGAATTGCATCCATAACCACGTTCACCATAGGGCCGACAGTTAAAACGTGAGGAGATAAAACTTCTCGAACAGTTAAATACTGGTGGCAGAGATTTGAGAAAATAATGTGGCATTATCAGCAACAAATATCAGCTGTAAGAACAAACTAACAACCAGTTTCATCAGGAACATGTGAGTGAATAAATAAAGGTGATGTGTACTGTCGCCTGATTTATTTTCATTATAAGTGAGCGTATAATGAGATCAGAGCTGCGGTAGTGTAATGGCTAGCACTTGTGAGTGCCAGCACAGTGGTCTTGGGTTCAAATTCCCATCAAGGTAGTTTAATAAACTAATCTGTGCTCCAAGGTCAGTCTAGCCTAAACTGAGTACCAGAAAATCTTAGGAAGTAAAGGCAGCATTCATGATATTGACCACCATCACCGCTCGATTGCGGATTGGTCTATAAAATTATGTGGATAGCACCATATTCCCCACTCCTCAAGGCGTGTGAAAAAGGATCCTTACATACTTTACTGATATAATGAGATCTGTAGAAAAGTAGGCCACAGATTGGTCTTACTAAAGCTTTCATCTGCAGTGTTTTTAGGACAAGCAAGATGTCTCAATGAAAGACATACAAGTTGTTAAAATGTGACAGACAAGATGTAACGGTGAAATGGCATTATAAAGGTGGGTGTATTTCTGATGACCTAATGAAATCCATATTTATAGCTTTTGGACACCCAAAATTAGCAGCATGGACATTTTGAGGGAGGCTAAGTCGCAAAGACAATTTATGGCAAAAATGAGAAAGAAGCAGCCATCGTTTTATTTTGGCCACATTGTGAGAAGACAAAAAAACTGGAAATGTGACAACCGGAAAGATTTGTGGAAACAGATATAGGAAGACAGCGTGAGAAAATTCTTGATGGTCTTGTGTCATGTCATAGAAGGGAGTCACACATGAACTGATCCATGCCATTGGAGATCACAATTTATAGAGAGGCATGATCGCCCATGCAAGCCGACAAAGCACTGGTTGATTTATAGCCTGCCAAAGTAGCCATCTAATTTAGATGTGAAGATCATTGCAGAGTAAGTCTTCTGAATCTTGTGCCAAAGTTGTTACTTATTGAGAATCATCATGTGAAGAATTAGAAACAAGATCCAGACCAGGAATTAGTGATGAACACTAGATTTGTAGAGGGTAAGGGCACACAGAATACAGTATAAATTATTATGACAATTTGGCATCTGGTCTAGATGGAAGCTCCGACAGGCAGACAGTTGGAGAGCATTGCTTTAATGGTGTGGCAGCTTCTGCAGGTTGTCTTGTCCCAGCTATATTGGGGTAAACTAGGCAGGCAGAGAGAGAGGAATCATGCTGCATGGACACCACATGGTTTCTACAATTCAGCCCTGGCTTTGTACTTCAAAAAGGGCAGTATATATTTCCATAGCACAAAACCAGGGCTGAATTGTAGAAACCATGTGTTCTCCATGCACCATGATCCCTCTCTGCCTGCCTAGTCATGAGGACAATATCATGAATGATGCCTTTATTTCCTAAGACATGCTGGTACTCATTTTAGGCTGTGTATGGAAATTCTGATATTTGAGTGCATTCACATAATTATCAGAGTTGTGTCACAGAAATAAATAATAGCATTGGACAAGCAAAACACTTCTGGTTACAAACTGACATCTTATACAATATATCCTGTCATTTCACAGAAATATTAGTTGTAGAACCCTGTCGATTTGTTGATTTAACCATGCATCTAAGTACTTAATCCCTGCAGCAAGGCCCTGTCATTTGGAGTTAACAGGTTTAAATTTACCATGTGGTAACTAGTTTGCATATTGTATGTGTGTTGGAGCATAAACTGTAATCTTGTGAACATATAAATAAATCCTATCTTTAGATGTTAGTTAAATAACTCTTGCATGTGAAGCCACAAATATAGAAAGATGCCGAAACTCCTTAGACAGCCAAAATGAGTATATATGTTCTGGAAGAGCCAATCAAAAGCTTGCAACTGCAGTGAGAAAGGGTGTTGAAATACTATATTGGACCTATACTGTTGTATGCATGTGAAACATGGACAATAAGCAACCATGCTGAGAAACATTTAACGGCATTGAAAATGTCTCCAAGGAAAAGTTAATAAACACCATGAACAGAGAGAAAAACAAGAGAGGCAGTCTTTAAGAAACACGTCTTTAGGAAACTATAAAGTGATGAGAGAAACTACACACGGACGGTCAAGAATCTGTAGCGCATTTTGAGGAGAAATAAACTTGACAACTTAGTGACAACTGACAAACATTTGGGAGACAAGAGCACAATGTTGAAGACACAATATTACAAACAGATATGAGGCCACATTAGGAACAGGAAAAATCACTAGAAACAACTGGAAATTAAATGAGATTGAGGAAGACAGTAAGAAATGAGATTGAAAAAAAAAACACTAAGAAAAAGATTGAGGAAGACAGGAAGGAAGAGAGTAGGAAAAGAGGCAGAGGAAGACAGTAATGAATGAATCTTGACAGCAGTTCATCACAGCATGGAAATATATTAGCACATTTTGTGTGTGAACTCAAGCATAATCCACACTCATGCTACTACTTCTAGTGCACTGGACTGATTAGCTTCCCCTATTGCCAGTGTCCCTCGCCATCAGGCGTACCCACTCCAAATTCAGGGGTTCTTGTAACTTACATTCCCAAGTCAAGGATGAGATGTCAACATTTTAGACCAACTGACTGGTGTAGCCGTTGAACCCGCTACCTTGGCATCAGCACACCAGATGTTTAAGAATGAGCGCTCTTATCCATTCAGCCATGCATGACCTCCACCTCTTCTTTTGATATGCCCCATACATTTCCTGTTATCTTTTCCTTATGGTTTTCATGAGTGTTCTTATAGCAACAACAGATTTCATTATTACTCTTATAGCAACAACAGATTTCATGAGTGCTCTTATAGCAACAACAGATTTCATGAGTGCTCTTATAGCAACAACAGATTTCATGAGAGCTCTTATAGCAACAACAGATTTCATGAGTACTCTTATAGCAACAACAGATTTCATGAGTGCTCTTATAGCAACAACAGATTTCATGAGTGCTCTTATAGCAACAACATATTTCATGAGTGCTCTTATAGCAACAACAGATTTCATGAGTGCTCTTATAGCAACAACAGATTTCATGCGTGCTCTTATAGCAACAACAGATTTCATGAGTGCTCTTATAGCAACAACAGATTTCATTATTACTCTTATAGCAACAAGAGATTTCATGAGTGCTCTTATAGCAACAACATACTTCATGAGTGCTCTTATAGCAACAACATATTTCATGAGTGCTCTTATAGCAACAACAGATTTCATGAGTGCTCTTATAGCAACAACAGATTTCATTATTACTCTTATAGCAACAACAGATTTCATGAGTGCTCTTATAGCAACAACAGATTTCATGAGTGCTCTTATAGCAACAACAGATTTCATGAGTGCTCTTATAGCAACAACAGATTTCATTATTACTCTTATAGCAACAACAGATTTCATGAGTGCTCTTATAGCAACAACAGATTTCATGAGTGCTCTTATAGCAATAACAGATTTCATGAGTGCTCTTATAGCAACAACAGATTTCATGAGTGCTCTTATAGCAACAACAGATTTCATGAGTGCTCTTATAGCAACAACAGATTTCATGAGTGCTCTTATAGCAACAACAGATTTCATGAGTGCTCTTATAGCAACAACAGATTTCATGAGTGCTCTTATAGCAACAACAGATTTCATGAGTGCTCTTATAGAAACAACAGATTCCAATACTGCAGAGTTCACACAGTAATTACCAAGGTAATTTTATAACCTGATTATCATGTCTCTTATTGCTTTAGTTTATGTTGAGCGATTTCTGCAGTATCTACCTAACGAGATGCAATGAAATATACCAGGCAATAAATCATGTAGTCTACTGTTTGTGTCTTCGTTATTTAAATTTACTACAGGAAAACATAAAGCTTAAAAGTCGATATGGTTGGCTTCATTGCACCGGGTTTTATCCCATATAGCTCGGTCTCTTTCCACAGCACGGAAAGCATCGCACAAAGCACGAACTCCGTAGCTCTAGCGATGACCCACAGGAGTCTCTGAAACATTTAACTCGTTAACCGAAAGACACGACCTGGAATCGAACCCACAACATTCGGAGCCCGAGTCAAACGGCTTGAACACTTCGCCACGGAGACTCCCCGTATACATAACCAAAGTCCATGCTATTCTCAACACAAGACATATGTTGGCTGGCAAGAATGTGTGTTGTCTTTTGTTCAGCACACACAAATATATGGAATATCGTGAACATTGACTGTGATGTTACTGCTCTAATGCTAGCCTAAAAAAGTTTGGCTTATGGATCTTACATTTGTACTGAGACATTTTAATTTTAGACACAAGGTATTTTATTAGTAAGTTTATTAACTTTAGTAAAATATTTATATATTTGAACTCAGCACCCATGTGTACATATATATAGGAGAATTCTCCCAGACACAGAGAGAATGAATGGCAATCCATTATAATCACACTGCAAACATTGTAATTGTAGTATATTTGTTTTCAATGTCTTTTTAAAACAGAATATTACATGTCAAGAGAATCACGTGCCCTGCCAACTGGCGTATGCGTTTTGTGCAATCCCACAGACCTTTCCTCTAGCATGAACCATCAGATTTTTAAATTTGAGTATTTTCTAATGGGACCACCACCAAAAGATAGGCCTTGAGAAACCGAATCTAATGGTACCAAGATGATGCATGTATGTCAATTAGAAGCGAAGATATGCAACTTTGAGTGTCGAGATCATTAACGCAGAAATTGACACAAAAGATCTCTTCTGCACATCTTTTTTTCGTGTCCGAACCAAGGTCATAGCAGAAGTTATCAAAACTAGAGTAGTTTGTTTATTTTTAAACAAACATCCTAGCAACCATACACGAACATCCTAGCAACCATACATCATTGCGATCGGTGTAGCGAAGCCTAACCGCTCATGTCATCTATTTTTACATATGATGTAACATTATCTAATTAGCATATAAAAATGGCCGCCAATTAGTTATTATATTAATTAATTACCAAGTGCATTCTTAATATTATGTTTAAACCCTGGCACGTAATATATTGTATTATGCGGAATGATGCTACGCACATAATGGGTTAATTCCTGTTTAGATAGTATGCAACATTATCTAATTAGCATATAAAAATGGCCGCTAATTAGTTATTATATTAATTAATTACCACGAGCATTCTTTATATTAGCTTTAAACCCTGGTAAGTTGTATCTTGTATTCTGCGAAATTGTGCAACGCACGATATGTGTTATATCCTGTTTAGATAGTATGCAATGTTACCTAATTAGCATATAAAAATGGCCGCTAATTAGTAGTTATATTAATTAATTACCACGAGCATTCTTTATATTAGCTTTAAACCCTGGTAAGTTGTATCTTGTATTCTGCGAAATTGTGCAACGCACGATATGTGTTATATCCTGTTTAGATAGTATGCAATGTTACCTAATTAGCATATAAAAATGGCCGCTAATTAGTAGTTATATTAATTAATTACCACGAGCATTCTTTATATTAGCTTTAAACCCTGGTAAGTTGTATCTTGTATTCTGCGAAATTGTGCAACGCACGATATGTGTTATATCCTGTTTAGATAGTATGCAATGTTACCTAATTAGCATATAAAAATGGCCGCTAATTAGTAGTTATATTAATTAACTAGCTGACTCGGCCCGGCTTCGCCCAGTCCTTGGTGGGGAGCATCTCATTTAATTCATATAAGTAGTCATATAAGCTCACGTTCCCGTTACCGACTGTCTGTCTGTCTGTCTGTCTGTCTGACCCGGCATCGCCCAGTCCTTGGTGGGGAGCATCTCATTTAATTCATATAAGTAGTCATATAAGTTCCCGTTCCCGTTACCGACTGTCTGTCTGTCTGTCTGTCTGTCCGTCCGTCCCTCTCTGTCTGTCTGTCTAATCATTTATTGGTTGCAGTTAGAACAACCTTAGATAAACGAAGACCAACTTACAAAAAGCATTAGAAAGAGCACTTGAAAGATCTTTACATCTTCCCCCAACAATTAACTTGGGTAAATGGAGCGGCGGCAGCAGCATCAGCAGAAGGAAAAGGAGGAGTAGACAACTGCAGCGAAAAGGTGGGTCTGTCTATCTATCTGACCCGGCGTGACTTCGCCCAGCTCCTGGCGGGTAGCGTCTCATTAAATTCATACAATAAAAAAAAGTAACTTAAAAAAATGCCCTTCCACACACCATCCATTATTTTTAATGAAAACGCTTTCTAATCACCTGCATGACTACAGTAACTTCTTAAGCAAAAAAAGATGAGTTACAATGTTATGCATTGTGCATTATTTTTATGAAAACTTTGA
The DNA here is from genome assembly GCA_963921405.1 of Cepaea hortensis. NCBI lineage: Eukaryota > Metazoa > Mollusca > Gastropoda > Stylommatophora > Helicidae > Cepaea > Cepaea hortensis. The sequence continues at coordinate 45,301,899 of OY992892.1, read as the reverse complement.
AAATACCTTACAGATTGTATCATTATTTATTATAACTCATATGCCGGTACATAACTATGGACAAAGAGTTTATAAATCTTTGAAAACGATGCCACAATATGACTATAAGTTATACAGAAAAGTTATGCCCCTTGAAATAACTTTTATAGAGTTAGGTCCCCTGAGATATATGAAATTACAATGAAAAATGAAAAATGAAATAATACTGGGTAAGCAGGCGATTTCACACTAAAAAAATATTACAGTTGGCATCTCTGGAATGAAAGGAAGGCGTGTAGAAAATTTCATCTCAATCGGATGGGCCGTTCGCGAACAAATAAAGGACATACGGACAGAGATACATAAATACATACAGAGATACATACGCACATCCTAATTTATATATAAGATTACCACGAGCATTCTTTATATTAGCTTTAAACCCTGGTAAGTTGTATCTTGTATTCTGCGAAATTGTGCAACGCACGATATGTGTTATATCCTGTTTAGATAGTATGCAATGTTACCTAATTAGCATATAAAAATGGCCGCTAATTAGTAGTTATATTAATTAATTTATTTGTTTACGATCACGACACTCAAAGTTGCATATCTTCGCTTCTAATTGACATACATGCAACATCTTGGTACCATTAGATTCGGTTTCTCAAGGCCTATCTTTCGGTGGTGGTCCCATTAGTAAATACTCAAATTTAAAATCTGATGGTTCATGCTAAAATAGATATCTTTATATAATGAGAGGAGGAGCGGCTGGCCGAGAGGCTAGAATGCCGGACTCTCATTCGGAGGCCCGGGTTCGATCCCTCGGTAAGGTGTCAAATTTTTTTCTGTCGGGGGCAAAAAGAAAATCCAAACCTGCACAGTTCGCGGCGACTGCACTAGCCAGGCGGACTTTATTCCTCAGGCTCAAAGACCCCTCTGCCATACACCGCAAGGTACTATATTGGCAGTAAATGACAGTTTTTATATAATGAGAAATTATATTTTTCTAAAAAAAGATTTCTCCTTTATGCAAACATTTAAACATTTGTCATTAATTAAAGAGATTGGCTCACAAGGTAGTAGTTCGAATTGCGTGTTTCCGGGAAGGTTAACCCGGTCAACAAATGCCCGCAGAAGTCGGATGTGTCGGCCTAACAGCGCAAGAACGCAGCTCTGCTGTAAACGGGCACAACGCAATCACATACGAAAAAAAACTCCGGATGAACGCAGAAGAAGAAGAAGAATTGCACGTTTTAAAAAGTGAAACGCATGCCGACATTTTGGATTTCCAAAGGCAAAGTCAAAGAGGGATTTAATATGTCGGCAAAAATATGTCTTTCCCTGGATCATTTGTCGCCACAATGGTTTGGACTTTTCCTAACACATCAGGTACAGAACAACTGTCCACAACCAGCAGGCGGGCAATGTATCCTGTACTTATAGGATATCCTCCTTCGAACGCAGATAGATGGGATCTGAGATCATCAGCAGTCCTTGCCATGATAGTCAGTCAAATTCTAAATAAATTTACGTAAAATTAATATTTAATAATTACATGCAATCATATAATAATAAAAGATGATATCTTTATATAATGAGAAAGTACATATATTTTTATTAAAAGGATTTATTTATTTTTCCAATCGCAAAGAGAATTTAATCACGTCCGCAAAAATAATTATTAATTCATTAATTTTTTTCTACCAGAAGGTCCCCATATATTTAAATGAAACTTTCCAAATTTATCTTTGCATGCACAATTCAAAAATGCAACTAAAATTAACAAATATCTATGCCTTGTACTAAAAATAATTTCTATTGCGTGCCGACAGTGTGGATTTACAATCACAAAGAGGAATTTATCATGTCCGCAAACAAAACGAATTTTCGGAATTTTTTTCTACCAGAGGGACCCAATATTTTTAAATGAAACTTTCCAAATTTATGTATCTTTGCATGCACAATTCGAAAATGCAACTAAAATTAACGAATATCTATGCCTTGTACTAAAAAAAATGTTTATTGCGTGCCGACAATGTGGATTTACAATCACAAAGAGGAATTTATCATGCCCGCGAAACGAATTTTTTTCTACCAGAGGGACCCAATATTTTTAAATGAAACTTTCCAACTTTATGTATCTTTGCATGCAGAATTCGAAAATGCAGCTAAATTTAACGAATATCTATGCCTTGTACTAAAATTATAATAATTATTTATGGTATGCCAAATAGTGAAATTATCTCAAGACAATTTCAAATCTAACCACCGGCTATTTGCGCAATGATTAGACTGGCCATTTTACCGGAAGCGGAGATGGTAATTCGTTATTGGCACGAGTGATTTAAATATATCCAGTGAGATATACAAAGTGTATGTTAATAGTCAATGATGTAGACACGACGACACCCTTCTGCGCAAGTGCGGAAAAAATGACTTCCGGTTAAAGTATGCTTCACCTTTACCGATATAATTTCTTTGTTCATCTTATATTCTTTATTTTTAATTTGTTCTCTTATGTCCATCAGCTTCTTGTGTAATAATATTTATAATATATGTATTTGCCCTTTTATCTTAACCAAGGTAACCCTATCAGTACTATCACTATCCGACATCCATTCACTGACTTCGACATGCAAATCTACACCATTTCGTGAAAAGATAATGCGGTGTATATGTGATAATACATAACAAGTGTAAACAATAGCTGCCGATTGTTTTCGCTTGAGGCCGGCTGACGCGATTCACTTCAAACAGCTGAGTTACTATGTCTATACATTCCCCCGATCGTTTCAAGTAATGAAATTTTAAACAAAGATATAAAATTGGATGGAATATTCAGTTATTCTAATATTAATCTACTTTTGACTGCAGCAACAATCTATACATACGTAAACTTACCACAAAACTTGAAAATACACAACAATGATTGTCACCAACGAATAGCCTTCGGAACACATGTGTTTGAAACTACAGGCATGGCTTCACAGTACTGGCCTTTTTATAGCCAGTCAACATCGCACTGTTTTCGGAATATTTTTAGAAAAACTGACCACATTAGGAATGTGGCCGAATCTCGGGAGTGAGCAACGAGGCAACCGGGTCACGTGATCTTGACCTGATCTAAGATACACAAGAGAACAAATTAAAAGTAACAAATAATTTTTTTTAAATTCGCTTAAAAAGTCGACTTCATGGCACCGAGTTTTATCCCACAAGGCTCGGTCTCTTTCCACAGCGCCGAAAACGTCGCACAAAGCACGAACTCCGTAGCTCTAGCGACGGCCCACAGGAGTCTCCGAAACATTTAACTCGTGAACTGAAGGACGCGGACCGGAATCGAACCCACGACCTTCGAAGCCGAGTGAAACGGCTTGACCACTTCGCCACGGAGGCTCCCTGACAAAGAATATAATATGAACACAGAAATTATATAGGTAAAGGAAAGGTATGTGGGATTGCACAAACGCTTATGCCAATTGGCAGGGCGCATGATTCGCTTGACATGTAATATTCTGTTTTAAAAAGAAATGTGAAGCAAATATACTACAATTACAATATGCCTTTCATGTGACGATAATGGATGCCATTCATTCTCTCTCTCTGTCTGGGGGATTTCCTGAGTTTGAGCATGTTTTATGTTTATATATGCAATTCAAATTGTCATAGCTCTTATTAATTATTATGCTTGCGCCCACCATCCTGTGATGCTTCCTTGTTGAATCTCCCAGTATCAAGATGATCTAATTTCCTGCAATTCACTTTACGCGACGTCACAGTCAACCCTAGCATCTTTCAGCTACTTGTGATTTCTTGGCAAGTTACGTTTAGTGGTTTACCATTGTTTTCTGAACGAACAGCACTCATAAAATTGTATGAAAACCAACGCAAGATGGCCTGCTGCCAATCGCCACAGCTGTGTTTTAAGCGGTGTATACTGATTTACAAATTGCATCCTGAACCATTTCGCCACAGGGATGAGGGATAACACCACAACAGTGAGGGTCAAACGTCCTTCGATACCCCCGGGAAGATTCATCCGGTCATCAAATGCCCGCAGAAGTCGGATGTGTCGGCCTAACGCGCAAGGACTCAGCGCTGCTGTAAACAGACACAACGCAATCACGTCCGAAAAAACTCTCAGGATGCACGCAGCAGAAGAAGAAGAAGAAGAAGAAGAAGAAGAAGAAGAAGAAGAAGAAGAAAAAAAAAAGAAGAAGAAGAAGAAGAAGAAGAAGAAGAAGAAGAAGATCTGGAGAAAAAAAAGAGGTCGACATCAGTAACAGATGACAATGTAAATCAAATACTACAGCATGTCACCCGTGCTAAAGAACAGACATGTATCGCTGGGTTCTGAAAGGAGTATTACACCAATAAATTTCCGGTGTGCTGATGCCGAGGTAAGTCGTTCATCCCCTACACGGGACAGTTGGACTGAAATGTTGACCTATCGTCCTTGACTTGGAGACGTAAATTACAAGTACCTCTGAAGTGTAGTGGGTTCGCCTGATGGCGAGGGACACTGGTAATAGGGAACGCTACCAGTTCACACGCGAAATTCAGTCAAGTACTACTAGAAATAGTGTTTCTGGACTACGCTTGAGTTCAAAGAGAGAGCGAGCGCAAATAAAAAATCAAATTTCCCCCTAGTATTATGCTAACAGTATGTGTGTGTGTGTGTGTGTGTGAGAGAGAGAGAGAGAGAGAGAGAGAGAGAGAGAGAGAGAGAGAGAGAGAGAGAGAGAGGAGGGATGGAGGGAGAGAAACTGAGCTTTAAACCTTTTACGTCCGATGTATTGACTTTCACATGTCGTTGGCGATCGCAAGATATGAAAAAGTTATGATCGTCAACGCCAGTCGCCAAGGCACATGATGATGATGACGATGGTGCATTGACTTGCAGGCTGCCCGAGCCACATACGAGGTTTGAGAGCCGTGTAGAGACCTTTGCCATCCCACCTGGTATCAGAGCAACCGTTTCCACGGAGACTTTCGATGATCTTCCCTTAACTGTTCCAATCCCATAAACCAGCGGGGTGTGCAAGGTAGGTTCTGGAACTTCACGTATAAGGGGAGGTTCATGAGAAGCTGCATGTAACTAGATCATGATTCAACACATCATGTACGGACTGGCTGTGATTAGATGGCTGATGTCCGCTTTCCCTATTCAATTTTCTACAGATCCCAACCATACCCACAGATACATAATGACACGCACACGTGTTTATATATATATATATAATTAGTTATACACGGTTCTAACTTCACAGCAACGGGTCGTCCCCATTATGCTCCATATTATATATATATATATTATATATATATATATATATATATATATATATATATATATTTTAGCATATCCTTTACAGGACTTAGCTGTCAACACCAGCATCTTTCAGTTGTATGTTGATCTCTTGGCAAGATTACGCTCAGTAGTTTGCCATTGCTTTCTGAGCGGCCGGCTCACATACCCTGCAAGTCACCAATGCGATTCGAACCACTGCTGATTTGAACCGTCATCACGTTAACCGACGAGAGTATACGAGATTACGGAGAAAAGTCATAACCTCTAAGCCACGAAGCCGGCATATATATATATATATATATAATTAAAGTTGCATATCCTTTACAGGATGTTATTATATAATATGTGTGTGTGCGCTTGCGTGTGTGTGTGTGTGTGTGTGTGTGTGTGTGTGGAGGAGATGCTGTCAGAAGGTTAGTGTGTTGGCCTTTAACCTGACTTCTCTTTCAGAAAACAATCACAAACTATTCAACGTAAGATTGTCTAGAAAATCAACCCGGGGGTAATAGCAACATCCTCCTGCGAAAGACATGCAGAATCACATGCACACGAGCGCGCGCGCGCACACACACACACACACATACACACACACACACATACACACACACACACATTCTCTCTCTCAGCTATACTCCTTCTATTTTCATCCAGTACATAATTTTTCCTGATTAAAATGTGGATGATATTGTTTATTGCAGAGATGAGATTTTTTTCGCTTTCTCTCTCTCTCTCTCTCTCTCTCTCTCTCTCTCTCTCTCTCTCTCTCTCTCTCTCTCTCTCTCTCTCTCTCTCTCTTTCGCCTCGCTGTGTGTGTAGCCAGTTGATACAGGTTGTGTGAGTGTGTGTGTAGCCAGTTGATACAGGTTGTGTGAGAGTGTGTGTGTAGCCAGTTGATACATTTACTGTATGTGTGTGAGGTCAGTTGATACAAGTTGTGTGAGAGTGTGTGTGTAGCCAGTTGATACAGGTACTGTATGTGTGTGTGTGAGGTCAGTTGATACAGGTTCTATATGTGTGGGTGTGCGTGTGTAGCCAGTTGATACAGGTTGTGTTAGTGAGTGTGTGTATGTGTGTGTGTAGGCAGTTGATACATGTTCTGTGTGTGTGTGTGTGGGTGGGGGGGGGGGGGGCAGTTGATATAGGTTCTGTTGAAGAAAAATGCAGTCTGTGGTGTAGTAAGGGCTTTAATGGGATTCCCGCAAGGGGTGGTTCGATCTCTTACTTAGTATGCTACTAACATATAACATAGCAGAATATATTTGTTGTATTCGTGATCAGTGTCTGTCCTGTCTGTCGATCGGTCGGTCGGTCGGTCTGTTTGGTCATATATGCTTGCTTGCTTGCTTGCGTTCGCTGCCTGTGAACTCCAGCGTGAAGTCCTGTATGTCGGATGAAGACATCCTGTTGTCCAACATCAGTGTGATGTCATACCGGACCTGAGGTTTGCGTGAGTATCCGTTGCCCCATGTCTGGCTTATTGGTGTGCAGACTGGTGGTTCCTCGCCGTGCAGGCAGATGCTCTCCGACTTCGGAAGAATCAGTGATCCTACTACGTTAGCCAGGACCCCGAAGGGACCTGTTGCCCAGGACGCACGACTAGGACGTGTTAGTAGGTCTTGGCCAGTATAGAACCTGACCCTGATGCCCTGGAAACACCTCTGCGTCCCTGGTCATGTGTTTATCTCTCTCTCTCTCTCTCTCTCTCTCTCTCTCTCTCTCTCTCTCTCTCTCTCTCTCTCTCTCTCTCTCTCTCTGTTCGTCCGTCCGGTGGTCTGTCTAATCACAGTATGATTATTCTTGTGTATATGTGATTGTGTAGCGTCATGTTATTGGTAGTCTGGTAGAAAGCACACGGAATGTTTTCCCCATGTGTAATATTAATAGCTACTAATGTACACATCGAACCTTCCAAACTTCCCAGTAGCCATTCCTTAGTTGTACACACTGGCCTATATGTATTTAACACGATCACATTTCACATGCTAAGCGCCCCCCCCCCCCCCCCCCCCCAGCTGTGGTTGCCCAGAGATGACTGCACATTCAGTTCAAACACATATGGATTAACGATTTTTTTACCTCCAAACACCAATCTACCAGTAGTTTATCGAATTATTCACGAAGGTTTATGTCGGCTAAATAGACAGAGTTGGTTGTCAGCAGACACCTTCGTCTACACGTCGTCTTTTGAGAGGTGTCTGGCGAATTAAGACAGTTATCTGAATGTGTTACCAAGGTGGTGTGGCTCAGTATTTATGACGCCAACCTCGAAGTTTTTCACACCTAGTTCGATTCACAGCATGGACTGGTTGAGATCTTTACAACATAAGGAAAGAGTGATATACTCTCCGATGATTCCGGCATAGTGGATGGGATGTCTAGCCGTCTCAGACTAGAGCAAAAAAATAAAAACCGGGGAGATGTGTACACATTGTGTACGTTAAAGATGCATTCTTTTAAAAAGTCTCAAATATCGAGAAAATCGACATTATTGCACCGGGTTTTATCCCAGTCTCTTTCCGCAGGGCGGCCTGCCGAAATCGTGTGCAAAGCACGAACTCCGTAGCTTCAGCGACGACTCCCAGAAGTCTCCGAGAAAAAAATGAACGCGTGAAGCGAAAGACGTTGTCCGGAATCGAACCCACAACCTTTGGATCGAAAGGCAGACACGCATATATATGTCACATACCTACAATAGTATAAATTCTATATAGCACTTCGACACTCTGTTATCAAATTTAGAACTTGCTTCATATTCGGGATACGTTGTGACAGTTTTAGTTTCAAATTGTGAAGGTTGTTCTTCCTGAATTGTTTTATTCATGTGTTTACTACAGTTATGATATTCATGTCACGTCTAGATCCCCCTCACGCGTGTGCAGGCTTATCCTTTTCTACTTTACATGAATCCGTTGGATGTGGAAGTGTATCCTTCTGTCCTCTAGGGACACACTTTCATTGCTAATTGGCGTGTTCGTGATAGTAAACTACCATCCACTGCCAAAACATGTATGTAATATGTAACCTTTCACCTGCAGAAGTCTACAACCATCTCTAAAGAAACAAAACTGCAAGATCTGACAAAGTGAAAATTAGGCAGGCATTTAAAACAAAAACACACAAACAAACAAAAACACAGCGCGATGTGTTTTGGTGCGGGGTAGGAAATGTCCAGTGTAATTTGGAACAGAACGCAGAAGCAGTAAGTCCCCTAATTGCCAATTTCCCTACGGATTAGGCTTGCAGCCAGGTCTTATAAGGTCATTCTATCCCGGGCAATTTACTCAATTTTGCACGCCTGCCTCCTCCTCCTCCTCCCATCCTGTTATTTATATTTTTCTTGTATGTTTGCATCCCGCTACCTCATTATTCTGGCGTTTTATAACGTATTCTGTTGTGTGTCGTAAGAAACATCACATTGTAAGTGATACATGAACAGCACTCGACAATGCGTCTGCCCAGTGTTCTAGTCAGACGTGTAATTATTTCATTAAGAAAAAATGAATTTGGTTTTTTCAAACTTCGCCAGCGTGTTAGGATTTTATCACGACACAGCTTGGGGTTCTCTATTCTCTCTCTTCATACAGCTGTCTGTAGAAGCCTCTCTCTCTGTTGAACACAACATCCTGGTTTATAACCGTTATCAGAACCTAGGTAAGGACAAAGGCAAGAAGACGACGACGAAGTAGAAGAAGCGGAGGAGGAGGAGAAGACCAACAACAAGAATATGAGGATTTAGAGGAAGAATAGGAGGAGGAGAAGACGAAGCAGAAGACGGTGGAGAAGGAGGAGGAAGAGGAGGAGGAGGAGGAGGAGGAGGAGGATGATGTGTATTTCCTGCATATGCATTTAATTACTGCACGAATCGAACGTCGTCTATGTAATTATACGTTTCACCAGCCAATTCCTCCGCACATAATATCTTCTGGATGAATTTAATAACGACTCGGGATTCGCCAATAAATCCGCATAAATACCATTACGCTGTAGCGACGGCTCAGTTCCCAGAACTTTGAAGAGCTCCTTGTCATTATATAACCGTTGTGAGCATGAAGTACAGCAGCGTCTGTTACCAATTAAAAAACGTGCACAGATAGGGGTGGGAGCAGTGGGAGATCGAGTCTGCGCGGTGCCTTGATGCGTACAGTGGTAGAAAGTTCTGTCAGTCAAACCAGGTATCGATGCAATCTCGCGTTAGTTGGAGCCGTTTCCAGCCAAGCGTGAATCACAGCAGTATAATAAACATGCTACATGAAAGCGCCCACCCTCTCTCCTGTTGTCTAAAAACTCTCTTTCTTTCACTCTCACTCTTTTTATTTCTCACTATCCCTCCCCCTCCCCCCCCCCTCTCTCTCTCTCTCTCTCTCTCTCTCTCTCTCTCTCTCTCTCTCTCTCTCTCTCTCTCTCTCTCTTTCGCACTCTGTGTCTTTCTCTCACTTTCTTTCTCAACCCCACCTCCTCTCTCTTTGTCACTCGCACTGCTTTTCTCTCTCTCTCTCTCTCTCTCTCTCTCTCTCTCTCTCTCTATATATATATATATATATATATATATATATATATATATATATATATATATATATATATATATATATATATTGACACAAAGTGAATGTTGACTAAGTGACAGATAGAGTGGCTATGGTTGTGTCTAGGGTATGTCCTTGTAACAATGTGATGTTGAACAACAGATTAACCAAGATGCATCACACCCAAACACCAGTCAGTGAACAAGCGTTAATTTGCGCACATAATATTCCTTTAATTCTGAATTAACACAGACACATGTAGCATATAAATCCAGGAACAATAATTCTCTAAGAATATATCTCCATCCCAATGGAACACTTCGAATAACCTTGCCTCTCAAGGCTACTAAAACCTCGTCCCACACGACAGGTCTACTAGCCTCTCTCTAGGACCGACTCAAAGTAACCCACTATGGGTCTCGAATTCCACTCACTATCCCTGGAACCCACAGTGCGGAGTTATCTTCCAAACTCCGTCACAATTCTTCACTTTATCAGACCACGACCTTCTCCTGGTCTGGTCTACACTCAACCCCCTCTCAGCTCGGAGTCTACACATCAACTCCCTCTCAGCTCGGAGTCTACACATCAACTGTCCCTCGTCAATCTTTGTCCCTGTCTTTTAAACCATTCTATGCGCCCTCACAATGATCCACACAAACACCACCTCACTGCTCCAACTGTCTGCCCCTTCTTGCAGCCCCTCTACCTTACACCCTTCCCCGTTTATCTCCTTATATTTTCTTTCCGGTGAATGCCCTTTCACCTCGTGAACTGTTTATATTGTACGGCCACTCACCTTAATGCCACTGAACACAGGCATGTGACACTACCCCACCCTCAAAAGAAAACATCGTTTTCAAATGTTGGGAGACTAATACTTATCAAATATGTGACCCAGACACCTTGCCTGGGTAGCCCTAAGTATGGCTGCACCTTACTCTAGCTACCACACTACATAATACATCAAATACTCATAGTACACTCCCCAATTCCCCACACATAAATACAAAACAACTTTCTATCTTGTGTACCAATGCATGAACTACTACATCACATAATAATAATAATACGTCATAGGAAAGCATTATACTTATGTACCCACAGGTCTCTTACTACTTCACGACCACACAATACTATTTGTGTACCGACCCTATATCAGGTGGTTCTGTTCTTGCATTAACCCACCTCTGATTCCTGTCGATGCTGTGTCTACCTTTCATGTACCCATGACTCATGGTACCTCTACAATTACAACATCTGTTTGCTATCCCTAGCCCTGGGTCAGTAATGTCGCGAACATTCTTTAGACCTAACTCAACTTTTCTATCTGCATATTGCACCGTTACACTTGAATCTCTGTTTAGTCTGAACTCTTTATTCAATCTTGGCCCATTTATCTGGCACCTTGCTTTCTGCTGCATATGCCTTATGCCTATGTGCCCTGCACATGCACTATCCTGAGCTGTTCTAGTATATCGGTCTCTATGTGCTAAAGGTACTGCTCCTTGCCCACGTGCAGTTCTGCTATCTGAAAACCTGCGAGTGAGAACATTGTTCTTCCTCTTGAAACACCATCTACCCTTCCCTGACTGACTATTTTCTACTCTACTACATCCTTGGGAACATTTGTTCAGAGTAGTATCTTGTCTCTGGGAGCCACTAGCACTATATTTGGGATCCATTCTCATCTGCTCAGCTGTACTATCCTTGTCCTGAGTTCCTGTGTCTACTTCAAGTGCCTTTTCTACCTCAGCTATACTCTCTAATTTAGGTTCTCTTGTGGTAACTACCTCGTTACTGCTTACACTATATTTTTGGTCCCAATAAACTACTTCCTCTTCTGTACAATCTTTAACTCCTATAACATTTCCTATGATCAAATCAGCCACTGGTGAGTCCAAAACACACGCTGTCACTCTTCCAGTGATATATGGTGTTTTTACTGTTATTATGGCTACTGGGTAGAACTCTACTGTGCCGTTGAATGTTATGCATCTAATCTTTTTTCCTGTATAATCCGAGGGATGCACTAAACTCTTTCTCACCCCGATGGATGTACATCCGGAATCCCTAATTGTTAACGCTGACCTATCATTAACAAACCCATGATGCATCTTCAGACTACCTCCTTCATGGACTGCTGATCCTGCTTTCACTGTATGACCACACACTAAGACTGGTTGCCCGTCTTTTTCAAAAAGAGGTTTGCACCCACTACAATCTTCATTGTTGATAGTCTCAATCACTTGTGCTGCATTAGAATGCTCCGTTTCCCTCATCCTACATTGATGACTGACATGCCCCTTCCTTCCACATTTGAAACAAGTGATCTCCCTTTTACTGTTGTTCGTTGGTCCATCTGATGGTTGTGCATCACAATCTGCCATTTTGTGTCTCCAGCTCCCACAATTCCAACATCCGGCATAATTTGGACGTCTCTGGAAATTCCCTCTTCTATATCGGTACCGTCCTACTCTACCAACATTGTTTCCTCGGAAACCATTATCTTGAAGTTCTTGTTGCTCACCTTTCTGTGCTGAATCCACACTTTTCGCCCTTGGTCTAATGACTGGATTCTGGTCCTGTTTAGTGTACGCTGCACAGACTATTTCCTCACTCATTAGTTTCTTAATAGAACTGTTAGGATGTGCAGTCATGTAGTTTTGCCCTAACTGAGACATTGTGTCTATGTCCTTTGGCTTCCGTTCCTCAAAGAACGCCACTAAATTAGAATTGCATGCAGATACTACCTTGTCTCTTAACATTAGATCTACTAATTTATTAAAATCTTTCCCTACTTCTGCAAGCTCCATCCATTTGTTAAATGTATTCTTTACAGTGTTAACAAAATCTGTGAAATCTTGATTTGTCTCTGGCACTAACTGTCTAAACTTTGTCCTATATCCATGTTCAGTTAGTTGGAACTTTGTCAGCAAACGTTGACGTAAGATAGTGTAGTTGTTCCTTTCTTCTACATGTAAATTGAACATGGTGTCTAGTGCCTTACCCGTAAGAAGCTCCCCTAGTCTAATAGCATACTGTTCTTCGGGGATGCCTAACACTTTCGCTGATGCCTGATATCTGTCAAGATAAGCTTCAAGGTTGTCTCGGTCCGTAAAGTATGGCAGTTTTAATCTCTGTGACGACTGCGACGGTCTTCTGCTTTCCTCACTTTGACCTTTCGAAGATAGTTCTAGTTTTCTTAACTCGATTTCAGTTTGCATCTGGCACTTGATCTTCTCTTTCTCAATTTCCATTTCAGCTAACTTTACTTCCTGTAGACGTTTGTTTTCCATTTCATCTAGTTTTACTTGTGTCTCTTCCTGTAGACGCTTGTTTTCTATTTCAGCTAACTTTACTTGTGTCTCTTTCTCTTCCTGTAGACGCTTGTTTTCCATTTCAGCTAACTTTACCTCCTGTAGACGTTTGTTTTCCATCTCAGCTAGTTTTACTTGTGTCTCTTCCTGTAGACGTTTTGCCTCGCGTTCATTATGCCTCTCCTCTCTTTCCGTCTGTTGTTGTTCTTTTGCTTCGGCATACTCCTGTAACTCTTTACCCTTCAGGCCTATTCTTTCACCTGCTTCAATATAATCCATCAAAGTAGGCATCTTGTACTTGTGGACACGTTGCTGTCTGTCAGCGAACTATAAATGTAAAGACTCTGCTGTTAGTCTTTGTGTCACTTCCCTAAGTACACCCGCACTCCCTGTGTACGTAAATCCGTAGTGCTACAATATCACTCTGTACTCACCCAGTCACTCTATAAGCACTAGGTAGTGAGGTGGGAATATTAACTATACTCCCTCGTATATATATATATATATATATATATATATATATATATATATATATATATATATATATATATCAAATAACTGTAGAACAATTCCTGGAAATAGTTGTAAACATACATATACATACACAAATGAATGATACACACAACATGCCAACTATTAAACGCTAGACGCATAGGCCGGTGAAACGCAGACGGATGATTACATAGAAATAAAAACCACTGACATAAACATGCCCATGAAAGACCATACCGTGCGCATAATATAAACTGACAAATACCATCTAGATAGAAGCTATATTAACATAAGAATTACACCAATACCATATATCCAAAGAACTCAAATATTATATGTAACAGTAAAGAGAAAACAGTAAAAAGAACAAATATAAAATGAATAATGTACATAGATCTGACGTAGACACTTGGACACCGTGTATAATGTCGAGACGACCCAATGCCACAGCACAAAACAAACTGACTCGTCAGCTGTCTCTCAACAACATACAATATGTACCTAGACAATTTCACCTTTGCGCCGTCTCCCGCATTTCGAGAAACAATGCAAAAATATCCTACTTATAACGAACACTGGACCACATACAAATATTTACGTAACGCACAACAACAACAATACTTAGGACGATGAGAACAACAGAAGCAAACAAGGGTTGCCGCCACCAATGTGATGGTAGAATCTTACAAAAGTCCTTAGTTTTTTTTTAATAGTGTCCGAAAATCGCCTGGAAATGTTTGTCCATTACTGTTTTGAAAAGATTACGACGTTAGATTCCCACAATGAATTAATGTTCTGATGCGTTGTCACTTTTTGTTGACGTGGTGACACGATTTTCGACTGTCGTAAAAGTTGAAGATGATGATAATTATCCCAACGCCTTGTCTCTATACAGTCCGTAACGTTTTTGTAATCCTCCCTGTAGAGTTGGCCTGTGATTGTATAATGTATGTGAACGCTCTTGTTTTGCCAGAAATATTGGGTTTTCGTTGCGTTTTGGGGAGCCGAAAATACCTTTAAAATCAATGAATGTTTATCTGCGTAGTCACTGTCGCTTTGAAGTGATGGTATGGTTTCACTGTTGCTGACCCGGTTAAATCAACGAATGGCAGAAAATGATCACGCGCTTTAAATCCGTTTTGCAAGTCTTTTTTGGTGAAGAAATGCGCTCATACTTGCGAAGACGGCACCTGAATGACTGTTGTGGTTTGTTTGCCGATGATGACACACACACACACACAAAGACGTTAAACGTAAATCCTAGTTTCAGTAGAAACCCAGCGTGTTATTCTCAGTGGAAATTTTTCCGTCAAATTCCCTGGTTCTCGGCCTTGACTCACAAGGTCATCTCTGTTTCTCTTTATCACAATAATCCGTGTAGAAACTTTTACTTTTCTGTGGAGCAACGATTGTCACCTTTGTGTGTTCCCCACACTTTCCTCCTATAACTCCCCTCCTCCTGGCGAGTTTTTAACCATGAATTACCCTCGTAACTCCCCTGGCGCCCCTTTCCGTCTTATTATCTGCACCGAACTCTGAAGACGCCGTACACACACACTCGCTGTCCACAAGTTCACCTGACCTTCACCTTTGGCGCCTGTCTATTTTTCGTGAACAACTGTCCTAAACAGCGCCGACTTATTGTCCGTTGTCCTCCAGACAGCTCTCTCAGCAGCGGCAAAACCTTGTCTGTGTACTGTGAGTAACCCCCGCTGTCCCCTCTCCCTCTCAGGGTGGGCAATGGTTTTACCTGTGGTGGCCTTTCGTGAACTCTCCGCTAGCCAATTCCCGCACAGGAGAAACACCAGTGTTTATATCGTGGACAGTCTTTCCCCGTCTACTCTCCCCACTCCGAGTGAGAAATGATATTTTTACCTGGTTTCTCGTGGACTCTGTATTAATTCTCCAACACTTTTGAAATGCTTTGTCTGCTGAAAATGGTGTTTATTCTTGACAGGAGAGTCCTCATCATTGTTGTTGTAATTGGGCATCCGACTAATGTCTCCGATGTTAGTATTCTTTCTAATCGACTAGTTCACAGATAAACGGAATGACAACAATGTCTATATTGTTCTTGATGGACGAAGCCTCCAGATTGTCAATATATCCCCGTCGTCCTTGACCGGAGAGCCCTCAGAAATCTACTCTGACACAAAGTGAATGTTGACTAAGTGACAGATAGAGTGGCTATGGTTGTGTCTAGGGTATGTCCTTGTAACAATGTGATGTTGAACAACAGATTAACCAAGATGCATCACACCCAAACACCAGTCAGTGAACAAGCGTTAATTTGCGCACATAATATTCCTTTAATTATGAATTAACACAGACACATGTAGCATATAAATCCAGGAACAATAATTCTCTAAGAATATATCTCCATCCCAATGGAACACTTCGAATAACCTTGCCTCTCAAGGCTACTAAAATCTCGTCCCACACGACAGGTATACTAGCCTCTCTCTAGGCCCGACTCAAAGTAACCCACTATGGGTCTCGAATTCCACTCACTATCCCTGGAACCCACAGTGCGGAGTTATCTTCCAAACTCCGTCACAATTCTTCACTTTATCAGACCACGACCTTCTCCTGGTCTGGTCTACACTCAACCCCCTCTCAGCTCGGAGTCTACACATCAACTCCCTCTCAGCTCGGAGTCTACACATCAACTGCCCCTCGTCAATCTTTGTCCCTGTCTTTTAAACCATTCTATGCGCCCTCACAATGATCCACACAAACACCACCTCACTGCTCCAACTGTCTGCCCCTTCTTGCAGCCCCTCTACCTTACACCCTTCCCCGTTTATCTCCTTATATTTTCTTTCCGGTGAATGCCCTTTCACCTCGTGAACTGTTTATATTGTGCGGCCACTCACCTTAATGCCACTGAACACAGGCATGTGACATATATATATCTCGCTCTCATTTTACTTCTCTTCCTCTTTCTCTTCCTTTCTCTCGCCTCTCTCTCTCTCTCTCTCTCTCTCTCTCTCTCTCTCTCTCTCTCTCTCATTTTCCTTCTCTTCCTCTCCCTCGCCCTCTCTCACTCTCACCCTGTTTCTTTCTCTTTCTTTTCCTTTCTCTCGCCTCTCTCTCTCTCTCATTTTTCTTCTCTTCCTCTCTCTCTCTCCCTCCCTCTGTTACTCCCACCCTGTTTCTTTCTCTTTCTCTTCCTTTCTCTCGCCTCTCTCTCTCTCTCTCTCTCTCTCTCTCTGTCTCATTTTCCTTCTCTTCCTCTCCCTCTCCCTCTGTCATTCTCACCCTGTTTCTTTCTCTTTCTCTTCCTTTCTCTCGCCTCTCTCTCTCTCTCATTTTCCTTATCTTCCTCTCTCTCTCCCTCTGTCACTCTCACCCTGTTTCTTTCTCTTTCTCTTCCTTTCTATCGCCTCTCTCTCTCTCTCTTTCTCTTTCATTTTCCTTGTCTTCCTCTCTCTCTCTCTCCCTCTGTCACTCTCACCCTGTTTCTTTCTCGTTCTCTTCCTTTCTCTCGCCTCTCTCTCTCTCTCTCTCTCTCTCATTTTCCTTCTCTTCCTCTCTCTCTCCCTCTGTCACTCTCACCCTGTTTCTTTCTCTTTCACTTCCTTTCTCTCGCCTCTCTGTCTCTCTCCCTCTCTCTCATTTTCCTTCTCTTCCTCTCTCTCTCCCTCTGTCACTCTCACCCTGTTTCTTTCCCTTTCTCTTCCTTTCTCTTGCCTCTCTCTCGCTCTCTCTCTCTCTCTGTCTCTCTCTCTCTCTCTCTCTCGCTCACTGTTTCTTTCTCTCCTTTTATTTCTCAACCATACACACACACACACACTCACATACACACACACTGCCATGGTGTCTGAAATTAGTATATTGACATCTATTTAGTATTATTATTATTATTATTATTATTATTATTATTATTATTATTATTATTATTATTCTAAAGGAAATGAGATGCAAGATGTAAATAAGTATTCGGTGTTCCCAGAGGTCATTTAGGCTCCGACAAGTTACTGAAATGTTTTATGAAGGCCCGAAGATGAGTTTCTTAGGTCTGTGAGTTCTGACGAGGAGAACACAGCAGAGGTTATCTGTGTCAACACGTTTCTATAAACTGAGGACATGAGGTCCACTGACTACTTGTGACATTCATCTATTCTATAAACTAAGGAGATGAGGGACAGATGACACGAGGTCAACTGACTACTTGTCGCATTCATCTATTCTTTCAAATGTGTTATGTTAATGCATATGAATATGAAATCAAGAATCAACATCACTGCACTCCAGGCAAGCACACTCGCGATCAATAACCTTCTTCAGTAGCCAACGAAAGTCTCTGTGCTGATGGCACCCGTGATAGCTTGGATGAACGTCCGATTGTGCTTTCCCCTATCCGTTGAGTGCCATCCAAACTCTCTGGTCACGCCCCACAGAATCAGTCTCTCGGTGTGTTGGTGCTCTGTTTATTTTGCTGCCCTTTCCACTCGATTCCAGAGAGCCTTCGCCACATCAGCTTTGTCAAAATCTAGCTGACCGCCTAAAGGTGCGGTAATGGCTATTCTTGTCGGTCAATTCATTTTCTGGCACACCCGTATGTGTTGGGCAGAAAATCCACGACATGCTCGTGACCTTCGTCTTTTGAAACGATGCAGGCGGAACACACCAGTCATATTTTATTTGAGCCGAGCAGCAAAAGAGGACATGAAAAGAGAGAGCAGGCAATGGAAGCATGCTGGATCACCAAAAGCCAAAAAATTCAAGTTACAGGTTTCCGCTGGTAAGATTATGCTGAGCGCAGTTTTTGACCATAAAGGGATATTGTCACACGTCGTTCTTGATGATAATATCACGAAGTTCTTACGATGATATGTTCATGATATTGTCGTGTGATGGTCGTTGTCTAGGTAACGAATACTCCTGGTGTGTCAATGGAGATATCTAACTGTCTTGCAATATAACTCACCCCCGCAGTGCACATTCACCAGTCATTAAACAAGATTCAGTTGGCGCACATAATCCTTTATTACAGAAATAACACAGACTCACGGAACATATGTATATATCCAGAAAACAATGTAATCCATATACTATAAATATCCTCCTCACAATTTAACCAGCACACATCAATGCCTTCTCAAGCCTGCTTCATATCAAATCCACAAACCATTTAGTCCAACTACTATGCACGGCTCGATCTCCCACAATACAACCCACACATTGGGTCGGAGCCTCTGCTCTCTATGTAACCCACTCTGGGTTTTAGGACTGCCTTCACCGCTCGGAGAATCACACAACACCGTTCTCCGTGGACTACCGACTCCTTCGGTATCTCAAACTCAACTCCCCTTGAAGTCCCTTGACTTCACACACAAATACACTATCTCTCGCCCCATCCTCCCTAGGGGTTTTTCCTCTACCCTCACTATTTTATTTCTCAGGACTGGCTGTTTTCTCATAGCCAGGTCAGTCACTTTACTGTCTCCCACTTTCATCTCCATTCTTTCTCATGCCCGGTCACTCACCTCATTGTCAATGACCCAGGCTTATGTCAGATATTGTTGGCCGACTTTAAAGAATCTGGTGTCAACTCTACCCACTACTTGGAAACACTAGACAAGCTGCAAAAAGCCATCAAGAATAAACGAGCCGGTATGCTTTCTCGCAGTGTGATTTTGTTGCACGATAATGCTCGCCCGCATTTTGCAAAGATTGTGCAGGAAGCATTAGCTTGGAAGAAGTGGGAAATTCTGCAACATCCAGCTTATAGTTCTGATTTGTCACCATGTGATTTTCATTTGTTCGGACCTCTTTAAAAAAAAAAAAGCGCTCAAGGGGCAACGATTTCACACAGATGCAAACATAATGAACGCGGTAAACACTTGGTTCAGTGAGCAACCACAATCCTTTTTTGCAGACGGCATTTGCCGCCTACTTAAGCAATGGGGTGCTTGCCTGAATGCCTACGGCGACTTCTTCTGACAAACCCATGGTGCATAATTCATTCAAAATGAATGCTTTGTTTAATTTTACCACACCTGTTAATGCTTCTTTCATGGTTTTGTAATAAAGCCATTGGAACGGGTTTCAAATGAACGACCCTTATACTTAGCAGGCGTTGAGAGTCCGCCACAAACACAAGTCGTTCTGTGAAACTCTCCAGCCATCGAAACTCCGCCGATAAAGAGTGCACCGCCATTCTCATGCTGGATATCGAGTTATCATATATCAGACTCTTCTTATCTACACAGCATCCCGTAACATTTGTAATGGAGACCCACCCACTCCGTTTACCTCGCACCGTAGACCCAGTCTGTATATTATCACATCACTTGGGTGTCAGTTGCCATTTGTTAACTGCTGCACGGGTTCCTCGGTTATACCCGCTGTCTTTTCCCGACAACCTTGGTCCAACTTGGCTATCATTCTACGGAAAGCTGTATTGTTTTGTTTTTGCTTTTCATTATCAACATCATCATGATTATCATCATCATCATCTTCTTCTTTTTTTTCTTCTTAATTTTCTTCTTTTGTTAGCATCGCTATCCTCCTCCTCCTCCTCCTGCTACTCCTCCTCCTCCTCCTCCTCCTCCTCCTCCTCCTCCTCCTCATCATCATCATCATCATCATCATCACCACCACCACCATCACCATCACCATCATCATGATCTTCTTTTTCTTGATTTCTTTCTTTTCTCGATGTCTTTTTCTTCTTCCCATTCTTCTCCCATCATCTATCTTTCCTTCCTACCTTCATTTATTCATGTATGTCAATGTCTCTTTTAATATAGCTTTATTTATTTATTTACTTATTTATTCTTTTTTCCACTATCTACTAGTGGTAGCCCATAAGCGTTTGACAACACAACATGTGATGGGTTATGCCATCAACACCATGCCGACTGTCTTACAGTCTGGAACATTTGCGTGTACCAGTTCTGTGATCCCTCAGACAAGTGGTCAAGGAAAAATCCTCACATACGATTTGAATCCAGGACCACCTGGTTGAAAGACGAGTATGAAAACATATGTAAAACACCCTCTACACCAGTGGTTCTCAACCGGTGGGGAATCCCCCCCCCCCCCAGGGAGGAATTTTGGGGTTTCCAGGGAGGAGGGGATGAAGATTATTTCAAAATTGCGTTAATTCAAGAACCGAGATTACTTGATCTTGTTTTTCCCTTCATACTTTACGGTTCTGTACGTCTAACCCTTCTAAAATTCATTTTATAAAGTAAGTAGACCCACAAATCACGTTTTATGTGGACGTCTAGACTTGTTTTAGTATGTGCTATTAAATTTAGCTTCAATTATTACGTATACTGTGTAGGGGCAGGGGGAAATTTTTAGGGAGGAAATATGAAAAGGGGGGGGGGGGGTTGACGTTCTAAAAATATGGTGGGGGGGGGGGAATAACGTCCTAAAAATATGGTGAAGGGGGGCACGAGCCAAAAAAGGTTGAGAACCACTGCTCTACACTTCATGAGGCGCATTGGTGATGCTAGCCCCATATTTTTATAGATCCAACGAACGAACTAACAAACGAACATACTTTATTTTGAAAGGGGTAAGAATTGGGCATGCAGGCCCGCCTAACATTCTGCCCAATTAACGCTTGATGGGAGATGATGTCATTATCGAATCAACCGCCTTTACTTTCTTAACGATTGGTTGACCTGGGAGTCCCGGTCAAATTTAAAAAAAGAAATTATTCTGTATGGGGATTCGAACTCTTGACCACTAGACAGAAGGGAAACCGTGCTAGACACTGCGCTACGGCTGATCCTGCAGAGCGGGTGTGCTAAGACACGCGCGCGCGCACACACACACACACACACACACACACACACACACACACACACACACACATATATATACACAAAGACAATAGCGTTAAAAGTCATAGAAAGAGAGTGTTTATTTACATGGATTCTGTCGTTGACATAACAACTGCGTGGTATTTCCATTGTTGATTTTTTTAGGGGAGGGGAGGGGAGGGGGGGCCTCGCTCGCTTTAAATTCAAGCGTATTCCATATACACTATTTCTAGTAGTGCTGGACTGAATTTTGCGTGTGGATTATCTTTCCCTATTGACAGTGTTCCCTCGCCATCAAGCGAACCCACTCTGACTTCAGGGGTACTTGTAATTTACGACCCCAAGTCAAGGACGAGAGGTCAATACTTTGAACCCCTCACCTCGGGATCAGCACACCGGATGTTTAAAAACACACCTTCTTTTCCATTCGGCCATACTGACCTCCCATTGTTGATATCATTACACACGACCTAGGCAGGAGGTATTTTTTGTCTAGATCATTTCCCCTTGACATTGGCTTGACTTCCAGCGTCGGGTGGCTGTTAACTGTAATTCCAGAGCTGGCACTGCCGAAAGGGTGCGAACTTGCACACATACTGCTCAAGTTAATTGCATGTCTTTTGCAATCAACCTCAATATCTGTTGGTTATTTGTGATTTTCTACACAAATTTACGTTCAGTAGTTTGTCAGTGCTTTATGAATGGCAGATGCCCATTCCGTTGTGAAAAACAACGCAAAGCAATTTGCTACCAGATCGCCTGCGATTGACTTTGAACTAGGTTTGTCAAGATTGGGAAACTGCGCTCATTACCTCTATACCACAGAATCTACTTTACTTATACTAGATCACAGCAAATAAAGTAGAGTTAGCTAGTTTCGTTACTAGCAGTCGTTCTTCCCAAAATTCTTCTGTAAAGAAACTGCTAAAAATGATCCAGTATCCACCCTACGAGGCGGGGTGAAACTTTGCAAATGCCGTGATGGTTGGAAGTGGTAAAGTTGTCTGCCTCTTGTTCTAAAGGTGGTGGGTTCGTTTCTGTACTACGTCCTTCTGTTCGCAAGTGCAATTTGTACGTGTTGATAAATGAATAAACTACAGGTGAAATTATATACACATCGATGGTTGAAATTATAATTATTACTGCCACAGAATAGCATTGGTCCATTCCGATAATAAATTAATTAACCAAAGTAACATCACTTTATAATAGAATAATTTAACTCTTTCAAACCCATATGCAAGAGCAACAAACTTCTTCTTCTTCTTCTTCTTCTTCTTCTTCTTCTTCTTCTTCTTCTTCTTCTTCTTCTTCTTCTTCTTCTTCTTCTTCTTCTTCTTCTTCTTCTTCTTCTTCTTCAGCATCTGCTGCTGCTGGTGATGATGATTATGATAATGATGATGGTGTTGATGCAATCAACGTTTGCTGTGCTAAAGTTGCGGCTTCGAGCGGAGGAGCTCAATTGAGAGGGTACATGCTTTACCCTAGTGCGAGGAAATGCATCCTAAAGACTAAATTTCGTGGCAGGACAGACTAGGCCTCGGTAGCAACTGGTCTAGGATCGAAGCTCCGACAGGCGGACAGTTAAGAGTGTTGCTTTGCATGGATCCGGCAGCTTCTGCAGCTTGCCTTGTTCCAGATATTTTGGCGTTACCTTTCCTCTGGATCAAATTACGCAGGCCGAGAGAGGGATTATGCTACATGGACAACACATGGTCTCTAAAGTCAGCCCAGGCTTTGGGTTATGGAGAGGTATAACTCCATTTTACAAATTATCGTCTGCCAAGATGGCAAGGTGCCAGTCATTCCGGCATGGATTACAAACAGGACTGTTCACTTGCTGTCTCCACCGGTCCTCCAGAGTTCATAGCATACAGTCACAAGAGGTTAAGCCAAGAGCGCTATGCGGTGGAGACAGGGGGTGGGGGGGGGTCAGCAAATAAGTACAATGAACCAACACAGAACTAGTGTCGTCGACCGCTACCGCTACACGCCGAAGGAGACCTGATGAGGGAATCCGAACACTTGTGGACTGAATGGTTCGATGTACAGAGAGGAAATCTAACTAGTCTCACAAGATTCCTCGGCAGATGTCCAGACCTGATGAGGGAATCCGAACACTTGTGGACTGAATGGTTCGATGTACATAGAGGAAATCTAACTAGTCTCACAAAATTCCTCGGCAGATGTCCAGCGGGCGCTATAACCACAATGAAAAAAGCAAGCGTGTATTCTTTTCACAGAAGCAAACTTTACTGTATTGCATGATACAATATCCAGCGAGATTTGTCTAATATGCTCAAACTAAGTGTAAAATGTATAATAGAACAACATTGCGTTGCTATACTTTGACAGTTGATGATTACACATAATGTGTTGTTTGCAACAGAATCAATTAGGAATATATGTCGGGGACTAAATTAATTACCATTAACCGGCAGCTGGATGTCGTCAAGTGTAGACCGTTATGCGACGAAGCTCTAGCAACTTTTAAAAACATTGGAAAATCTTTTCAGAACACAATGTATGCATTCTGTATGTCTGGTGACAGTTGAGCCTTGCAAAGTTTGGACATGTACCTAGCACAGTGCTTATCCAAATGATTTTAACTGACGTGGGTTCCCAGGTCAACTGAGACTAAAATGGGTACCAGAAAATGTCTTTGAAAGTAAAAGCGGTCGGTGTGATACTGACCCTATGACCCACGATTACCGATTGCTATATAACCATATGGGTCTAGCGCAATAAGCCCAATGCACCTAATGGCCTGTGAAGTGGTGCCCAACTTTACTTGTACTTAGCACTCCACAGCTTGAACGGGAAATGATGTCAAATTTTACTTGTACTTAGCCCTCTACAACTTGAGCGGGAAATGATGTCTAATTTTACCTGTACTTAGCACTCTATAACTTGAGCGGGAAATGATGTCTAATTTTACTTGTACTTAGCACTCTATAACTTGAGCGGGAAATGATGTCTAATTTTACTTGTACTTAGCACTCTATAACTTGAACGGGAAATGATGTCTAATTTTACCTGTACTTAGCACTCTATAACTTGAGCGGGAAATGATGTCTAATTTTACTTGTACTTAGCACTCTATAACTTGAGCGGGAAATGATGTCTAATTTTACCTGTACTTAGCACTCTATAACTTGAACGGGAAATGATGTCTAATTTTACTTGTACTTTGCCCTCTACAACTTGAATGGGAAATGATGTCTAATTTTACTTGTACTTTGCCCTCTACAACTTGAATGGGAAATGATGTCTAATTTTACTTGTACTTAGCCCTCTACAACTTGAACGGGAAATGATGACTAATTTTACTTGTACTTAGCACTCTATAACTAGAACGGGAAATGATGTCTAATTTTACTTGTACTTTGCCCTCTACAACTTGAACGGGAAATGATGTCTAATTTTACTTGTACTTTGCCCTCTACAACTTGAACGGGAAATGATGTCTAATTTTACTTGTACTTTGCCCTCTATAACTTGAACGGGAAATGATGTCTAATTTTACTTGTACTTAGCCCTCTACAACTTGAACGGGAAATGATGTCTAATTTTACTTGTACTTAGGACTCTACAACTTGAACGGGAAATGATGTCTAATTTTACTTGTACTTAGCCCTCTACAACTTGAACGGGAAATGATGTCTAATTTTACTTGTACTTAGGACTCTACAACTTGAACGGGAAATGATGTCTAATTTTACTTGTACTTAGCCCTCTACAACTTGAACGGGAAATGATGTCTAATTTTACTTGTACTTAGCAATCTACAACTTGAGCGGGGAAGTGGTGTCTAATTTTACTTGTACTTAGTACTCTACAACTTGAATGGGAAATGATGTCTAATTTTATTTGTACTTAGCAATCTACAACTTGAGCGCGAAAGGGACCCCACTAATTGATTGATTCGATCAAATCGACAGCATGACATTCCCAGCAAACACGCTCCACGGACACACTGGTCGTCCGCTTATACGACCCTGCCTACCAAATCCACGTATCACTCATACTTCGAGCCTCCTAGAATACATTGTTTCAGCTGTTACTGCTTCTCCCTCTCAGTCCTTCAAATATAGCCTCAGTATGTCTGTGGCGAAGGGGTTACCAACGTAATTCGCATTCCCGCAAACCACGTTAGAAACACCGCTGCGGACGATTTGGCAGCAGACCGCTTTGCGCTGCTATTTCACACAATGGTATGAGTGTCGATGGTTCAGAAAGCAATGGTAAACTACTGAACGTAAAACTTGCCAAGAAATCACAAACAGCCAAAAACATGCCGTGGTTGACTGCGAAGTCCTGTAAAGGATATGCAACTAACTGTTATGCCTGCCTTGTCCTTGATGACTGTCTGAAGCCAACCGCCGCGGTTGCTCGTTACCTCGCACCCCATGTCCCGGACAACATCCCTGTAAGTCCCTGCCCCAAGGACCTGCTGAGTGATTGGAGGGGGACAGACAGTGCCTAAACATAGTGTAGAAGGGGGAAACTGTAATCTGACAGAGAACAAATGACGTCACGCTTGGTTCTTATACCTCACATCAGGAAGTCTTCATGACGAAGTTGTTACTCCGCCTGCCTGTCGCTTCGAATGTGGTCGGTTCGATTCCGGGCTACGACGTTCGGGTCACTAGTGCAGGTTTACTCGGAGACACCTGGGGGTCCTCGCTGTAGCTAGGGAGTTCGTGCATTATGTGACGGTTTCGACAGGCCGTCCTGCGGAAAGAGACCGAGCCACATGGGATAAACCCTGGTGTAATGAAGTTGTTCCTCTTGACTTTCAAACCCCATTAAACTTGACATGACTGACTCTCGAAATGTGTCTTCTATCTCTTAGTTGTGATACCTATGAAACATATGGAAAAGTGACATGTGTAAATATGATCAGGCAGGCAGTAAAGGACCCCTTTGATACC
Source organism: Cepaea hortensis (assembly GCA_963921405.1). Lineage (NCBI taxonomy): Eukaryota > Metazoa > Mollusca > Gastropoda > Stylommatophora > Helicidae > Cepaea > Cepaea hortensis. The sequence continues at coordinate 45,275,556 of OY992892.1, read as the reverse complement.
GCCTTAAATCGCGTGCACGTATGGTGCTAGGACCATATTTGTATACACCAATCGGCGCCATGTGGCTAGCGTGGTCAGTATCACACCGGCTGCCTTTTACTTCCCAAGACATGTGTTGGTACCCCATTATAGACTGGGTCAACCTAGGAGCCAAGGTACATTTGTAAAATCCCAGTCCGCTGCGATGCGGATGGAGCCACGGGTCTAGCAAATGTCCAGCCACTACACTACCCTGGCCGTCTTGGTTGTCTAGGCAACTGAAATATAACTAGCTTGTGGTGAATAGGGGAAAATTACCCCAGAAGCAGGCAACGGAAATAGTGCTAGTCGTGCTTCTCCAATTGATAGTTCAACATACAATGCTACTGGAAATCTACACAGAACAAAACATATACACGATCAAGTACCTTGTGAGTTCCCCTCCCCCCCCCCTCCCCCATAAAATAATGTTTTAATTGTTTCTTTTTACGTATATAATATATGTGGTGCTAGTCCCCTTTTTAAAGACACATCCTCATGGTCAATAAGTCGCTGTCCGCCTTTATTTCCCATGATGTTCCTCTGAGGCGGGGTTTAGATTGGATCGACCTGAAAGCCCAGGCCAGACATTTCCCAGTGCCAGTCAGATAATATAATCCATACCAGCATCGACGTCGCCTCCCTTACACAGGCCTGCGCTGAGAGCCCAGCTCAGTGTGAGCAATTTGTTCACGGGAATATTAGCATTAGTCGGCCGTACATTACTGGTCTTCATACTAAACCAACTCACCTTATATAAGGGTGCGTGAGCTTCAAATTTTGTTTTCAACCAAACCAAACAAAAACCAACACACACACACAAACACACACACACACACACACACACACACACACACACACACACACACACACACACACACACACTCGCACAAGCAAAACTGACTTATCTTGCTTTCTGTATTCTGACTTTGAAAAAGGCTGAACGAAACGTTCGATATTCTTGTTGTCCTTTGCTCGTCAAGCGCCCAGGGCACATTATGTGTTAACTTGTCGATACTAGCTGGCCATCTATTATCGGCTACATTCTTCTCCTTGTGCTTAATCTGAAGCAGACCTTGGCCAACATGTTTCTGCAGACTTCTCTGTATTCTGACATGTTAAATTAAGTCTGTGTTGCTTACACTAATAGTTCTGTTCCTCGGGTATTTAATTTTTAATACACATACTCTTCTATTTATTAGCTTTCCCCGTCTAGTATTTTCCATATGAGGACAAACTCTGTGGAGATGTCAACAAACCCAAATTGACTACTGCTTTCTTTAACTACATTCAGGTGGACATCAGAAGGTGTACAGAGAAGAAGAAAATCAAAACATTGTTTTCCCGTAGTGAATTAAATAACGAAGACACAAACAATAGATCGCACAACTTATTGCCTGGCATATTTCACTGCATCTCGTCAGGTACACACTGCAGAATTCACACAACATTAAGTAGAATAACTAGATAAATCCTTCAAGCTGAAATATATACACGTTCTGCCGATGTGCCAAGCAATAAATCGTGCAATCTATTGTTTGTGTTTTCGTTATTCAAAGAGAAGAAGGAGCCGTATTTCCCAGAGCAGGTCTAATGTCTCTAGTCCTCCTCTTTTATTGAGAACACCTGACTGTTGGTCAATTACTCGAATCCCCTTCCAACTGGTGATTCTTTTTCATTGATCTGAACAACAGGTCGATCCAACTCCACATTGCAAGTCAGGTCTTAGTCAGATATGACTGAGCTGCCGTATAACAGTTGGCGATACTATCTGCTTTCTGTTAGAACCAAATGTTGGACGACGTTCACGAAACCCTACACCCTATATTGTGCCAACGGCTTCGGGCGAAGAAGCGCAATTGGGAGGGTACAGGCCTTACCCAACTGCGAGGAATGTAACCTAAACACTAAATATTATGACAGGGCAGACCAGGCCCTGAGCCTTAGTCGCCAACTGGTCTGGGATGGAAGCTCCAACAGGCAGTTAGAGCACTGCTTTGCTGATCCGGCAGCTTCTGTGGCTTATCTTGTTCCAAAGGTATTGGTGTTACCTTTCCTCTAGAGAAACTAGGCAGGCCGATAGAGGTGTCAAATTCAGCCCAAGCTTTGAGTTATGGAGAGGTGTAGCTCCATGTTACAAACTATCGTCTGTCAAGATGGCAAGGTGCCAGTCGGCTAACCGCAAGGTAAAGAAAATAAGTGTGTGTGTGTGTGTATGACAGAGTGAGAGAGAGAGAGAGAGAGAGAGAGAGAGAGAGAGAGAGAGAGAGAGAGAGAGAGAGAGAGAGAGACAGACAGACAGACAGACAGACAGACAGACAGAGAGGGCGAGGGAGAGAGAGACAGAGAGAGAGAGAGAGAGAGAGAGAGAGAGAGAGAGAGAGAGAGAGAGAGAGAGAGAGATTAACAGTTTTGAGAGAAAACGCAGCACATGTGTTAAAACTGCAGTCACTCAGAGACGATTGGCAAGGTCCCTGTGCAAGGCTGAAAGCATCTTCGTGATACGTGGGCAATTGTTTAAAATCATTTTTGAGGCCAACTTGCTGTTCTGCGGATTTTTAAAGTATAAAGACAATTTATTTGGCCGCCACTTGGTTCTGTACTTGGCAATCACCTTCGCCTCCTGGCCACTTTGTTGGAGAGGTGTAGAAGAGGTGTAGAAGAGGGGGTAAGTGTGGGTGGAGTGGGGGAGTTAAATTGAAGTCTCTATTCTCATAAATTTTCATGTTAAAGTAGTAGTCGCTTGACATCCAAGAGACTAGACTAGACTTAACTCTTAATGTCGTGTTTCATGGATGGTTGTTGGTTATCTTTGAGTCCAATGCTAAATTAGCGAGCGCGTTAGTGCCATCGTTAGGGGCTTACACTGATAATGTTACGAGTACGGACGGACGAGAGCTTAACGCATGCGTTCGTCGCCCGCTAAGAGATGGAAAAACTGGTCATCTATCCTTTCATGCATGGTGAGGCGGGGGGGGGGGGGGGGGCTGAGTGATCTCGAGGTATGGTGTCCGCCTCGATTGCTGGAGGTCTCGGGTTCAAGCCCCGGTGAGGACCAGGCCTTTTTTCACGTGGACTTCAAGTAACAAACTTCCCTCTGGTTTCTGAATAGGGAGATCGGACGCCCGTGTGTATTGTTGCACACGTAAAAATATCCCTTGGCAGTTGGATATCGAAAAAGAGTAGCCTAACGGCGCTGCCCGGGCAAAATTTCGAGTTAAAAATCTACCCAAAGTATTTCAGGACCCTCTCCGGCGCTTCGGAGTTCGTGCACTGAGATGAGATTCTCCGGACTCAGGCTTGAGTTAGGAGTAGAACGGAGCACTTATGGGTTACACCCGTGTGCCGTGATGTTGATCCGGCGACTAAACTAAACTAAACTAAACTTTTCATGTATTCAGGCCTACAAAATATGATGGTCCTTGAAAGAACAGATTTCTCCAAGTTTGCTTCCAAGACACCATTATCATGTGCCTCGCCAACTAGCGTAGGCGTTCATGTCTATCCACAGCCTTCGCTCTCCTAGATACACTTTGCTGATGATATTCCTCCATGACATCCTCTCAGTCCATCCAGCATCATTTCTCTCGGTCGCTTCTGAGTCATGTTTACAAAAATGATAAAAAGGATTATAGGCAGAATAAATCCGAAACAAACATATCATAGCTGTCAAAAATACTGGCATCGTGTCAATAATGCTGATCAATGCTCTGACACCTTACCTTCTTGATGTCACCGAAGGAATAAATAAAGGACAGGAAGATGTTATTTCCTATACTTAAGTGCTCAAAGACAAAGAAGCGCAACACTGACTTTTAATGGGCCAGAGAAGAAAAGGGCAATAAGAAGAAATAGAGAAAGAGCACTGTGTATATTCTCCTCTGTTAACAAGAAAAGGGGTAGAATTTAGACAGAAGATTCCAGGAGTTCTTAGGGCGGGGGATATACGGTTGTACATCCCAGACGGAAGATTACACTGCTGGACTGTAACAGGATCAATGAGTTTACACAACAAACTACAGACTAAACAAAACAAATTAAGAACAACAAAACTAGGTTTTTATTGACAGACTTGCATGATTCAGGGACAAACAGGCATCCTGACATGCCACATAACTGACATATACAGCAATGGGAACCTATGTTCCCACAGTAATCACTGCTGCCTAACATCGCTATGCACATGACTAGGTACCCATCTCCACAAACCAACAAGGACATGGCAACAACAGAGCCTCAATGTAAACAACAACGGTAACAGCAGGTATGGACTCTCTATTGTTATCGTCTCAGGACTCATGGACAGTCAGTACATACAGAAATGGGAATCTGAAATCCCACAGTTAGAGATAACTGCTGCCTAGTACTAACTACAGAGGCGGTCTCTAAATGACAGTGAGACCTCAATCATGTTCAGTTGAGTCGAAGGGCACCCTCAATACCCACACAAGACACCCGCATCACATAAGTCGACTGGGACCAGATACAGCGAAAAACCATAACATAACGAATAACAAAACTATAACCCTAACAGCAGAGATATAGTGACATAAACAGGTATACAAATGGGGATATGAAAGGGTATACGAAAGGGGATGTGAGTGGCCTACGACATTAACCAGAGCCGGGGCTCAAGTTTGCTCTACAACCCACAAACATGGCCAAGGGTCACTACCTGCAATGCATGACAAGGTACAACATCTAATTAATAATCATCAAAGAATCAATATTTGCATCAACACATGGACTTCACAGGACAATCACTACAGCAATGGTGTATGCAAACAGTGTCCTTGTGGCACAAACATAGACATGGACTGTGTAAGTTCACACCAACCACATGATACTTCAACTGGACAACAATGATATGGATAGGTTATAGGCTATACTCCACATAAAATATAAACAGAGCACACACACTGTCAACAACTCATGTTTCAGGCATCATCGGATTACTTCTCACACACCATACAATAGACTTGCAAGTCGTGTGCGAGGAATGAAATGGTACATTTTATTGCCGTTGGCTCTTTACAATTGCAAACACAGTCGCTATCTAATCACACATAAAGTCACAATATTCTCTATCAATAGTTTTCCTAACCCCTATAGCTATTCTCTATCTACTAGGCTATATGAAAACACAGATCTATTCTACACGGTGTGAACACTACAGAGTCAGTCCCCAGTCTAACTTGCTTCCCTCGCGTCGCTACACGCCTCGCGGAAGGACCTTCATACGCCCTTCTGCTCCCTGCGTGCAAGGTCAGTTGCACGCTCCTATTAGCTGGCTTTGCTTTGAGTGTTAATCGTTGCTATCACGCAGGCGTGATTCTGTCGTGACCAGTAGTGCTAACTATCTGGTCAACGCCTTCGTGTGAGGACTAGTTAATAGTCCCCCTTTTTCTATCATCTATCCTGTCCTGATCCAGGGCACTATATTCTCTCTACTCTCTCTGAGGTTGACCCCTCGTCCTGGTGGTGTTTTATCATGAGGCAGTCTTTGACACACACCCACCCCTCCTGTGTTGCGTCATCAACTTTGACTCATTGGTTGTGACGCAAGAGGTTTCTAAAAAAAATTAGTGTGTCTAATTTTTGTCAAAGACTGTAGATAACCTGGCTTTGGGCTATTTAATAGACCTACTGACTAATGTCACAATGTAGCATCACTTTACTTGGCTACTGGCAATCGCCACAAACTTGTCTGGTTGGCGTGAGCCCTATTCTCAATCGCAATATTATATTAATTAGAGGTATGTCTGAACCGGACCGTTGTCTTATAAGACCTGCCCTCAAATAGTAAATTAACTCACTACCCATACAAAGTTGACTTTCTGAAGGTCAACACATGAATTGCTTCATGTCCTCCATATAATATTAAACAACCATTACACAAGCTGTGCGCGACAGGCTTTACCTATCTCGCTTCCGCGTGTAAAGTCACATTTCACTGTTAAGTTAGTGTTTCGTTGTCTATTATGTCCCCTGACCCGAAGTTATCTCCCTTTGATCTAATAAAAGTGTATGCAATTTATATGTTTGTTTTTCTGGTTGTTTGTGTGTTTGGATGTAATTAAATGTATAATCTACACTCTAACATGTATATCTAACTATCATGTGTATGTAAGTTAGTTTTTCAAGTGCCATAATACATTTAACTGTGGTCACAAACATGTGTATAATACAAATCTGTGACTACGTTTCTGTCTTATGAGACTCAAAATACTTTCACTAAGATCCTAAACTAAAATACTCAAAATACATTCATCACAACACACTTTCAACATTGAAACCAACATTTGACGGCAACAAAATTAAAAGCTTTGCTGAGCGGCAAAAAAAAAATCCGCTGAATGTTCTCACTCTCTCCTGTATATTTTACATTTGTTCTCACTTTCACACTGCTGTCACACATCTTTAACATTCGCTTATGTCACACTTCTTTTAAACTCATTATTGGCACACATCTTTTACCCTCTCTATTGGTACACATCTTTTACCCTCATTTCTGTCACACATCTTTCATCCTCATTTCTGTCACCCTTCTTTTATCCTCATTTCTGTCATACTTCTTTCATCCTTATTTCTGTCACACATCTTTCATCCTTCATTTCTGTCACATAACTTTCTCACTTTTGTCACGCATCTTTTTTCTCATAGTCATTTAAAAACCTTGGAGTGACACTGTACAAGCTTGGCTCGGTTTGACAGAGTTGAGCCTAATGACTGTGCATCAACCGTTGCACATGTCAAGTATTTACAACATATTTACATGTAAGAAAAGAAAAAAAAATTTTTTTTTATGGTTTGTACTATGGTATTCTTAACCACTCTATTCTACTGAAATATTACTCTAAATACTGACATACTAATACTAGTTCTATAAATACACATTTAATCCTATTGCCTATTTTAATCTATCTGTCACATTAATCTTAAAATAAGCTTACATTACTCCTAATATTTATCTAATTTAAGAGATGTAATTTACCTATGTGAAATGAAATTTATCTGAGATGAGTTATGTCCCTTTGTGAAAAGGGTGATGTGAAATGTAATAAGTTACGTCCCTTTCTAAAATGGGTGATGTGAAATATAACATATTCTAACTAATGTTTTTAAATGAAACAAACTATATGATTGATATTCTTATTCTATATGGTGTAAATGATGTATCTTTAAGTGTATAATATTTCTATTCTATTATGGTGTAATCTAATCATACTACTAAATGATAACGTTTGTTAACTGGATTGGTTAAGATGGAATGAAATCAAATGAAATGAAACAAAGTGAAATATAATAAACTAAATGATACTATTCCTATCTAAATTTCTTATAATTAGTTGTCATGTTTAAATTACTATCCTACTCTACTTTTAAAGCTAAATGAATATGTAAATTAATAATCTATCTAAACTAAAATGAAAAAGTATTATATTATCTAAATCTAACTATATATTAAAATGACAAAATCTATCTATATTTTATCACAATATTAAAACATTATGATACATATCACATTAAGTTTATATATACATGGTCTATAAATACCTCAGGTTAGTCGTTGCCATTAATGTTCAGAAACATACTTTCATTGGCATAATATCTATACCATTGTTCTGGGTATTTGACAACAATTACACAGTCATATTTATTCTATGGGTATTGCACCTGTAGAGTTCGTTTGTAGACCATTGTTCTCGTGTCTGTATGTATATAATCATTTGACACTGTTTTTCTCTGTTTAACATGACTAATTCACTGGAACATATCTGGAGCTTAGCAAGTAATAAGCTGTCCTAGTTCACAAAGTGATATATTTGTTCCCAGAGTAAAGTTCTTACTTTTGATGTCTACAGCCACATAGCAGGTCAATGTTTTTGGTACTTAGTTCAGCACACAATATTTATATATTTCTAACATCTTTCACATAGAATATTTGCCTGTATTAAATACACATATATTACAATATATTCTTATGTGGAAATCTCTGGTATTGCTACATCAGATGGTCGACTAAGGGTATCAGCCAAGATGTTATCTTTCCCCTTAATATGTTCTATACTAAAGGTGTACTTTTGCAGTATTAGCGACCACCTGTATATTCGGTCATTTCGATGTACACCACTCTGCATGACCGTTATTGGGGAGTTGTCAGTCTGGACAATGAAGTGCACACCGGACAGAAATCGATGCAGCTTTCTCACCGCATAGATGACGCTTATGGCTTCCAACTCGGATATGGAATATCTGGACTCAGTGGGTGTGATCTTACGGCTCACGTAGCAAATCGGATGGAAGATGCCCTCGTAAAATTGGCCTAGTACTGCAGCGATGGAGATCCTGCTGGCATCTGTCCTAAGATAATAAACGAGCCTCGGGTTAGGCAAGCGGAGGATTGGAACATTACTAAACAAAATTTTCAATTTTGACAATGCAGAAATTAATAATGCATCTTTAACATCCAATTTTACAGAAGCTTTTAAAACATTGGAAAATACACTTGTAATCTCCGCTAAATTTGGAATAAATTTACTATAGTAATTAACTAATCCCAAAAGGCTTCTGACCTGTTTCTTGGTGGTAGGCATGGTCAGATTCATAATTTTGGTAGTAATTTTCTGGTCAGTCTTTAGTTGACCTTGAGAAATGACATGACCCAAAAATTCTATTTCTTTTAGGCCCAATTCGACTTTGTTCGGTTTGACAGTGAGCCCGAAGAGTCGCAACCTATTAAAGACATGTCTCAGTTTCAGTAGGTGTGTTGTCCAGTCATCAGTATGGATGAGTGTATTCTGTATTCTCGCTAAGTGTATGCTCGTCGGATATGCCAGTCTCGCTAACTAGTGTAGTTGCGTTGTGTATGTCTGTCGTATGATCACTTGGTGTGGGTGCACTGTGTTCGTCTGTCTCTAATTCTGTCTCTTGTCGTGAATAGTAAGGTTTCAACATGTTGACATGGAATATCTTTAAGTTTCTGTTTATTGATATTTCATAGTCAACATCTGAAATTTTACGTACCACCTTGAATGGCCCTTGCCATGAAGTCAATAATAAATTTCGTTTGTCAGGAAGCAAGAGAAGTATGTCTTGATCTGGTTCAAGTTCAATCGTTCTCGACCCTTTGTTGGCCTTGTACATAGGTCGACCATCGTTGATATGAAGCGATTTCCTTTGCCGGACACCTGATTCAGGGGTCCAACAATATCTACCGCCACACTCTCAAATGGTGTAGAAGGTTGTACTTCAGCTGTAACATGTTTACCCTTTCGTACTAACTGATGACAGACATTACACGAACGACACAATAATTTCATATCATTGCAAAAACCTGGCCAATAAAAATGAGCCTGAATTCTGGCCCTGGTTTTGTCATATGCAAGATGGCCAGCAAACGGTGACTCATGTGCCATCTTTAGCACAGTTATGCGATGTTGTACAGGTAACACCGTTTGCTGAATGTTATGGTTACCAGTAGTATAATGTTTAGTAAGAATGCCACTATTTAATCTGAAGAACCCTGATGCGTTCTTTGTAACCTTAGCTCGTTCTTTCAATAATTTTAAATAAGGAGACAAACTAGGATCAGCTTTCTGCTGTTCTATGACTTTTTGTCTGTTGGTATTATCAGTGCTAGATGGAGAAAGCACCAGTAGTCTCTTATCTTGAAGCGTGTCTTGATGTTTTATAGTGTCTGCTCTGGTTGTTGCATTAACTGCATTCAGTTGGTTCCATGCAGTTATTTCATCGCTAGTACATTGTTTTAGTTGAGGTAAGCAACCCAGAATTAGGTCAGTACAAGGGTTGTCAAGTATAGCACAAGTAAATGTACCCGAAAGGAAAGGAGTGTTAATACGGGCATTGGCCAAAGGGTAAATTTCAATGTTACCCGAAAAGGTTCGGCATTTGACAGAGTCACCTGTATAATCCTCTTGACTCACCAGTTCCTTTCTGAGACCAATAAGGGTACTCCCGCTGTCCAGCAAACATTGGCATGGTCTATCATTGACCATTGCATTGTGGAACTCTAAATTGCCTCTGGAGGCTAAGGCTGCATTCACGCTCTCAGTTGAGCATGGAACTGTATGTCCACATTCTAATTTTCCGTCAGCATGAAAATGGTGACATCGCTCACAACTGTCAAAACTCAACACATCGTTTACACAACACACCTCTTCCGTCTGGTTAACAGGTAAGTCATTTTCAACATCACACTCAGTCTCACTACCACTATCAGAAGATGTATCAAGTAAAATAGCATTGTTGGCTTTCATACGTTGGCGGCCAAGGCACTTATTCGAATAATGGCCGTAGCTGGAACAAAAAAAACATTTAATGGCACGCCGGTATGCAGATCTTTTGTTCTGTTGCTTCTTAATCACATTTTCAAGATGTGCCGGATAACTCGGCGATTTGTCACACATTGAATCAGTGTCATGTAAAAGTTGACAGTGGATACATTTTGAAACTTTTCTATCTTTCTTGTCAAATTTATTAAATGGTTTTCTATTGCTCTGATAGTTTTTAGATTGATCTTTTGCAAAAGAAACTATTTCAGAGTCATTTGAAGTTTTAAAAATATTTCTGTTTGAAGAAAAATATGCTGACCCTTTCTTTTCAAACTGTTCTATGGTTTCAATGTCTGACTGCTGCAAAAATTTAGCAAAAGAGGATGGTATCGTGGATATTACCTTATCCATAGTTATTAAATTTTTCAATCTATCAAAGTCTTTTCCTATGTTAGCTGCTTTAAGCCACCTATTTAGTATACTTTGAACATTTGAGACGTAGTCAATGAAAGTCTCAGTAGGTTTAGGTTTTAAAGTTGAGAACTGAACCTGATACCCAGGGGCATCAAGTAAAAAGTGTTGCATAATCCTATCACGTATGTATTGGTAGTCAGATCTAAGATCGGTTGGTATAGATTCTATTACTTTAAGGGGCTCACCACTTAGGTTCTTCATATAAATCATAGCCCACATCTCTAAAGGAACTTGGTGATATTTAAACTGATACTCGACATTTTCTGTCCAGGCAGAAATTGAATCTTCTTTACAATATGCTTTGATAATATTTTTGTATTTGTTGAACTTATTTTCTTCTTGTTGACTTTTAAGTTTAGTGGCAGAGATCTCTGCGTGTGAGTCTACATCCATCTCTTTCATCTTTAAATGTGTCTCTGATTCTACTTGTATTTGTTTTTCCTTAACTCTTGCCATTTCATCTATTTCCTTTTGCTTTAGATCTAATTCTCTTTGCTTTATTTCTCTCTCCTGATCTACTGTCTTCTGCTTTAATTCTAGTTCTTTCTGTTTAATTTCCTTATCATGTTCTAATTGCTGTTGCTTAACATTCTTATCATGTTCTAATTGTTGTTGTTTAATTTGCACTTCTTTTTGTTTTGTTATCTCAGCTAGTTGTATCTGGTGTTGTCTTTCTTGTGCGCGTTCATCTCTCTCTGCATCCTTTGCTTCTTTAAATTTTTGATCTGCATATTGTTCTGGCTCTTTACCTGTGTATTGTAATTCTTTACCTGCTTTAATGAAGTCAGCTAGAGTAGCCATGTTGTTGGGTAATTGGCTCGCGTTGACCTAAACTGACTGCTTCAATTAGTTAATTTTCTTTGATATGCTATGTTATTTAATATCTGAGCACCACAAATTGTACTCTTTGTTTACAATCTGGAAAATTGTATTCTCCACAAAATTAGAGCACAAAGTCTGTTCATATAATACACGCTGAAAAAGAGATGCACTATTAATCACAATGCATGCCAAAAACGTAGGTTTTACTCAACTTAATGTTCCCCAGAACAAGGAACAACACGTCAGCAACACCGGTCCCGTTGTTTGGCACCCCGGAATACACACGAGTTTTCTACTCAGGTCACCCTGTTTGGCACATCGGCACACACTCGCGTTCTTACTCAGCTGTTGTTCGCCCTGTTTTACAGAGCAGCAAAAATTACCAACTCGTAAACGACAAGTAGATTTTTGACAAATTGGTACAATGACACAAACATGCCCACGAACAAACAGAACATCGATTACTTAATATTTAATGTCAATGTCCTGTCTTCGTTCTACAGTAATATGTCTTTCGTTACTAACCTAGTTTAATCTATGGAAGTATCGTGCAGACAAAATCTAATTTGCATAGCCGAAAGTAGTGCCCTCCTGACGGTAAACAAATAGAAAAGTACGAAAGAAAATTCAATAACTGCTTTTAAATAAATAGAAATCAAATAATAAAGTGTAAATAAATAAATATATTCATTCTCTATCTTAAATGAACAAATAATAGTTAATATATCGTAAAGATTCAGGCAGGCAGCAGCTTGCCAGTATGTAAACACTGCAATGCTGATTGCAAATGGCGCGGCCCAACTGTTTGTCAATCGTGCCACGTCACAGGCGCAGCGCTATTTTTAGCTTGCAAAAATCAATACTGTCGCTGACTTTTGTATTGCTCCGCCATGAATCATTTTTGACGATTATTCAAAAACAAATAAATAATTACATAAATAAATGAAAGAAGAACATAATATGAATACTTACAATTTTGAAAAACATATTATTTAAATATATATCATTCTAATAAGCACAAATAAACATTATTTCATCACGATAGGCACACTTCTGCCGGCAACTCGATCTAGTCTGCACACGTCATAGTCACTGACACAAACTAAACAATTTAATCTTTGTAATTCCTATCCGTAAACCTAGTCTAGAGCCGTGGGTAAGTGTATATAGCTTGAACTCAGGTTCAAGCAGCACTTCCGACACCACATTTAATCCTATTGCCTGTCAACAACTCATGTTTCAGGCATCATCGGATTACTTCTCACACACCATACAATAGACTTGCAAGTCGTGTGCGAGGAATGAAATGGTACATTTTATTGCCGTTGGCTCTTTACAATTGCAAACACAGTCGCTATCTAATCACACATAAAGTCACAATATTCTCTATCAATAGTTTTCCTAACCCCAATAGCTATTCTCTATCTACTAGGCTATATGAAAACACAGATCTATTCTACACGGTGTGAACACTACAGAGTCAGTCCCCAGTCTAACTTGCTTCCCTCGCGTCGCTACACGCCTCGCGGAAGGACCTTCATACGCCCTTCTGCTCCCTGCGTGCAAGGTCAGTTGCACGCTCCTATTAGCTGGCTTTGCTTTGAGTGTTAATCGTTGCTATCACGCAGGCGTGATTCTGTCGTGACCAGTAGTGCTAACTATCTGGTCAACGCCTTCGTGTGAGGACTAGTTAATAGTCCCCCTTTTTCTATCATCTATCCTGTCCTGATCCCGGGCACTATATTCTCTCTACTCTCTCTGAGGTTGACCCCACGTCCTGGTGGTGTTTTATCATGAGGCAGTCTTTGACACACACTCTACAGCATCCTTCGGAGTGATTGGGCCCACAATTAATGCAACACCCACCACCATATCATGGGACAATCTTAATGTTATGGCAGATCATCCCTCGTCACAATGCTCGCAGCCTTTCCTGCTGCTTCTCATCTAACTCAGTATTTACTTCTTGAATACTCTCAGTTCAGGGAGGTCATTACCTACAGATCTCTGACACAACACAACTTCTCATCCCCAACACCATAGGCTAAGAATACCACTCATAAATGCCAATGTTACACAGCAACACTCATCACCTAGTCAAAATCAACACCGAACACAACTCAGCTACACCGGTGTACAACGACTCTAACAGGACAACACCATTTGAACATGTACATACAGGACATAAATACAGTTCAATGCACCAACAGCAATCCAGCAGACATAGGATATGCAATTCAACATGACATCAGCAGGACACACACCTTTGTACTGATAACTGGACAATATCAATAGACCAGAAGCACAGTTCTACACATAACACCAGCAACAATCAGGACACAGGCTATAACATAAGTCACCGCCAACAACTCAGACATATAACACCACATAAAACCATCACAATCACCAAATGATCGCTCTCACCATAGCCACTCTATTATGTGTAGTGTTCAACCTGGCACCTTCATCACTACACCCAGTCATGAATAATTATTACCATAGCTCCATTTATCTAGAAGAACATAACATACATTGTCATCAAGCACCATATATCTATTACTTTCACCGTGCCACTCTACACCATCGTACGCCAGCAATCACTATAGGTTTGGCGTTCTTGAGTCATGATAAGTCATCTAACATAATGGAGGCGTCTCTCATCCCCTGGCACCCTTTACTTTTCATTACATGTGAGGCATCTCAATACCTCAATACATTATAATATAAATACACCGGTCTTCCCCCTTTGTTGTGGGAAGTTAAATCATCAACACATCCGTAAAATGGTTTCCGTTCAACTTCATGTTCCTCACTGTAGACCAGACAGGTATAACCACACCATGATGTACCTTGCCTCCCTCTTACTGACTGTACAGTCCACCTGGAACAGCCCTGGTTACCCCAGGCCATTCAATCTACTGTTATCTTCAACCTCACCATGCTACTATAATAATGGCATTATATTATATATATCCTGCACACCTAATCTGGCCACCTTCATCCAGGAATACCACCCAAATAGAATCAATCATAACCTAATATTTTATTCAACAGTGCTCCATATTTTCCTCTAAACAGCCCCAACCATTATTTCATTATTTCCTCATATTTTATGCTAGTGCTCTGTATTTTCCTCTTGTCAGAACACAGACTTTACAGGACAATACCTACATCCTCCTCTACTCTGGACTATGATACTACATATTTTTAATATGAACCATCAGATTTTTAAATTTGAGTATTTTCTAATGGGACCACCACCAAAAGATAGGCCTTGAGAAACCGAATCTAATGGTACCAAGATGATGCATGTATGTCAATTAGAAGCGAAGATATGCAACTTTGAGTGTCGAGATCATTAACGCAGAAATTGACACAAAAGATCTCTTCTGCACATCTTTTTTTCGTGTCCGAACCAAGGTCATAGCAGAAGTTATCAAAACTAGAGTAGTTTGTTTATTTTTAAACTAACATCCTAGCAACCATACACGAACATCCTAGCAACCATACACGAACATCCTAGCAACCATACATCATTGCGATCGGTGTAGCGAAGCCTAAACGCTCATGTCATCTATTTTTACATATGATGTAACATTATCTAATTAGCATATAAAAATGGCCGCCAATTAGTTATTATATTAATTAATTACCAAGTGCATTCTTTATATTATGTTTAAACCCTGGCACGTAATATATTGTATTATGCGGAATGATGCTACGCACATAATGGGTTAATTCCTGTTTAGATAGTATGCAACATTATCTAATTAGCATATAAAAATGGCCGCCAATTAGTTATTATATTAATTAATTACCAAGTGCATTCTTTATATTATGTTTAAACCCTGGCACGTAATATATTGTATTATGCGGAATGATGCTACGCACATAATGGGTTAATTCCTGTTTAGATAGTATGCAACATTATCTAATTAGCATAAAAAAATGGCCGCCAATTAGTTATTATATTAATTAATTACCAAGTGCATTCTTTATATTATGTTTAAACCCTGGCACGTAATATATTGTATTATGCGGAATGATGCTACGCACATAATGGGTTAATTCCTGTTTACATAGTATGCAACATTATCTAATTAGCATATAAAAATGGCCGCCAATTAGTTATATTAATTAATTTATGTGTTTACAATCACGACACTCAAAGTTGCATATCTTCGCTTCTAATTGACATAACATGCATCATCCTGGTACCATTAGATTCGGTTTCTCAAGGCCTATCTTTTGGTGGTGGTCCCATTAGTAAATACTCAAAATTAAAATCTGATGGTTCAAGCTAAAATAGATATCTTTATATAATGAGAGGAGGAGCGGCTGGCCGAGAGGCTAGAATGCCGGACTCTCATTCGGGAGACCCGGATTCGATCCCTCGGTACGGTATCGGATTTTTTTCTGTCGGGGGCAAAAAGAAAATCCTAACCTGCACAGTTCGCGGCGACTGCACTAGCCAGGCGGCCTTAATTCCTCAGGCTCAAAGACCCCCCCCCCCCCTGCCATACACCGCAAGGTACTGTATTGGCAGTAAATGACAGTTTTTTTATAATGCATTAATAATGACAAATGACAAAGACTTGTGCGCAAAAACAATATTTTTGTACCACTTAGGAAGCGACTTGAGTGGTGAAACTCAAGAAATAAATGCAAAATTGCATGCAGAATCCGAAAATGCATATAAAAATATTAAGATATTAACCGATCAAGCTTAAAATAACCGATAGATATGAGTGGTGCGTCGTCGCCATTCAGCCCATTGATTTTCAATGGCAAAAACCTGTGGGCAAAAAAAAATTTTTTTTACCACTTAGGAAGCGACTCGAGCGATGAAACTCACCAAATAAATGTAAAATTGCATGCAGAATCCGAAAATGCATATAAAAATATTAAGATATTATCCGATCAAGCTTAAAATAACCGATAGATATGAGTGGTGCGTCGTCGCCATTCAGCCCATTGATTTTCAATGGGAAAAACCTGTGCGAAAAACCAATGTTTTTGTACCACTTAGGAAGCGACTCGAGCGATGAAACTTACCATATAAATGTAAAATTGCATGCAGAATCCGCAAATCTATATAAAAACATTAAGATATTAACCGATCAAGCTAAAAATATACAATTACTAACTTATATCACAAGAAATTCAATTTTTCAAAGACTGAAGGGAATCTTACCCTCTCTCTGTGATTTCAAAATGGCAGACTGACCTTTGGTCATGAAGCCAAGATGGCGCCCGTGGTTGTTATGCGTTATTTGAAATGTATCCAATCAGAAACACCACAACTATGTTTATCGGCAATGACTCGTTGACACGGTGGAAGCCGTCTGCGCAAGCGCGGAAAATGGCTTCCGGTTAAAGTATGCTTATGATCGTGGATGGGACAACCGTACTGCACTGTCTGCTATCTTAAATCTAAAAACCTACAAATATACACACCATTGTATGAGAAACATCCTTTCTCCTGAATCGTCACTGAATACACCTGGTACTAGTTTTCTTACTACTTCCCTGCCAGTCTGCAGAGTAGCACTTTTACAATCATTAATTGAAGCAAACCCATGTTGTTGTCATTCTGCCGGTCATCGCCATTTTACATGAAGATAACTCTACTAATTTTAGTCACTCAGGAACAGAAGAGTTCCTCATTCTAGGTCACACTATAAACCGAACGACACCGAATTGTACCTCAAACCTGTGGATGTTAAGTTTGGAGCTTCCAGTTGGGAACTAGCAAAGGCACCACTATCCTATCTTTAATTAAGCTATCTAAATAAATTTAACTCACCAAGAGTGGGCTTACAAATTGCCAGTCATTTTGATGGATTTCCTCGGTCCTCGTGTGTGGGCCACACAAGCCAGTCATGGTTAAATCTAGAGGCATTTGAGACTCCCTGCTCTGGTCCAGTGACTGGGGAGGGCTGGTTAAAGCCTCCCTATTCTATACTACAGCGATCTACATAATCGCTCCTTCGGCCACGGTTGTCTGGTTTGGAGAGACCGGGAAACTGACACGCGCCTCTATTTATCCTCGCTTCCAGAGCGGCTTCCCATCGTACCCCAGGGCACTGCAAGGGATGCTGGTACTGGTAACATTATCATCATCATGTATCGCGCCAGACGATTACATTGATATGCGATAGTTTGCTACGTTGTGTTTGAAAAAAAAAAAAAAAAAAAGGCATAATAACTACAACCCAGGGCTGGGACCAAGGATGGAGTTATGCATATACCTCTACATAGTACAAAGCTTGTACTGAACTGTAGAGACCATGTGTTACCCATGAATCATGATCATTTTCTCTGCTTGTCTAGTTTACTCCGGAGGAAAGATGGCACCAATAAATACATCAGGAACAAGACAAGCTGCAGATGCTGCCGGATCTGTAAAGCAGTGCTCAAACTGTCCGCCTGTCGCAGTGTCGATCCTAGACCATTTGCCGATCTTAGGGTCTGGTCTGTCCTGCCATGATATTTAGTATTTAGGTTGCATTTTTAGCACCAGGATAAGGTTTGTAATCTCTCAATTCCGCCCCTCCATAAAATCAACCTGAAATAAATAAACAAACATTCCATTCTTTAAGAGTTAAAACTTATAAGTACACATTCAGCGTTGACATTATTCTTTTGTGTCCACCATCTGACTACAACCTGAGAAGACCTTTCCTCCACAACTAAAACGCAGGTAGGTTTACAACTGGGAAGTTGCCAGCGCGTCAGAGTGTAGGCTTTAGCCCAGTGGTTCCCAAGCTTTTCAAGTAGAGGGCCATATCTACTATTTTCGGTAGTTAAGCGGGCCACAACATTATCTTATATATAAAAGGCAATCTCCGTCTGTATGTCTGTCTGTAAGTCTGTCCTTTATGCGTTCGCGAACGCGATTGAGATGAAATTTTCTAGACGTCTTCCTCTCATTCCAGCGCTGCCAACTGTGATATTTTTTTAGTGTGAAATCGACTGCTTACTTAATATTATTTAATATTTCATTTTTTATTATAATTTATATATAGCGAGGGGACTTAACTCTAGAAAAGTTATTTCAAGGGGCATCACTTTTAATAACTTTTCTGTATACTTTATAGTCATATTGTTGCATCGTTTTCAAAGATTTATAAACTCTTTGTCTATAGTTATATACCGGCATATGAGTTATAATAAATTATGATATAATCTTTAAGGCATTTTCAAAGTTTTCATAAAAATAATGCACAATGCATAACATTGTAACTCATCTTTTTATGCTTAAAGAGTTATCTACAGTCATGTCGGTGATTAAAAACAGTTCTCTTTAAAAATAATGGATGGTGTGTGGAAGGACATTCTTTTAAGTAACTTTTTGTTGTTGTTGTATGAATTTAATGAGACGCTCCCCGCCAGGAGCTGGGCGAAGCCACGCCGGGTCAGATAGATAGATAGACAGACAGATAGACAGACAGACAGACAGACAGACAGACAGACAGGCTTATATGACTACGTATATGAATTAAATGAGATGCTCCCCACCTTTTCGCTGGTGTTATCTACAGGCATATGCGTTATAATCCTCCTCTCCCCTCCTCCTCCCCTCTTCCTCCCCTCCTCCTCCCCTCCTCCCTCTCCCTCCTCCATCCTCCTCCTCCTCCCTCTTACCTCCTCGCCCTCCTCCCTCCTCCTAATCACTCCTCTTAATTCCTTCTCCGCCCTCCTCTTCCCTTCTCCTCCTCCTCCTCCTCCCCTCCTCCCTCCTCCTCATTCTCCTCCCTCTTCCTCCCACCTCCTCCCTTCTACCCCTCCTCCTCCCTCCTCCCCCTCCCTCTACCTCCTCCTCCCTCCACATCCCTCCTCCTCCCTCTTCCTCCTCCTCCCTCCTCCTTCTCCCTCTTCCTTCTCCCTCCGCCTCCTCCTCCCTCTTCCTCCCCCTTCTCCTCGCTCCTCCTCCCTCTTCCTCCCCCTCCTCCTCCCCACTTCCCTCCTCCTCTCCCCTCCTCCATCTGCGTTCTCCTCCTCCCTCTTCCTCCCCCTTCTCCTCGCTCCTCCTCCCTCTTTCTCCTCCTCCCTCAACCTCCTCCCCTCCTCCTTCTCCCTCCTCCTCCTCTCTCCTCCTCCCTTATCCTCCTCCTCCCTCCTCCTCCTAATCCCTCCTCCTCCCTCCTATTCCTCCCTACTCCTCCTGTCTCCTCCTCCTCCTCCTCTCTCTGCCTATCTCTTCCTCCCTCCTCCTCCTCCCTCCTCCACCTCCCTCTTCCTCCTCCCTCCTCCTTTTCCTTCTTCTGCTGCTGCTGCTGCTGCCGCCGCTCCATTTACCCAAGTTAATTGTTGGGGGAAGATGTAAAGATCTTTCAAGTGCTCTTTCTAATGCTTTTTGTAAGTTGGTCTTCGTTTATCTAAGGTTGTTCTAACTGCAACCAATAAATTATTAGACAGACAGACAGACAGACAGACAGACAGACAGACAGAC
Source organism: Cepaea hortensis (assembly GCA_963921405.1). Taxonomy (NCBI): domain Eukaryota; kingdom Metazoa; phylum Mollusca; class Gastropoda; order Stylommatophora; family Helicidae; genus Cepaea; species Cepaea hortensis. The sequence continues at coordinate 45,255,492 of OY992892.1, read as the reverse complement.
AGACAGACAGACAGACAGACAGACAGACAGACAGACAGACAGACGGACGGACGGACGGACGGGCGGGCGGACGGACGGGCGGACAGACAGACAGACAGACAGACAGACAGACAGACGGAAACGGGAGCTTATATGATTACTTATATGAATTAAATGAGATGCTCCCCATAAGGAGCTGGGCGAAGCCGGGCCGGGTCAGACAGACAGACAGACAGACAGACAGACAGACAGACAGACAGACAGACAGACAGACAGACAGACAGACAGACAGACAGACAGACAGACAGACAGACAGACAGGCAGTCAGTCGGTAACGGGAACGAGAACTTATATGACTACTTATATGAATTAAATGAGATGCTCCCCACCAGGGACTGGGCGAAGCCGGGCCGGGTCAGCTAGTAAAGTTATAAAAGTCGTGCAAAATCATTCTTACCTTTCTTAACTTTTGTCAACAAAATTCTAAAACTTTAAAGGCAGTCAGTGTCAGTACTACACTGCGGTCATTTTTTTTTTTTTGGGGGGGGGGGGGGGGGGGTTAAGATCAAAATTTCATTTAAGAATAAATTTTTAATCAGTTTCGAAAATCGCTATTAATGCAATTAATTTGCAATTGTAACTGTTCTTCATAACTAGTTACTTAAGTTCAGATGCCAGTTTATCAATGTCTGGGCACAAATCTGTCGTGCCCAAAGTCATAAGCGCAGCTAGGTTGCTGTCGGTGAATCTGGAACGTTGCTTGTTTTGTTTTATAACGGTCATTGCGGAAAATGACTGCTCGCATCTGTAAGTCGAACCAAAACGACAAATGTATCTCTGGGTGAATGAACGCACGTCTTCAAATTGTTCGACAGGCAATAGTCGCTAGAATGAAATCATATGATCGCCGAAGGTGAAGCAGGCAGCTCCAGAAATTTACATCTCAGTGCAGAATTGCATTTCAAATCAATTACTTCGTGTTGAAGGTTTTGCTGTAATTGACAGAGCTTGGCATCAGGAAATACGAACGGATTTATGAAGAGGGCAACATTATCCTCCTCTATTGTGAACTCCTGAAGTTTCGACTGAGAAAAGACCTCGCGTGCCACTTTCTGACAGCTGGCAAAAAAAAAAAAAGCTGGCTTCCAAAATATGTCTGGCGGCTGCCCGCTTCAATCCCCTCTCCCCCATGCTGGACAAAATATGTCTGGCGGCTGCCACTTCAATCCCCTCTCCCCCATGTTGGACAAAATATGTCTGGCGGCTGCCCGCTTCAATCCCCTCTCCCCCATGTTGGACAAAATATGTCTGGCGGTCCACTGCTTCAATCCCCTCTCCCTTACGCTGGACAGAGAAGCAAATACTCTACCTACGCCGAGGGCAGACAGAGTTATTGGCGAGCACTTTATTTCGAACTGCAGGCGCGTTAGCGCAGTTGCTAGCGAAATGCGCTGATAATGTCATTAGCACGGTCGGTCGCGGATTTGACTTCTGGGCTTGTCGCCTGCGAAAGTGAGAGAAAGATTGGCCTCCCACTCCTCCGTGCATCCAGGTCTACTAAAGATGATGGCACTTTCACATCACAGACCCATAACAGGAAACTACTTTGGGGCATATTTGTATAAATTTTGTTTGTTAGCTGCTGGCCGAGTGGCTAGAATGTCGGGCTCTTCTTCGGGAGACCCGGGTTCGAAGCCTCGGTAAGGCGTGGAGTTTTTCTTTCCGTCCGGAGCAAAAAGAAAACTAACCTGCACAGTTCCCGGCGACTGCACTAGCCACGCGGCCTTAATTCCTCAGGCTCAAGACCCCTCTGTCCTACACCGCAAGGCAGTAAATGACAGTATGACAGTTGCAATACATCACCCACTAAGTGCCGAATTGTCTATACAAATATGCGTCTAGCAACAACGTAGCCGCGGTATCATAGCGACCAGACTATCGCCTGCTGCAAAATTTGTCTTGGGTTCAAACCGGTTCAGGCGATTTCGAATTTTTTACAAATTAACCTGGGCTGCCATGTTGGCCCAGGTTAACATTGGTACCAGCATATACCGTAGGAAGTAATAGCGACCGACGTGATACCCACCACAACACATTACAGAGTGTAGTTTGATGTATGAAAACAAGAGCCTAGCTCCATATGCACGATGCACGCACCCTTGGTGTGTAAAGAGGACCTTTACCCTTTACTTTACTGACCATATCTTCAATACATCTAAGGCGTGTAAAGTCAGTCGCATATCCTTTACGGGACGTAGCAGTCAACCCCAGCATGTATTGGCTGTTTGTGATTCCTGGACAAGTTTACGTTCATTAGTTTGCCATTGCTTTCTGAACGACAGGTACTCATACCATTGTATAGAAACCAACTCCGTCTGTTTCCAAATCGCCCGCAGCTGTGTTTTGAACGCGGAATGCGGGATTACCAATTTGAATTCGTAACACCTTCGCCACGGAGCCGACAAGTGGTGTAAAATAACCCTGTACTCATGTATTTATTTTTTTTTTTATACTAATAATTATTAACGAAGACGTCTCTGTTAATCATGTTATTGTTTCTGTCCAGGCGTCATTTCCTCTAACCGGTTCTATCCCGACCCGTTGTAATTCTAGAACATAACAGTTTGTGGCTAAAGGAGAAAATGTTATCATCATCATGTGCCATACCGGTAAGCGTGAGCGGTCATGTTTTGCCATCTCACTCGATCACCAGTGTCGTGGATCAGCTCAGTGTTCTTGTCTCGACCATATATCGTGGCCAAGCCATCCAGGTATTTACTTTTCTGCCCCACCGTGTCCACCCCTCCTCCCCCCCCCCCCGACTTGCCAGTTGTCACCAAGTTCTCCAATTCATTTCTTTTCATAATGTGACCCCAAAAAGTGTGACTGTCCACGTCTAATTTCTCTAATCAGTGTACGGTTTTCATTTGTTTCTTGTAGGATTTGATCATTGGTTTTTCTATCTGTCCATAGTATTCTTTGCATTCTCTCCAGAAACCACATATTACAGCCATCAGATATGGTATCACAATAACACAGAATGTGTAACAGAAATAACCGAGATCACGGCACATGGTACTCCGTAGCAGGCACCTTTCAGAATTGAAAAAAAAAAAACAACAACAACTAAAAGTTAAGATCACACATTCTTTGAACCCGTTATCTCCATTTGACGCTCTTGCCACGCTGAATGACAATGTGTGTGTGTTTACATGTGTGTGTGTACATGTGTGTGCACATGTGTGTACATATCTGTGTGTAAATGTGTGTGCGTGTACATGTGTGCGTGTACATGTGTATGTGTACATGCGTGTGTATGTGTGTACATGTGTGTGCGTGTACATGTGTGTGTACATGTATGTGTGTTTACGTGTATGTGTGTGTGTGTGTGTGTGGGTGTGTGTGTGTGCATGTGTGCGTGTGTGGTTTGCCTCGTATGGTGTTTTGTTTTTTCCATCCATATCCCAATATGACGATAAAGAAGTGTGCAAATATTGACTGGCCCCAGTAAAAAACAAAAGAAGGTAGTAGAAGTAAGAAGAAACACTATACAGCTGATAACATCGAAATCTGAAGGGACACAGGAATTTGCGGGTTTGTTTTTCTACTACTTTCCTTTACCTTCTATGAATGGCAATAAATATTTTTGTATTTATTAATCATGCTGCTTCAATATCCACAATGAATCTACTATGAAAGAAAATGTGATGACCAAACAGAGTAAGACATTTAAGAAAACAATATATTTGCCGTCAGACATCATCATCATCATCCTCATCATCACATGTCCTGAAAAAAGTGACTGTTCTGTTCGCTTAAAAGTCGTCGTCGCTTAAAAGTCGACAGGGTTGACTTCATTGCAACGGATTTTATTCCATATAGCTCGGTCTCTTTCCGCAGCGCGGAAAGCGTCGCACAAAGCACGAACTCATTAGCTCTAGCGACGACCCACAGGAGTCTCCGAAAAATTTAACTTGTGAACCGAAAGACGTGGCCCGGAATCCAACCCACAACCTTCGGAGCCCGAGTCAAACGGCTTGACCACTTCGCCGCGGAGACTTACCACGGAGACTGTTCTGTTCTCTCGACATTTCTCGGCCCTTGAGGTTTTGGGGCAATTCCTTTGATAAAATATCCTCTATGCCATCCATTAAGACCATCAAGCATAATGTCTCTGTCGTGAAATACTGAGAGTTAATGATTCCCAGATGGACGACTGTATACACCGACTGCCCAGGTAGGAGAAGGGTTAACAAAGGAGAGACCAGGCGCATGGGTTTATAGGTCAAGACAGGAGAAGGGGCCGGCTAACCGCGCAGGTAAAAGGGTCGAGTGGAAAGATTCGTTTGGGACAAAGGCCGACAGTATTATTGGACAAGCATATTGCAGTATGGATGTGAAACGGTCCCGAGCGGTAATTTTCCACTAACAATGATAATGCAGTCTGGATGTGAGGTGTCCAGCAATGTCAAGGACTATGCGGCAAAAATGACCGATATAAAGAGGGTCGATTCTTTGTGTAAGTTTAGTGTGTGTTCCAAACTGACCTGAAGGAGATATGTTCTTGAGTGGGAATAGAAATACACGTCCCTAATGATGGAAAGAGGGGATAATAGTGTGTTATTCGCTAAGTGTTTTTTCGATTCCAAGAACACAGATGCCTAAATAAGGTATAAAGATATTAGATATAGTTTAGCATAGGAATATAGATGTGTGTGAATAGCAATTACCATTTCTTTCTATTTATGGATAGTTTAGACTTTGGTGAATTCATATGTCTTATGCGGATGTACTTCGGAAGCCTTGTCATTATGGCTGGAGAAGGACACTTGCATAAGTAGTAGAAAGGGGCGGACGCTTATCACTGGATTTGTTATACTTTTCCAGGTTCTACTCTCCTAGTGAAAGCAGAGACAGGATGAAGAGTACTACATTAAACCACTAAAGTACATACGGAGAACCAAAACAAACTTGAGTAAACAAAGTACTTACATGGAACAAAACAGAATATGAACATATTTACGATGAAGAAAGAAATAAGTTAAAATAAATACAGAACACTGTATGCTCAAACGAATATAACACTAAGGCCCTGAAAGAGAAGAGATGAAGAGGAATACCCTTGAGTAAACAAAGAAGAAAGAATAGACAATTAGAGACATTGATATTAATCTATAGACAATAGGAATAACTGTGACGAGGTGGTGGTTTTTTCGATGTTGGATATGCACCGTCATGAAACAGACTCGAGCGCAGTCATAAACTTACGGGACTTTTATTACGGTACAGTGACTCAGTGGTGAACAGTTTTTGTTTCATTCAATAACGGATTTACCATCAGATTCAAGCATACGGATAATCCCGGGTGAGCTCTGTCCTGTTTGATGTGCTGTCCTGTGATCTTGAAGAATGAATGGGCGAGAAACAACACCGCTGATAGACATGCAGAGTTCTTTCTAACACCCACCCTAGAACACCCTATCAACTACACTTACAAAATCCATACATACACCAAACATAGTTTTATTAATAAATCTTTTGTTTATTGTTGAAAGAAAATGTTGTCGGAGTATGTGTTGAGAGAATAACAGAGAGAGAGTGAAACCACTAGATATATGGAAGGGAAGACAGAAGAGAGGAGTGTAGACTAAAGTCAGGCAATAATCCCAACAGATAATAAGTTGAAGATGTACTTGTTGATTCCCACTCTCCTCTCGGGGAAGAACAGGACATAATTGGTGGAGCGAGCGGGGTAGGAAAAATACCCATATGACCTGGGCATAACAGGGCATATGCATAGAGGGGTACCTGCAGGTTGGGACATACTGATTGGAATAAAAGGAAAAGAAGTATATATTGATGACTTTTAATGGAAGGACGTCCATTGGATATATGGTGCCATTACATTTATGGTAGAAACAGTTCATTAATGCTGGTGACTTTACAGTGAGAAAGTTCCAGACAGAGTGAATGTGGATAGGTGGTAAGACACATTACATACCTAGTCACACGGTCACACGTCTACATAAGTCTTTATCCTATATCTCCTCTTGTGGATGAGAGAGTGGTTGTGATGTACTGTGTGGTGTTGTAGATATATAATATTAGATAGACATAGATTCATGATATAGGGTCTAACTGGAATATAATTGTATAGTGAGTACTTTTTTACTGCCTTGAGGTGTCTTTACGCAACGTGCTGACTTACCTGCTTTAACTATGGCAACTCCTAAAGTAACTACAGCCGAACTGAGGGCCAACGGGGAGGCAATTGGTTTAGCTGGGTCCGAGCTAACTGATTACATCCAGGAAAGAGAGCGAGAGATTCGTCAAGCGGAACGAGAAGAGCGGAAGGCCGAGTTGGAAGTGAGAAGAATAGAGGTGGAGACCAAGCGACTGGAAATGGAACAAGAGGCCAAGAAAATGGACCAGGAGACCAAGCGACTGGAAATGGAACAAGAGGCCAAGAAAATGGACCAGGAGACCAAGCGACTGGAAATGGAACAAGAGGCCAAGAAAATGGACCAGGAGACCAAGAAACTGGAAATGGAACATGAATACCGCTTGAAAGAGTTGGAGCTCAAGACACAAACTAAGGGTGAAATAGATGCAGCAGAAGGAAGTTCATCTTCACCTGGGGCAACCAACATGAGTGGACATGGTTACCATGCCATGAAGTTTCCCTTAGCTGTCTACGATCAGTCTAAGGAACGCTTTGACCAGTACGCATCTCGTTTCGAAGCAATGTCAGTCGCTATGGGACTGGATAGGAGCAGGTGGGCTCTTAAATTATCCCAGGGATTAATCGGGTCGGGATTTGAGGTGTACACACGCTTACCACCAGGACAGGAAAATAATTACCAGGAATTAAAAGCCGCTTTGATGAAACATTTTGACATCACAGCACAAACGTATAGGAAGAAGTTTAGATCGGCTAGACGAGAGCCGGGAGAACTATTCGCCGCCTACAGTCTAAGGCTGAAATCCTATCTCCAGAAATGGATGGACTTGGCGGAATTCAAGAGGGATTATGAGAGTCTCGAAGAGATGATGGTGGTAGACCAGATGCGAAAGCAAATGTCGAAACCTCTCAGAACCTTCTTAGGAGAACAAGGGGCGGAACGGATTGATGTTGTGAATAAGCTGGCGGAACGATTCGTGGAAGTACATGGTGAAACGGCGGAACTAAGTACACAAACCAAAGGTCAGGAAAAACAAGACCGAAAGAAATCGACGAACGGAAAAGAAACTAAAGTGGAACCTTATATAAAGCACACAGAGGAGAGTTCAAAGGTAGGAAACCAGAGCACCTCGAATTCTCAAGCGAAACGACAGTGGTCTGAGAAGTGGTGTTCATTTTGCAAGGCGGCCTCTCACAACACCAAAGACTGCAGATCGAAACCTAAAAGTTCTTACTTCGCAGCATGCAAAGTGATTCCTACATCGGTGATCACAGACAAGGCTGAGGTCGGCGAAGGAGAAAGGAACAAAAAGGACACACGGAAACCTAGGAAAGGAACAGGGTACACTCACTGCCAGTCGATAACACATAATACTGTGGACTGCAGATGCAAGGCAAACGATGCCAATTGCATAACCAACCTCGAGGAATTAAAAGAGGAAGGCAAGGAAACGGTCAAGGAGATGAAAGACAGGACCAAGAGAGACCACCTGTGGTTGAACTGATTGAAGTCAATGGCCAGCAGGTTGCTTGTCTCTACGATACAGGTTTGGATGGGGAAGCGGTGATAGACGCCAGCTTGGTAAGCCCAGACCAACTTACAGGGGAGACCATAGAGCTAAAGCCGGCAATGAGGAGTGCTGTTACCATAACGCTGCCAATCGCCAAGGTGGAGATTAAATCCAGGTACGTCACGGGCATTATTCCTGCGGCGGTATTAGCTGACTCCCTATTCCCAATGATCATTGGCACGAAATATGTCTTTTTGGGGATGCCGAAACAGCCAGCCCAAAAGGGAACAGTAACCAGGGGATCTCAGGGGAAGGAAAAAGAGGCAGAGACTCTATGCGACAACTCAGGGATAGGAGAATTGCATACTGCCCAGAGGAAGGATACTACGTTGCATCCTTGCTACAGGAAGCTGCAAAGAAGTGCTGAGCTACCAGAACGGGGACAGTACTTTCTGAAGAATCAACTACTCTATCGGAGAGCTGGGAGGGGAGATAACCTGCATGAGCAGTGGGTGGTTCCAGAGACCCACCGTCCTCACATTCTTCAGAGTGGACACATCATAGGCGAGAATCGACATATGGGTGTCAGAGAGACCTTGCAGCAAATTTCCGGCCATTATTGCTGGCCAGGAATGACCGGAGATGTACACCGGTGGGTGAAGTCTTGTTCGGAGTGCCAGAAAGCACCACCCAACAAGCGAATTAAGAGGAAACTAGCTCTTAAAGTGGAAGACAAAGTGGAAGTGTGGAGTCCAGCAGAGACCAATATACTCCAAGTAGGATGGAAAGGACCTTATCCTGTGGAAAAGGTGGTGTCCAAGAACATCTACAAAATACGGATCGGGGAAGAGAAGAAAAATCTCCCTAGACATCTCATTAGGAAATATGAAGAGAGATCCGGGAGCAACGCTTCGCACTTTATGGTGATGGCAGCCATTGGGACAAAAGTTACCAGTCCAGACGAAGACCAGAGATCGCCAGTACAACCTAGGAGGGCCTATGGGACAGTACGTGATAGGTCAGATTTACCCAACGACAGGAGGAGGGAAATCACAAGTCAGGGAAAGGACAAGAGTGAAAGTTTCACCGGTAACCAAGTTCAGAAGGGGTGGGTAACGTCGGGAAAGGCGAGAATTACCCAGGACTCTAACCGAAGATTGGCTGACCAGATACAATATCGCCCAAGATGGTCCTGGAAGCAAAAGCCCAGGAGGTTTGGGAAAGACGACTCGGTCCAACGAGGACGAGGCGAAACATCCCCAGAGGCAAAGCCGGGGGAAACCAAGAGGACATGGAAGCAGTGTTACAATCAGGATGGGACAATCTGTCTGTATTGTGAGCCGTCGCTGACGCAAGTCGAAAGTAGGTCGACCGGACGTACAGGAGCGAGGAGCCAACACTAGTTTCAGTCGTTAGTAGTATAGTAGGGTGTCAATTAGAGCGCCTACTGGATAATGAAGTGAGCCACGTGAGGATCCAATCATATCATCAACACGTGATGTTAATAGCTACTTCGCAGAAGCTCAACGCACGGTGGATGTGATGGACGTTGTTGCTGCAACTGGACTTCACAAGGGAATACATCCTTGGTAAGGAGAAGGTATGATCGGATTTGATATCCAGACATCCAGCTCCGGAGGAAGAAGACTAGGATTGTGGATCATGGGAATCAAACCTACAGTGAGAAAGATTCGACGCGGTCTAATCTCTTAAGAGGGGGCCTATGTCGTGAAATACTGAGAGTTAATGATTCCCAGATGGACGACTGTATACACCGACTGCCCAGGTAGGAGAAGGGTTAACAAAGGAGAGACCAGGCGCATGGGTTTATAGGTCAAGACAGGAGAAGGGGCCGGCTAACCGCGCAGGTAAAAGGGTCGAGTGGAAAGATTCGTTTGGGACAAAGGCCGACAGTATTATTGGACAAGCATATTGCAGTATGGATGTGAAACGGTCCCGAGCGGTAATTTTCCACTAACAATGATAATGCAGTCTGGATGTGAGGTGTCCAGCAATGTCAAGGACTATGCGGCAAAAATGACCGATATAAAGAGGGTCGATTCTTTGTGTAAGTTTAGTGTGTGTTCCAAACTGACCTGAAGGAGATATGTTCTTGAGTGGGAATAGAAATACACGTCCCTAATGATGGAAAGAGGGGATAATAGTGTGTTATTCGCTAAGTGTTTTTTCGATTCCAAGAACATAGATGCCTAAATAAGGTATAAAGATATTAGATATAGTTTAGCATAGGAATATAGATGTGTGTGAATAGCAATTACCATTTCTTTCTATTTATGGATAGTTTAGACTTTGGTGAATTCATATGTCTTATGCGGATGTACTTCGGAAGCCTTGTCATTATGGCTGGAGAAGGACACTTGCATAAGTAGTAGAAAGGGGCGGACGCTTATCACTGGATTTGTTATACTTTTCCAGGTTCTACTCTCCTAGTGAAAGCAGAGACAGGATGAAGAGTACTACATTAAACCACTAAAGTACATACGGAGAACCAAACAAACTTGAGTAAACAAAGTACTTACATGGAACAAAACAGAATATGAACATATTTACGATGAAGAAAGAAATAAGTTAAAATAAATACAGAACACTGTATGCTCAAACGAATATAACACTAAGGCCCTGAAAGAGAAGAGATGAAGAGGAATACCCTTGAGTAAACAAAGAAGAAAGAATAGACAATTAGAGACATTGATATTAATCTATAGACAATAGGAATAACTGTGACGAGGTGGTGGTTTTTTCGATGTTGGATATGCACCGTCATGAAACAGACTCGAGCGCAGTCATAAACTTACGGGACTTTTATTACGGTACAGTGACTCAGTGGTGAACAGTTTTTGTTTCATTCAATAACGGATTTACCATCAGATTCAAGCATACGGATAATCCCGGGTGAGCTCTGTCCTGTTTGATGTGCTGTCCTGTGATCTTGAAGAATGAATGGGCGAGAAACAACACCGCTGATAGACATGCAGAGTTCTTTCTAACACCCACCCTAGAACACCCTATCAACTACACTTACAAAATCCATACATACACCAAACATAGTTTTATTAATAAATCTTTTGTTTATTGTTGAAAGAAAATGTTGTCGGAGTATGTGTTGAGAGAATAACAGAGAGAGAGAGTGAAACCACTAGATATATGGAAGGGAAGACAGAAGAGAGGAGTGTAGACTAAAGTCAGGCAATAATCCCAACAGATAATAAGTTGAAGATGTACTTGTTGATTCCCACTCTCCTCTCGGGGAAGAACAGGACAGTCTCTTAGTCTGCCCGTATTTTCTATCATTGGCTTTTCTAGTCAACACTGTATTCTCTGATGCCACTATATGACCAAAGACACCCTCTCTTTCTCTCTCTCTCTTTCTCTCTCTCTCTCTCTCTCTCTCTCTCTCTCTCTCTCTCTCTCTCTCTCTCTCTCATAGTTTCTCTCTAATAGTTATCCAATGCCTCTGTTCTCATTGTATGACCAAAGAACTCCTCTCTCTCTCTCTCTCTCTCTCTCTCTCTCTCTCTCTCTCTCTCTCTCTCTCTCTCTCTCTCTCTCTCTCTCTCTCTCTCTCATAGTTGTGTATACTGTTCTAAGGAAGTCAAAAGTAGAATAGCCCAAGCAGAGGCAACATTACACGAGATGAAGAATATCCTCTGCAATTTATCTTTGTCAGTCTAGGTGAGCGACAGAGTTCTAGGAACTATATTGAGCCAATACTTATTATGAAAGCGAATCATGGACAATTAGCAGACAACTGAGGAATTATGTGGAGATGCAGTTTTTATAAAAGAATGTCGAGGATACCCCTGCCGGATAGAACGACCGATGCAAATATCATGCAAAAAATGTTAATTTACAAAAAGAACTGATTACTTGCATCAGAAGAAAACAGTCCATAATCTTCGGGCATGTCACAAGAAGGGGAAAGCTGGAGTGCATCACAACAGAAAAGTTAGAGAGGAAAAGAGGCCTGGGGAGATCAAGAGAAAAGATGCCAGACAGTTATCAAAGATAACTGGCAGCAAATGCGACTAAAGGATATGGACAGACTTGATCGCCAACGCCACGCGGCATGGACTAAAGGAATAAGAAATATAATGCTCAACTTTATTAGCTTCTTCCAGGCAATCGTTGTTAGTCCAAGGTATTCTCAACATCCATCTCAGAAATATCATCCCCGCCTCCAAGCCCCTCCTAATTTGTTCTTTCACATTCCAAGATTCACTGTCATACGGCGCAACGGGTTCGGTATAGCATTTAAACACTTTCTTGATATTCACTGAAAGTGATTTATTACAAAAGACACAATCAAACATAACAAGTCCCCGGGAAGGTTAACCCGGTCAACAAATGCCCACAGAAGTCGGATGTGTCGGCCTGACGGCGCAAGAACGCAGCTCTGCTGTAAACAGGCACAACGCAGTCACATCCGGAAAAAAAATCCGGATGAACACAGCAGAAGAAGAAGAAACATAACAAGTTAAGAACAATTAAGTACTTTCTTCCTGATCTTCAATTCAAGTGATTTATTACAACCATCAAAAGTTACAACCACAGACATGTCTAGATAACCCTTTGACTAGACAAGCAAGAAGGCAGCATACTCAAGACTTAATTTCCCTCTACACCCCAGAAAAAAAAAATCAAAAAACTAATGACAAACAAAGAAAATGTTTGTGGAACATAAAAAGCTGAGAGCTATATGCTATAACGGCGCTGCACGGCCACCCAGGCCGGCAAGCGTAGTAGGGCTGGTGGTGAGAAGGCTAGCAGAAGGCGCGAGAACCTCACCGATCCGGCTGTATTGAGTTCATCCTGGCTAGCCGGCCTCAAACAGCGCGCATTGTACGCAAGTTCAGTTGAGTGTTGTATCGCTTCTCAAACGTCAACATCTCCACCGATGTGTCTCCACCTTGCCGCGGTGGGGGAGCTTGAGTGTCCCTCTGACCCCATGTGCTTGCCGATGGATGAAAACTACATATCGGACAGCTTATGGGATAGGGACCAGACTAAGAGAGACACAACCTGCTGCTCTGCGGGTAGACTGAGGTTAGATTAACAGTCAGAAGTTTAAATCAGGCGCACGAAGGCAAAAGATTTGGTCCGGACAATACTCAAAGGCTCTCTGTCGAGGGTTGAGGCTGAACGCTCTAAGCCACAAACCCTCGGATCTGAGAGCCGGGCCGATACCCACCCTCCGAAAATAGAGATGAGATACTGAGCAAGCTACAAGCCCAGGTCTGATACCTGTTCGAAGGCTCTCAGCTGGGGGATATGAGGGATTCCCGGATGAGAGGGCCTGGCCGTTTCTCGTTCACTGCTGCACGGAGGTAAGTTGCTGAGCCGGCAGCACATGTAGCCTACCTCGTGAGCGAGTAGAAAAAGTCAGAATAGTGCCCCAGTCGAATGAAATGGTTATGAAAACTGTCTGTATCTAACTCATAGAGAGTGTAGACAAAAGTGGAAAAACGTCTCAATAACACGAAATGGAACGCACGGCTAGCGAACCCATTGCGTGGTCCGAAGCAACAGCAAAAGCTTACCGAGTGGATGTCGCCCGCAGTCTGGCCGTTCCTGGTGTGTGCTTGAGCGACCAGTGGCAAGCGAGATGCCCAACACACGGAAGTGAGGAACTAAAGCAGCCATGAGCAGGACGTGGCAACTCCTTGGGTGAGCCCAGTCTCAGAGCAATATGTGCCGGCTCTGCAATTATGGAAGCCTTCTTGGATAGCAAGGGAATGCCCATGGTCTGCCCCTGCTTTCCCTTGAGGGCCGACCACGATGTCATTGATCGTTCTATCTTGACCAGCTGAGATGTGGGCGACACCACGACAATAATTCTAACGTGCCTCGAAACCCGAGGAAGGCTAACCTCATTAAAAAATGCCCTCCAGAAGTCGGAAGTGCCGTCCTACGGGTGGCAAACTAAAAATTGGCACTACGCATTTACGTCCGAGTGAAATGTCTCGTCCGATTGTCTCTCGTGCTAGGAACAGCTCTGACTACATAGTTTCCGAATGCCGCTCTTGTTCGGAACAGCTCTGACTAGGTAGTTTTCCGAATGTCTGTCGTGCCTGGAACAGCTCTGATGGGCGCAACGACAAGCACATGTCCGAAAACTCGCTGAGTGGATATCGTCTGCAGACCGACCTGTCTGGTTTGTGCGGGAACGGCCCGTTGCGAACAAAATGCCCAATATACTGAAGTGAGGAATTAAAGCAGCCATGAGCAGGACGTGACGATTCCCTCGGTGAGCCCAGCATAAGAGCGTTATGTGTCGGCTCTGCAATTATGGAAGCCACCCAGGATGTCGGAAAATGCTATGGACTGTCCCTGCCTTCATTTGAGGGATGGCCGTGCAGTCTTCGACTGTTCCAACTTGACCAGCTGGGTGGTGGACAGTACCACAAAAGTGAGTCACCCAGGAATGCTAACCTGGTTAAAAATGCACGCTAAAAGTCGGATGTGTTGGCCTAAGGGTTTCGATCCAAGGGTACCTAACCAGACACACCGCAATCACATCTGAAAAAACACTCCGGATGAACGCAAAGAAGAAGAAACGTCAACATTATTAAAATGACAACGGACATGGACAAAAGTTATCATGTAAGTGTTTTCTTAAGTGCACACATGCTGCTGCTGTAATAATTACTTCATAATTTTAAACGTTTCCGATCAGTGGAGGTTCTGTCGAAGTTATCAGTTTTGAATCAGATGTTTGGTTCGTTAATGATGTCTGTAATGATTAAAGAGGACGCAAAGTCATAAATCAAAGAAGCTATATAATACAAGCTCTACGTCTGGTTATGAAAGTCAAGTCAGCTTATTGTTTTATAGCATAATGAAAATTATTTTATGAGACCATCACTGTATAGCTGTTTGTAAAGCTAATCCAGCCGTGGCTTAGTTCTGAATCTGCGCCTTTTCTAAGCGCGGGTTTAAAAAATCCAGTCATTTACTTAGTAACTTAGCAAATGATTTATTTATCATATGCAACTAAAAAGCTTATGCAAAATTATAATGTCCATATTAGAATTATAACTCAAGTGATAGATTTGCAGCTGGAAAACGTGGTTATTTATGTAAGTAATGAAGCTCACATTATATCATTGTGAGAATTTTTTTTATCTAGCCAGCATGTTCGAAACACGGCCTAGTTTTCTTCATGTCATGAAACGCAAGTAAAACTTTTAGTTTTAAAGGTGATTGCGTTTCATAATTATTTGAATATTTGCTGCTTTTAATTTTTCAGCCTGGCAACATTGTTATTTACTTTAATACTTTAGTGTTCTGTTTAAATAGAGAACTATTACAATACAAATCATAGCAGTCCCATATTTTTTGCGTGCAATTGTTAAAGTTAATAATAATATAAATATTTCAATAATTTTGGCCTACACACGATGTTTGCTGAATTATAAACAAATGGCACGATATGAAAGATGAAGAAATCACTAAAATGCCAGAATGATGAAAAATAGATCCATTAAAATGCCACAATGTTAAAACATAATAAAGGGCAAACATCTGACAGAAAAGAAAGGAAACATTGCCATAGGCAACAAACAACAGCTGTAAAAAACAAAACAAAGTGTTAACCAGTTTGTGGTAGTAGGAACATTTTATCCCATAAAATTAAAATAGTATTTCAGGAAATTATGGATTCTGATTTGTTTTCAGAATATAGTAAGCATATAATTAATGTCTATTGACAGAGATAACCATTTAGGGCACCATACAATATAAACAACTTACTCTGTGTTGAAAAGCACCGACATTGATTGTCCTGGTAGCAGAGAAGTCACATGGAACTACCCAACCGTCGTCTACATAGCAGTAGTGGCTCTTGTGATATTTACAGTAATATTACTATAGAAAGTGATTATTGCTGTGACAATAGCAAGTGTAAAGAAGGGTCTAGCTTGAAACATCAAGAGTATGGTAGCAGTATACAAGAATTTGAGCACTCTTAAGGGCTTTAAATGTACAATTAGAAGTTAGTGAAATTGATTTGGGGCATATCCTATCCAGAAATTCAAATATTTACGTACACCAACAGTTGAGGTGGAAGATGTACCACAAATGTAGGAACAGCACAGGCCAAGCAAAAGACAACTGCATTTGGTAAAATGAACACATGTAAATGTGATGTCCAGCATTAATTTGTCAGTATTTTATGAAACTCACACTGATTTTAACAAAAGCCTGTGAGCAGTTGGTAAACACGCAAGCAATTCTCAGGCCCTGTGTGTGGTTTTACAGAAGGATGTTATTAAAAATAAAAAAGATGTAAAGGTACCCAAAATAAACGATGGTTTGAAAAATGCAAGATTAAAAGAAAAGTCACCACAAACAAATAGTCAAGATTCTTAGGACATGTCTTGAGAAATAAACAGCTGAAATATATAATTTGTAAAATGAATGTACAGAAGAGATCAAGGTCATCAGAGGGAAAAGATCTTGGATAGTCTTCCATCACCACATAAAATACATGCATCGATAAATAATAGTCTTCCATCACCACATGAAAATAGGCCTACATGCATCGATAAATAAGTCTTCCATCACCACATGAACATACATGCATTGATAAATAATAGTCTTCCATCACCACATGAACATACATGCATTGATAAATAATAGTCTTCCATCACCACATGAACATACATGCATTGATAAATAATAGTCTTCCATCACCACATGAAAATACATGCATCGATAAATAATAGTCTTCCATCACCACATGAAAATAGGCCTACATGCATCGATAAATAAGTCTTCCATCACCACATGAACATACATGCATTGATAAATAATAGTCTTCCATCACCACATGAACATACATGCATTGATAAATAATAGTCTTCCATCACCACATGAACATACATGCATTGATAAATAATAGTCTTCCATCACCACATGAAAATACATGCATCGATATATAATAGTCTTCCATCACCACATGAACATACATGCATTGATAAATAATACTAGAGTGCAGTGGATTTTATGTTGTTGAGCCCGCTCGCTTTGGACTCAAGCATAGTCCATACACACTACTTGTAGTAGTACTGGGCTGACTTTTGTGTGTGGATTAGTTTTCCCTATTAATAATGTCCCTCGCCGCCAGGCAAACCAACTCCGGGTTCAGTGGTACTTGTAAATTAACGCCCCCAAGTCAAGGACGATAGGTCAACATTTTAGTCCAACTGTCTGATGTAGGGGTTGAAACCCTTACCTCGGCATCAGCACACCGGATGTTTAAGAACATGTGTTCTTATCCATTCGACCATGCTGACCTACACAAGTGCAAGGGATGTAGGTAAACATTATTTTCATCAATTGCAAGGCACTTGCAGAAATGCTTTTGGGTTAAATCCAGCTTCAAAACAGCAATTTCTGTGGGGAGAAACTGACAGGACCCCCAAACCTGGCTGCCCTGCTATATAATATTGTAACCTAATGTATATGAAGTTCACAACACAGCCTTACAACTTCGGAGTACCTTTGTCATTTGTTTTATACAATTATATCATGTTTGTGATACTGTATGTCAGTATTAAAGGTTGAGCTGGTAGAACAACATTCACTCCCAGAAGACATAATCTGTGCAGATGGGTCCATGAAGAATTAATCACAGTCAGCATGGACGTACACAATACCAAAGGATGGAGCAAACATACACAGCACCAAAGGATGGGACAAACATACACAGCACCAAAGGATGGGGCAGACAATCAAACAGGATATCAGCACTTTCAAGACTACGTTGGGCCTGATTGGAGATGATCACTGCCTCCTGAGCACTTGCACGGGCAACAGAACAGGGAGTCATACACACAAACATATCAGATACAGTGAACGTGCTACAGAAAATCACAACTGGCGTTCCAGAGGGATAAACAGTATTGGGAAGTCAGCGTCACATCACTTATCTGGATGCATGCTCCCAGACATGCTGGAGTAAAAGGTCGTGAACGTGCAGACAAGCTGGTAAATGATGCACCAATACAAATGGAAAGAAGCATGGACACAGCTGATATAAACGATACAGTAGAGACCCTGCTGGCATATACTGACAAGACTGACACTAGCATGGATATTCAACGGGCAAGATGGCGTTTACCTGCAAAGTGTTGTGGAACACAATGAGCACAACAAGGCATGTTGAGTGCCCTTGCATTAAAGTGAGGAAGAGTTGCACAATTCGTCAACCACATTCTCTCACCTGAGTCCATCTGACTCCAATGGCAAGACAAGTCAAGACGACTGGAGGCAAATACAGGTGCAATGGATGACCAGGGCGCTCTACTTGCCTTGCCGTGCTAATCCACTGCACCGGTATTCATGTCCAGTCATCTTGACTTGTCTTGCCATTGGAGTTAGATGGACTCAGGCGAGAGAGTGAGGTCGACGAATTGTGCAACTCTTCCTCACTTTAATCCAATTCATCGTGCAAGTCATTCTTCATCCGACACCAGCATGGCTACATGAACTCGGAGTGAAGACTGTTCAAGCGCGTCGATGCCAGCTGCGGGGTCAAGGGGAGATATAACCAGCTCCTCTTAAGACAGTGGTTCTCAACCTTTTTTGGCCCGTGCCCCCCTTCACCATATTTTCAGAACGTCATACCCCCCCCCCCTTCTATCAAAAGTTTGGCCCGTTGGGCCCCCCCCCCCCCCCACCTCTTGGTATTTTCAGAACGTCATTACCCCCTTTCACATTTCCTATCTAAAAATCCCCCCTACCCCTATACAGTATACGTAAAAATGTAAGGTAAACTTAATAGCACATACTAAAACAAGTCTAGACATCCACATAAAACATGATTTGTGGGTACCCTGACTTTATAAAATGAATTTTAGAAGGATGAGACGTACTTAACTGTAAAGTATGAAGGGAAAAACAATATCAAGTAATCGGTTCTTGTATTATCTGCGATCTTGAAATGGTCTTCATCCCCCCCCCCCGGAAACCCTAAAATTCCCCCCTGGGGGGGGGGGAATTCCCCACCGGTTGAGAACCACTGTCTTACGAACAGTGAGCAGAAATATATTAGCATGACTGAACACACATGGGAATGCCCAACAATTAAAAACAAACTACATAACATTCACTAAATGGCGCCTGCGCACAATAGAACAATTAAACTGGTACGACAGATTCACCAGTGTGGAGCACATGGAAGGAACTAGACAAATACCAGCGACCAAAGAGGTAAAGAAAAGATAGGACATACATTGAGACAGCCTGAGAATAATATAACTAGTAAGTCTTTTGTCTGGAATCCACAGGGCAAAAGAAATAGAGGAAGAGCTGAAAACATGTGAAGAGAAATTAAAACAGTTGAATAATATGAGGTGTACATGGACAGAGCTACATGGGGTAGCTAAGGATAGGAGGGCTTAGAGTTTGTTGAGGGCCTATGCTCTGATTGGGGATAAAGGGTGAAAGAAGAGGAGGAAGGTAGAAATGTAGCCAGCAAGACAGGGGTAGCAGTTTTTTCTACCAGTTGCTTTCAGATCATGGTATATTTAATTGTCCTTCTTATCTTATGTATAGTCTAAACAAGCACATTTTTTAAACTTCAATTCACGTCCAATCCCTCATTCTGTCTGTGTTAGGTTATGTATATCTTTAAGTTCTCTTATATCTAGCCATTGATACTACTTTTTGACTTATTTATATAAGTGGGTTTCACATTTAATAGATATCACATACAGTCAACTCATTGTGGGCTCATCTCAGGTGCCTGGTAATTGTGCCTCCAATGAGAGGTTGTTTAATGTGCACATCCTTGAAAAGTTGGTCTGCATCCTAGGAAAGGTTGGCTGACCTGCATCCTACGAAAGGTTGACCGATCTGCATCTTAAGATAAGTTGATTAATCTGTATCCTCGTAGAGGTTCCGGGAAGGTTAACCCGGTCAACAAATGCCCGCAGAAGTCGGATGTGTCGGCCTAATGGTGCAAGAACGCAGCTCTGCTGTAAACAGGCACAACGCAATCACGTCTGAAAAAAAAAACTGACATAATAGCTATTGTCAACATTGCTAAGGTTGTGCTGTGACCTTATTAACAGTTAAAAATAGCTGCCTATTCATATTAATTAAATGTCATGTGAAATGTTTGTCGTTAGTGAAAGAACAATTCATGAAAATGTACTCATATTGGCTTAATGTACCCACTGCATTGCGACAGCTTTTTTTGTTGTTGATTAAACATCATGCATTAATGTAAGTAAATAAGTTTGTAACTGCTGCATAAATTCTTCTTCTTCTTCTTCTTCTTCTTCTTCTTCTTCTTCTGCGTTCATCTGGACTTTTTTTTCGGACGTGATTGCGTTGTGCCTGTTTACAGCAGAGTTGCGTTCTTGCGCCATTAGGCCGACTTCTGTGGGCATTTGTTGACCGGGTTAACCTTCCCAGGCTTGCATAAATTAAGCAGCAGTTAATTAATTATTAAAATATTCAATAATAAAAAATAAAAATAATTAATTAATTAAATATTCGCTAATAATTGATTTATACTTCTGCTCTATAATTTCATTGTTCTGTATCTAAAAGTGAGCAATTAATAATTAAATACTAACATTTTAAAAATCAATAACTTATTTCACAGTATTTTATTTAAATTTAAATAATTATGTACTGGTGTGCTGCTAAGAAAAATAGTACCCCTTACAGGTTTACAACAGACGGGTCTGAAAACTGACTTTCAAAATTATTTTCAGTCAATGTCAAAGGGTGACAAATTATACAAGTACACAGATAAGTTACTGCTACAAATGAAACTTCTACAAAACTTGTGTTCTGTTTAATTTTAGTAGTTAAATTGCCAGTTCTAATTATAAAATAAAAAGGAGTCCTCTCTGCTATACTACGCAATGCTAACGGCATAGGTCAGCCATTTTGAATTTTACAATATTGATATCTCATTGTTATGCTAAAATTGGTTATTGTTTTCTAAAAAAAAAAGTAAGAAACAGTAATTGTTGAAACTCTTCACATATATGAAAAATTTAATGCAGAATCCAAAAATGCAATAAAAAGTATATTTTTATTTATGATATGTGAGTGTCACAGCCTCACATTAAAGGCGGTACCAACATAAACGTAAGAGATACTGGCGAAGGGAGACAACTCCAGCTAACGGGAAAGAACCGAGTCACTCGAAGGCTCGAATAATCCAGAGCCTTCTCGAAGGACCGGTCAGTGTGTCCACAGCCACGTGGACACTGATGGGGCCCGCCGATTGGGGGTCCACGAGAAACTCAGAGAGAGTTACCACCCGTGTCGAATTGCGACACGTGTGGAAGACAGACACGGACTGGACATCGAGGAAGCAACAGGGCTTACCTTAAGGGGACTTGATAGTAGACCCAATTGTGTTTAGGGGTCTTAGACATATGTTTAGATAGCTGCTAGAGTTATTGTGTTAATCATGTTCATTGTAAACTCCAGTGATACGCAATGTGCTGAGTGCTGGCTTGTGAAAACTCGCTTCGCCAGCGTACTGTAATATTTTTTGTGTTGCGTATCCCTTACGGGACGTTGCAGTCAACACCAGCATTTTCAGCTGTTGTTGATGTACTAGGCAAGTGTTACGTTCAGTAGTTTGCCATTGCTTTCTAAACGACCGGCCCCTATACCTTTTTCGTAATATACATGTAAATAAATGATGCTAGATTGTATCTGAACGGAGTTTGTTGCCTGTATGAGCCCGAGTTTCAATCCCCTAGAGATCTAGGACAGTGACAGGCTATTTGGGAGAAAGCGCCGGTTTTGGCAATCATAAGCAGTACTTTTCAGAACAGCTCTTGGTATTGCCAAGTAAAAAGAATATATCAGCTTTAACACATGACAAAGTTAGAAACTTTGCAGCTATCTGTGAATGAACTATTATAGTCCCTCTACAAAATATTTCAAATGATGATAATGTTTATGAAATTTGACATGACTGTGACAATTACAATGACAGTTACTAATTTTTTTTTTATTCCAACATCAGATTGTTCCGCGAATTATCGTGTATGTAACCTGTACTCCAGCAGTGGCGAGAAAACAAGACTACAGTCGAGAGCTCAGGGAAAATAAGATGAGTTTCATTTCATGCTCATTACATCCCTAAGCGATTACTCCTCATCCTCATTCATTGATGTAACATTTTTCTATGTATTGATTTTTATGTATATGCTAATCTTATAACCAAGTAAATCTACTCATATAAATTTTAAGGTAAACATTAAGGGGGATAACCAATTTTTGTACACCCTAACTAATTTCAAAGGGATTTAATTTCAAGAAAGTAAATAATAACTAAAATACAAGATGTCAACATTAGAACAGTGCATTGAATCAGGTATTAAGTTAGGATATAAAGAAGAAAAACTGTCAGAATGGGCACAAAAGACACATTCAGAAAATATTGCACGAGAAGAAAGAGCAATGGAAAGAGAAGAGAAAAAGATGCAAGCAGAAAGAGAGGAGAGAATAATGCAACTGCAGGCTCAAGAGAAGAAGATGAAGATGGAGATTGAGGCTGCGACCAAGCAAGCCCAATTAAATGCAGAGACACAGATAAAACTAAAACAAATGGAAATTGACTCCAACCTAGAAATGTCAGTAAACAAAATTAGAAGTAAAGAAGATGAACAAAAATACAACAAGTATAAAGGCCTTGTCAAAGCTTTTTGTTCAGGAGATTCTATAAGCGCATACTTAGAGAATTTTGAATGTTTGATGACTTACCATAAGGTCGAAAAAGCCGACTGGTCATTTATTCTGATGAGAAATTTAGCATTAGAGCCCTTAAAAGTGATAGAAACAGTTCCACAAGACATGAGGAAAGATTACGATTATTTAAAGCAAAGAATACTCCAACATTTCTCACTAGATACCGCAGGCTATCAACTTCAGTTCTCAAAATTAGCCCCATCTACCTAATCAAACTTTCATTGACTACGTGTCTACAGTGCAGGATATTTGTACAAAATGGATAACCTCAGCTAAAACAAATAACAATCATGATAAACTGAAAGAACTAATTGTAATTGATAAAATTATTACTACAATTCCAACACCCTTTTCTAAGTTTTTGAGACAAATGGATTGTAAAACTATCCAAGAAATAGAAACCAAGGGGAACGCATATTTTACAGCGAACCGCGATATTTTTCAGCTAAACATGAGCCAAAATGAAACAGCAGCGGTTATAAACACAAAATATTCGAAACCAAATGAAAATAGGTTCAAACAACGCTCTAAGTACACAAAACCAGTCATGTGCCAGTATTGTCATCTGACGCACGAACAGTACGCGATGTGTGACAAATCACCAAATTATCCACATCATCTTCAAAAAGTAGTAGAAAAACAAAGGAACAAAAGGAACGCATATCAGAGAGCGGTTAAATGTTTTTTTTTTGTTCTAGCTATGGGCATTTTTCATCAGTTTGTGATGGGAGAAAGAATGATGAAGCAGGCCAATGCCGCATTAATAGACACATCCTCAGATGAAGAAATTGAACAACAGAACGAATGTGACATCCAGAATGAAAGTGCGAGTGAGTCAGGTAATGCAGTAGACATCATTAATACCATCACTGATAACAAATGTAACACCTGTAGAAAATTTCAGCTTGATACAACTTTGTTATGTGGCCACACAATCCCAGTTTCAAACGAAATGGCCAACGCAGCCTTATCACCAACAGGCAAGTTAAATTATTCAACAGGTTTTGTTAACAACAAACAATGTACATTAATACTAGATTCCGGGGCGACTCTTTGTGGAATTAAGAGAACATTAGTTAACGACAAAGACTACACACACAAATACGTAACGTGTCGCACATTCGCAGACACGATCGAAAGATACCCCCTTGCACTGGCCGAAATTCGGACACCTTTCATATCAGGACAAGTGCTATGTGCAGTACTAGAAAATCCTGCCGCTGAAATCATCCTTGGGAATCTTCCCAATATAAGATCTTGCTCTGAAGAAGAAATCAGAGAATGGGAACAGAAAAACTGTAACCAAAACCCAAACAGCGATTCCAAAGTGAAAAACCACGCATGCTTGTCTCAAACTGCCAAAAGCACAAGGGAGACAACCAATGACGTAATTCAAATTGAATTAACAGAGGTGCAGAATACAGGGGCGGTTGAATCTTTCAGAAATACCATCAGATTAACCCCTCGAACTGAGGACGCCATCGATCCACAAATTATTGAGCCTGTAAATGTGCAACAACACACACAACACACTAATATAGTAACAAGACAAACGACACACAAAACCCACACTGACCAACTTCAGGAAGCACTACAAATCATTTCACCTAATATTACCACCACCGAGTTGATAGAAGAACAAAAAGCAGATCCAACTCTTTCACAATATTTTCGGCTAGTAGGATTAAAGCCAAAATTAACTAAAAACGCTTCTTGGACATTTAGACTGAATAACAATGTTCTAACAAGATTATATACCAGAGATCAAACCACGATACAGCAAGTGGTTCTACCTCAGTCACATCGTAAGAAAGTGCTACATATAGCCCATGACTCACCCTTCGGAGGTCATATGGGTTACGAAAAAACCAGGGCCAGAGTTCTGAGCCAATTTTATTGGCCTAAATTTTGCCGTGACATAAAAACCCACAGTAGATCATGTGATACCTGTCAGAAACTAATAAAAAAAAGGGAAAAACCCTACGGCAGAAATTCAATCAACCACAACTGCCTCGAGACCATTTCAAATCGTGGCGGTTGATTTAGTAGGTCCTTTGAACCACATCTCAAACAAAGGCAATAGATATATTTTTACACTTGTTGATCTATGTTCGAGGTGGGCAGAAATGATTCCATTAAAATCTATCTCCTCTAAGGATGTGACGGACGTATTATTACAAATATTCTCCCGTTTTGGCTTTCCGGAGAAGATAATATCAGATAGAGGAACGCAGTTCATATCTAATGCCACCCAATCGGTAACTAAGTTACTAGGCATAAAACAATGTTTTACAAGTCCCTATCGACCGGCCGCGAACGGAATTTGCGAAAAATTAAATGGGGACCTAAAACATATGTTATCCAAAGTGACAGCTGAAAATCCAGCCGATTGGGATATACTTCTCCCAACGGTGCTGTTCGCATACAGAGAAGTCCCACAATCAAGTACGGGGTTCTCTCCGTTTGAATTGATATATGGAGCGAACCCAAAGAGGACCTCTCACTATTTACAAAGATATAATATCACAACCTGTAAATACCCAATTACCAGTTTCCTCCTATGATTTGGTCACTGACACCAGAGACAAAATCATTTGATCCTGTATACTGGCCAGAACATCATTACAGGAGAAAGGTTTTAGGTACAGGCAGTACGCCAATAAAGGGGCAAGAACGATTGTATTACAACCAAATCAAGATATTTTACTATTACTACCTGACAAGAGAGATTTACTATCAACCTCTTGGCAGGGACCATTTAAAGTTGTGAGAAGAATTTCGGAAGTTGACTACGAAATTTCTTTGAATGGAAAGTTGAAAATATTCCATGTAAATATGTTAAAACCATACTATGCTAGAAATAACAGTGACAAGAATGACAACGGGAACGAAACGACAATTACCCGACTGAATGACACCTCGACAAATGAAGCATCGTTAACGACTCATTCTTGTGACAACGAAGACGACGAAAACATATTCCCAGTACCGACAATATGGGATAACGACAAGTACGACCAAGTTAACGACACATTGACAACTATTAGTCTCGACGACGACGACAATGACATTGAAGACAATTTACAAACAGTAGCATCAGTAATAAATCAGACGGACGTAGACAATACTGAAATTCCAGTACCAACTATGAACGACGACAGCACTATGAAGGACATACAAATCTCTGACACTTTGACACAACAGCAGCGACAAGACATTTTGTCTCTTCTGAACGACTATAGAACTATCTTCTCAAACAAACCTGGACGAACTGACAAAATAACACATTCAATTGTGTTGACGGATCTGACACCGATCAAATGTAGACCATATTCGATTCCTTTGCATTATAGAGCAAATTTAGATAAAGAAATTTTGGATTTAGAGAAAAATAGAATAATACAGAAATCTGTGTCCCAATATTCTTCACCGATTGTCCTGGTGAAAAAGAAGGACCAAACCATTCGCTTGTGCATAGATTATAGAAAATTAAATACCATAAACACGACAGATGCTGAGCCAATGAACAGCTGTGAAGACCTCATCTTGAATATGTCTCAATCATCCTTATTTTCTAAGGTTGATTTAGCTAAAGGTTACTGGCAAGTGCCGCTAGAAACCTCTTCAAGGCATATAACAGCATTCGCTACACCCCTTGGGTTGTACGAATGGAGATATCTTCCGTTTGGTCTCAAGAACGCTCCCGCCATATTTGTCAAGTTAACCAGGCTGCTATTGCACGGCATCAAGGACGTGCAATCTTATATTGATGATATATGTATCCATTCTTCAAACATGACTTCTAACTTACTTACACTCCAACAAGTCTTTAACCAAATCTTTCTTTTTGGACTTACTATCAAACCTTCCAAGGTTGAAATAGGCTATAAACAGATAGACTTCCTAGATCATAGGATCCCGAAGGCAAACTATTGACAGATGAGAAAATAGTATCAAAAATTCTCAACCTAGAAGTTCCAACTACAAAGAAACAGGTTAGAAGCCTATTAGGTCTCATAAACTATTACGCCAAGTTTATACCAAACTGGGCAGAACTCACATCAGTTTTTTCTAATCTGTTGACAAAAGATCATCCAGAAAAATTTTGTAAGAGTATCCGCTTAGAGGATGCAATGTGCAAATTGAAATCCATTTTTTCTAACCCACCAGTATTAAGATTACCAAACATAGATATACCTTTTATTCTAACCACAGATGCAAGTGCTATCGCAATTGGAGGATGCCTGATGCAAGAATATCAAGGCTTGAGACATCCAATACTCTACGTCAGTCGGAAGCTGAAAAAGGCAGAGACCCATTACTCCACAGTCGAGTTGGAGGCATTAAGTCTGCTTTTTTGTATGCGTCGATTATCTAAGTTCCTCTTAGGTTCGCATTTTGTTGTTTTAACCGATAGTTCGCCGCTGCTGGTACTTAAGCAAGGTGTTCCAAAGAACCATCGTTTGGAAATATGGTGTCTTCTTCTGCAAGATTTCGACTTCGAAATCCGCCATATCAAGGGCACTGATAACATTATTGCTGACTTTTTATCACGGCTAACCAGTGCACCAGCAGACGAACACTAGGCACATTAATTATTCGCCATATAAGAAGCTGTGATATTTTAGTCTGTTGCATAGAACAGTGTACCTCTACACCGACTAGAGAACTTTCATTCAGAAGGAACAACGCCCAAGTGAATAGGTTACGTATAACACCCACGAACATGACACTTTGAGAACCCTATGTTACCAATTGCCAAGGTGTTACAAACAATCCGAGCGATATAGATCTGTGAAATGATTTCCACCAGTGAACTGACATTCATCGGTAAATATTAGAACACTGCATACTCGCTATGGCTAAGGAACTTCGTAAACAGCCGGATTAAGAACTACGTCGATTACAACATTCAAGTGACAGCTATATTAACTGTTAACATTGATGGCACTACACACGGACAACAGGAGGACAACACACTCATCGTCGTTGGATTTAGTTAGTTAGTTAATTAATTATTTATTAGTTAATATGTATTACACTTGTATTTAATTATGTATATAAAATAGGTCAACCTATAACTTGTATATTTTCTACCATAATAGTACAGGTATTTCCACTCATAGGTGAAATATTTTTCCTATACAAATTTTTTCCATTTAAATTAGAAACCATTTTTTGAGTACACATACAAAAAGTACTTGTTACCTAAAAGGGAACATATCGCCTAATCCATTTTTCTAAGGGCAATAATACTTACCTCAACTTAATTTATATATTTTAACAAAATACTATTTTGTATCAAAGATGTATGGATGACAGAGTGAATGAATTAAATGAGAGAGCGATATACTGAGCGGACAAATTGTACGCAAAACGTATTTATTTTAAATTGTCTGCGTCTTTCATGTAAAATGTATTACCTGTCTAATTGTTCATACATGTTTAGTATTTAATACACTACATCTAAGCACCACTGCTTGGAATGCCCGATCATGCATTACACATTGGGGTAATTCATGAAAAGGGATATCCCAACTCGTGACGCTTGGAGATAAACCACACAGTGAGCACACACTTTATACAAACTAAAAACTGAACACTAACAATTAAAATACAGTCACTTTATTAGAAACAACAACATATCAGTCAATACACGAACAAGCCAACAGGAACACGTAGTCAGATGGGATAAAACAACAGCATAACTACATATTCAGCATTATACAACATACGGAAGTAAAAATGTATTGAAATACACACACAAGACGAGATTTGCAGGTGTACTTAAATAGCCAAGACATTTGTCTTGTTAGAACTCTCTTACACAGAGTTTTAATATCTTGGTATCATATGGATACTTGAGAAGGGCGCAGTTGTAAAAACAACTGGGAAACGTCACGGAACTTCGGTCAGATAAGCATTTTTAAGAACATAGAAGAGAGAAACCTCTTCAGCAATCATCTTAAAGTGGTGTATGGGAGAATACATGAGTTGGTGATACAGATATGTAAGTTGCCAAGTTACTATCCACCAAACTACAAACACCGACTTTATGTGATCCTGTGACAGAATTAGTACTGAACTAATTACCATATAAGAACCCATCAAAGCAGGGGGGGGGGACTCCTGTCACAGCCTCACATTAAAGGCGGTACCAACATAAACGTAAGATATACTGGCAAAGGGAGACAACTCCAGCTAACGGGAGAGAACCGAGTCACTCGAAGGCTCGAATAATCCAGAGCCTTCTCGAAGGACCGGTCAGTGTGTCCACAGCCACGTGGGGGCCCGCCGATTGCGGGGTCCACGAGAAACTCAGAGAGAGTTACCACCCGTGTCGAATTGCGACACGTGTGGAAGACAGACACGGACTGGACATCGAGGAAGCAACAGGGCTTACCTTAAGGGGACTTGATAGTAGACCCAATTGTGTTTAGGGGTCTTAGACATATGTTTAGATAGCTGCTAGAGTTATTGTGTTAATCATGTTCATTGTAAACTCCTGTGATACGCAATGTGCTGAGTGCTGGCTTGTGAAAACTCGCTTCGCCAGCGTACTGTAATATACATGTAAATAAATGATGCTAGATTGTATCTGAACGGAGTTTGTTGCCTGTATGAGCCCGAGTTTCAATCCCCTAGAGATCTAGGACGGTGACAGGCTATTTGGGGGCAAGCGCCGGTTTTGGCAATCATAAGCAGTACTTTTCAGAACAGCTCTTGGTATTGCCAAGTAAAAAGAATATATCAGCTTTAACACATGACAAAGTTAGAAACTTTGCAGCTATCTGTGAATGAACTATTATAGTCCCTCTACAAAATATTTCAAATGATGATAATGTTTATGAAATTTGACATGACTGTGACAATTACAATGACAGTTACTAATTTTTTTTTTGATTCCAACATCAGATTGTTCCGCGAATTATCGTGTATGTAACCTGTACTCCAGCAGTGGCGAGAAAACAAGACTACAGTCGAGAGCTCAGGGAAAATAAGATGAGTTTCATTTCATGCTCATTACATCCCTAAGCGATTACTCCTCATCCTCATTCATTGATGTAACATTTTTCTATGTATTGATTTTTATGTATATGCTAATCTTATAACCAAGTAAATCTACTCATATAAATTTGAAGGTAAACATTAAGGGGGATAACCAATTTTTGTACACCCTAACTAATTTCAAAGGGATTTAATTTCAAGAAAGTAAATAATAACTAAAATACAAGATGTCAACATTAGAACAGTGCATTGAATCAGGTATTAAGTTAGGATATAAAGAAGAAAAACTGTCAGAATGGGCACAAAAGACACATTCAGAAAATATTGCACGAGAAGAAAGAGCAATGGAAAGAGAAGAGAAAAAGATGCAAGCAGAAAGAGAGGAGAGAATAATGCAACTGCAGGCTCAAGAGAAGAAGATGCAGATGGAGATTGAGGCTGCGACCAAGCAAGCCCAATTAAATGCAGAGACACAGATAAAACTAAAACAAATGGAAATTGACTCCAACCTAGAAATGTCAGTAAACAAAATTAGAAGTAAAGAAGATGAACAAAAATACAACAAGTATAAAGGCCTTGTCAAAGCTTTTTGTTCAGGAGATCCTATAAGCGCATACTTAGAGAATTTTGAATGTTTGATGACTTACCATAAGGTCGAAAAAGCCGACTGGTCATTTATTCTGATGAGAAATTTAGCATTAGAGCCCTTAAAAGTGATAGAAACAGTTCCACAAGACATGAGGAAAGATTACGATTATTTAAAGCAAAGAATACTCCAACATTTCTCACTAGATACCGCAGGCTATCAACTTCAGTTCTCAAAATTAGCCCCTCTACCTAATCAAACTTTCATTGACTACGTGTCTACAGTGCAGGATATTTGTACAAAATGGATAACCTCAGCTAAAACAAATAACAATCATGATCAACTGAAAGAACTAATTGTAATTGATAAAATTATTACTACAATTCCAACACCTTTTTCTAAGTTTTTGAGACAAATGGATTGTAAAACTATCCAAGAAATAGAAACCAAGGGGAACGCATATTTTACAGCGAACCGCGATATTTTTCAGCTAAACATGAGCCAAAATGAAACAGCAGCGGTTATAAACACAAAATATTCGAAACCAAATGAAAATAGGTTCAAACAACGCTCTAAGTACACAAAACCAGTCATGTGCCAGTATTGTCATCTGACGCACGAACAGTACGCGATGTGTGACAAATCACCAAATTATCCACATCATCTTCAAAAAGTAGTAGAAAAACAAAGGAACAAAAGGAACGCATATCAGAGAGCGGTTAAATGTTTTTTTTTGTTCTAGCTATGGGCATTTTTCATCAGTTTGTGATGAGAGAAAGATGATGAAGCAGGCCAATGCCGCATTAATAGACACATCCTCAGATGAAGAAATTGAACAACAGAACGAATGTGACATCCAGAATGAAAGTGCGAGTGAGTCAGGTAATGCAGTAGACATCATTAATACCATCACTGATAACAAATGTAACACCTGTAGAAAATTTCAGCTTGATACAACTTTGTTATGTGGCCACACAATCCCAGTTTTGAACGAAATGGCCAACGCAGCCTTATCACCAACAGGCAAGTTAAATTATTCAACAGGTTTTGTTAACAACAAACAATGTACATTAATACGAGATTCCGGGGCGACTCTTTGTGGAAT
The DNA here is from genome assembly GCA_963921405.1 of Cepaea hortensis. NCBI lineage: Eukaryota > Metazoa > Mollusca > Gastropoda > Stylommatophora > Helicidae > Cepaea > Cepaea hortensis. The sequence continues at coordinate 45,224,374 of OY992892.1, read as the reverse complement.
TAAGAGAACATTAGTTAACGACAAAGACTACACACACAAATACGTAACGTGTCGCACATTCGCAGTCACGATCGAAAGATACCCCCTTGCACTGGCCGAAATTCGGACACCTTTCATATCAGGACAAGTGCTATGTGCAGTACTAGAAAATCCTGCCGCTGAAATCATCCTTGGGAATCCTCCCAATATAAGATCTTGCTCTGAAGAAGAAATCAGAGAATGGGAACAGAAAAACTGTATCCAAAACCCAAACAGCGATTCCAAAGTGAAAAACCACGCATGCTTGTCTCAAACTGCCAAAAGCACAAGGGAGACAACCAATGACGTAATTCAAATTGAATTAACAGAGGTGCAGAATACAGGGGCGGTTGAATCTTTCAGAAATACCATCAGATTAACCCCTCGAACTGAGGACGCCATCGATCCACAAATTATTGAGCCTGTAAATGTGCAACAACACACACAACACACTAATATAGTAACAAGACAAACGACACACAAAACCCACACTGACCAACTTCAGGAAGCACTACAAATCATTTCACCTAATATTACCACCACCGAGTTGATAGAAGAACAAAAAGCAGATCCAACTCTTTCACAATATTTTCGGCTAGTAGGATTAAAGCCAAAATTAACTAAAAACGCTTCTTGGACATTTAGACTGAATAACAATGTTCTAACAAGATTATATACCAGAGATCAAACCACGATACAGCAAGTGGTTCTACCTCAGTCACATCGTAAGAAAGTGCTACATATAGCCCATGACTCACCCTTCGGAGGTCATATGGGTTACGAAAAAACCAGGGCCAGAGTCCTGAGCCAATTTTATTGGCCTAAATTTTGCCGTGACATTAAAAACCCACAGTAGATCATGTGATACCTGTCAGAAACTAATAAAAAAAAAGGGAAAAACCCTACGGCAGAAATTCAATCAACCACAACTGCCTCGAGACCATTTCAAATCGTGGCGGTTGATTTAGTAGGTCCTTTGAACCACATCTCAAACAAAGGCAATAGATATATTTTTACACTTGTTGATCTATGTTCGAGGTGGGCAGAAATGATTCCATTAAAATCTATCTCCTCTAAGGATGTGACGGACGTATTATTACAAATATTCTCCCGTTTTGGCTTTCCGGAGAAGATAATATCAGATAGAGGAACGCAGTTCATATCTAATGCCACCCAATCGGTAACTAAGTTACTAGGCATAAAACAATGTTTTACAAGTCCCTATCGACCGGCCGCGAACGGAATTTGCGAAAAATTAAATGGGGACCTAAAACATATGTTATCCAAAGTGACAGCTGAAAATCCAGCCGATTGGGATATACTTCTCCCAACGGTGCTGTTCGCATACAGAGAAGTCCCACAATCAAGTACGGGGTTCTCTCCGTTTGAATTGATATATGGAGCGAACCCAAGAGGACCTCTCACTATTTACAAAGATATAATATCACAACCTGTAAATACCCAATTACCAGTTTCCTCCTATGATTTGGTCACTGACACCAGAGACAAAATCATTTGATCCTGTATACTGGCCAGAACATCATTACAGGAGAAAGGTTTTAGGTACAGGCAGTACGCCAATAAAGGGGCAAGAACGATTGTATTACAACCAAATCAAGATATTTTACTATTACTACCTGACAAGAGAGATTTACTATCAACCTCTTGGCAGGGACCATTTAAAGTTGTGAGAAGAATTTCGGAAGTTGACTACGAAATTTCTTTGAATGGAAAGTTGAAAATATTCCATGTAAATATGTTAAAACCATACTATGCTAGAAATAACAGTGACAAGAATGACAACGGGAACGAAACGACAATTACCCGACTGAATGACACCTCGACAAATGAAGCATCGTTAACGACTCATTCTTGTGACAACGAAGACGACGAAAACATATTCCCAGTACCGACAATATGGGATAACGACAAGTACGACCAAGTTAACGACACATTGACAACTATTAGTCTCGACGACGACGACAATGACATTGAAGACAATTTACAAACAGTAGCATCAGTAATAAATCAGACGGACGTAGACAATACTGAAATTCCAGTACCAACTATGAACGACGACAGCACTATGAAGGACATACAAATCTCTGACACTTTGACACAACAGCAGCGACAAGACATTTTGTCTCTTCTGAACGACTATAGAACTATCTTCTCAAACAAACCTGGACGAACTGACAAAATAACACATTCAATTGTGTTGACGGATCTGACACCGATCAAATGTAGACCATATTCGATTCCTTTGCATTATAGAGCAAATTTAGATAAAGAAATTTTGGATTTAGAGAAAAATAGAATAATACAGAAATCTGTGTCCCAATATTCTTCACCGATTGTCCTGGTGAAAAAGAAGGACCAAACCATTCGCTTGTGCATAGATTATAGAAAATTAAATACCATAAACACGACAGATGCTGAGCCAATGAACAGCTGTGAAGACCTCATCTTGAATATGTCTCAATCATCCTTATTTTCTAAGGTTGATTTAGCTAAAGGTTACTGGCAAGTGCCGCTAGAAACCTCTTCAAGGCATATAACAGCATTCGCTACACCCCTTGGGTTGTACGAATGGAGATATCTTCCGTTTGGTCTCAAGAACGCTCCCGCCATATTTGTCAAGTTAACCAGGCTGCTATTGCACGGCATCAAGGACGTGCAATCTTATATTGATGATATATGTATCCATTCTTCAAACATGACTTCTCACTTACTTACACTCCAACAAGTCTTTAACCAAATCTTTCTTTTTGGACTTACTATCAAACCTTCCAAGGTTGAAATAGGCTATAAACAGATAGACTTCCTAGATCATAGGATCCCGAAGGCAAACTATTGACAGATGAGAAAATAGTATCAAAAATTCTCAACCTAGAAGTTCCAACTACAAAGAAACAGGTTAGAAGCCTATTAGGTCTCATAAACTATTACGCCAAGTTTATACCAAACTGGGCAGAACTCACATCAGTTTTTTCTAATCTGTTGACAAAAGATCATCCAGAAAAATTTTGTAAGAGTATCCGCTTAGAGGATGCAATGTGCAAATTGAAATCCATTTTTTCTAACCCACCAGTATTAAGATTACGAAACATAGATATACCTTTTATTCTAACCACAGATGCAAGTGCTATCGCAATTGGAGGATGCCTGATGCAAGAATATCAAGGCTTGAGACATCCAATACTCTACGTCAGTCGGAAGCTGAAAAAGGCAGAGACCCATTACTCCACAGTCGAGTTGGAGGCATTAAGTCTGCTTTTTTGTATGCGTCGATTATCTAAGTTCCTCTTAGGTTCGCATTTTGTTGTTTTAACCGATAGTTCGCCGCTGCTGGTACTTAAGCAAGGTGTTCCAAAGAACCATCGTTTGGAAATATGGTGTCTTCTTCTGCAAGATTTCGACTTCGAAATCCGCCATATCAAGGGCACTGATAACATTATTGCTGACTTTTTATCACGGCTAACCAGTGCACCAGCAGACGAACACTAGGCACATTAATTATTCGCCATATAAGAAGCTGTGATATTTTAGTCTGTTGCATAGAACAGTGTACCTCTACACCGACTAGAGAACTTTCATTCAGAAGGAACAACGCCCAAGTGAATAGGTTACGTATAACACCCACGAACATGACACTTTGAGAACCCTATGTTACCAATTGCCAAGGTGTTACAAACAATCCGAGCGATATAGATCTGTGAAATGATTTCCACCAGTGAACTGACATTCATCGGTAAATATTAAGAACACTGCATACTCGCTATGGCTAAGGAACTTCGTAAACAGCCGGATTAAGAACTACGTCGATTACAACATTCAAGTGACAGCTATATTAACTGTTAACATTGATGGCACTACACACGGACAACAGGAGGACAACACACTCATCGTCGTTGGATTTAGTTAGTTAGTTAATTAATTATTTATTAGTTAATATGTATTACACTTGTATTTAATTATGTATATAAAATAGGTCAACCTATAACTTGTATATTTTCTACCATAATAGTACAGGTATTTCCACTCATAGGTGAAATATTTTTCCTATACAAATTTTTTCCATTTAAATTAGAAACCATTTTTTGAGTACACATACAAAAAGTACTTGTTACCTAAAAGGGAACATATCGCCTAATCCATTTTTCTAAGGGCAATAATACTTACCTCAACTTAATTTATATATTTTAACAAAATACTATTTTGTATCAAAGATGTATGGATGACAGAGTGAATGAATTAAATGAGAGAGCGATATACTGAGCGGACAAATTGTACGCAAAACGTATTTATTTTAAATTGTCTGCGTCTTTCATGTAAAATGTATTACCTGTCTAATTGTTCATACATGTTTAGTATTTAATACACTACATCTAAGCACCACTGCTTGGAATGCCCGATCATGCATTACACATTGGGGTAATTCATGAAAAGGGATATCCCAACTCGTGACGCTTGGAGATAAACCACACAGTGAGCACACACTTTATACAAACTAAAAACTGAACACTAACAATTAAAATACAGTCACTTTATTAGAAACAACAACATATCAGTCAATACACGAACAAGCCAACAGGAACACGTAGTCAGATGGGATAAAACAACAGCATAACTACATATTCAGCATTATACAACATACGGAAGTAAAAATGTATTGAAATACACACACAAGACGAGATTTGCAGGTGTACTTAAATAGCCAAGACATTTGTCTTGTTAGAACTCTCTTACACAGAGTTTTAATATCTTGGTATCATATGGATACTTGAGAAGGGCGCAGTTGTAAAAACAACTGGGAAACGTCACGGAACTTCGGTCAGATAAGCATTTTTAAGAACATAGAAGAGAGAAACCTCTTCAGCAATCATCTTAAAGTGGTGTATGGGAGAATACATGAGTTGGTGATACAGATATGTAAGTTGCCAAGTTACTATCCACCAAACTACAAACACCGACTTTATGTGATCCTGTGACAGAATTAGTACTGAACTAATTACCATATAAGAACCCATCAAAGCAGGGGGGGGGGGGACTCCTGTCACAGCCTCACATTAAAGGCGGTACCAACATAAACGTAAGATATACTGGCAAAGGGAGACAACTCCAGCTAACGGGAGAGAACCGAGTCACTCGAAGGCTCGAATAATCCAGAGCCTTCTCGAAGGACCGGTCAGTGTGTCCACAGCCACGTGGGGGCCCGCCGATTGCGGGGTCCACGAGAAACTCAGAGAGAGTTACCACCCGTGTCGAATTGCGACACGTGTGGAAGACAGACACGGACTGGACATCGAGGAAGCAACAGGGCTTACCTTAAGGGGACTTGATAGTAGACCCAATTGTGTTTAGGGGTCTTAGACATATGTTTAGATAGCTGCTAGAGTTATTGTGTTAATCATGTTCATTGTAAACTCCTGTGATACGCAATGTGCTGAGTGCTGGCTTGTGAAAACTCGCTTCGCCAGCGTACTGTAATATACATGTAAATAAATGATGCTAGATTGTATCTGAACGGAGTTTGTTGCCTGTATGAGCCCGAGTTTCAATCCCCTAGAGATCTAGGACGGTGACAGGCTATTTGGGGGCAAGCGCCGGTTTTGGCAATCATAAGCAGTACTTTTCAGAACAGCTCTTGGTATTGCCAAGTAAAAAGAATATATCAGCTTTAACACATGACAAAGTTAGAAACTTTGCAGCTATCTGTGAATGAACTATTATAGTCCCTCTACAAAATATTTCAAATGATGATAATGTTTATGAAATTTGACATGACTGTGACAATTACAATGACAGTTACTAATTTTTTTTTATTCCAACATCAGATTGTTCCGCGAATTATCGTGTATGTAACCTGTACTCCAGCAGTGGCGAGAAAACAAGACTACAGTCGAGAGCTCAGGGAAAATAAGATGAGTTTCATTTCATGCTCATTACATCCCTAAGCGATTACTCCTCATCCTCATTCATTGATGTAACATTTTTCTATGTATTGATTTTTATGTATATGCTAATCTTATAACCAAGTAAATCTACTCATATAAATTTGAAGGTAAACATTAAGGGGGATAACCAATTTTTGTACACCCTAACTAATTTCAAAGGGATTTAATTTCAAGAAAGTAAATAATAACTAAAATACAAGATGTCAACATTAGAACAGTGCATTGAATCAGGTATTAAGTTAGGATATAAAGAAGAAAAACTGTCAGAATGGGCACAAAAGACACATTCAGAAAATATTGCACGAGAAGAAAGAGCAATGGAAAGAGAAGAGAAAAAGATGCAAGCAGAAAGAGAGGAGAGAATAATGCAACTGCAGGCTCAAGAGAAGAAGATGCAGATGGAGATTGAGGCTGCGACCAAGCAAGCCCAATTAAATGCAGAGACACAGATAAAACTAAAACAAATGGAAATTGACTCCAACCTAGAAATGTCAGTAAACAAAATTAGAAGTAAAGAAGATGAACAAAAATACAACAAGTATAAAGGCCTTGTCAAAGCTTTTTGTTCAGGAGATTCTATAAGCGCATACTTAGAGAATTTTGAATGTTTGATGACTTACCATAAGGTCGAAAAAGCCGACTGGTCATTTATTCTGATGAGAAATTTAGCATTAGAGCCCTTAAAAGTGATAGAAACAGTTCCACAAGACATGAGGAAAGATTACGATTATGTAAAGCAAAGAATACTCCAACATTTCTCACTAGATACCGCAGGCTATCAACTTCAGTTCTCAAAATTAGCCCCTCTACCTAATCAAACTTTCATTGACTACGTGTCTACAGTGCAGGATATTTGTACAAAATGGATAACCTCAGCTAAAACAAATAACAATCATGATAAACTGAAAGAACTAATTGTAATTGATAAAATTATTACTACAATTCCAACACCTTTTTCTAAGTTTTTGAGACAAATGGATTGTAAAACTATCCAAGAAATAGAAACCAAGGGGAACGCATATTTTACAGCGAACCGCGATATTTTTCAGCTAAACATGAGCCAAAATGAAACAGCAGCGGTTATAAACACAAAATATTCGAAACCAAATGAAAATAGGTTCAAACAACGCTCTAAGTACACAAAACCAGTCATGTGCCAGTATTGTCATCTGGCGCACGAACAGTACGCGATGTGTGACAAATCACTAAATTATCCACATCATCTTCAAAAAGTAGTAGAAAAACAAAGGAACAAAAGGAACGCATATCAGAGAGCGGTTAAATGTTTTTTTTTTTTTGGTTCTAGCTATGGGCATTTTTCATCAGTTTGTGATGGGAGAAAGATGATGAAGCAGGCCAATGCCGCATTAATAGACACATCCTCAGATGAAGAAATTGAACAACAGAACGAATGTGACATCCAGAATGAAAGTGCGAGTGAGTCAGGTAATGCAGTAGACATCATTAATACCATCACTGATAACAAATGTAACACCTGTAGAAAATTTCAGCTTGATACAACTTTGTTATGTGGCCACACAATCCCAGTTTCGAACGAAATGGCCAACGCAGCCTTATCACCAACAGGCAAGTTAAATTATTCAACAGGTTTTGTTAACAACAAACAATGTACATTAATACGAGATTCCGGGGCGACTCTTTGTGGAATTAAGAGAACATTAGTTAACGACAAAGACTACACACACAAATACGTAACGTGTCGCACATTCGCAGGCACGATCGAAAGATACCCCCTTGCACTGGCCGAAATTCGGACACCTTTCATATCAGGACAAGTGCTATGTGCAGTACTAGAAAATCCTGCCGCTGAAATCATCCTTGGGAATCTTCCCAATATAAGATCTTGCTCTGAAGAAGAAATCAGAGAATGGGAACAGAAAAACTGTATCCAAAACCCAAACAGCGATTCCAAAGTGAAAAACCACGCATGCTTGTCTCAAACTGCCAAAAGCACAAGGGAGACAACCAATGACGTAATTCAAATTGAATTAACAGAGGTGCAGAATACAGGGGCGGCTGAATCTTTCAGAAATACCATCAGATTAACCCCTCGAACTGAGGACGCCATCGATCCACACATTATTGAGCCTGTAAATGTGCAACAACACACACAACACACTAATATAGTAACAAGACAAACGACACACAAAACCCACACTGACCAACTTCAGGAAGCACTACAAATCATTTCACCTAATATTACCACCACCGAGTTGATAGAAGAACAAAAAGCAGATCCAACTCTTTCACAATATTTTCGGCTAGTAGGATTAAAGCCAAAATTAACTAAAAACGCTTCTTGGACATTTAGACTGAATAACAATGTTCTAACAAGATTATATACCAGAGATCAAACCACAATACAGCAAGTGGTTCTACCTCAGTCACATCGTAAGAAAGTGCTACATATAGCCCATGACTCACCCTTCGGAGGTCATATGGGTTACGAAAAAACCAGGGCCAGAGTCCTGAGCCAATTTTATTGGCCTAAATTTTGCCGTGACATAAAAACCCACAGTAGATCATGTGATACCTGTCAGAAACTAATAAAAAAAAAGGGAAAAACCCTACGGCAGAAATTCAATCAACCACAACTGCCTCGAGACCATTTCAAATCGTGGCGGTTGATTTAGTAGGTCCTTTGAACCACATCTCAAACAAAGGCAATAGATATATTTTTACACTTGTTGATCTATGTTCGAGGTGGGCAGAAATGATTCCATTAAAATCTATCTCCTGTAAGGATGTGACGGACGTATTATTACAAATATTCTCCCGTTTTGGCTTTCCGGAGAAGATAATATCAGATAGAGGAACGCAGTTCATATCTAATGCCACCCAATCGGTAACTAAGTTACTAGGCATAAAACAATGTTTTACAAGTCCCTATCGACCGGCCGCGTGTGACAAGACCGCCGGGGCTTGGACTGGTTTGTCACGATAGTTACTATCCCCTGCCTTTGCTCCAACCACCTCAATAGCACTCTACATCTACCAGGCCCCACACAAGCCGGGACAGCTTAACCTTCCCTCCCTCACCTAGGGTTCCAAACCCCAAGGGGGCTCGGACCAGACACCAGTCATATCACTGCACAAAGTCATAGCTAAGAGAACAAAAATTTAATTCTGAACTACGTCAACCACAACACAGAGAAGGATGGCTGAAAGCCAGACTAGAAGAACTATGTACAAGATCAAAGACGCAGATGAGTATTCATCATGGAGGCGGACGATAGCTCGTGCGGTTGTCCAGTCGTGGTAGCGACTCACCCAGGCTCCTCCAGTGGACTGGAACTCCAAGGTCTGCTGCCTCTCCAAAGTTCCCTCTTCACCCAGAGAACCAAGCAAGGGCTGATCAAGCGCCGTACCACTGCCTGACTGACACTGCACTGATGAACAAGGATCCTTCCTTGCTGTCGTACTATGTCCCTCGTCACACTCCTGATGAAGTCTGGGCCGACCCTATAACATTAGCGGTCTCCCACTTGCAGAAAAAGTACATGTAGCACCGTCTCAAAATACACAAGAGCCAGGTCACTCTTCTATCTCATCAGTGACCCACACACTGATATGTCACTTACACAATACGCGGTTGCTCCACACGAACACACAATGTCACTGGTAAAGTCTATCAGGTGACTAAACACTTCACCTTAGTTCCATGTCCTTGGACAATAGATCTTCACACAGTATTATGTACCTACCCTGATCCATGGGTAGTAATCACGACCTAGCATACACTGTCAACAGTTCATCACGTTGGCATGAGGTAGCTCCCTACCTTCACAAACATTGTCAACAGTTCATAACGTTGGCATGAGGTAGCTCCCTACCTTAAACATTTCACTCTGGTGTTTCCACCCATGTTGTAATCAATGTCCTAGTTCACTGGACCACATGTTGGCTTCATAAAGGTAACCAATGTAAAACCACTATGTAAGCATCAACTGATACATGGTGTCCCATAACCCAGCCGGGCCAGAAGCATATAACACAGGTCATGGCGACCAGTAACAATGATCACTCTACACAACTTGAAAGGTCACTACCTTGCAATTACCAAGGTTTACACAGAGACTGAATGTCACCAGTGCTTCACTGGCTTGAATCACCAGACGTTTCCGTGTTGGATCCTCTCAGGATCGGATGACACTCGTCGGACTCTTGACGGAGGTCCTAACCTAGACCTACCGACTTATTCAGCACTCAGCTCCTTCCAACATTGATCTCGCAGAATCAGACAACCACTCCCAGTATGGCCTCAATCAACTTCTGGATAGGCACTGGAATGAGTGGGCCCATAGAGCTCATGGTGCAGCTCTTGAATCTTCTACTGTATAGTAATAACAGATCCTGAAACACGGAGAGGTTGGTGTGAGTACTCAACTACAACAAAGACTACCAGCATCTCCACCCTGTCACCTGCCTCTCAGACATTCCTCATGTCTACCAACATGAGTATGAAATCATCACATCATAGACCTACCTAGTCACTATAATATATAGGCATAATGATGGTAGAAAAAGCAATAGCACACCTGTTCAGTCAAGTAACACTTCTGGGCTACATATAACCCCTAGCACCAGAGTCGACTGTATGACTCTGTCAAGCATCCTTCGCCTGGTGCCAGTCCAATCCGGTTTCATCTCCCATCATCAATCAACATATACACTTACTTTCCTTTCAGTGTAGGGATTACTGTATCGAGAAGGTGTCCAGCCGGACATCTTCCTGACCGACTCATCAATTCATCAATCCCTTAACCCATGGACTGATGCATTACACACATTAATAACTATATGTCCATAATGAATTATACTCCTGATAATTCCCTACTATAGCATTAACTAAGGAGAACTCAGGACTTGTTACACTTAAATAACAAAATCATATCACAGCCATAGTGTCAGGTCTGGGATCCCTGCCCCAGATCCTGAGTTGCCCTTGTATTCACTGACTATCTTTCAGGTCAGTCATACCTGTGCCGGTCGAGCACAGCAGTGGTGGCCATCCACCATAACACTTTCCCACAGCTACTGTGGGTCCCGTGTACCTTGTCCCGCGACGACTTAAGTCACGTCATCCAATGTAGCAAACCTCCAGACTCCACTACCAAACTCTGGCTCCACCTTTTTTTTTGGGGGGGGGGGGGGGGGGTTATGCCCCTCCCAACTACTACCTCACGGCAGTACTCCAAGTACTCCATGAACCGAGTCAGGGTTCCAGAAGAGTAGAATATTAGAGACAGAAACGGTTAGGTTCAAACCTCGATCTATCTAGACACCTCGGCCTCGAATTACGGAGTGCCGCATCACTCTCGATCGGGTATGTTCATTCATCGGATATGCACGATTGCATGGGGTCGGACCTATTACCGATCGGGTTGGGGTTACCGGCCTACCTCCCGCTGCCTAGACAAACGTAAGATGGAACACGCACGGTCATCCTTGCGTACGGACATGACAACAAGCAGTAACCATAGTATCATGAATACTTCTTATCAATTGTTATCCTACCGATGCAACGCCATTCGGCTTACGCGGAATAACACTGCTATCTGCACACAGCAAATACACCACTGCTGATTTCACCTTGATTCCTCGGAAAATCACCATCACTGATAGAACAATTACGTTACCATTCTAATGTCACGAAGCACATTCCACATCTCTAATAATAAGCTCTACCTTATCATTTACAGCGTCTAGCATGTTGATGTAATGACTGACCAACTGTCGCCTTGCCTGCGTAATTAATAAACCAAACCCGTAACTGCTACACACTGTAAAGCACATCGTTCGGCCTATTTATTTTACACGCCACTCGCTGTGGAATACGGCTTGTTCCGTCAGGTAACCCATTACATTGCTGATCGATAAAGCCTACTTAAAAATGCAACCGCCAACTGTAACGGATAACTCTACGCGACAACTCAATTTTGCGATGGCAATTAATTCATTCCGGGAATCGGCACGGCATCACGACAACAATTAAATAATAGAATAAGTACTCAACTAACCTGTGATTGAAGAATCACAACCTTGACTGTAGATGTCCGCACTGGCCGCGAATATTGACATCACAATTATATCAGCCTCTTGGCTGCGATCTGTCTACGCTGAGGTTTGGTGGGCGACTGCTCACGACAAAGTCAGTGCGCCTTCCACTCGCCTACACGGGCCGCGTGACTTTCATGATTCATGAAGAAAACCAGAGTCACGATAAGTTCCCCAATCCCGTGCTGCATGAAGCACGCGTGAACTTAGAGATCTCTACCAGGTACGCACTTGGGAGAACATTCTAGATTTTCCATAAATAACTAGAATAGCTCCGCCCCGCACTATTTTTCGATGGGGAATCCCCTATTAATTGATATTAATTCAAGGGAGACCAACGCATCGCACTCCCTTCAAAGGGATATTATGCAGAGATCTGCCGTTCTTTATCCGTTTCGTCACACCGCGAACGAAATTTGCGAAAAATTAAATGGGGACCTAAAACATATGTTATCCAAAGTGACAGCTGAAAATCCAGCCGATTGGGATATACTTCTCCCAACGGTGCTGTTCGCATACAGAGAAGTCCCACAATCAAGTACGGGGTTCTCTCCGTTTGAATTGATATATGGAGCGAACCCAAGAGGACCTCTCACTATTTACAAAGATATAATATCACAACCTGTAAATACCCAATTACCAGTTTCCTCCTATGATTTGGTCACTGTCACCAGAGACAAAATCATTAGATCCTGTATACTGGCCAGAACATCATTACAGGAGAAAGGTTTTAGGTACAGGCAGTACGCCAATAAAGGGGCAAGAACGATTGTATTACAACCAAATCAAGATATTTTACTATTACTACCTGACAAGAGAGATTTACTATCAACCTCTTGGCAGGGACCATTTAAAGTTGTGAGAAGAATTTCGGAAGTTGACTACGAAATTTCTTTGAATGGAAAGTTGAAAATATTCCATGTAAATATGTTAAAACCATACTATGCTAGAAATAACAGTGACAAGAATGATAACGGGAACGAAACGACAATTACCCGACTGAATGACACCTCGACAAACGAAGCATCGTTAACGACTCATTCTTGTGACAACGAAGACGACGAAAACATATTCCCAGCACCGACAATATGGGATAACGACAAGTACGACCAAGTTAACGACACATTGACAACTATTAGTCTCGACGACGACGACAATGACATTGAAGACAATTTACAAACAGTAGCATCAGTAATAAATCAGACGGACGTAGACAATACTGAAATTCCAGTACCAACTATGAACGACGACAGCACTATGAAGGACATACAAATCTCTGACACTTTGACACAACAGCAGCGACAAGACATTTTGTCTCTTCTGAACGACTATAGAACTATCTTCTCAAACAAACCTGGACGAACTGACAAAATAACACATTCAATTGTGTTGACGGATCTGACACCGATCAAATGTAGACCATATTCGATTCCTTTGCATTATAGAGCAAATTTAGATAAAGAAATTTTGGATTTAGAGAAAAATAGAATAATACAGAAATCTGTGTCCCAATATTCTTCACCGATTGTCCTGGTGAAAAAGAAGGACCAAACCATTCGCTTGTGCATAGATTATAGAAAATTAAATACCATAAACACGACAGATGCTGAGCCAATGAACAGCTGTGAAGACCTCATCTTGAATATGTCTCAATCATCCTTATTTTCTAAGGTTGATATAGCTAAAGGTTACTGGCAAGTGCCACTAGAAACCTCTTCAAGGCATATAACAGCATTCGCTACACCCCTTGGGCTGTACGAATGGAGATATCTTCCGTTTGGTCTCAAGAACGCTCCCGCCATATTTGTCAGGTTAACCAGGCTGCTATTGCACGGCATCAAGGACGTGCAATCTTATATTGATGATATATGTATCCATTCTTCAAACATGACTTCTCACTTACACTCCAACAAGTCTTTAACCAAATCTTTCTTTTTGGACTTACTATCAAACCTTCCAAGGTTGAAATAGGCTATAAACAGATAGACTTCCTAGGTCATAGGATCTCCGAAGGCAAACTATTGACAGATGAGAAAATAGTATCAAAAATTCTCAACCTAGAAGTTCCAACTACAAAGAAACAGGTTAGAAGCCTATTAGGTCTCATAAACTATTACGCCAAGTTTATACCAAACTGGACAGAACTCACATCAGTTTTTTCTAATCTGTTGACAAAAGATCATCCAGAAAAACTTTGTAAGAGTATCCGCTTAGAGGATGCAATGTGCAAATTGAAATCCATTTTTTCTAACCCACCAGTATTAAGATTACCAAACATAGATATACCTTTTATTCTAACCACAGATGCAAGTGCTATCGCAATTGGAGGATGCCTGATGCAAGAATATCAGGGCTTGAGACATCCAATACTCTACGGTAGTCGGAAGCTGAAAAAGGCAGAGACCCATTACTCCACAGTCGAGTTGGAGGCATTAAGTCTGCTTTTTTTGTATGCGTCGATTATCTAAGTTCCTCTTAGGTTCGCATTTTGTTGTTTTAACCGATAGTTCGCCGCTGCTGGTACTTAAGCAAGGTGTTCCAAAGAACCATCGTTTGGAAAGATGGTGTCTTCTTCTGCAAGATTTCGACTTCGAAATCCGCCATATCAAGGGCACTGATAACATTATTGCTGACTTTTTATCACGGCAAACCAGTGCACCAGCAGACGAACACTAGGCACATTAATTATTCGCCATATAAGAAGCTGTGATATTTTAGTCTGTTGCATAGAACAGTGTACCTCTACACCGACTAGAGAACTTTCATTCAGAAGGAACAACGCCCAAGTGAATAGGTTACGTATAACACCCACGAACATGACACTTTGAGAACCCTATGTTACCAATTGCCAAGGTGTTACAAACAATCCGAGCGATATAGATCTGTGAAATGATTTCCACCAGTGAACTGACATTCATCGGTAAAGATTAAGAACACTGCATACTCGCTATGGCTAAGGAACTTCGTAAACAGCCGGATTAAGAACTACGTCGATTACAACATTCAAGTGACAGCTATATTAACTGTTAACATTGATGGCACTACACACGGACAACAGGAGGACAACACACACATCGTCGTTGGATTTAGTTAGTTAGTTAATTAGTTATTTATTAGTTAATATGTATTACACTTGTATTTAATTATGTATATAAAATAGGTCAACCTATAACTTGTATATTTTCTACCATAATAGTACAGGTATTTCCACTCATAGGTGAAATATTTTTCCTATACAAATTTTTTCCATTTAAATTAGAAACCATTTTTTGAGTACACATACAAAAAGTACTTGTTACCTAAAAGGGAACATATCGCCTAATCCATTTTTCTAAGGGCAATAATACTTACCTCAACTTAATTTATATATTTTAACAAAATACTATTTTGTATCAAAGATGTATGGATGACAGAGTGAATGAATTAAATGAGAGAGCGATATACTGAGCGGACAACTTGTACGCAAAACGTATTTATTTTAAATTGTCTGCGTCTTTCATGTAAAATGTATTACCTGTCTAATTGTTCATACATGTTTAGTATTTAATACACTACATCTAAGCACCACTGCTGGGAATGCCCGATCATGCATTACACATTGGGGTAATTCATGAAAAGGGATATCCCAACTCGTGACGCTTGGAGATAAACCACACAGTGAGCACACACTTTATACAAACTCAAAACTGAACACTAACAATTAAAATACAGTCACTTTATTAGAAACAACAACATATCAGTCAATACACGAACAAGCCAACAGGAACACGTAGTCAGATGGGATAAAACAACAGCATAACTACATATTCAGCATTATACAACATACGGAAGTAAAAATGTATTGAAATACACACACAAGACGAGATTTGCAGGTGTACTTAAATAGCCAAGACATTTGTCTTGTTAGAACTCTCTTACACAGAGTTTTAATATCTTGGTATCATATGGATACTTGAGAAGGGCGCAGTTGTAAAAACAACTGGGAAACGTCACGGAACTTCGGTCAGATAAGCATTTTTAAGAACATAGAAGAGAGAAACCTCTTCAGCAATCATCTTAAAGTGGTGTATGGGAGAATACATGAGTTGGTGATACAGATATGTAAGTTGCCAAGTTACTATCCACCAAACTACAAACACCGACTTTATGTGATCCTGTGACAGAATTAGTACTGAACTAATTACCATATAAGAACCCATCAAAGCAGGGGGGGGGGGGACTCCTGTCACAGCCTCACATTAAAGGCGGTACCAACATAAACGTAAGATATACTGGCAAAGGGAGACAACTCCAGCTAACGGGAGAGAACCGAGTCACTCGAAGGCTCGAATAATCCAGAGCCTTCTCGAAGGACCGGTCAGTGTGTCCACAGCCACGTGGGGGCCCGCCGATTGCGGGGTCCACGAGAAACTCAGAGAGAGTTACCACCCGTGTCGAATTGCGACACGTGTGGAAGACAGACACGGACTGGACATCGAGGAAGCAACAGGGCTTACCTTAAGGGGACTTGATAGTAGACCCAATTGTGTTTAGGGGTCTTAGACATATGTTTAGATAGCTGCTAGAGTTATTGTGTTAATCATGTTCATTGTAAACTCCTGTGATACGCAATGTGCTGAGTGCTGGCTTGTGAAAACTCGCTTCGCCAGCGTACTGTAATATACATGTAAATAAATGATGCTAGATTGTATCTGAACGGAGTTTGTTGCCTGTATGAGCCCGAGTTCCAATCCCCTAGAGATCTAGGACGGTGACAGGCTATTTGGGGGCAAGCGCCGGTTTTGGCAATCATAAGCAGTACTTTTCAGAACAGCTCTTGGTATTGCCAAGTAAAAAGAATATATCAGCTTTAACACATGACACATTTAGAAACTTTGCAGCTATCTGTGAATGAACTATTATAGTCCCTCTACAAAATATTTCAAATGATGATAATGTTTATGAAATTTGACATGACTGTGACAATTACAATGACAGTTACTAATTTTTTTTTTATTCCAACATCAGATTGTTCCGCGAATTATCGTGTATGTAACCTGTACTCCAGCAGTGGCGAGAAAACAAGACTACAGTCGAGAGCTCAGGGAAAATAAGATGAGTTTCATTTCATGCTCATTACATCCCTAAGCGATTACTCCTCATCCTCATTCATTGATGTAACATTTTTCTATGTATTGATTTTTATGTATATGCTAATCTTATAACCAAGTAAATCTACTCATATAAATTTGAAGGTAAACATTAAGGGGGATAACCAATTTTTGTACACCCTAACTAATTTCAAAGGGATTTAATTTCAAGAAAGTAAATAATAACTAAAATACAAGATGTCAACATTAGAACAGTGCATTGAATCAGGTATTAAGTTAGGATATAAAGAAGAAAAACTGTCAGAATGGGCACAAAAGACACATTCAGAAAATATTGCACGAGAAGAAAGAGCAATGGAAAGAGAAGAGAAAAAGATGCAAGCAGAAAGAGAGGAGAGAATAATGCAACTGCAGGCTCAAGAGAAGAAGATGCAGATGGAGATTGAGGCTGCGACCAAGCAAGCCCAATTAAATGCAGAGACACAGATAAAACTAAAACAAATGGAAATTGACTCCAACCTAGAAATGTCAGTAAACAAAATTAGAAGTAAAGAAGATGAACAAAAATACAACAAGTATAAAGGCCTTGTCAAAGCTTTTTGTTCAGGAGATCCTATAAGCGCATACTTAGAGAATTTTGAATGTTTGATGACTTACCATAAGGTCGAAAAAGCCGACTGATCATTTATTCTGATGAGAAATTTAGCATTAGAGCCCTTAAAAGTGATAGAAACAGTTCCACAAGACATGAGGAAAGATTACGATTATTTAAAGCAAAGAATACTCCAACATTTCTCACTAGATACCGCAGGCTATCAACTTCAGTTCTCAAAATTAGCCCCTCTACCTAATCAAACTTTCATTGACTACGTGTCTACAGTGCAGGATATTTGTACAAAATGGATAACCTCAGCTAAAACAAATAACAATCATGATCAACTGAAAGAACTAATTGTAATTGATAAAATTATTACTACAATTCCAACACCTTTTTCTAAGTTTTTGAGACAAATGGATTGTAAAACTATCCAAGAAATAGAAACCAAGGGGAACGCATATTTTACAGCGAACCGCGATATTTTTCAGCTAAACATGAGCCAAAATGAAACAGCAGCGGTTATAAACACAAAATATTCGAAACCAAATGAAAATAGGTTCAAACAACGCTCTAAGTACACAAAACCAGTCATGTGCCAGTATTGTCATCTGACGCACGAACAGTACGCGATGTGTGACAAATCACCAAATTATCCACATCATCTTCAAAAAGTAGTAGAAAAACAAAGGAACAAAAGGAACGAATATCAGAGAGCGGTTAAATGTTTTTTGTTTGTTCTAGCTATGGGCATTTTTCATCAGTTTGTGATGGGAGAAAGATGATGAAGCAGGCCAATGCCGCATTAATAGACACATCCTCAGATGAAGAAATTGAACAACAGAACGAATGTGACATCCAGAATGAAAGTGCGAGTGAGTCAGGTAATGCAGTAGACATCATTAATACCATCACTGATAACAAATGTAACACCTGTAGAAAATTTCAGCTTGATACAACTTTGTTATGTGGCCACACAATCCCAGTTTCGAACGAAATGGCCAACGCAGCCTTATCACCAACAGGCAAGTTAAATTATTCAACAGGTTTTGTTAACAACAAACAATGTACATTAATACGAGATTCCGGGGCGACTCTTTGTGGAATTAAGAGAACATTAGTTAACGACAAAGACTACACACACAAATACGTAACGTGTCGCACATTCGCAGGCACGATCGAAAGATACCCCCTTGCACTGGCCGAAATTCGGACACCTTTCATATCAGGACAAGTGCTATGTGCAGTACTAGAAAATCCTGTCGCTGAAATCATCCTTGGGAATCTTCCAAATATAAGATCTTGCTCTGAAGAAGAAATCAGAGAATGGGAACAGAAAAACTGTATCCAAAACCCAAACAGCGATTCCAAAGTGAAAAACCACGCATGCTTGTCTCAAACTGCCAAAAGCACAAGGGAGACAACCAATGACGTAATTCAAATTGAATTAACAGAGGTGCAGAATACAGGGGCGGTTGAATCTTTCAGAAATACCATCAGATTAACCCCTCGAACTGAGGACGCCATCGATCCACAAATTATTGAGCCTGTAAATGTGCAACAACACACACAACACACTAATATAGTAACAAGACAAACGACACACAAAACCCACACTGACCAACTTCAGGAAGCACTACAAATCATTTCACCTAATATTACCACCACCGAGTTGATAGAAGAACAAAAAGCAGATCCAACTCTTTCATAATATTTTCGGCTAGTAGGATTAAAGCCAAAATTAACTAAAAACGCTTCTTGGACATTTAGACTGAATAACAATGTTCTAACAAGATTATATACCAGAGATCAAACCACGATACAGCAAGTGGTTCTACCTCAGTCACATCGTAAGAAAGTGCTACATATAGCCCATGACTCACCCTTCAGAGGTCATATGGGTTACGAAAAAACCAGGGCCAGAGTCCTGAGCCAATTTTATTGGCCTAAATTTTGCCGTGACATAAAAACCCACAGTAGATCATGTGATACCTGTCAGAAACTAATAAAAAAAAAAAGGGAAAATCCCTACGGCAGAAATTCAATCAACCACAACTGCCTCGAGACCATTTCAAATCGTGGCGGTTGATTTAGTAGGTCCTTTGAACCACATCTCAAACAAAGGCAATAGATATATTTTTACACTTGTTGATCTATGTTCGAGGTGGGCAGAAATGATTCCATTAAAATCTATCTCCTCTAAGGATGTGACGGACGTATTATTACAAATATTCTCCCGTTTTGGCTTTCCGGAGAAGATAATATCAGATAGAGGAACGCAGTTCATATCTAATGCCACCCAATCGGTAACTAAGTTACTAGGCATAAAACAATGTTTTACAAGTCCCTATCGACCGGCCGCGAACGGAATTTGCGAAAAATTAAATGGGGACCTAAAACATATGTTATCCAAAGTGACAGCTGAAAATCCAGCCGATTGGGATATACTTCTCCCAACGGTGCTGTTCGCATACAGAGAAGTCCCACAATCAAGTACGGGGTTCTCTCCGTTTGAATTGATATATGGAGCGAACCCAAGAGGACCTCTCACTATTTACAAAGATATAATATCACAACCTGTAAATACCCAATTACCAGTTTCCTCCTATGATTTGGTCACTGACACCAGAGACAAAATCATTAGATCCTGTATACTGGCCAGAACATCATTACAGGAGAAAGGTTTTAGGTACAGGCAGTACGCCAATAAAGGGGCAAGAACGATTGTATTACAACCAAATCAAGATATTTTACTATTACTACCTGACAAGAGAGATTTACTATCAACCTCTTGGCAGGGACCATTTAAAGTTGTGAGAAGAATTTCGGAAGTTGACTACGAAATTTCTTTGAATGGAAAGTTGAAAATATTCCATGTAAATATGTTAAAACCATACTATGCTAGAAATAACAGTGACAAGAATGACAACGGGAACGAAACGACAATTACCCGACTGAATGACACCTCGACAAACGAAGCATCGTTAACGACTCATTCTTGTGACAACGAAGACGACGAAAACATATTCCCAGTACCGACAATATGGGATAACGACAAGTACGACCAAGTTAACGACACATTGACAACTATTAGTCTCGACGACGACGACAATGAAGACAATTTACAAACAGTAGCATCAGTAATAAATCAGACGGACGTAGACAATACTGAAATTCCAGTACCAACTATGAACGACGACAGCACTATGAAGGACATACAAATCTCTGACACTTTGACACAACAGCAGCGACAAGACATTTTGTCTCTTCTGAACGACTATAGAACTATCTTCTCAAACAAACCTGGACGAACTGACAAAATAACACATTCAATTGTGTTGACGGATCTGACACCGATCAAATGTAGACCATATTCGATTCCTTTGCATTATAGAGCAAATTTAGATAAAGAAATTTTGGATTTAGAGAAAAATAGAATAATACAGAAATCTGTGTCCCGATATTCTTCACCGATTGTCCTGGTGAAAAAGAAGGACCAAACCATTCGCTTGTGCATAGATTATAGAAAATTAAATACCATAAACACGACAGATGCTGAGCCAATGAACAGCTGTGAAGACCTCATCTTGAATATGTCTCAATCATCCTTATTTTCTAAGGTTGATTTAGCTAAAGGTTACTGGCAAGTGCCGCTAGAAAACTCTTCAAGGCATATAACAGCATTCGCTACACCTCTTGGGCTGTACGAATGGAGATATCTTCCGTTTGGTCTCAAGAACGCTCCCGCCACATTTGTCAGGTTAACCAGGCTGCTATTGCACGGCATCAAGGACGTGCAATCTTATATTGATGATATATGTATCCATTCTTCAAACATGACTTCTCACTTACTTACACTCCAACAAGTCTTTAACCAAATCTTTCTTTTTGGACTTACTATCAAACCTTCCAAGGTTGAAATAGGCTATAAACAGATAGACTTCCTAGGTCATAGGATCTCCGAAGGTAAACTATTGACAGATGAGAAAATAGTATCAAAAATTCTCAACCTAGAAGTTCCAACTACAAAGAAACAGGTTAGAAGCCTATTAGGTCTCATAAACTATTACGCCAAGTTTATACCAAACTGGGCAGAACTCACATCAGTTTTTTCTAATCTGTTGACAAAAGATCATCCAGAAAAATTTTGTAAGAGTATCCGCTTAGAGGATGCAATGTGCAAATTGAAATCCATTTTTTCTAACCCACCAGTATTAAGATTACCAAACATAGATATACCTTTTATTCTAACCACAGATGCAAGTGCTATCGCAATTGGAGGATGCCTGATGCAAGAATATCAGGGCTTGAGACATCCAATACTCTACGTCAGTCGGAAGCTGAAAAAGGCAGAGACCCATTACTCCACAGTCGAGTTGGAGGCATTAAGTCTGCTTTTTTGTATGCGTCGATTATCTAAGTTCCTCTTAGGTTCGCATTTTGTTGTTTTAACCGATAGTTCGCCGCTGCTGGTACTTAAGCAAGGTGTTCCAAAGAACCATCGTTTGGAAAGTTGGTGTCTTCTTCTGCAAGATTTCGACTTCGAAATCCGCCATATCAAGGGCACTGATAACATTATTGCTGACTTTTTATCACGGCAAACCAGTGCACCAGCAGACGAACACTAGGCACATTAATTATTGGCCATATAAGAAGCTGTGATATTTTAGTATGTTGCATAGAACAGTGTACCTCTACACCGACTAGAGAACTTTCATTCAGAAGGAACAACGCCCAAGTGAATAGGTTACGTATAACACCCACGAACATGACACTTTGAGAACCCTATGTTACCAATTGCCAAGGTGTTACAAACAATCCGAGCGATATAGATCTGTGAAATGATTTCCACCAGTGAACTGACATTCATCGGTAAAGATTAAGAACACTGCATACTCGCTATGGCTAAGGAACTTCGTAAACATCCGGATTAAGAACTACGTCGATTACAACATTCAAGTGACAGCTATATTAACTGTTAACATTGATGGCACTACACACGGACAACAGGAGGACAACACACACATCGTCGTTGGATTTAGTTAGTTAGTTAATTAATTATTTATTAGTTAATATGTATTACACTTGTATTTAATTATGTATATAAAATAGGTCAACCTATAACTTGTATATTTTCTACCATAATAGTACAGGTATTTCCACTCATAGGTGAAATATTTTTCCTATACACATTTTTTTCCATTTAAATTAGAAACCATTTTTTGAGTACACATACAAAAAGTACTTGTTACCTAAAAGGGAACATACCGCCTAATCCATTTTTCTAAGGGCAATAATACTTACCTCAACTTAATTTATATATTTTAACAAAATACTATTTTGTATCAAAGATGTATTGATGACAGAGTGAATGAATTAAATGAGAGAGCGATATACTGAGCGGACAAATTGTACGCAAAACGTATTTATTTTAAATTGTCTGCGTCTTTCATGTAAAATGTATTACCTGTCTAATTGTTCATACATGTTTAGTATTTAATACACTAAATCTAAGCACCACTGCTTGGAATGCCCGATCATGCATTACACATTGGGGTAATTCATGAAAAGGGATATCCCAACTCGTGACGCTTGGAGATAAACCACACAGTGAGCACACACTTTATACAAACTCAAAACTGAACACTAACAATTAAAATACAGTCACTTTATTAGAAACAACAACATATCAGTCAATACACGAACAAGCCAACAGGAACACGTAGTCAGATGGGATAAAACAACAGCATAACTACATATTCAGCATTATACAACATACGGAAGTAAAAATGTATTGAAATACACACACAAGACGAGATTTGCAGGTGTACTTAAATAGCCAAGACATTTGTCTTGTTAGAACTCTCTTACACAGAGTTTTAATATCTTGGTATCATATGGATACTTGAGAAGGGCGCAGTTGTAAAAACAACTGGGAAACGTCACGGAACTTCGGTCAGATAAGCATTTTTAAGAACATAGAAGAGAGAAACCTCTTCAGCAATCATCTTAAAGTGGTATATGGGAGAATACATGAGTTGGTGATGCAGATATGTAAGTTGCCAAGTTACTATCCGCCAAACTACAAACACCGACTTTATGTGATCCTGTGACAGAATTAGTACTGAACTAATTACCATATAAGAACCCATCAAAGCAGGGGGGGGGGAGGGGGACTCCTGTCACAGCCTCACAATAAAGGCGGTACCAACATAAACGTAAGAGATACTGGCGAAGGGAGACAACTCCAGCTAACGGGAAAGAACCGAGTCACTCGAAGGCTCGAATAATCCAGAGCCTTCTCGAAGGACCGGTCAGTGTGTCCACAGCCACGTGGACACTGATGGGGCCCGCCGATTGCGGGGTCCACGAGAAACTCAAAGAGAGTTACCACCCGTGTCGAATTGCGACACGTGTGGAAGACAGACACGGACTGGACATCGAGGAAGCAACAGGGCTTACCTTAAGGGGACTTGATAGTAGACCCAATTGTGTTTAGGGGTCTTAGACATATGTTTAGATAGCTGCTAGAGTTATTGTGTTAATCATGTTCATTGTAAACTCCTGTGATACGCAATGTGCTGAGTGCTGGCTTGTGAAAACTCGCTTCGCCAGCGTACTGTAATATACATGTAAATAAATGATGCTAGATTGTATCTGAACGGAGTTTGTTGTCTGTATGAGCCCGAGTTTCATTCCCCTAGAGATCTAGGACGGTGACAGGCTATTTGGGGGCAAGCGCCGGTTTTGGCAATCATAAGCAGTACTTTTCAGAACAGCTCTTGGTATTGCCAAGTAAAAAGAATATATCAGCTTTAACACATGACAAAGTTAGAAACTTTGCAGCTATCTGTGAATGAACTATTATAGTCCCTCTACAAAATATTTCAAATGATGATAATGTTTATGAAATTTGACATGACTGTGACAATTACAATGACAGTTACTAATTTTTTTTGATTCCAACATCAGATTGTTCCGCGAATTATCGTGTATGTAACCTGTACTCCAGCAGTGGCGAGAAAACAAGACTACAGCCGAGAGCTCAGGGAAAATAAGATGAGTTTCATTTCATGCTCATTACATCCCTAAGCGATTACTCCTCATCCTCATTCATTGATGTAACATTTTTCTATGTATTGATTTTTATGTATATGCTAATCTTATAACCAAGTAAATCTACTCATATAAATTTGAAGGTAAACATTAAGGGGGATAACCAATTTTTGTACACCCTAACTAATTTCAAAGGGATTTAATTTCAAGAAAGTAAATAATAACTAAAATACAAGATGTCAACATTAGAACAGTGCATTGAATCAGGTATTAAGTTAGGATATAAAGAAGAAAAACTGTCAGAATGGGCACAAAAGACACATTCAGAAAATATTGCACGAGAAGAAAGAGCAATGGAAAGAGAAGAGAAAAAGATGCAAGCAGAAAGAGAGGAGAGAATAATGCAACTGCAGGCTCAAGAGAAGAAGATGCAGATGGAGATTGAGGCTGCGACCAAGCAAGCCCAATTAAATGCAGAGACACAGATAAAACTAAAACAAATGGAAATTGACTCCAACCTAGAAATGTCAGTAAACAAAATTAGAAGTAAAGAAGATGAACAAAAATACAACAAGTATAAAGGCCTTGTCAAAGCTTTTTGTTCAGGAGATCCTATAAGCGCATACTTAGAGAATTTTGAATGTTTGATGACTTACCATAAGGTCGAAAAAGCCGACTGGTCATTTATTCTGATGAGAAATTTAGCATTAGAGCCCTTAAAAGTGATAGAAACAGTTCCACAAGACATGAGGAAAGATTACGATTATTTAAAGCAAAGAATACTCCAACATTTCTCACTAGATACCGCAGGCTATCAACTTCAGTTCTCAAAATTATCCCCTCTACCTAATCAAACTTTCATTGACTACGTGTCTACAGTGCAGGATATTTGTACAAAATGGATAACCTCAGCTAAAACAAATAACAATCATGATCAACTGAAAGAACTAATTGTAATTGATAAAATTATTACTACAATTCCAACACCTTTTTCTAAGTTTTTGAGACAAATGGATTGTAAAACTATCCAAGAAATAGAAACCAAGGGGAACGCATATTTTACAGCGAACCGCGATATTTTTCAGCTAAACATGAGCCAAAATGAAACAGCAGCGGTTATAAACACAAAATATTCGAAACCAAATGAAAATAGGTTCAAACAACGCTCTAAGTACACAAAACCAGTCATGTGCCAGTATTGTCATCTGACGCACGAACAGTACGCGATGTGTGACAAATCACCAAATTATCCACATCATCTTCAAAAAGTAGTAGAAAAACAAAGGAACAAAAGGAACGCATATCAGAGAGCGGTTAAATGTTTTTTTTTGGTTCTAGCTATGGGCATTTTTCATCAGTTTGTGATGAGAGAAAGATGATGAAGCAGGCCAATGCCGCATTAATAGACACATCCTCAGATGAAGAAATTGAACAACAGAACGAATGTGACATCCAGAATGAAAGTGCGAGTGAGTCAGGTAATGCAGTAGACATCATTAATACCATCACTGATAACAAATGTAACACCTGTAGAAAATTTCAGCTTGATACAACTTTGTTATGTGGCCACATAATCCCAGTTTTGAACGAAATGGCCAACGCAGCCTTATCACCAACAGGCAAGTTAAATTATTCAACAGGTTTTGTTAACAACAAACAATGTACATTAATACGAGATTCCGGGGCGACTCTTTGTGGAATTAAGAGAACATTAGTTAACGACAAAGACTACACACACAAATACGTAACGTGTCGCACATTCGCAGTCACGATCGAAAGATACCCCCTTGCACTGGCCGAAATTCGGACACCTTTCATATCAGGACAAGTGCTATGTGCAGTACTAGAAAATCCTGCCGCTGAAATCATCCTTGGGAATCTTCCCAATATAAGATCTTGCTCTGAAGAAGAAATCAGAGAATGGGAACAGAAAAACTGTATCCAAAACCCAAACAGCGATTCCAAAGTGAAAAACCACGCATGCTTGTCTCAAACTGCCAAAAGCACAAGGGAGACAACCAATGACGTAATTCAAATTGAATTAACAGAGGTGCAGAATACAGGGGCGGTTGAATCTTTCAGAAATACCATCAGATTAACTCCTCGAACTGAGGACGCCATCGATCCACAAATTATTGAGCCTGTAAATGTGCAATAACACACACAACACACTAATATAGTAACAAGACAAACGACACACAAAACCCACACTGACCAACTTCAGGAAGCACTACAAATCATTTCACCTAATATTACCACCACCGAGTTGATAGAAGAACAAAAAGCAGATCCAACTCTTTCACAATATTTTCGGCTAGTAGGATTAAAGCCAAAATTAACTAAAAACGCTTCTTGGACATTTAGACTGAATAACAATGTTCTAACAAGATTATATACCAGAGATCAAACCACGATACAGCAAGTGGTTCTACCTCAGTCACATCGTAAGAAAGTGCTACATATAGCCCATGACTCGCCCTTCGGAGGTCATATGGGTTACGAAAAAACCAGGGCCAGAGTCCTGAGCCAATTTTATTGGCCTAAATTTTGCCGTGACATAAAAACCCACAGTAGATCATGTGATACCTGTCAGAAACTAATAAAAAAAAAGGGAAAAACCCTACGGCAGAAATTCAATCAACCACAACTGCCTCGAGACCATTTCAAATCGTGGCGGTTGATTTAGTAGGTCCTTTGAACCACATCTCAAACAAAGGCAATAGATATATTTTTACACTTGTTGATCTATGTTCGAGGTGGGCAGAAATGATTCCATTAAAATCTATCTCCTCTAAGGATGTGACGGACGTATTATTACAAATATTCTCCCGTTTTGGCTTTCCGGAGAAGATAATATCAGATAGAGGAACGCAGTTCATATCTAATGCCACCCAATCGGTAACTAAGTTACTAGGCATAAAACAATGTTTTACAAGTCCCTATCGACCGGCCGCGAACGGAATTTGCGAAAAATTAAATGGGGACCTAAAACATATGTTATCCAAAGTGACAGCTGAAAATCCAGCCGATTGGGATATACTTCTCCCAACGGTGCTGTTCGCATACAGAGAAGTCCCACAATCAAGTACGGGGTTCTCTCCGTTTGAATTGATATATGGAGCGAACCCAAGAGGACCTCTCACTATTTACAAAGATATAATATCACAACCTGTAAATACCCAATTACCAGTTTCCTCCTATGATTTGGTCACTGACACCAGAGACAAAATCATTAGATCCTGTATACTGGCCAGAACATCATTACAGGAGAAAGGTTTTAGGTACAGGCAGTACGCCAATAAAGGGGCAAGAACGATTGTATTACAACCAAATCAAGATATTTTACTATTACTACCTGACAAGAGAGATTTACTATCAACCTCTTGGCAGGGACCATTTAAAGTTGTGAGAAGAATTTCGGAAGTTGACTACGAAATTTCTTTGAATGGAAAGTTGAAAATATTCCATGTAAATATGTTAAAACCATACTATGCTAGAAATAACAGTGACAAGAATGACAACGGGAACGAAACGACAATTACCCGACTGAATGACACCTCGACAAACGAAGCATCGTTAACGACTCATTCTTGTGACAACGAAGACGACGAAAACATATTCCCAGTACCGACAATATGGGATAACGACAAGTACGACCAAGTTAACGACACATTGACAACTATTAGTCTCGACGACGACGACAATGAAGACAATTTACAAACAGTAGCATCAGTAATAAATCAGACGGACGTAGACAATACTGAAATTCCAGTACCAACTATGAACGACGACAGCACTATGAAGGACATACAAATCTCTGACACTTTGACACAACAGCAGCGACAAGACATTTTGTCTCTTCTGAACGACTATAGAACTATCTTCTCAAACAAACCTGGACGAACTGACAAAATAACACATTCAATTGTGTTGACGGATCTGACACCGATCAAATGTAGACCATATTCGATTCCTTTGCATTATAGAGCAAATTTAGATAAAGAAATTTTGGATTTAGAGAAAAATAGAATAATACAGAAATCTGTGTCCCGATATTCTTCACCGATTGTCCTGGTGAAAAAGAAGGACCAAACCATTCGCTTGTGCATAGATTATAGAAAATTAAATACCATAAACACGACAGATGCTGAGCCAATGAACAGCTGTGAAGACCTCATCTTGAATATGTCTCAATCATCCTTATTTTCTAAGGTTGATTTAGCTAAAGGTTACTGGCAAGTGCCGCTAGAAAACTCTTCAAGGCATATAACAGCATTCGCTACACCTCTTGGGCTGTACGAATGGAGATATCTTCCGTTTGGTCTCAAGAACGCTCCCGCCACATTTGTCAGGTTAACCAGGCTGCTATTGCACGGCATCAAGGACGTGCAATCTTATATTGATGATATATGTATCCATTCTTCAAACATGACTTCTCACTTACTTACACTCCAACAAGTCTTTAACCAAATCTTTCTTTTTGGACTTACTATCAAACCTTCCAAGGTTGAAATAGGCTATAAACAGATAGACTTCCTAGGTCATAGGATCTCCGAAGGTAAACTATTGACAGATGAGAAAATAGTATCAAAAATTCTCAACCTAGAAGTTCCAACTACAAAGAAACAGGTTAGAAGCCTATTAGGTCTCATAAACTATTACGCCAAGTTTATACCAAACTGGGCAGAACTCACATCAGTTTTTTCTAATCTGTTGACAAAAGATCATCCAGAAAAATTTTGTAAGAGTATCCGCTTAGAGGATGCAATGTGCAAATTGAAATCCATTTTTTCTAACCCACCAGTATTAAGATTACCAAACATAGATATACCTTTTATTCTAACCACAGATGCAAGTGCTATCGCAATTGGAGGATGCCTGATGCAAGAATATCAGGGCTTGAGACATCCAATACTCTACGTCAGTCGGAAGCTGAAAAAGGCAGAGACCCATTACTCCACAGTCGAGTTGGAGGCATTAAGTCTGCTTTTTTGTATGCGTCGATTATCTAAGTTCCTCTTAGGTTCGCATTTTGTTGTTTTAACCGATAGTTCGCCGCTGCTGGTACTTAAGCAAGGTGTTCCAAAGAACCATCGTTTGGAAAGTTGGTGTCTTCTTCTGCAAGATTTCGACTTCGAAATCCGCCATATCAAGGGCACTGATAACATTATTGCTGACTTTTTATCACGGCAAACCAGTGCACCAGCAGACGAACACTAGGCACATTAATTATTGGCCATATAAGAAGCTGTGATATTTTAGTATGTTGCATAGAACAGTGTACCTCTACACCGACTAGAGAACTTTCATTCAGAAGGAACAACGCCCAAGTGAATAGGTTACGTATAACACCCACGAACATGACACTTTGAGAACCCTATGTTACCAATTGCCAAGGTGTTACAAACAATCCGAGCGATATAGATCTGTGAAATGATTTCCACCAGTGAACTGACATTCATCGGTAAAGATTAAGAACACTGCATACTCGCTATGGCTAAGGAACTTCGTAAACATCCGGATTAAGAACTACGTCGATTACAACATTCAAGTGACAGCTATATTAACTGTTAACATTGATGGCACTACACACGGACAACAGGAGGACAACACACACATCGTCGTTGGATTTAGTTAGTTAGTTAATTAATTATTTATTAGTTAATATGTATTACACTTGTATTTAATTATGTATATAAAATAGGTCAACCTATAACTTGTATATTTTCTACCATAATAGTACAGGTATTTCCACTCATAGGTGAAATATTTTTCCTATACACATTTTTTTCCATTTAAATTAGAAACCATTTTTTGAGTACACATACAAAAAGTACTTGTTACCTAAAAGGGAACATACCGCCTAATCCATTTTTCTAAGGGCAATAATACTTACCTCAACTTAATTTATATATTTTAACAAAATACTATTTTGTATCAAAGATGTATTGATGACAGAGTGAATGAATTAAATGAGAGAGCGATATACTGAGCGGACAAATTGTACGCAAAACGTATTTATTTTAAATTGTCTGCGTCTTTCATGTAAAATGTATTACCTGTCTAATTGTTCATACATGTTTAGTATTTAATACACTAAATCTAAGCACCACTGCTTGGAATGCCCGATCATGCATTACACATTGGGGTAATTCATGAAAAGGGATATCCCAACTCGTGACGCTTGGAGATAAACCACACAGTGAGCACACACTTTATACAAACTCAAAACTGAACACTAACAATTAAAATACAGTCACTTTATTAGAAACAACAACATATCAGTCAATACACGAACAAGCCAACAGGAACACGTAGTCAGATGGGATAAAACAACAGCATAACTACATATTCAGCATTATACAACATACGGAAGTAAAAATGTATTGAAATACACACACAAGACGAGATTTGCAGGTGTACTTAAATAGCCAAGACATTTGTCTTGTTAGAACTCTCTTACACAGAGTTTTAATATCTTGGTATCATATGGATACTTGAGAAGGGCGCAGTTGTAAAAACAACTGGGAAACGTCACGGAACTTCGGTCAGATAAGCATTTTTAAGAACATAGAAGAGAGAAACCTCTTCAGCAATCATCTTAAAGTGGTATATGGGAGAATACATGAGTTGGTGATGCAGATATGTAAGTTGCCAAGTTACTATCCGCCAAACTACAAACACCGACTTTATGTGATCCTGTGACAGAATTAGTACTGAACTAATTACCATATAAGAACCCATCAAAGCAGGGGGGGGAGGGGGACTCCTGTCACAGCCTCACAATAAAGGCGGTACCAACATAAACGTAAGAGATACTGGCGAAGGGAGACAACTCCAGCTAACGGGAAAGAACCGAGTCACTCGAAGGCTCGAATAATCCAGAGCCTTCTCGAAGGACCGGTCAGTGTGTCCACAGCCACGTGGACACTGATGGGGCCCGCCGATTGCGGGGTCCACGAGAAACTCAAAGAGAGTTACCACCCGTGTCGAATTGCGACACGTGTGGAAGACAGACACGGACTGGACATCGAGGAAGCAACAGGGCTTACCTTAAGGGGACTTGATAGTAGACCCAATTGTGTTTAGGGGTCTTAGACATATGTTTAGATAGCTGCTAGAGTTATTGTGTTAATCATGTTCATTGTAAACTCCTGTGATACGCAATGTGCTGAGTGCTGGCTTGTGAAAACTCGCTTCGCCAGCGTACTGTAATATACATGTAAATAAATGATGCTAGATTGTATCTGAACGGAGTTTGTTGTCTGTATGAGCCCGAGTTTCATTCCCCTAGAGATCTAGGACGGTGACAGGCTATTTGGGGGCAAGCGCCGGTTTTGGCAATCATAAGCAGTACTTTTCAGAACAGCTCTTGGTATTGCCAAGTAAAAAGAATATATCAGCTTTAACACATGACAAAGTTAGAAACTTTGCAGCTATCTGTGAATGAACTATTATAGTCCCTCTACAAAATATTTCAAATGATGATAATGTTTATGAAATTTGACATGACTGTGACAATTACAATGACAGTTACTAATTTTTTTTGATTCCAACATCAGATTGTTCCGCGAATTATCGTGTATGTAACCTGTACTCCAGCAGTGGCGAGAAAACAAGACTACAGCCGAGAGCTCAGGGAAAATAAGATGAGTTTCATTTCATGCTCATTACATCCCTAAGCGATTACTCCTCATCCTCATTCATTGATGTAACATTTTTCTATGTATTGATTTTTATGTATATGCTAATCTTATAACCAAGTAAATCTACTCATATAAATTTGAAGGTAAACATTAAGGGGGATAACCAATTTTTGTACACCCTAACTAATTTCAAAGGGATTTAATTTCAAGAAAGTAAATAATAACTAAAATACAAGATGTCAACATTAGAACAGTGCATTGAATCAGGTATTAAGTTAGGATATAAAGAAGAAAAACTGTCAGAATGGGCACAAAAGACACATTCAGAAAATATTGCACGAGAAGAAAGAGCAATGGAAAGAGAAGAGAAAAAGATGCAAGCAGAAAGAGAGGAGAGAATAATGCAACTGCAGGCTCAAGAGAAGAAGATGCAGATGGAGATTGAGGCTGCGACCAAGCAAGCCCAATTAAATGCAGAGACACAGATAAAACTAAAACAAATGGAAATTGACTCCAACCTAGAAATGTCAGTAAACAAAATTAGAAGTAAAGAAGATGAACAAAAATACAACAAGTATAAAGGCCTTGTCAAAGCTTTTTGTTCAGGAGATCCTATAAGCGCATACTTAGAGAATTTTGAATGTTTGATGACTTACCATAAGGTCGAAAAAGCCGACTGGTCATTTATTCTGATGAGAAATTTAGCATTAGAGCCCTTAAAAGTGATAGAAACAGTTCCACAAGACATGAGGAAAGATTACGATTATTTAAAGCAAAGAATACTCCAACATTTCTCACTAGATACCGCAGGCTATCAACTTCAGTTCTCAAAATTATCCCCTCTACCTAATCAAACTTTCATTGACTACGTGTCTACAGTGCAGGATATTTGTACAAAATGGATAACCTCAGCTAAAACAAATAACAATCATGATCAACTGAAAGAACTAATTGTAATTGATAAAATTATTACTACAATTCCAACACCTTTTTCTAAGTTTTTGAGACAAATGGATTGTAAAACTATCCAAGAAATAGAAACCAAGGGGAACGCATATTTTACAGCGAACCGCGATATTTTTCAGCTAAACATGAGCCAAAATGAAACAGCAGCGGTTATAAACACAAAATATTCGAAACCAAATGAAAATAGGTTCAAACAACGCTCTAAGTACACAAAACCAGTCATGTGCCAGTATTGTCATCTGACGCACGAACAGTACGCGATGTGTGACAAATCACCAAATTATCCACATCATCTTCAAAAAGTAGTAGAAAAACAAAGGAACAAAAGGAACGCATATCAGAGAGCGGTTAAATGTTTTTTTTTGGTTCTAGCTATGGGCATTTTTCATCAGTTTGTGATGAGAGAAAGATGATGAAGCAGGCCAATGCCGCATTAATAGACACATCCTCAGATGAAGAAATTGAACAACAGAACGAATGTGACATCCAGAATGAAAGTGCGAGTGAGTCAGGTAATGCAGTAGACATCATTAATACCATCACTGATAACAAATGTAACACCTGTAGAAAATTTCAGCTTGATACAACTTTGTTATGTGGCCACATAATCCCAGTTTTGAACGAAATGGCCAACGCAGCCTTATCACCAACAGGCAAGTTAAATTATTCAACAGGTTTTGTTAACAACAAACAATGTACATTAATACGAGATTCCGGGGCGACTCTTTGTGGAATTAAGAGAACATTAGTTAACGACAAAGACTACACACACAAATACGTAACGTGTCGCACATTCGCAGTCACGATCGAAAGATACCCCCTTGCACTGGCCGAAATTCGGACACCTTTCATATCAGGACAAGTGCTATGTGCAGTACTAGAAAATCCTGCCGCTGAAATCATCCTTGGGAATCTTCCCAATATAAGATCTTGCTCTGAAGAAGAAATCAGAGAATGGGAACAGAAAAACTGTATCCAAAACCCAAACAGCGATTCCAAAGTGAAAAACCACGCATGCTTGTCTCAAACTGCCAAAAGCACAAGGGAGACAACCAATGACGTAATTCAAATTGAATTAACAGAGGTGCAGAATACAGGGGCGGTTGAATCTTTCAGAAATACCATCAGATTAACTCCTCGAACTGAGGACGCCATCGATCCACAAATTATTGAGCCTGTAAATGTGCAATAACACACACAACACACTAATATAGTAACAAGACAAACGACACACAAAACCCACACTGACCAACTTCAGGAAGCACTACAAATCATTTCACCTAATATTACCACCACCGAGTTGATAGAAGAACAAAAAGCAGATCCAACTCTTTCACAATATTTTCGGCTAGTAGGATTAAAGCCAAAATTAACTAAAAACGCTTCTTGGACATTTAGACTGAATAACAATGTTCTAACAAGATTATATACCAGAGATCAAACCACGATACAGCAAGTGGTTCTACCTCAGTCACATCGTAAGAAAGTGCTACATATAGCCCATGACTCACCCTTCGGAGGTCATATGGGTTACGAAAAAACCAGGGCCAGAGTCCTGAGCCAATTTTATTGGCCTAAATTTTGCCGTGACATAAAAACCCACAGTAGATCATGTGATACCTGTCAGAAACTAATAAAAAAAAAGGGAAAAACCCTACGGCAGAAATTCAATCAACCACAACTGCCTCGAGACCATTTCAAATCGTGGCGGTTGATTTAGTAGGTCCTTTGAACCACATCTCAAACAAAGGCAATAGATATATTTTTACACTTGTTGATCTATGTTCGAGGTGGGCAGAAATGATTCCATTAAAATCTATCTCCTCTAAGGATGTGACGGACGTATTATTACAAATATTCTCCCGTTTTGGCTTTCCGGAGAAGATAATATCAGATAGAGGAACGCAGTTCATATCTAATGCCACCCAATCGGTAACTAAGTTACTAGGCATAAAACAATGTTTTACAAGTCCCTATCGACCGGCCGCGAACGGAATTTGCGAAAAATTAAATGGGGACCTAAAACATATGTTATCCAAAGTGACAGCTGAAAATCCAGCCGATTGGGATATACTTCTCCCAACGGTGCTGTTCGCATACAGAGAAGTCCCACAATCAAGTACGGGGTTCTCTCCGTTTGAATTGATATATGGAGCGAACCCAAGAGGACCTCTCACTATTTACAAAGATATAATATCACAACCTGTAAATACCCAATTACCAGTTTCCTCCTATGATTTGGTCACTGACACCAGAGACAAAATCATTAGATCCTGTATACTGGCCAGAACATCATTACAGGAGAAAGGTTTTAGGTACAGGCAGTACGCCAATAAAGGGGCAAGAACGATTGTATTACAACCAAATCAAGATATTTTACTATTACTACCTGACAAGAGAGATTTACTATCAACCTCTTGGCAGGGACCATTTAAAGTTGTGAGAAGAATTTCGGAAGTTGACTACGAAATTTCTTTGAATGGAAAGTTGAAAATATTCCATGTAAATATGTTAAAACCATACTATGCTAGAAATAACAGTGACAAGAATGACAACGGGAACGAAACGACAATTACCCGACTGAATGACACCTCGACAAACGAAGCATCGTTAACGACTCATTCTTGTGACAACGAAGACGACGAAAACATATTCCCAGTACCGACAATATGGGATAACGACAAGTACGACCAAGTTAACGACACATTGACAACTATTAGTCTCGACGACGACGACAATGACATTGAAGACAATTTACAAACAGTAGCATCAGTAATAAATCAGACGGACGTAGACAATACTGAAATTCCAGTACCAACTATGAACGACGACAGCACTATGAAGGACGACATACAAATCTCTGACACTTTGACACAACAGCAGCGACAAGACATTTTGTCTCTTCTGAACGACTATAGAACTATCTTCTCAAACAAACCTGGACGAACTGACAAAATAACACATTCAATTGTGTTGACGGATCTGACACCGATCAAATGTAGACCATATTCGATTCCTTTGCATTATAGAGCAAATTTAGATAAAGAAATTTTGGATTTAGAGAAAAATAGAATAATACAGAAATCTGTGTCCCAATATTCTTCACCGATTGTCCTGGTGAAAAAGAAGGACCAAACCATTCGCTTGTGCATAGATTATAGAAAATTAAATACCATAAACACGACAGATGCTGAGCCAATGAACAGCTGTGAAGACCTCATCTTGAATATGTCTCAATCATCCTTATTTTCTAAGGTTGATTTAGCTAAAGGTTACTGGCAAGTGCCGCTAGAAACCTCTTCAAGGCATATAACAGCATTCGCTACACCCCTTGGGCTGTACGAATGGAGATATCTTCCGTTTGGTCTCAAGAACGCTCCCGCCACATTTGTCAGGTTAACCAGGCTGCTATTGCACGGCATCAAGGACGTGCAATCTTATATTGATGATATATGTATCCATTCTTCAAACATGACTTCTCACTTACTTACACTCCAACAAGTCTTTAACCAAATCTTTCTTTTTGGACTTACTATCAAACCTTCCAAGGTTGAAATAGGCTATAAACAGATAGACTTCCTAGGTCATAGGATCTCCGAAGGCAAACTATTGACAGATGAGAAAATAGTATCAAAAATTCTCAACCTAGAAGTTCCAACTACAAAGAAACAGGTTAGAAGCCTATTAGGTCTCATAAACTATTACGCCAAGTTTATACCAAACTGGGCAGAACTCACATCAGTTTTTTCTAATCTGTTGACAAAAGATCATCCAGAAAAATTTTGTAAGAGTATCCGCTTAGAGGATGCAATGTGCAAATTGAAATCCATTTTTTCTAACCCACCAGTATTAAGATTACCAAACATAGATATACCTTTTATTCTAACCACAGATGCAAGTGCTATCGCAATTGGAGGATGCCTGATGCAAGAATATCAGGGCTTGAGACATCCAATACTCTACGTCAGTCGGAAGCTGAAAAAGGCAGAGACCCATTACTCCACAGTCGAGTTGGAGGCATTAAGTCTGCTTTTTTATATGCGTCGATTATCTAAGTTCCTCTTAGGTTCGCATTTTGTTGTTTTAACCGATAGTTCGCCGCTGCTGGTACTTAAGCAAGGTGTTCCAAAGAACCATCGTTTGGAAAGATGGTGTCTTCTTCTGCAAGATTTCGACTTCGAAATCCGCCATATCAAGGGCACTGATAACATTATTGCTGACTTTTTATCACAGCAAACCAGTGCACCAGCAGACGAACACTAGGCACATTAATTATTCGCCATATAAGAAGCTGTGATATTTTAGTCTGTTGCATAGAACAGTGTACCTCTACACCGACTAGAGAACTTTCATTCAGGAGGAACAACGCCCAAGTGAATAGGTTACGTATAACACCCACGAACATGACACTTTGAGAACCCTATGTTACCAATTGCCAAGGTGTTACAAACAATCCGAGCGATATAGATCTGTGAAATGATTTCCACCAGTGAACTGACATTCATCGGTAAAGATTAAGAACACTGCATACTCGCTATGGCTAAGGAACTTCGCAAACAGCCGGATTAAGAACTACGTCGATTACAACATTCAAGTTACAGCTATATTAACTGTTAACATTGATGGCACTACACGCGGACAACAGGAGGACAACACACACATCGTCGTTGGATTTAGTTAGTTAGTTAATTAATTATTTATTAGTTAATATGTATTACACTTGTATTTAATTATGTATATAAAATAGGTCAACCTATAACTTGTATATTTTCTACCATAATAGTACAGGTATTTCCACTCATAGGTGAAATATTTTTCCTATACAATTTTTTTCCATTTAAATTAGAAACCATTTTTTGAGTACACATACAAAAAGTACTTGTTACCTAAAAGGGAACATACCGCCTAATCCATTTTTCTAAGGGCAATAATACTTACCTCAACTTAATTTATATATTTTAACAAAATACTATTTTGTATCAAAGATGTATGGATGACAGAGTGAATGAATTAAATGAGAGAGCGATATACTGAGCGGACAAATTGTACGCAAAACGTATTTATTTTAAATTGTCTGCGTCTTTCATGTAAAATGTATTACCTGTCTAATTGTTCATACGTGTTTAGTATTTAATACACTACATCTAAGCACCACTGCTTGGAATGCCCGATCATGCATTACACATTGGGGTAATTCATGAAAAGGGATATCCCAACTCGTGACGCTTGGAGATAAACCACACAGTGAGCACAAACTTTATACAAACTCAAAACTGAACACTAACAATTAAAATACAGTCACTTTATTAAAAACAACAACATATCAGTCAATACACGAACAAGCCAACAGGAACACGTAGTCAGATGGGATAAAATAACAGCATAACTACATATTCAGCATTATACAACATACGGAAGTAAAAATGTATTGAAATACACACACAAGACGAGATTTGCAGGTGTACTTAAATAGCCAAGACATTTGTCTTGTTAGAACTCTCTTACACAGAGTTTTAATATCTTGGTATCATATGGATACTTGAGAAGGGCGCAGTTGTAAAAACAACTGGGAAACGTCACGGAACTTCGGTCAGATAAGCATTTTTAAGAACATAGAAGAGAGAAACCTCTTCAGCAATCATCTTAAAGTGGTGTATGGGAGAATACATGAGTTGGTGATGCAGATATGTAAGTTGCCAAGTTACTATCCACCAAACTACAAACACCGACTTTATGTGATCCTGTGACAGAATTAGTACTGAACTAATTACCATATAAGAACCCATCAAAGCAGGGGGGGGGGGGGGACTCCTGTCACAGCCTCACATTAAAGGCGGTACCAACATAAACGTAAGAGATACTGGCGAAGGGAGACAACTCCAGCTAACGGGAAAGAACCGAGTCACTCGAAGGCTCGAATAATCCAGAGCCTTCTCGAAGGACCGGTCAGTGTGTCCACAGCCACGTGGACACTGATGGGGCCCGCCGATTGCGGGGTCCACGAGAAACTCAGAGAGAGTTACCACCCGTGTCGAATTGCGACACGTGTGGAAGACAGACACGGACTGGACATCGAGGAAGCAACAGGGCTTACCTTAAGGGGACTTGATAGTAGACCCAATTGTGTTTAGGGGTCTTAGACATATGTTTAGATAGCTGCTAGAGTTATTGTGTTAATCATGTTCATTGTAAACTCCTGTGATACGCAATGTGCTGAGTGCTGGCTTGTGAAAACTCGCTTCGCCAGCGTACTGTAATATACATGTAAATAAATGATGCTAGATTGTATCTGAACGGAGTTTGTTGCCTGTATGAGCCTGAGTTTCAATCCCCTAGAGATCTAGGACGGTGACAGTGAGTTATATGAAAAATTAGCTTACCTGGCATCAAATATCGAAATTAACTCCACAGAGAAATAACGTCTAGCGACGAAGGTTTGCAGTCTAGCAGACAGGCCACTTATACAATTTTTAGAGTTGTTTCTCGCGAAGTTTAACCTGTTATTTCCGAATACATCCAATCAGAAGCAAGCATGGGTACCCCCTGGCATAGAACTGGATGTCACAAGAAACTTTATGCTAATTAGGTCAAAACCATACCCCACCCATTTTACGATGTGCTGACAATTGACATTTCTAGTAGTGCTCGTAGCCAGTTAGTCGCAGGTGCAAAATTAAATTAAAATCAAAATATTTAGTTGGACACTTGATATTTTATTGAAACTTTCATCATTTGACGATCTCCCGTGTGTTGCCGGGGCCCATAAGGGAAGCAAAGAATAGCAACAATGCAGCCTGCCACGCATGTCGTAAGAGGCGACTAAGGAGGCTTGATGGTTCCGTCGCCCTGCTACTGAGTGAATGCGTGGCGTGACACTGTGAGCTGTGAGTTTCGTGTGAAATGCTTTTGAATCTGCCCGAGGTTTTTTGGAACGTGACTGCATGTTCTGAGCGATGGTAGATGGCTATGTCCCAGAGTTGACCGGTTTTTGCCTTATGCAGAAATGCGTGGCTGCTGGGCTTCTAGTTGACTGCCACTACTATCGACGATGAACTGTATTTCGTGGACTGTGTGGGTGAACATCTAGGAAACATCCAGATGGGAAAATGACTGCCGATTCCATCAGAAATGATCTAGGTGTTTTGTGGGAGATTATTGTGTTGACATTCTGGCGGCGGCATTATGCAGTGTATCTGTGCGGGCTGTTGTTTGTCGAGACTCCTGTCTTTTTCACTTTTCACATTGGGCAGTGAGGAGCATTTTGTGTAATATTCACTGGCACAGGAACGGAGCATAATGGGGACGACCCGTTGCTATGAAGTTGGAACTGCGACTAACTAACTAACTAACAATAGTCGTATCAATAGCCAGACTATTCTGTTTTCGGTAAAACGTTTTTACCCTTCTTTAAAAATATATAGTTAAAGTTAAACTATATATTTCTAGGAAATCAAATATCAGAATTTGTGCTAGAGCTAGAGGGTCGAAAGAAAGGTACTACTACTAAACTGATTTAATTTATTGTTTAATATAGGGACAGTGAACACGTATCGAGTTCTAATCTATGATTTTCAGTTTGAGTATTTACTAACGAGACCACCACAGGCCTTGAAAAACCAAATCTAATGGTACCTCAATGGTGATTAAAGGGATGTTTGCAGTTTCCAAGGGAGCTCACTGACAATAATTTTAAATTAAGATCTAAAAGTCTGACTTCTGGACAAATCGTGACACTGTGTGTAGTGTATGAACTGTAACTGTTATGTTATCGCACTCTAGTGGGTCGGACACCACTAACTGATGGGGAATGTAATTTAATTTTCACCATTGCCATTATTAGGCAAGTATTGTCAGTATCTTGAAGGGCAACAATTAATTAGGCCTAAATGCGGAGAATTTCAGTTAGACCACATCCCCGCCCTCTCTCTAGTCGGTGAGTCGGACTAGTTTAAAGTACTAGCACATATAGAGCATATTTAAAAATAGGCTTTTTACTTATGAAATCGGCACAATTGGATACAGCTTGACAAGACGAATCCAACGGTATCTCAATGTAGAGCATGCGTTAATTCTAAGCGGAGTTATTAATATTTTTGTGTCGTGATCTACAACCAGGAAGTGCAAAGGGGTCTTAACTGATTCGCTGCCAAACAAAACATGGGTTTTGCCCAAGCAGAAATTGATGGCAGAAAATGGGAAATAGGGGCGTCTCATAATATTGATCTAAAAATTGTTAAAATGGTAGTAAATATATTGTATTATATATCAAATTAAAGGACATTGCACAAGGAACACATTGGTATTGCTACTGTTGCTAAAAGTTAGAAATATAATAATAATATTAGCAGATGTTGTAAAAAATAAATTGATGACAAAGGTGACAAGTACGTGAAATTTCCACTTACCAAGGCACTACTGCTCCAACGCTGTTTATAATCCAATGAAACTTACTGAATTATGATAACTACACCACTTTGCTACACAAATATCACTAGAACGGCTCCATAACACCAATAAATCACAATAAAAACATCCTATTTTGAAGCGCATCATTGTCACATAAAATGGAAA
Organism: Cepaea hortensis; assembly: GCA_963921405.1. Taxonomy (NCBI): domain Eukaryota; kingdom Metazoa; phylum Mollusca; class Gastropoda; order Stylommatophora; family Helicidae; genus Cepaea; species Cepaea hortensis. Next base: position 45,182,397 of record OY992892.1, on the reverse strand, counting down.
ATGTCGGAAAATCACGAGTCAGATTTTGACCGTTTTCTGCCGATAAACACAAGATGTACGCTATTTTTTATTTAGTTATAATTATTATTCTTTTAAATTTAATTATTTAAATACTCCATAAATACTTTGTGATAGGCAAAGCAAACTTTAGGGGCACAAGTGTGGCCCATTAGCTAATTTGACATGATGACAAACTTTCACGGCTAAGGTAGCCGGTTAGTTTTTGTTTACATTCATGATTCATAAATACATTTTAACCGAACAAACACATTTAACATGTGCTATCAGTTTAGAATCGTTCACAAATTCCTTTAAATAAGAATAACTACAATCTAACATTGTTTACAACTTTTATCTGATGTAAATAAGACCGAAAATCCAGGGCCCACGCAATTCCTAAATCCGCGAGTAACTACAATTTTTTTAAACACAATTTTAAACACATCAACACGACTAATTCACCAAATGTCGATGACTCGTGGCCTGTGTGTAAATGAAAAACATTCTTTCTGCGGAAACCGTCATTTCGGGGCATTAAAATTAAGCTAGGTTCGCAAACGAAAGAAATAAACGAACCGCACAAATCTTGGCAATATATTAACGAAGGGACAAAACAGTTGAGACTGTTTGGCAATCGGTTGGCGGTCGGCAGCGAATCAGTTAAGAAACGGGGTAGTTTTTATCGCGGTTCATTAAATTGGAAGCTGAGAAATACTGCCTTCTATTGAGAAGAAAGGAGCTGAAGAACATAGTGACAACTGGAAAGATCGAGGGGAAGAGAGGCAGAGGCAGACCACGAGAAATCATGCTGGATGGAATGCGATTGTGGCATGGAGGAATATCAATGGCAGTTGATCCAGAAAACCAAAGATTTAGATCTGTGGAGTCATATACGCCTATGCCAGTCTGCACGGCACTTGATGATGATGATTACTGTGGTTTTTTATTTTTAAACGGACAACAGTACCATATATCAATGCGTCCGGGGTGGCGAGGCCTAACTTGGCGTATTATCAGTATTTTTCAGTAGGAAGTGCTGTGACCTAATTAACAATTAAAAATGGCAGCCAATTTTTTATTATTCATTTTAAAAGTCTGTCGCATTGCTAACAAACCTGGTAACATGTTTATTTTATTATGCGTTTTGGTAACAGAGAAGTAAGGTCACATTCCTCTTTCGATAGAATGTCAAGAGGATTGAGAGGATCGACTTCATTGCACCAGGTTTTACCCGATATGGCTTGGTCTCTTTCCGCAGGGCAGCCTGCCGAAAGCATCACACAAAGCACGAGTCTCAGTGTCTCCGAGAAAAATGCACTCGACTTTTAAGACTTTTCGATAGGTTGTGATGTGACCTGATTAACTGTTAAAAATAGCTGCCCATTTATGTTAATTAAATGTCATGTGAAATGTTCGTCGTTAGTGTAAGAACAATTCATGAAAATGTACTACTATTGTCTTAATGTACCCACTGCATTGCGACGGCTTTTTTTGTTGTTGATTAAATATCATGCATTAATGTAAGTAAATAAGTTTGTACCTGCTGCATACATTAAGCAGCAGTTAATTAATTGTTAAAATATTAAATAATGAAAACTAAAAATATTAATTAATTAAATATTCGCAAATAATTTATTTCTACTTCTGCTCCATAATTTCACTGTACTGTATCTAAAAGTGAGCAATTAATAATTAAATACTAACATTTTAAAAAACAATAACTTATTTCACAGTATTTTATTTAAATTTAAATAATTATGTACTGGTGCGCTGTTAAGAAAAACAAAGTACTCCTTACAGGTTTACAACAGACGGGTCTGAAAACTGGCTTTCAAAATTATTTTCAGTTACGTCAAAGGGTGACAAATTATACAAGTACACAGATAAGTTACATGAAATTTGTATTATGTTTAATTTTAGTAGTTAAATTGCCAGTTCTAATGATAAAATAAAAAGGAGTCTGCTCTGCTATACTATGCAATGCTAACAACATGGGTCCGCCATTTTGAATTTTGCGATATCGATATCTCATTGTTATGCTAAAATTGGTTATTGTTTTCTGAAAAAAGTAAGAAACAGTAATTGGTGAAACTCTTCACATATATGGAAAATTGAATGGAGAATCCAAAAATGCAATAAAAAGTATATTTTTATTTATGATACGGGAGTTATATGAAAAATTAGCTTACCAATATCGAAATTAACTCCACGAAGAAATATTGTTTAGCGACAAAAGTTTGCAGTCTAGCAGACAGACCACTTATACAATTTTTAGAGTTGTTTCTCGCGAAGTTTAACCGGTTATTTCCGAATACATCCAATCAGAAGCAAGCATGGGTACCCCCAGGCATAGAACCGGATGTTACAAGAAACTTTATGCTAATTAGGTCAAAACCGCACCCCACCCATTTTACGATATGCCGACAATTGACATTGATAGTAGTACTCATAGCCAGTTAGTTGCAGGTGCAAAATTAAATTAAAATCAACATATTTAGTTGGACACTTAATCTTAATATTTTATTGAAACTTTCATCATTTTGTGATGAGGTTACTTTAATTTGAACTGATCGCAGTCAGCACAGAAGTCGTATCGATAGCCAGGCTATTCTGTTTTCGGTAAAACGTTTTTACCCTTCTTTAAAAATATATAGTTAAAGTTTAATTATATATTGCTAGGAAATTGAATATCTGAATTTGCGCTAGAGCTAGAGGGTCGAAAGCAAGGTACAACTACTAAACTAATTTAATTTATTGTTTAATATAGGGACGGTGAACACATAGCGAGTTCTATCATGATTTTCAGTTTGAGTATTTACTAATGAGACCACCACAGATAGATAGGCTTTGAAAAACTAAATCTAATGGTACATCAATGATGCCTGTATGTCAATTCTAAGCGGAGATATTCACATATGATTATTGGTAAATCCGTATAAAAATTTGACATGATTTCCCTAATTTCAGGAAAATAGGCGTGTCCATGTGTCTCCACTTCCGGTCCATGTGAGATTGTCTCAAACGAGTCACAGACAGATATGAAAACTGACTTCAGTAATATGTTCTGAGCAGAATAGACTATTTATTTCTTTTTGTCCAAAGCTATGCACCATGTAATTGGCCATTCTTCAAATGCAGCAGTCAACTGGTCATGTGCGACTGTAATTCTTACATTTAGCCAGAGCTTGCTAATAAATCTGCCCACATATTAGCTTTTTCACAAGGTGTCTATATAGGGCAGAGGTGAGTGTAATAAGTTTATGATATTTTTGTTTGGTCTTTGTCATGGCGCAGAATATTCACTTTTTACTGCACGATAACTGTGTTGTGGTTTACATATCCTCGCCATGATTATATTTATGTTGTTGGCTCATTAGAGTTTGCCAGGGTAATGGCTCAAAGGAGTTGAAATTGTCCAGGTACCAAAACATTTGCTGAGTGTTGGTAGGTTAACATAGGTGTTTACCCAGGAGTGTCCTTAAGCTGTCATAAGTAGGCTGAGTTTGAGTGATTTAATAAACAGTCTTTTTCCAACTTTCACACTCCCAAGAGTCACAGATTTAGACATTAATTTGAATAATGCAACAGAATGACATACAAGTTCATATCATCTATTATACTGGTGCAGTTACAATAAGCATACATTCACTGTTTCATTAAAACAATTCTATATCACATCATCTAAACATTTGCTAAAATTATTACATAAGGTGGCCATATAAACTGGCCATTGTCATAACGAGTCTAACCTGGTCCAATCTTGACCACGGTCAAACGCAAAGTGTTTAGTTCAAGAGAAACCTCTGTTCTCTTGGACCCGATCAAAATCATGCTTCTCGCACTCGGCAACTGCCATTTCGACCGTGAGCAATGGCCACAGACAGTTGGTTCATGACAGTCTTCATAGTTGGATATTATTTTTTATTGTCCCCCCTCTCTCACCCCCATTTGGGAAGCTACTGTGAAATTAATACACTTGTGATATTATTGTTATTGTTATTCTTCAACACATATACACTAGCTCTATCCCATCATTTGGGAAGCTACAGTGACTTTTTAGGACTGAAATTCTTGAGTAACAAATGAGTGTTTGGAAAACTTATATTTGATTTTTTGGTTACTTCTCATGGCTGATTGGTTCCTATATAACACATATCTCTACATTCACAGAGCAAGAATACTGCTGGGATTAAGAACATTGTCATGGCAAGTGATCTTTCTAACTCGTTTATGAGAACAGTGTCCTTTGTGGAGCGGATTGAGGTGGAGTTTCATGGCAATGTTATCACCCAAGCCATGGTTCTGGCGGATGTGGATAATGATATGGTAATTATGGTCTCCTTGGTTTTCTTATGCATGTTTGAAATAAAGCTGCAAGTGATATGGAAGCAGACTGCCTTGCAATGGTTTTCATACAAGAGTATGAGTGCCAGTTGTTCAGAAAGCAATGGCAAACTACTCTGCATAAATTTCCAAGACATTTTTAATGCTGGGGTTCACTGTGATGTCCTGTAAAGGATGCACACCTGGTCCAAGACTCTGGTGATCGTGTAAGATGGCAAACAATGACTGTCTAGGCTTATTGGCTTGGCACATGATGATGATGAGTAATAGAGAGTGCACAACAAGGACTGTCCTTGAATATCAAGAAAACAGTAATAATGATTAAATCTCTCCCTCCCTCCCTCCCCCCCCCTCCCCTCTCTCTCTCTCTCTCTCTCTCTCACACACACACACACACACACACACACACACACATATATACATATATATATATATATATATATATATATATATATATATATATATATATATATATATATATATATATATATATACACTCTCCCCTCCCCCATCCCCAGCCAGCCAACACTCCACTCAAATAGGATACAACAATAGAAGGGAAAATGACATGTTGATAAAATGAAATACCTAGCGACAATTATACCACATATGGAAAATTCATGACAGCGATTAAGAGGGGAATAGATCAAGCAAAATCTGCATTTAAGAAAATGTAAAGTATCTAATGCAATTAGCAACTATCATTGAATGTAAGAAAGCGTGAACTGAAATGTAATTGAATATCTGACGCCTCTTCTGCCACTTATGTTTCCAGTTGTCACAGTGGTTTCCATTGCCTCTATTCTCATTATGTGACCAATGAACATTGTTTGTCTCTTTCTTACAACTGTATATATGTATATAGGTATATGCCAGGTGAATCACATTGCTTATTTTCTTCTATTACAAAATGACAGGCAAATGAATTGGTTGTGGGCAACATCGATGGCCATGTGGCTATATTCAAAGGCATGTCACCACAGCCTTGGAGAAAGATGGCAGTTAGTGGAATGGTGAGTGGTGTAGTACAACATTAAACAGTATTACAGTTGCAGGAAGAAATATACAGCAGTTTATATTGTTCAAAATAGCTTTGTGACAACAGGCAAGATTGATGGAGAAAGAGCAAGAGGAAGGCAGAAAGATAAATCTCTGGATGGCTTGACCACATGGCATAACTGAGGCAAGAAAATAGACCTGATCCAAGGCTCTGATGATTGTGTGACATTTTTTTAACATGTAGTCCCTTAGTGAATGTAAACATGGACGCATAAATAAAATATTGCATGATTTCTTTAATAAATGTATTCCCTTAGTGAATGTAAACACAGACACATAAATAAATAAAATATTGCATGATTTCTTGCCTGGCATATTTTGCTGCATTTCATCAGGTGCATACTGCAGAGTTATACGAGGGGGATTCAAATGAAAACTTTTAAAGTGTTTTAGAAATTAAAATAATCTTGGCATTGTCTTGTAACTTGTCAATATTGTTGTTAAGGTTGTCAAGAGAGTTAAGCACATGACATCAAGGCACAGACAAACACGATGATGTCATAAGGACAGTTTAAAGATGGCCACCCCACTTTTGACATGCACCAAAGAGGAACAGTGTTCTGTTATCAGTATTTTGATCAGTGAAGGGGTGAAACCTATAGAAATTCATTGGCGAATGGTTCAGTATGGTAATGCGTGCTTGTGAGTCCAACAAGTATGTGAGTGGAGTAGGAAGTTTTGACCCGCAATCAAATCCACACGATTTGGATTTCTGGGTAACAGTGTCCTTTTGCAACATGACTATGGTCGACTCCATACTGCCAGCGCAACAGTTGAAACCATAGAAGACTTACACTTTCAGTATGTACCATATCCCTCGTACTCACCAGACCTAGCCCCATGTGATTTCCACCTTTTGGATAGCTCAAAGAGTCATTGGGACATTTAAGGTTTTCATTTGAAGCCCCCTCATAGATCATGTTCTGTGAAAAAATTGAATGATACTTTGGCCTTCATGGGGAATTAAACACATGACCACCAAGCTAGCAGACAAGAGTGACAGCCATTGCACCACCACAGCTTCTGAGACAAAGTAATGATGAGTTGGGGAAAACAATACACACTGTAAATGCAAGTTTAGCATTTAATATTGTTTCATATGTAAGTAATTGATAAGACAAAGGAGAAAATGATTGCAGATAAAGCACACACAGAGCGTGAGAGACGTAAGATGGTGCAAAATGGTGGAAATTACCATGTTTTCACATGCACCTACTGTGGGCAAACATTTGCAGCAAGAATTGGCCTTGCCAGCCACACTCGCCACCGCCATGGATCGTAGTTATTGCCATATGACAGTTATTAAGCCCTTTTGAAGCACAATGTACCAAACTATCGTCTGTCAAGACGGAAAGGTGCCAATGTAAATGTCAAAAAAAATGTAATTGATGGCAGTATTTTTTACTGCCGTTTGTGATAAATTATGGTGTCTGACTAATTTTGTGTGTACTCTAAATTTTTAGCTTACGTGTCTTGCTGTAGGAGAAATCCATTTGCCGAAAAAGGTAAATTACAAATGATAACTGTAAATGATCTCTCTCTCTCTCCCTCTCTCTCTCTCTCCCTCTCTGTCTCTCCCTCTCCCTCTCTATTTCTCTCTCTCTCTCTCTCTCTCTCTCTCTCTCTCTCTCTCTCTCTCTCTCTCTCTCTTTATATTTCTCTCTATTTCTCTCTCTCTCTCTCTCTCTCTCTCTCTCTCTCTCTCTCTCTCTCTCTCTCTCGCTCTCTCTCTCTCTCTCTCTCTCTCTCTTTCTATTTCTCTCTATTTCTCTCTCTCTCTCTCTCTCTCTCTCTCTCTCTCTCTCTCTCTCTCTCTCTCTCTCTCTTTTTCTCTCTTTCTATTTCTCTCTCTCTTCTCTCCCTCTCTCTTATGCGTGCATGTGTATGTGCACACAAACACATACATTTTTAATATAACTCCTTACAACACATTTCCTGTCATTAACCTTTTCCTCCCAGCTTGTGTCTATATCCAATGCTTTCATGTTTTGCTTGCATGTTTTAATTTTTAATCGTAGCTGTGTACGTCCAGTTTTCTTATTGACTCTTCATAGTTGCCCATAGAGAATGTCCTTTAGATGCCTCCATTTTGGGACAGTGATAAAATTAGATGGTGTAGATAATAGCCAGTCTCCGTGGCCAAAGGCTTGCAGATGCGGTTCATGAGCTGCTTACCAGGCGTTCGAAACTCAGCTGTGACCGATTTGTGCAGCAGACCGTGTCGCGTTGCGTTATAACATGTTGGTATGGGAGCCGATCGTTCAGAAAGCAATGGCAAACTACTGAACGTAAAACTTGCCTAGTACATCAACAGCAGCTTAAAAATGCTGGTGTTGACTGTAACGTCCTGTAAGGGATATGCAACATTAAGAAAAAGATAATAGTATAGGTTTTGTGTTTTAGAATCATGGCTGTGTGGGTCTAGTTTTTCTATTACCACTTGCCAGCTGTCCATCTGAATGTACTTTAGAATGTGTCTGTTAGGCAAGCAGTATAGATTCTGTATTTTAGAATCGTAGATCTATACATCCAGTTTTTCTATTACCCTTTGCTGGTTGCCCATAGAGAATGTCTTTTAGATTGTGTCCATTTGGCATTCAGTATAGATTCTGTATTTTAGAATCATAGTTGCGTGCGTCCAGGTTTCTTGTTGCCACTTATTGGCTGCCCATAGTGAATGTCTTTTATATTGTGTCCATTTGGCATTCTGTATAGATTCTGTATTTTAGAATCCCGTCCGGTAAAATGGCGACGGCATAACGATGCATTTTTCAGAGGACCTGTTGAACCCCTTGCCTCAGCATCAGCACACATGATGTTTAAGAACAAGTGCTGTTATCCATTCAGCCAAGCTGACCTCCCAGGAAGCTTATGCACATAAACATGCCAACATGAAACAAAGACATTTTGTATAAAAAGATTGATGGAACTCATTCTGTTTCTGCATATCTGTTCATAACCTGCTGAGCATTATACAAAGAAGATGACTACTACAAGCAGAACAATTTTCACATCATCTTGTAGATTGTTTTCCTTCTTCTATACTTAAACATCTGTGGATAGTCAAGGTGTCATGCTGGTTGCATTTGTGACCAAAGTCTTCTTCTGCTCCCTGCCTTTGGCAATAAGTATACATGTAGTAATGCTTGTCCATTCTTTAATCTTATTTTGTTTGCCATTTGCCTTACATGTCAGAAATATTTTACTGTTTGGAAATCAACAGTATCCTGCTACCAAGTACTTTTAGATCATCATTGTACTAGGTCTTAGATCATCATGTAGCAGGTCTCAGATTAATTAAGTGGCAGGTCTTAGATCATCATGTAGTAGGTCTTACATCAGCATGTAGCAGGTCTGGGATCACCATGTAGTAAGTCTTAGATCACCATGTAGCAGGTCTCAGATCATCATGTAGTAGGTCTCAGATCATCATGTATAGGTCTCAGTCAGATCATCATGTAGAAAGTCTAAGATCATCATGTAGAAAGTCTAAGATCATCATGTAGAAAGTCTAAGATCATCATGTAGTAGGTCTCAGATCACCATGTAGCAGGTCTCAGATCATCTTGTGGTAGGTCTCATATCATCATGTATAGGTCTCAGTCAGATCATCATGTAGAAAGTCTAAGATCATCATGTAGAAAGTCTAAGATCATCATGTAGAAAGTCTAAGATCATCATGTAGTAGGTCTCAGATCATCATGTATAGGTCTCAGTCAGATCATCATGTAGAAAGTCTAAGATCATCATGTAGAAAGTCTAAGATCATCATGTAGAAAGTCTAAGATCATCATGTAGTAGGTCTCAGATCACCATGTAGTAGGTCTCAGATCATCATGTATAGGTCTCAGTCAGATCATCATGTAGAAAGTCTCAGATCATCATGTAGTAGGTCTCAGTCAGATCATCATGTAGAAAGTCTAAGATCATCATGTAGAAAGTCTAAGATCACCATGTAGTAGGTCTCAGTCAGATCATCATGTAGAAAGTCTCAGATCATCATGTATAGGTCTCAGTCAGATCATCATGTAGAAAGTCTCAGATCATCATGTAGAAAGTCTAAGATCATCATGTAGAAAGTCTAAGATCATCATGTAGTAGGTCTCAGATCATCATGTAGTAGGTCTCAGATCATCATGTATAGGTCTCAGTCAGATCATCATGTAGAAAGTCTAAGATCATGTAGAAAGTCTAAGATCACCATGTAGTAGATCTCAGTCAGATCATCATGTAGAAAGTCTAAGATCATCATGTAGAAAGTCTGAGATCATCATGTAGTAGGTCTCAGATCACCATGTAGTAGGTCTCAGTCAGATCATCATGTAGAAAGTCTAAGATCATCATGTAGAAAGTCTAAGATCACCATGTAGTAGGTCTCAGTCAGATTATCATGTAGAAAGTCTAAGATCATCATGTAGAAAGTCTAAGATCATCATGTAGTAGGTCTCAGATCATCATGTATAGGTCTCAGTCAGATCATCATGTAGAAAGTCTAAGATCATCATGTAGAAAGTCTAAGATCATCATGTAGAAAGTCTAAGATCATCATGTAGTAGGTCTCAGATCACCATGTAGTAGGTCTCAGATCATCATGTATAGGTCTCAGTCAGATCATCATGTAGAAAGTCTCAGATCATCATGTAGAAAGTCTAAGATCATCATGTAGAAAGTCTAAGATCATCATGTAGAAAGTCTAAGATCATCATGTAGTAGGTCTCAGATCACCATGTAGTAGGTCTCAGATCATCATGTATAGGTCTCAGTCAGATCATCATGTAGAAAGTCTCAGATCATCATGTAGTAGGTCTCAGATCATCATGTAGTAGGTCTCAGATCATCATGTATAGGTCTCAGTCAGATCATCATGTAGAAAGTCTAAGATCATCATGTAGAAAGTCTAAGATCATCATGTAGAAAGTCTAAGATCATCATGTAATAGGTCTCAGATCACCATGTAGCAGGTCTCAGATCATCATGTAGTAGGTCTCAGTCAGATCATCATGTAGAAAGTCTAAGATCATCATGTAGTAGGTCTCAGATCACCATGTAGCAGGTCTCAGATCACCATGTAGTAGGTATCAGATCATCATGTAGGAAGTCTTAGATCATCATGTAGTAGGTCTCAGATCACCTTGTAGTAGGTCTCAGATCATCATGTAGGAAGTCTCAGATCATCATGTAGTAGGTCTCAGATTATCATGTAGTAGGTCTCAGATCATCATGTAGTAGGTCTCAGATCATCATGTAGGTAGTCTCAGATCACCATGTAGTAGGTCTCAGATCATCATGTAGGAAGTCTCAGATCATCATGTAGTAGGTCTCAGATCATCATGTAGTAGGTCTCAGATCATCATGTAGGAAGTCTCAGATCATCATGTAGCAGGTCTCAGATCACCATGTAGTAGGTCTCAGATCATCATGTAGTAGGTCTCAGATCATCATGTAGTAGGTCTCAGATCATCATGTAGTAGGTCTCAGATCATCATGTAGTAGGTCTCAGATCATCATATAGTAGGTCTCAGATCATCATGTAGGAAGTCTCAGATCATCATGTAGTAGGTCTCAGATCATCATGTAGTAGGTCTCAGATCATCATGTAGTAGGTCTCAGATCATCACGTAGAAAGTCTAAGATCATCATGTAGTAGGTCTCAGATCATCACGTAGAAAGTCTAAGATCATCATGTAGTAGGTCTCAGATCATCATGTAGTAGGTCTCAGATCATCATGTAGTAGGTCTCAGATCATCATGTAGTAGGTCTCAGATCATCATGTAGGAAGTCTCAGATCATCATGTAGTAGGTCTCAGATCATCATGTAGTAGGTCTCAGATCATCATATAGTAGGTCTCAGATCATCATGTAGGAAGTCTCAGATCATCATGTAGTAGGTCTCAGATCATCATGTAGTAGGTCTCAGATCATCATGTAGTAGGTCTCAGATCATCATGTAGTAGGTCTCAGATCATCACGTAGAAAGTCTAAGATCATCATGTAGTAGGTCTCAGATCATCACGTAGAAGGTCTAAGATCATCATGTAGTAGGTCTCAGATCATCATGTAGTAGGTCTCAGATCATCATGTAGTAGGTCTCAGATCATCATGTAGTAGGTCTCAGATCATCATGTAGTAGGTCTCAGATCATCATGTAGGAAGTCTCAGACCATCATGTAGGAAGTCTCAGACCATCATGTAGCAGGTCTCAGATCATCATGTAGGAAATCTCAGATCATCATGTAGTAGGTCTCAGATCATCATATAGGAAGTCTCAGACCATCATGTAGCAGGTCTCAGATCATCATGTAGTAGGTCTCAGATCATCATGTAGTAGGTCTCAGATCATCATGTAGAAGGTCTCAGATCATCATGTAGTAGGTCTCAGATCATCATTTAGAAAGTCTCAGATCACCATGTAGTAGGTCTCAGATCATCTTGTAGCAGATCTCATATCATCATGTAGCAGGTCTCAGATCATCATGTGGCAAGTTTTTCTGACAGAACACCACTCTCATCATGACCCACCAAACAGAATTCTCATTCCTTTGCCAGTTCTCCTTACTCATAGATGTTCATACCCAAGGTGTCTGCAATGTCCTGTCTCCATCTTTGTGCTGATCAACCACTGCCTCTCCTTACAATAACCATTTCTTCCATCACATTCTGTCCAAACTATTGTACATTTAATACAGCCAAAGTATTTCTGTTTTCAAGGCAGAACACTGTTTATGAGCCAGTTTTCTTCCATGTTCAGATCTTGTAGAACAGTGGTTCTCAACCGGTGGGGAATTCCCCCAGGGGGGAATTTTAGGGTTTCTGGGAGGGGGTGGGGGGAATTAAGATTATTTCAAGATCGCGTTAATACAAGAACAGATTACTTGATATTGTTTTTCCCTCCACACTTTACAGTTCTGTACTTCTCACCCTTCTGAAATTAATTTTATAATGTAAGTAGACCCGCAAATCACGTTTTATGTAGACGTCTAGACTTGTTCTATTATGAGTTATTAAATAATTTAGCTTCCATTTTTTACATATAATGTGTAGGGGTGGGGATATATAGGGAGGAAATAAGAAAAAGGGGGGGGGGGATAACGTTCTGAAAATATGGTGAAGGGGGGCATGGACCAAAGAAGGTTGAGAACCACTGTTGTAGAAAGTCCGTATTTTTCTTCTTCTTGGTTCACGATATTCTAAGACCTTTTTTGAACATTTACGTTAGAAAGACTTGATTTTCTTCATTATTGATTGTGAAATGACCCATAGCTCACATTCTTATGTTACAACAGCAAAGATGCATGTTCTCAAAATTGTTACGGTAATTTGTCTGCTGGTGTTGTGTCATAGGTGTGACCTCTACATTGACATGGCCAGTCTACCTCTGACTTTTTTTGACTCTTTTACAGTTTACTTTATTTTTCGAAAGTGTAATCACCACAAACTTATAAATTCCAATCAAGATATTCAGTCAGCATTTAGTAGAGGCACATGTCTGTGGCCAGCTCCGTGACGAAGGGGTTACAATTGCAGTTCGTAATATCGCATACCTGCGTTCAAAACACAGATGGAGGCGATTTGACAGCAGACCACCTTGCGTTGGTTTTTACGAAATGGTATGGTTGCCGGTCATTCAGAAAGCAATGGCAAACTACTGAACATAAACTTGTCAAGAGATCACAACAGCTAAAGATGCTGGTGTTGACTGTGACGTCATTTAAAGGATATGCAACTAACTTTTAACATGTCTGTGTAGGAACATTCATGATTGAAACACTGATGTTTATTCATGAACTTTGATGCAGAACAGCCTTGTGTGCATGACAGCTGAGGGGTGGTGCTATATCTATGATGTTCCAACTCACATGTCCACACAGGTAAGGTCACAGGACACTTATGTCATAAAGTAAGTGTAATTCCATTGATGGATACTGCTGTGTGAGTGTGAAATTATGGGATATCGCATTTACTAGGTTATAGCATTGTAATGTTGGGTTGTCTTCCTTGTCACCCTTTCTTTTGAGAGAAATCTCAAAGTCATTGGGTTGACCTGAGCACTGTAAGTGATTGCCATAAAACACCCTTCTTCAGATAGGGATTTAAACCAAGGCCAGTATAAGTGTATACCAGTGCACTATCTAGACATAACATAAGCCAGTCCACTATCCAATATTAGTGTAAGCTAGTGCACTATCCAGTATTAGCGATTGTCAGTGCAGTATTCATTGCGCTAACACAGTACTCACAATTGTTGTAATGTTATATAATGTAGACTTGCTTTACATTAGACAAAAGGTTAATGGCAAGAAGTTTTTCTTCAGTGCACCGGGTTTTACCGTATCTGGCTTGATCTGTCTCCACAGAATGGCAGTCTGTCTGCCTAGAGCATTACTTAAAGCACCAACTCCATTCCTCCAGCTATGAGCTGCCGGGGGTTTCTGAATAAATATGGACGATCCCCCATGTGTCATGGCGCGATTATGCTTGTTATTGGGTTTAATAATCCACACTGTGATTATGTTATTCTTTGGCTCGTTCGTATTTGTAGGACACAGTTGTGTTTAGGCGTGCGTCATCCTCAAGAAGTTGATTATACCAGGACTGTACTTTGGAACCATTAAGTATATTGACTTGTTACTATTATGTTCAAACATTCATTCCTTCACTGCCATACCAAGAATCACATAGTGAGATATATAAACTTGAATTAAGACTGCACAGTTTTCATCTTCTATTATACAGACGCAGTTACAATGGATCTGCAACAATTAGTAGATGTGGTTGTTGTACACAGTGAGCAGCTGGGGTTAGAATTAAATTGTAAAAAGACACAGGTTATGGTCGTCACTAGGAAGAATGAATTACCACATTGTAATATACAAGTAAACGGGAATATTCTTCAATAAGTGAATGAATACAATTATCTCGGAACAGTCATAACATCTGATGGGAGATGGCGAAAGTAGCCTTTAGTAAGATGAAAAACATTCTGACCAATACAAAGATGTCAATTGAAACGAGAAAAAGAGTGTTGAGGGGATACATAGAGCCTGTTCTTTTGTATGGATGTGAAACTTGGATAATGTGCAGTCAAGCTGAAAAACATCTGATGGCTGCAGAAATGTGGTTTTTGAGGAAAATGCAAAGAATACCATGGACAGATAGAAAAACCAATGACCAAGTACTACAGGCGACAAATGAAACTCGTAAATTGGTTAGAGAAATTAGACTTAAACAGTCAAAATGTTTTGGACATGTTATGAGAAGAAATGGATTGGAGAACTTAGTGACAACTGGCAAGATCGAAGGGAACAGACCAAGAGGAAGACCGAGAGGAAAATACCTGGATGGCTTGGCCACATAGCATTGACGAGACAGGAACACTGAGCTGATCCATGACTCTGGTGATCGAGTGAAATGGCGAGTCATGACCGCCCACGCTTTCTGGCATGGCACATGATTGATTGAGTTACAATAATAATATAAAACAATTCAATACCACGCTCTCAAATCATGATAACTATTAACACACCCGGCACTATGTATGTGCCATGGCTCCTCATTCATGGTCACCGTTCGATTGACACCTCAAGGTGACATGGCACCTGGCTCATGGTTTTCTCCATGCCTTATTGCGTGCGTGTGATTGAAAATCACCTCTAAGTCATGACCCATCACTTCTGCTTTCATTTGGGTCATGACACACTCATGGTCCAAACGACAAGGCCGAAAAGAACCCTCCACCTTCATAGCATAAAGCAGACGGCTTAACGTCCTTGCCATGCCAACTCCCATCCTATTCCTCCATTCAGTCTTGGACAGTTCAGTTGGATGCCAAATTAAAAGCCGTTTTATTATGACATTTGGCTGTGTTCATCCAGCAGGGTAAATACTGATGTAGATGTCATTATGTTAACACCATTGTTACACCCTTCTGATAAGTTATTCCTTGTTTTACTTTGTCATTCTACTTTATGCCTCATCTGTCTTTATTGACATCTCATCTTTATTAAAATATTTAGATCTACTTACTATTTTAGCATTCTTCTTCTGTTTCTTCTTCTATTTCTTCTTCTGTTTCTTCTTCTATTTCTTCTTCTTCTTCTTCTTCTTCTTCTTCTTCTTCTTCTTCTTCTTCTTCTTCTTCTTCTTCTTCTTCTTCTTCTTCTTCTTCTTCTTCTTCTTCTTCTTCTTCTTCTTCTTCTTCTTCTTCTTCTTCTTCTTCTTCTTCTTCTTCTTCTTCTTCTTCTTCTTCTTCTTCTTCTTCTTCTTCTTCTTCTTCTTCTTCTTCTTCTTCTTCTTCTTCTTCTTCTTCTTCTTCTTCTTCTTCTTCTTCTTCTTCTTCTTCTTCTTCTTCTTCTTCTTCTTCTTCTTCTTCTTCTTCTTCTTCTTCTTCTTCTTCTTCTTCTTCCTCTTCCTCTTCTTCTTCTTCTTCTTTGTCCTTTCATTTCCCAGTTGAGCTGAAGCCCTCAAACGCCAATCCCCCTTTCCTTGTCTATCTCCTGCAGCTCCTTCCATGTCCTCCCTTATTATTCATCTCTGTCTATAATTCTTTTCTCTATGTATATTTAGGCCGGCTCCCTGGCCGAGGGGTTGGCAGCTTTCTCCGTTAATCCCGAATACTCTCGTGGTTGACTTGAGCGCACAAGAATTGGAAGTGGTTCGAGTCACGCCAGTGACTTATGAGAGTATGGAGTCGGTCGCTCAGAAAGTCGTGGCGTGCTGATGAGCATAATCTAGCCTAGGAATCAACATACAGCTGAATTTAGGTCTCCTTGTATTTCTTTTACTCCATAGGTCCCAGAGGAAGGACTTCCTAGTTCAACCATTAATAGATTTTCTCAATGTGTGTCCTTTCCAACACCAGCATCTTTTCCTCACCTCTTGACTCACTGGGATTTTAGTTCCTTCCACAAGCTCCACATTGGTGATTCTATTATACCCCTTTAGTATTCTGCATAGGCTTCAGTTATTTAACATTTGTAATTTACTAGCAATTGTTTTGGTCATGCTCTGTGTTCCTGATCTATACAGCACTACTAATTTATCATTAGAGATAAATATTCTGTGTTTGTTTCAATATTTTATTTCTTCCATACATGTCCTAAAGCTGTTAAGACTCCTCTTGTTCTCTTATTTTAATATCTCTATCGGTTCTCCCAATTTCATGTACATCACTGCCTAAATATGTATATGGTTGTATCTTTTAAAGTAAGGTTTCACCAAGGGAGATAGGGTTATTATTTGCTTAAATTATTTTCATTTTCTTTGTCTTTCCTATATGAATGGAAAACTACTGAATGTAAACTTGCCAAGAAATCACGAACAGCCAAAAAATGCTAGGGTTGACTGTGACGTCCATTTAAAGGACGTGCAACTAACTTTTTTAAATATAAATTATTAGACCTCATTGTTGTGACCTCTCATTGTGTTTATATTACCTTGCATCAGATTATGTATCTCTGGACAGTGAAGTCCAGACAGTCAGGCTGCTCAGCTCTCTGTCAGAGTCCATGTGATTCCATTTCTGGTGTTGTCTTCAAAAATCCAGTCTATAGTTAGCATGAATAATGCAGGTGACCAAAAGCATCCATGCTGTATTCCTGTTTTCATTTCAAACATAAAGAACTCTCTGCATTTCATGCCATCATATATTGTCTTTAATAAATTAACCCTTTACAGGGCAGACGCTTGTCCGTTTTGAAGCCCTGAACGGGCAAGATTTTTTCAGGTTCGGTAAAATTTCGGGTTGCGTTAGTAAAAACATCACAAATAAGGTGTTAGTCAACCGATTTTAGTTAAATAAACAACACAATGAAGGGAAAAGCATGCAGAATATGTTACTCATGTGATTGTTGTCGGTAATCCCTATATGAACACAAATATTTATGAAATACGGCATGTTGTTTGTGATTTTCCGTTATCTATACGGCAAATTTACAAACACATTTTCAGAATCATAATCACTTTTTTTAAAGTCCGTCTCAGACTTCTAATGCAAAGTAATGCTTTGCACTGATATCTAGCTCCGATTAATAGTCAACTTCGTGCCCTTTAATGTCACTTAAATTGAACAGAGCGAAATCTCGGCTATCACTTAAAGAATCGCCGAAATCCATTTTGAAAAACAGCGTAAAAATCCCAAAAACTATCAGTAAAAGTCCGTTCAAATTCATTGTAGCGCGTTTACAAATGGCGGCCACGTTGTCAAGCTATCGGCGAAAACGAAAGTAGCGAAGAGATCGCGTTTTTACAATGCATAATAGTATCGGACGCAATCGGCCGCTCCGCTCGTTTAAGCGATCGGCCGCTAACGGCCGCTCTGCCCTGTAAAGGGTTAATGATTTTCTGTGAGATTGCATAGTGCCTCCTAGAATTCCAAAGATATTCTGTATCAGTGCAGTCAAAGATCTTTTCTTAGTTCACAAATCCAGTATAAAGTGGTGAATGAATTTCAATGCTTTGCTTTATTCTTTGTGTTATGTGGCTATCTGGTCAGTGCAGAATCTGTTTGTTTTGAAGCCTGCTTGTTCATCTCCTAGTTGTTTGTCAGTGGCATCTCTTAATCTTCCCAGAATGATCCTGCTTAATATTTTCTCAGCAACTGACAGTAACATTACTTATCTAAAATGTTCTCAATCCTGTATGTCCCCTTTCATTGGCATCTTCACCAGATATCTTGATCTCCAGTTTATGGATATTTCTTCAGTCTCTCAGACTTTACTAAGTAATTTGTGAAGTAACTTAATGTGTTTATATTGGCTTTAAAAGCTTTGGACAGGATATCATCTGGACCAGCAACTTTTCCTTCCTTCAGGAGTTTGACAGCTTATATAATTTCTTCTGTAGATGGTTTCTCACAGCTGAAATCCAGCTATACTTCTGTAAGAATATCATAGGATTCTTTTGTGACTGATCTATTCAGAAGCTCTTCAAATTATTTGGGTTATCTGTGTGTTTGTTTTTGTTTTTTTTGGGTGCTTGCTTGCTTTGAACTCAAGCGTAGTCCATACATACTACTTCTAGTAGTGCTGGACTGAATTTTGCACGTTGATTAGCTTTCCCTATTAACAGTGTCCCTCGCCATCACGGTAACACACTCCAACTTCAGAGGTACTTGTAATTTATGTCCCCAAGTCAAGGAAGGTAGGTCAACATTTTAGTCCACTGTCCGGTGTATGGGTTGAACCCCTTAACTCGGCATCAGCACACCGGATGTTTAAGAACACATGTTCTTATCCATTTGGCCATGCTGACCTACAGCCCATCTGTTCATTTCAGCCTTATTGTTGGTGGGACCTTTCTTATTACTGTTTTTGATGTCCACTTGGTTGATCCTGCAATTTTCTTGTTGTCTTGGTAAGGTCTGTGAGGTTTTCTTTCACTGGTGCCACTTTTAACATTAATACATCATACGAGTATTTCATCTGAACTGTTAAATGATAAAACTATCACTGAAAGCCAAAGTTTCTCACCTTTTTGTTGTTTGCACCTATTCCTTAGAAATCTTGCTACATAATGTGTCAGTTGTCATGTTTTTCTTTGCAGAGTATGAGCACTAATGAAGAGGAATCAGAGAGTGGCCATATAAAGCCCTTTTTCACTCAAGAGTTACCAGCAAATGCAAGAGTGATGTGCCTTGCTGATATTGGTATACAGGATATTCTCCTTGGCCCACATATGTTAATGTCATTTGTATTTTATAGTTTTAGTTAAAGCTTTTAAAGCATATTATATAAAGCTTGTCTTGTGTGCTCCAAAGGTTGTGGGTTTGAATCCAGACTCAGTTCACAAGTGCAGTTCTCTCAGAGACTCAGTCATTCGGTTCACAAGTGCAGTTTTCTCTGAGACTCAGTTATTCGGTTCACAAGTGCAGTTCTCTCTGAGACTCAGTCATTGAGTTCACAAGTGCAGTTTTCTCTGAGACTCAGTCATTCGGTTTACAAGTGCAGTTTTCTCTGAGACTCAGTCATTCGGTTTACAAGTGCAGTTTTCTCTGAGACTCGACCATTTGGTTTACAAGTGCAGTTTTCTCTGAGACTAGCCATTCGGTTCACAAGTGCAGTTTTCTCTGAGACTCAGTCATTCGGTTCACAAGTGCAGTTTTCTCTGAGACTCAGTTATTTGGTTTACAAGTGCAGTTTTCTCTGAGACTCAGTCATTCGGTTTACAAGTGCAGTTGTCTCTGAGACTCGGCCATTTGGTTTACAAGTGCAGTTCTCTCTGAGACTCAGTCATTGAGTTCACAAGTGCAGTTTTCTCTGAGACTCAGTCATTCGGTTCACAAGTGCAGTTTTCTCTGAGACTCAGTCATTCGGTTCACAAGTGCAGTTTTCTCTGAGACTCAGTTATTTGGTTCACAAGTGCAGTTTTCTCTGAGACTCAGTTATTTGGTTCATGAGTGCAGTTCTCTCTCCGATTCAGTTATTTGGTTCATAAGTGCAGTTTTCTCTGAGACTCAGTTATTTTGTTCACAAGTGCAATTTTCTCTGAGACTCAGTTATTCGGTTCACAAGTGCAGTTTTCTCTGAGACTCAGTTATTTGGTTCACGAATGCAGTTCTCTCTGTGACTCAGTTATTCTGTTCATAAGTGCAGTTTTCTCTGAGATTCAGTTATTCGGTTCATGAGTGCAGTTTTCTCTGAGACTCAGTTAGCTTACAAGTGCAGTTTTCTCTGAGACTCAGTTATTTGGTTCACGAGTGCAGTTTTCTCTGAGACTCAGTCATTCGGTTCATAAGTGCAGTTTTCTCTGAGACTCAGTCATTCGGTTCATAAGTGCAGTTTTCTCTGAGACTCAGTTATTCGGTTCATGAGTGCAGTTCTCTCTGCGACTCAGTTATTCGGTTCATGAGTGCAGTTCTCTCTGCAACTCAGTTATTCGGTTCAAGAGTGCAATTCTCTCAGATACTCAGTTATTCAGTTCACAAGTTCAGTTTTCTCTGAGACTCAGTTATTCGGTTTATGAGTGCAGTTTTCTCTGAGACTCAATTATTCGGTTCATGAGTGCAGTTCTCTCTGAGACTCAGTTATTTGGTTCACGAGTGCAGTTTTCTCTGAGACTCAGTTATTCGGTTCATAAGTGCAGTTTTCTCAGAGACTCAGTTATTCGGTTTACGAGTGCAGTTTTCGCTGAGATTTCTGGGAGTCGTTGCTAGAGCTAAGGAAGTCGCCTCGCACTTGTGCAATGCTTTCAGCAGGCTGCCCTACAGAAATAGACCGAACCATATGGGATAAAATCTGGTGTGATGAATCGTTCCTTTCGCCAATAAACCTTTTAAACCTAATATTATGGTTATCTGTAGCTCCTAGTTAGGTAATACAGTAATAATTCCTGCCATATGAATGAGGTATTGTAGGTCTTGATTTATAACAGGTCAGGGCATTCATTATGAGATGGAAGTGGCTTGCTCCTAACCTCAATTCCTTCCCAGAGAAATCTCTCATATCCATATTATAAGGCTGGGTCATTTCCAGAATTGTATGTTATCAGAAAAAAGAAATCACGACATATGAAATTCAAACCATTATATTAGTGGGTGAGGCGGGGCACTGTATCGCAGTGGGCTAGTACAGTTGCCTGGTGGTAATATGTTCAAATCTCCATTGAGATGGATTATTTAAATGTACCTGAGCTCCCAGGTCAACCGAGATTAAAAATGGGTATCCAAAAATGTCTGGGAAGGGAAAGTGGTTGGCTTGATATTGACCAATACATCCATTGAGTGCTGATTGGTCAATAAAAATATGGGACTAGAACCATTATACGATACATCTTAAGATATGGCACAGGGTCCGCGAATTTTTGTTTTTTAAACACCTGCATCTGTATGTTAATGTTAATTAATTAACTACAAAATTAAACATGTTATCTCAGAATTATTTTATGAACATTCATTATCTAGAGGTGTATTGAACATTTCAGCCGTAGTTTGTCAAATCGTTTCTTTTTATATTTGAAACACTTGGATTTGCTGTGGTTGATCTTTAATTTTTCACCGGCTTTGTGGCAAAGAAACTACTGAACGTAAACTTGCCAAGAGATCACAAACAGAAAAAAAATGCTGGGGTTGACTGCGACATCCTGTAAAGGTTATACAACTAACTGTTAACTGTGGCGAAGGGATTATGGATGCAGTTCGTAATCCCGCATACTGTGTTCAAACACAGCTGCAGGCAATTTGGCAGCAGACCGCTTTACATTGGTTTTTATAAAAAAAAATGGTATGAGTGCTGTCATTCAGAAAGCAGTGACAAACTACTGAACGTAAACTTGCCAAGAAATCACAAACAGCCAAAAATGCTGGGGTTGACTGCAACGTCCTGTAAAGGATATGCAACCAACTTTTGGATCTTTAATTCTGTATCCAACTGCTTAAATTGTTTGCTGTCAGCGACTTATCATAGTTAATTGTCTAATGAAATAGTATCTACAGCTGATAATGATACATGTTTGAAACCCAGTAACCATCCTTAAAGGACTCCTTTCACGCCTTGAGGTGCATTGAGTATATAGTGTTGGCTTGAATACTTTTAGAACACTTTTTGTTGATGTGAATATCACACCGACTGCTCTACTTCCCAGCACATTTTCTGGTATCCAGTTTAGGCTGGGTTGAATGGGGAACCCAGGCCTGTGAAAAAATGTCCCTGCCTTGATGGGTATTTGAACACATGACTTCCAGGCTGGTAGGCAAGCTTGCTAGCCACTGTGCTGCCACAGTTCCCCAAATGTCCGTATGTTTCTTATATTTGCAATTTCAAATGTTTGAACTTTTCAAATACTGTGTATGTTAACCCCTTGTTTTGTTTACTGCCTTGAATTCAGACTCAGATGGGCATGTAGAAATGGTCATAGGATATTCAGACAGAGTTGTCCGAGCTTTTCGATGGCATGAGATGCCAGATTCTGACAATGGACACTTTTTGCTCATTCAAAGATGGCAGTTGGCTGGACAGGTAAATTCAGTCATGGTTGTGGTATTTTTGTTATTCTTCTGTAATTCTTTAGCAGAAGATTAACTTTAGCTATTTCATATACATTCAGAATTTAAAATGGCAGAGGCAATTGTCTTTCATTTACAGAAACCAGCTTTGTGTAAACAAAAAACAAGTATTTTTAGCCAGTGGTGAAATGAACTAGTGTTAGTAATATGCTTGGCAATGCTTAGCATCTCATTACAACTCTAATACAGCACTTTTTCCAGATTTCTGTTTCAATATTTAGAAATCTGTTTAACACTTAAGTACTTTCTTCAGTCTGTGGGTTATAGTACAACTTGGAAAATATTTGTAATAAGCAAATGTGATTGTGATGAATGTTGTACCTTAGAAAGAGAATGGACTGTTGAAAATGCAAAAGCATTTTTGTAATGAGAACTTATGTGTTTCACTTGCACTGCCTGTGTACAGTTTCATTTTGTGTTTAATAATTAATACTATATAACTGGATTATTATTTCTTTCTTGTAGATCGGAAGCATAACAATAAATTACAACCAGGATCACCAGCCGGAACTCATGGTATCTCAGCCAGGGGCAACATTTGTTTCCTTGCAAGTGAGGCCAGCATTCCGGCACATCAAGTCTGAAAGTTACCTTGACAAAATGTCTGAAAACAAACCCGATCATTCCCTGGAGAGAAGCGGGAGTTTCATTACTCAAGGAAAACATGACAACTCCACAGCTTCATACATCCATAACTTGCCGGGACATGCTAATTTATCCAAATCTGAAATTTTCTCAACCAAATCAGACACCACATCCTGTCATTCTGATTCTACCAACAGATCAGCAGAAAATATTTCAGTAAAGTCCATGGACACGGCATTAAATAAAAGTGACAAGTCACAGAAACATGATGGTCAGTCTGTTAAGAGTGAAGTGGTAAACAGGAGTGGCAAGTCAGACAGTTCACCCGAGAAAAGTGAAGTGACGGTGGCGAAGCCTACCAGAAAATTGAGTCTTGATCGGCTTGATAATGTTTCCTTGACAAAGCTCATGGACAGTCCTAAAGAACATCCAGACAGCATATTGGAGAAGTCTATTGGCAAGCTCAGCTCTATTCCTGATTCACCTTTTGAGTAAGTCTGATGTTATCTTTTAACTGCCTGTAACCTTTCATGGGTTCTTACGCTTTTGTGTCCATCAAATTACAATTCAGTTTTCCAGCTATATTTTTTTGTTTTTTTTCCTGTTGTATTTATTTGTTTATTGATAAAGAGTTTGGTCGAGACGTTTGCTTGTATTTGTGTTTGTTTTTCCTTTTGTCTAGCTATCCTAATTATATTTTATATCAGTTGTTTTTTGTTTTGTTTTTTTTTAACTCGCTCGCTTTCAACTCAAGCATAATCCATACACACTACTTCTTGTAGTGCTGGACTGAATTTTGCATGTGGATTAGCTTTCCCCATCAACAGTGTCCCTCGCCATCAGGCGAACCCACTCAGAGGTTCTTATAATTTACGTCCCCCAAGTCAAGGACAATAGGTCAACATTTTAGTCCAACTGTCCTGTGTAGGGGTTGAACCCCTTACCTCGACATCAGCACACCGAATGTTTAAGAACACATGTTCTTATCCATTCAGCCGTGCTGACATATTATATCAGTTTGAATTCCAATATCAGATTGGCAGCAGTAGTCACTCCCCTTTCCCAATACCGTTTACAGTTCCATGTAAGAACATTAAGAGGTTCGTATAACTGAATGTGAATTATTCGATTGTCTTTTTAGTCTGTATCTCTCTCACGCACACATACACACATGCGCGTGCAAAAAAAATCAGCCATTTTGTCCCAGACAACTGTCACCTTAAAATAACTGTGATTCACAAGGAGATAACAGAATAATTGTTTAAGATAGAGGTTAAGGAAGAAACTGGAAAAGTCTGGACCAAATTTTAAAAAACACACTCTGTGCCTAAAGGCATTAAAGTAATAAATGGGCCAGTTAGTTCACTTGCCTGCCAAGTGGTTAGAGTTAAAGTAATAAATGGGACAGTTAGTTCACTTGCCTGCCAAGTGGTTAGGGTTAAACCTCAGCACAGCAGTATTGTATTTTTGGATCAGTCTGGCTCTCTGGTTGACCCGACCTCATAAAAATGGATAAGATAATTTCCAGACTTTTCTGGGAAATGTAGAAGAAGAGAACTGGCCACTGACACCTCATATATCATAGACTAGAATATGTGAAGGCCTAACACTTCACAGCCCAGCAGCTGTGCTGCCTATAATTGATCGCTTGCCTGTGCTTTTGCTTGCTCCCTGTAAGGGAAGCTGTGAACAGTAACACTGGAACCTACTGTGCATGTCGTAAGAGGCAACCAAGGAGGGTTAGCCTGATGCCGGTGTCTCATACTGAAGAAAACATTAGCTTCGAAATATATCCAATCATGAACAAGTCTACAAAAGGCCTGACAGGAGCTGGTTGGGGAGCTGTGCTCCATTGAAAGATGAAGGCAAAAGAAGAAGAATGTGCCAGTGGTCCTTGATAGTGACATCATAGATATACACTCAGTCTTGGTTAATGGTTAATTAGGAATCTACATCATAGCACTCTCTCGGCAAATAGTGACGTAGTTATACACTCAGTCTTGGTTAATTATTTATTAGGAATCTTTATCATAGAACTCTCTGAGTCTTGGTTAATGGTTAATTAGGAATCTACATCATAGAACTCTCTCAACAAATAGTGACACAGTTATACACTCAGTCTTGGTTAATGGTTAATTAGGAATCTACATCATAGAACTCTCTGAGTCTTGGTTAATGGTTAATTAGGAATCTACATCATAGAACTCTCTCAGCAAATAGTGACACAGTTATACACTCAGTCTTGGTTAATGGTTAATTAGGAATCTACATTATAGCACTCTGGAAAACCCATATAGGTGTGTCTCAGTCACAAAGTTTGGATGCAGATTATTCCTTTAACACGTGTAAGAATTGTAGATTTTTTTTATCTCACACATCTTTCCTTGTCGGAGTTGAATTGAGTTGAGTCAAGAACCTACATCACTGCACTCTGGGCATTCCTATAAGTGCTCAGTCCTCATCTTCAACAGCCAGCATAGAGTTCCAATTCTAATGGTGCTCCTTGTCGGAACCGTACTGAAATACACACCGTAGCATCCTTAAATAGGTTATTTATTATGTCTTCAACTAGCACTCTTGATTGAAATATAATATTGTGGCTTTGTTTTTTTCTGCAGCATAATCTACCACCCTCTGGCACATATGCAGACCCGAAATAAGGATACTAGCACCCTTATCATTGGTGGCATTAGCAGGGGAAGGTCATCCCACAGTACCAGTTCCAGTGCTGATACTCATCATCAACCAATGTATTATGCATTAGCTACACTTGATGGTAGGTCAACGTGTTATACGCCTCTGTGTTTTATGTGCTAAAAGCAGGATCTGATAAATGACGAAAACCCAGTGAAGTCAGTACAGGCAAATACAACCAATGCACTGCAGAAACTGGCATACTTAGTTACATGTGTTAAAGTTGACTGATTGACCCGTTGCCATGAAGTTGAAATCGCAACTAATGACTAAAGTTGACTGATTGACCCGTTGCCATGAAGTTGAAATCGCAACTAATGACTAAAGTTGACTGATTGACCCGTTGCCATGAAGTTGAAATAGCAACTAATGACTAAAGTTGACTGATTGACCCGTTGCCATGAAGTTGAAATCGCAACTAATGACTAAAGTTGACTGATTGACCCGTTGCCATGAAGTTGAAATCGCAACTAATGACTAAAGTTGACTGATTGACCTGTTGCCATGAAGTTGAAATCGCGACTAATGACTAAAGTTGACTGATTGACCCGTTGCCATGAAGTTGAAATCGCGACTAATGACTAAAGTTGACTGATGGACCCGTTGCCATGAAGTTGAAATCGCGACTAATGACTAAAGTTGACTGAGCACCTAAAGTTAGTCTAGAACACATGTGTCAAACTCAAGGCCCGCGGTCCACATTCAGCCCGCCGTACAATCATATCAGGCCTGAGAGGTCTCAACCGACGTACATATATATTTGGCCCAAGAGAGAATTTTAGGCAAAAATATTTTTTGTGGTCACGATATAAAGTGCAAATCAAATTCCCTAATTAGCTTCCTTCTGAATGATAGGCTACCTGAGAGCGTTCTTGCTTCAATCAGAATAAGCGAAAATAAAAGTTGTGTAGTGAGTTAGTGTTCGTCGTTATAGTTACCTAGCAACGTTCAGATGCTTGTTTTGGATTGGTGCATAATCACTGATATGCATGATGCAGTGAAGACATTTCAAGTGAAGCTGCGCTTATGGGAGACACAAATGCACCAATGCAACCTGTCTCACTTTTCTTGTTGCCAGGCAATGTTAAACCAAGTCAGTGATATGGTGTTTCCCAATGCAGACTTTGCTGAAAAACTTAGCTTACTTCGCGCAGAGTTTGCACGGCGCTTTAGTGACTTTGAAGCACAGAAAAGTAATTTCGAGCTGTTTCGCAATCCATTTGCCATAGATGTGGAAACTTCACTTGTAACTTTACAGATGGAGTTAATAGAGCTGCAGTGTAATGGGACACTAAAGGCAAAATACGACACTGTGGGGCCTGCACAGTTCACTCGTTTCATTCCTGAAGAGATGTCCCGGCTTTGTCTACATGCGGCTGACACCTTGAGCATGTTTGGTAGCACATATCTGTGTGAGCAGCTGTTTTCTGTCATGAAGATTAACAAAACATCACACAGGAGTCGTCTTACTGATGAACACTTGCAGTCCATCATGAGAATCTCAATGACACAAAACATTAGTCCCAACATAAATGAACTTGTAGCTAAGAAAAGATGCCAAACATCGTCCTCTGAAAAATTGACATAAGAGTGAAAATGTGTATACCAATGATATTTTATTATTAAAACTTATTTTTCTATTTTAATTTATATTAATGTTTTAAAAAAGGTTTAATTTTTGGCTTATGGAATGTTTATCCTGTCCGGCCCGCAACCTTACGTATGATTTGAGTTTTGGCCCACCGAGCGATTGAGTTTGACACCCCTGGTCTAGAGTGTCAGTTCCATGTCAGTGTTTTTGATATTTGTGTGTGTGTGCGTGCGTGCATGCGTGTGCGCGCGCACTTGCTTTGAACTCAATCGTAATCCATACACATGCTACTGCTTCTAGCGTACTGGGCTGATTTTTGCGTGTGGATTAGCTTTCCCTATTACCAGTATCCTTCCCCATCAGGCTAACTCACTCTGACTTCTAAGGTACTTGTAATGTATGTCCCCAGTCAAGAATGAGAAGTCACCATTTTAGTCCAGCTGACCATTGTAGGGGTTGAACCCAGTACCTTGGCACCAACACACTGGATGTTGAATAATGAGCGCTCATATCCATTCAGCCATTGCTGACCTCTGTGTGTTTTGATATAAAGGCATGGATGTTTCTTGTAAACAGATTAACTCTGTAGTCCATTGCAGATATAAAAGCATGGATGGTTCTTGTAAACAAATTAACTCTGTAGTCCATTGCAGATATAAAGGCATGGATGTTTCTTGTAAACAGATTAACTCTGTAGTCCATTGCAGATATAAAAGCATGGATGGTTCTTGTAAACAAATTAACTCTGTAGTCCATCTCATCTCATCTCATCTCATCATGTTCCTCTTGTACCTTGCGGTGTCGAGGTGAAGTATAAACTTCGTGAGAGTGCCCGGTTATGGGCTTCGTATATCGACATTCCCATGGATTCTGTTATTCCCTCCGTCCAGCGTTTACGTGGTCGGCCTCTTCCTCTGTTTCCATCTGGTCTGTACGTCATTGCCTGTTGTGGCATGCTGTTGACTGGTAGCCTACTTGCATGGCCAAACCATTTGACTTGCTGCTTTCTAATAAAATCTGATATAAAGGCATGGATGTTTCTTGTAAACAGATTAACTCTGCAGTCCATTGCAGATATAAAAGCATGGATGTTTCTTGTACATAGATTAACTCTGTAGTCCATTGCAAATATAAAGGCTTGGACGTTTCTTGTAAACAGATTAACTCTGCAGTCCATTGCAGATATAAAAGCATGGATGTTTCTTGTAAACAGATTAACTCTGTAGTCCATTGCAGATACTAACACTTCATATGTTTTAAACCCTGACATAATGAGGTGGAGTGACCAGTTACTTTCCTCACCACTCTTAATTCCTATAAAATTGTTGGAATTATCCAGTACCCATTTTATAAGGTGGGATTAATCCTAGATGTTTCAGCCTTTTCTACTCTTTATCATCCATTGGGGAATAGGCCCATAACTATCTCATGCCAAGCTGTCCTTTTGCTGAAACTATGTCCTCCTCATACTCTTGTCTCTAATTATCTTCTTTATGTGTTTAGATCTCCCTCTGTGTGTTTAAGCCTCCATTTGCCCTGTGGATTCCAGAGAAAGGACTTTATAGTCAAACTGTTATCAGGTTTTCTTAGTGTGTGTCCTATACTGGTAAAATCATTGAATCCTGCCATTGCTGAGGATTGGACCCAGAGTGATGTCTTTAGCATGCAAGTGCACTCTGTTTATATTGGTGGATGGTTTGTGAATCCTCTATAAGACTGTTAGTTACAACTCTTGCTACCAATGCATTGGCATTCAGGTAATCTGTACCTTGGAAAGAGCTTATTTCTATTGGATGAAGTTGGTATAGTGACTTGGCTCCTGACCTGATGCCAAATTACCATCTCCACATGGATTGTTGAGAGCTGATCTACTCTCCAAGCCCAGAAGCCAGCAGGGTTGCAAGACCGATGTTGGAACTTGACATCTGTACAGAGGCATATCAGGATGTAATTAGGTCATTATTCGGCCCAGCACATACAGATTGGCTGGGATCGGGCTTCAGCTGGTAATGTTTCTTCCAAAGGTTTTAGTTATGTCATTGTCAGTTATTGATTAGTTGCGGTTCCAATTTCACTGCAGGGGGTCACCCCCACAATGCTCCGTTCCTGTGCTAGTGAATATCACATAAAATACTGCTCACTGCCTCATGTAAAAAAAGTGGAACAAACAGCAGTACCGACAAACCAACAGCACGCACAGGCAAGTACTTGCATAAGATCGCTGCCAGAATGCCAACACAACAGTCCGCCATGAACATTACAGTTCATCGTTGATGGAGCAGCAGTCACTAGAAAAGCAGCAGCTTCACACAAATTACTGCATAATGCAAAACTAGCTGGTTCAGTGACTGGGTGCTACCATTTTCTGAACATACAGTTCACAATAAAACACCGTAGACAGATGTAAAAGCATTTCACATGAGATCCACAGCTCACAGTGTTGCTCCAAGTACGTAACTCAGTAGCTGGGTGACAGAACCATGTACTACCAGTCCAACGTGAGGAAAATGCGTAAGCAAGCCATAGCAGAAGCAAAATCTCTCCAGAGAAGAAGAGACACCATTTTGTAATAAATATTCATTCTTTGACACTTACACTTTTCTCAATGTTCACTTTTCAGGATCGTTAATACTGGTAGAGAATGATACCATCATCTGGTCACTTCAGGTTGACCACTACCTGTTTGCCCTGACCAAACTGGATGTTACTGTGAGTGCTTGACCAGTGGGTTCAATGGGTTTCTTGTCTCATTATGTATTGTGACGGCTAGTGTTGTGATGGCTAGTGATGTGATGGCTAGTGATGTGATGGCTTGTGATGTGATGGCTAGTGTTGTGATGGCTAGTGTTGTGATGGCTTGTGATGAGATGGGTAGTGTTGTGATGGCTAGTGATGTGATGGGTAATGTTGTGATAGCTGATGTTGTGATGGCTTGTGATGTGATGGCTAGTGATGAGATGGGTAGTGTTGTGATGGCTAGTGATGTGATGGGTAATGTTGTGATAGCTGATGTTGTGATGGCTAGTGTTGTGATGGCTAATGTTGTGATGGGTAGTGATGTGATGGCTAGTGTTGTGATGAGTAGTGTTGTGATGGCTAGTGATGTG
The DNA here is from genome assembly GCA_963921405.1 of Cepaea hortensis. NCBI lineage: Eukaryota > Metazoa > Mollusca > Gastropoda > Stylommatophora > Helicidae > Cepaea > Cepaea hortensis. The sequence continues at coordinate 45,152,020 of OY992892.1, read as the reverse complement.
ATGGCTGATGTTGTGATGGCTTGTGATGTGATGGCTAATGTTGTGATGGCTGGTATTGTGATGGCTAGTGTTGTGTTAGATCATGTTGTGGAACTTGTTCATCCATACCACTTAGCTTGTTTGGCTGCAGTTACCAAGCAGATATTGCAGATTTGTATAAGTAGTAGTCATTGTATGTGTTGTAATCATTTACACACAGAACATGGGAAAATGAAAGGCAACAGCTACATCAGTGCAGTGTTTACACATAGAACATGGGAAAATGAAAGGCAACAGCTACATCAGTGCAGTGTTTACACATAGAAAACTTGAAAATGAAAGGTAACAGCAAAATCAGTACAGCTTTTACATACAAAACACTGGAAAATGGAAGGTAACAGCTACATCAGTGCAGCGTTTACACAACATGAGAAAATGAAAGGCAATTGCTACATCAGTGCAGTGTTTACACACAGAACACTGGAAAATGAAAGGCAATTGCTACATCAGTGCAGTGTTTACACACAGAACACTGGAAAATGAAAGGCAATTGCTACATCACTGCTGCATTTACACACAGAACACTGGAAAATGAATAGCAATAGCTACATCAGTGCAGTGTTTACACACAGAACACTGGAAAATGAAAGGCAATTGCTATATCACTGCTGCATTTACACACAGAACACTGGAAAATGATAGCTGTCATCTACATCATTACAGCATTTACACACAACACTGGAAAGTTACAAGCCTATAGCTACATCACTGCAGCATTTACATTTAGTTCCATGTCCCTTACAGGATGTCGTAGTTGACCCCAGCATTTTTTGACTGTTTATGATTTACTGGGCAAGTTTACATTCAGTAATTTGCCAATGCTTTCTGAACGACTGATGCTAATATAATTGTTAAAACTCAATACAAGGAAATCTGCTTCCAAATTGCCAGCAGCTGTTTTTAACATGGTATACGTTAACATTTTGTTGTGTTATGTATCTGTCAAAATAATTTCTCCAATAATTTGTGTTGTGTGCCAGGCATTTACTATCTTCCTAAATTTGATTATATTGTAAAGTGATTATATTTGTATCACTCTCCCTGCTAATGTCCTTGTTTATGTGCCTATGAATGTTCATTTATTCTTATATTGATGACTGTGCACAGATAATATTTCAGTTGTAGTTGTATTTCACTGTTGTATTTTCTACTAGGGCAATGGTAAAGAGGAAGTTGTTTGTTGCTCCTGGAATGGCCAGACTTACATCGTCAACCACAGCAAAGAAATTGTCCGCTATCATTTCCCGGACAGTGTGGCTGCCTTTTGTGCTGGTGAGGTTTAGATTGTATCAGTTGTTATTAAGTTGTAATTAATAGCAAAATAATATTTTGTCTCAACATAATGAGACAGCATACATGACGCCTGTGACCGATTAAGCTAATGTCTGGCCTGTGATGATGTAGTGGTTAACAATTACGTAACTTCTGTTGCTGGTTTCTAGATACATTCACACCTATGTAATGCCAGCCCAAATACACATTATACCGCAGTCTTCTTAAAAAAAGCTTCTCAGAAACTAAATTCAACTTTCTCTACATCCCTGACTCTGCCTCACTTTACATGCCTAACTGTGCCTTTCCATCCCTCCTTGTTCTGACTCTCCCTAACTCTACATTCCTGATTCTGCCTTCTCTCTACTGTAACTTGCTCTTTTTTAAATACCCTTAAAATCTGTGAGCGACTGCCTGCATCACACTTTTCTCGTCAAACTAGAAAGTTGGTGTGTAGTGCACTTTTCTTGTCAAACTAGAAAGTTGGTGTGTAGTGCACTTTTCTTGTTGAACATTTTAATTTCTAAATACCCTTCTCGAACCAGACAGAATGTTCAAAACTTCACATGCCACTGTATCTTCCACGCAACAAACCCAACTTATTTTCTTCTCTTAATTAATTAAGTTGCATGTCCTTCACAGGACGTAGCATTTTCCCTCTTCGCGATTCCTGGGCAAATTTTACGTTCAGTAGTTTGCCATTGCTTTCTGAACGACCGGCTTCTATACCTTTTTCGAAAAAGCCAGCAACGCTGTGTTTCGAACCCGGGTATACGGGCTCACAAACCGCGTTCGCAAGCCCTTAGCCACAGAGACTGGTTTTAACCCGCCGCAAAAACCCAACAGACCTCCTACACTTTTCGCTCAACCGCACACCTATTATTACCTTGCCCTACCCGAAAAACACTGTGTCACAGTCCTAGATCTCTAGGGGATTGAAACTCGGGCTCATACAGGCAACAAACTCCGTTCAGATACAATCGAGCATCATTTATTTACAGTTATATTACAGTACGCTGGCGAAGTGAGTTTTTACAAGCCAGCATTTAACAAGTTGCGTATCACAGGAGTTTACAATGAACATGATTATCACAACAACTCTAGCAGCTATCTAACATATAATAATGTATGTATAAGACCCCTAAAACACTTGGGTCTGAAACTATCAAGTCCCCTTAAGGTAAGCCCTGTTGCTTCCTCGATGTCCAGTCCGTGTCTGTCCTTCCACACGTGTCGCAATCCGACACGGGTGGTAACTCTCTCTGAGTTTCTCGTGGACCCCGCACTCGGCGGGCCCCATCAGTGTCCACGTGGCTGTGGACACACTGACCGTTCCTTCGAGAAGGCTCTAGATTATTCGAGCCTTCGAGTGACTCGGTTCTTTCCCTTTAACTGGATTTATATCCCCTCGCCAGTGTCTCGTTCTTTTCGGTTGGTACCGCCCTTTAGGTGAGTCTGTGACAGGAGTCCCCCTCCCCCCCCCCCCTGCTTTGATGGGTTATTCTATGGTAATTAGTTCTGTACTAATTCTGTCACAGTATCACATAAAGTCGGTGTTTGTAGTTTGGTGGATAGTAACTTGGCAACTTACATATCTGCATCGCCAACTCATGTATTCTCCCATACACCACTTTAAGATGATTGCTGAAGAAGTCTCTCTCTTCTATGTTCTTAAACATGCTTATCTGACCGAAGTACCGTGACGTTTCCCAGTTGTTTTTACAACCGCGCCCTTCTCAAGTATCCATATGATACCAAGATATTAAAACTCTGTGTGAGAGAGTTTTAACAAGACAAATGTCTTGGCTATTTAAGTACACCTGCAAATCTTCTCCTGTGTGTGTATTTCGATACATTTTTACTTCCGTATGTTGTATAATGCTGAATATGTAGTTATGCTGTTGTTTTATCACATCTGACTACGTGTTCCTGTTGGCTTGTTTGTGTATTGACTGATATGATGCTGTTTCTAATAAAGTGACTGTATTTTAATTGTTAGTGTTCAGTTTTGAGTTTGTATAACGTGTGTGCTCACTGTGTGGTTTCTCCAAGCGTCACGAGTTGGGATATCCTTTGTCATGAATTACCCCAATGTGTGTAATGCATGATCGGGGCATTCCAAACAGTGGCGCTTAGATGTAATGTATTAAACATGTATCAACAATTTAGACAGGTAATACATTTTTACATGAAGACGCAGACAAATTAAAATAAATACGTTTTGCGTACAATTTGTCCGCTCAGTATATCGCTCTCTCATTTAATTCATTCACTCTGTCATTCATCCGTCTTTCATACAAAATAGTATTTTGTTAAAATATATAGATAAAGTTGAGGTAAGTGTTATTGCCCTTAGAAAAATGGATTAGGCGATATGTTCCCTTTAAGGTAACAAGTAATTTTTGTACATGTAATCAAAAAATGGTTTATAATTTAAATAGAAAAAAATTGTAAAGGAAAAATATTTCACCTATGAGTGGAAATACTTGTAATATTATGGTAGAAAATCTACAAGTTATAGGTTGACATATTCAAGATGATTGAGACATATTCAAGATGAGGTCTTCACAGCTGTTCATTGGCTCAGCATCTGTCGTGGTTATGGTATTTAATTTCCTATAATCTATGCACAAACGAATGGTTTTGTCCTTCTTTTTCACCAGAACAATCGGCGAAGAATATTGGGACACAGATTTCTGGATTATTCTATTTTTCTCTAAGTCCAAAATTTCTTTATCTAAATTTGCTCTATAATGCAAAGGAATCGAATATGGTCTACATTTGATCGGTGTCAGATCCGTCAACACAATTGAATGTGTTATTTTGTCAGTCCGTCCAGGTTTGTTTGAGAAGATAGTTCTATAGTCGTTCAGAAGAGACAGAATGTCTTGTCGCTGCTGTTGTGTCAAGGTGTCAGAGATTTGTATGTCATTCATAGTACTGTCGTCGTTCATAATTGGTACTGGAATTTCTGTATTGTCTGAGTCCGTCTGATTTATTACTGACGCTACTGTTTGTAAATTGTCTTCAATGTCATTGTCGTCGTCGTCGAGACTAATAATTGTCAATGTGTCGTTAACTTGGTCGTAATTGTCGTTATCCCATCTTGTCGGTACTGTGAATATGTTTTCGTTGTCTTCGTTGTCACAAGAATGAGTCGTTAACGATGCTTCGTTTGTCGGGGTGTCATTCAGTCGGGTACCTGCCGTTTCGTTTCTGTTGTCATTCTTGTCAGTCTGGTTATTGCCATCTGTTATCTGCGTTTGCTTGTTCGTGTCCTTGTCATTTCTAGAATAGTAAGGTTTTAACATATTTACATGGAATATTTTCAACTTTCCATAGTCAACTTCCGAAATTCTTCTCACAACTTTAAATGGTCCCTGCCAAGAGGTTGATAGTAAATCTCTCTTGTCAGGTTGTAATAGTAAAATATCTTGATCTGGTTGTAATACAATAGTTTGTTCTTCTATAAACTCGGTGGTGGTAATAATAGGTGAGATTATTTGTAGTGCTTCCTGAAGTTGGTCAGTGTTGGTTTTGTGTGTCGTTTGTCTTGTTACTATATTAGTGTGTTGTGTGTGTTGTTGCACATTTACAGGCTCACTAATTTGTGGATCGATGGCGTCCTCAGTTCGAGGTGTTAATCTGATGGTATCTTTGAAAGATTCGACCGCCCCTGTATTCTGCACCTCTGTGAATTCATTTCGAATTACGTCATCGGTTGTCTCCCTTGTGCTTTTGGCAGTTTGAGACAAGCACGCTTGGTTTTTCACTTTGGAATAGTTGCTTGGTTTTTGGACACAGTTTTTCTGTTCCCATTCTCTGATTTCCTTTTCAGAGCAAGATCTTATGTTGGGAAGATTCCCAAGGATGATTTCAGCGACAGGATTTTCTAGTACTGCGCATAGCACTTGTCCTGATATAAAAGGTGTCCGAATTTCGGCAAGTGCGAGGGGCTATCTTTCAATCGTGCCTGCGAATGTGCGACACGTTACGTATTTGTTTGTGTAGTCTTTGTCACTAACTAATGTTCTCTTAATTCCACAAAGAGTCGCTCGGGAATCTCGTATTAATGTACATTGTTTGTTATTTACAAAACCTGTTGCATAATTTAATTTGCCTGTTGGTGTTAAGGCTGCGTTGGCCATTTCGTTAGCAACTGGGATTGTGTGGCCACATAACAGAGTTGTATCAAACTGAAATTTTGTACAGGTATTACATTTGTTATCAGTGATGGTGTCAATGATTTGTACTGCATTGCCTAACTCACTCGAACTTTCATTCTGGATGTCACATTCGTTCTGTTGTTCAATTTCTTCATCTGAGGTTGTGTCTATTAATGCGGCATTGGCCTGCTTCAACATCTTTCTACCATTACAAACTGATGAAAAATGGCCATAGCTCGAGCAAAAAAAACATTTAACCGCTCTTTGATATGCGTTTCTTTTGTTCTTTTGTTTTTCCACTACCATTTGGAGATGATGTGGATAATTTGGTGATTTGTCGCACATCGCGTATTCTTCGTGGGTCAGATGACAATACTGACATTTGACTGGTTTTGTGAACTTAGAGCGGTGTTTGAACTTATATTCGTTTGGTTTTGAGTACTTGGTGTTTGTAACCGCTGCTGTTTCATTTTGGCTCATGTTTAACTGGAAAATATCGCGGTTCGCTGTAAAATATGCGCTCCCCTTGGTTTCAATTTCTTGGATAGTTTTACAATCCATTTGTCTCAAAAATTTAGAAAAAGGTGTTGGAATTGTAGTAATAATTTTATCTATTATAATTAACTCTTTCAGTTTATCATGGTTGTTATTTGTTTTTGCTGAGGTTATCCATTTTGTACAAATATCCTGCACAGTAGACACGTAATCAATGAAGGTTTGATTAGGTAGAGGGGCTAATTTTGAGAACTGAAGTTGATAGCCTGCTGTACCTAGTGAGAAATGTTGGAGTATTCTTTGCTTTAAATAATCATAATCTTTCCTCATATCTTGTGGAACTGTCTCTATCACTTTTAAGGGCTCTAATGCTAAATTTCTCATCAGAATAAATGACCAGTCGACTTTTGCGACCTTATGGTGAGTCATCAAACACTCAAAGTTCTCTAAGTATGCGCTTATAGAATCTCCTGAACAAAACACTTTGACAAGGCCTTTATATTTGTTATATTTTTGTTCATCTTCTTTGCTTCTAATTTTGTTTACTGACATTTCTAAGTTGGAGTCAATTTCCATTTGTTTTAGTTTTATCTGCGTCTCTGCATTTAATTGGGCTTGTTTGGTCGTGGCCTCAAGCTCCATTTTCTTCTCTTCCAGTTGCATCTGCATCTTTTTCTCTTCAGCCTCAATTTGTATCTTTTTCTCTTCTCTTTCTGCTTGCCTCTTTTTCTCTTCAGCCTCAATTTGCATCTTTTTCTCTTCTCTTTCTGCTTGTATCTTTTTCTCTTCTCTTTCTGTTGCTCTTTCTTCTCGTGCCATATTTTCTGAATGTGTCTTTTGTGCCCATTCTGCAAGTCTTTCTTCTTTATATCCTAACCTAATACCTAATTCAATGCACTGTTCTAATGTTGACATCTTGTATTTTAGTTATTGTTTACTTTCTTGAAATTAAATCCCTTTGAAATTAGTTTGGGGGTACAAAAGTTGGGTATCCCCCCTCAATGTTTACATTCAAATTTATATGAAAAGATTTACTTGGTTACCAGATTAGCATATACATACAAATCAATACATAGAAAAAATGTTACAATGGATGAGGGTGAGTATCGCTTAGGGATGTAATGAGCATGAAATGAAACTCATCTTATTTTCCCTGAGCTCTCGACTGTAATCTTGTTTCCTCGCCACTGCTGGAGTACAGGTTACATACACGATATTTCGCGGAACAATCTGATGTTGGAATAAAAAAAAATTAGTAACTGTCACTGTAATTGTCACAGTCATGTCAAATATCATAAACATTATCATCAGTTCAAATATTTTTGTAGAGGGACTATAATAGCTCATTCACAGATAGCTGCAAAGTTCTTAACTTTGTTATGTATTAAAGTTGATATATAATTTTTTTACTTGGCACAACCAAGAGCTGTTTGAAAAGTAAAGCTTGTGTATGCCAAAACCGGCACTTGCCCCCAAATAGCCTGTCACAGTCCTAGATCTCTAGGGGATTGAAACTCGGGCTCATACAGGCAACAAACTCCGTTCAGATACAATCGAGCATCATTTATTTACAGTTATATTACAGTACACTGGCGAAGTGAGTTTTTACAAGCCAGCATTTAACAAGTTGCGTATCACAGGAGTTTACAATGAACATGATTATCACAACAACTCTAGCAGCTATCTAACATATAATAATGTATGTATAAGACCCCTAAAACACTTGGGTCTGAAACTATCAAGTCCCCTTAAGGTAAGCCCTGTTGCTTCCTCGATGTCCAGTCCGTGTCTGTCCTTCCACACGTGTCGCAATCCGACACGGGTGGTAACTCTCTCTGAGTTTCTCGTGGACCCCGCAATCGGCGGGCCCCATCAGTGTCCACGTGGCTGTGGACACACTGACCGTTCCTTCGAGAAGGCTCTAGATTATTCGAGCTTTCGAGTGACTCGGTTCTTTCCCTTTAGCTGGATTTATATCCCCTCGCCAGTGTCTCGTTCTTTTCGGTTGGTACCGCCCTTTAGGTGAGTCTGTGACACACTGACTTCCCGGTTTGGGGTAATATTGGGGTGCGCTGACCTGGGTATGTCGATCCACCATACCCAGCTAACTCTGTTACATGCCTAGTTATATAGTTCTCAGGTTGTCTGTGTGCCCTATCCAGCGCCAGTTTATTTTCTTCATCTCTTGGCTCACTGAGATGTGTTTAGTTCTCCCCATGAGAATTATATCATACATTTCCGGGAAGGTTAACCTGGTCAATAAATTCCCGCAGAAGTCGGATGTGTCTGCCTAACGGCGCAAGAACGCAGCTCTGCTGTAAACAGGCACAACGCAATCACATCCGGAAAAAAAAACCTCCGGATAAACGCAGAAGAAGAAGATATCATACATTTTATTCTCACCATTCTGCAGAGGCACCAGTTAGTGAATGTTTTAGTCATAACCAGACTCTGATTCATCAAGCCATAGAAGAGTAAACAAGTTGATTTGACTGGACCCTCAGCAACAACAGCAGCATATGTGTGCTTGCCTGAATGCGAATGTCACTTCTGATTGACTTGAAGTCTACAAGAGGCTTGTAGTTTGGTAGGATAGATGGATTAACAATAACAATAAGCTGTCTGTATTTGTATGTTACTGTATAGTTACACCCTCATGTCCAGAACGCAGATTGAGAATATTTTTGTAAGCTATAATGAGTGCAACATGCTGGAAAACACCTGCTTCATGATGGTGTATTGCTGTAGTTTTACTTAATGTTTGTGCTGCCTTTTAATGTAATGTCCATGATGTTGCAGGACATTTCTCCCTACGAGACCGCAGTAATGCTCCGTGTTTTGTCTACGCCACCTTCAGCAACAGAATATACATATACCCCAACATTACACTACCTCAGGTGGAATCAACCAACTTAGTCAAGGTGTTGAGCAAAAAAAAGGAAACCTGTGAACTTCTACACAAGCTAAATATTAATGGTATGGTTCATGTGTGCTGTTTTTTTTTTCACTGTCACAGTTGTAATGATATGCTTCTTTTTCATTGTTGCTCTCAACATGATATTGTTTGTGTTGAGTCATTTTCATATCCTACTTTAACACTGTAATGTCTGTGCCTTACGGTCAACCGGCACTTTTAGAGCTCCTCAGATAATTAGATCCTGGGTATTTTGTTTATAATAAATATTATTGCTGACATTAAGACTTCTTCATTTTTTTTTGGTCTCCAGATGATGATGTTGAGTCTTTACAAAAACTGTACCGCTGGTGCCTATATGGTTGCCCAAGGGAGACCCAGGGTTAAACCTTGAAAATGTGACATATTAAATATTGAAGAACTCTGGATTCCACTTGTGATAATTTGTGTTAATTATTCTCTGTATATATCAAAGCATAAAATAACTTCATAACAACATAATATACAAAGTTACTAATTGAGATCAACAAAGCTGCTTCCAATGTTACATGATTTTTCAATTTTTCAGTTTATATTTTTTAATAGAAAACAATTTATAGATGAATGCACAGCTCTCTGACATTCTACACAATGAACAATGAAGAACAACAGCTCATAAGCAGTATCAAGTCTCGGAACATGAAATACTTTGGTCATATTAAACATCTCAGTGGCTTAGAAAGAACAGGTAAGGGAGACATGGTTCCTGGAAGAAGAGTCAGGTATCAACAAATATGAAGGTGGACACAGGTCATCAAAAACACCCTGGGCATGGAAATGTTTAGACTGAAAGATTGAGAGTATTTCCAGTAGGGACATGACGAGAGTGATGCTCTGGTTAGAATTTGCTACATGTTGATGATAATGTACAGCCATTTGTCTGGTATTATTAGAACTTGAGGTTGCTAAATGAGCAGATTCCTGTAATTAAGATAATAATTTGCTAAAAAAGAAACAAAAGAAGAAGACAAAATACTAGAAAGTAAGAGAAGCAGATAATAAATTACATCTTTCTTCTGTTGTATGACTTCAGAATTGAGGTTGTGAGGTTAATGCAGTTAACATTAGTAAGCATCTGAGAAAATGTGTTCACAAACATTGGACTTTTCTGAGCTGTAATTAGTTATTCATCAGATATTTCTCACTGCAATACAGATCATTCAGTCCATAAGTGCTTGGATCCTTTCCTCAGTATCTCCCTCAGCTTGTAGTGGTTGCCGACCCCAGTTCTGTGTTTGTTGACTATTCTTCTTCGGTCCTTGCATAATGCTCCTATCTGACTTCACCCTTTTCACTTGATGTTCTGGCAGTCTGGTCAAGGATACAGATCGCAGTCATCTCGTGATTTGTTTAATTGCCAGGCCTCTCTGACATCATTCAGTATTTCAGCCCGGTTCATTGCTCACCCGCTCTCCACAGTAGCCCATTCTGCAAGCCTATCAGCTTGTTCATTTCCTCTTACACCCTCGTATCCCAGCACAAAAACATGCCTGAGCTGTATTTAGCATGATATAGTGTATGATCAGTAGTTTGAGTGCTTGCACACATGTGTAACCTATCTTTAGCTTTTTGTATCTGTGTCATTAAGTCTGTTATGTTTTGTCCGAGTATAAATGAAATCAAAATGTTAGCAAGAGGTCAGCTTGGCTGGATAGATAAGACTGCTCATTCTTAAACATCCGGTGTGCTGAGGTAGCGGGTTCAGCCCCTACATCAGTCAGCTGGACTAAAATTTTGACTTCTTGTCCCTGATTTGTGGACTTAAATTACAAGTACCTCTGAAGTCGCAATGGGTTTGCTTGACGAATGACACTGGTAAAAGGGAAAGCTAATCCACACACAAAAATCAGTCCAACTCACTAGAAGCAGTAGCACATGTGTGGACTACGCTTGAGTTGAAAGCGAGTGAACACACAAAACAACAAGACAAATCAAATCAAATCAAATCAAATCAACTTTATTAGGGTCACAAATTGGGCGCGCAGGCCCGTCTTACATTCGGCCCTTCCAATCACTCGTCTTTCGTTCATCAAGAGCATTATACATTTACATAGGAAGAAAAATAACATTGTGAAATGAATGTTGTAAACATAAACAAGGCTAAACATGGAGAAAAAATGTGTACATAAAAAGTATGTGACGTAAAAGTAGTGATGCCAGCGCGTCCCACACACACACACACACACACACACACACACACACACACACACACACACACACACACACACACACACACACCACTCTCTCTCTCTCTCTCATTCACTCTCACTCTCACTCATTCACTCACACACACACACACACACACACACACACACCACTCTCTCTCTCATTCACTCTCACTCTCACTCATTCACTCACACACACACTCTCTCACTCATTCACTCTCCCGCTCACTCATTCACTCTCCCGTTCACTCATTCACTCTCCCGCTCACTCATTCACTCTCCCGCTCACTCATTCACTCTCCCGCTCACTCATTCACTCTCCCGCTCACTCATTCACTCTCACGCTCACTCATTCTGTCTCTCCCGCTCACTCATTCACTCTCCTGCTCACTCATTCACTCTCCCGTACTCTCACGCTCACTCATTCACTCTCACGCTCACTCATTCACTCTCACGCTCACTCATTCCTTCTCACGCTCACTCATTCACTCTCACTCATTCACTCTCACGCTCACTCATTCACTCTCACTCATTCACTCTCACTCATTCACTCTCACTCATTCACTCTCACGCTCACTCATTCACTCTCACTCATTCACTCTCACGCTCACTCATTCACTCTCCCGCTCAAATCATTTACTCTCCCGCTCACTCATTCACTCTCCCGCTCACTCATTCACTCTCCCGCTCACTCATTCACTCTCCCGCTCACTCATTCACTCTCCCGCTCACTCATTCACTCTCCCGCTCACTCATTCACTCTCCCGCTCACTCATTCACTCTCACGCTCACTCATTCACTCTCACGCTCACTCATTCACTCTCACTCATTCACTCACACACACAGACACTCTCACTCATTCACTCTCCCGCTCACTCATTCGCTCTCACGCTCACTCATTCACTCTCCCGCTCACTCATTCACCCTCACGCTCACTCATTCACTCTCACTCATTCACTCTCCCGCTCACTCATTCACTCTCACTCATTCACTCTCCCGCTCACTCATTCATTCTCCCGCTCACTCATTCACTCTCACGCATTCTGTCTCTCCCGCTCACTCATTCACTCTCCCGCTCACTCATTCACTCTCCCGCTCACTCATTCACTCTCCCGCTCACTCATTCACTCTCCCGTTCAATCATTCACTCTCCCGCTCACTCATTCACTCTCACGCTCACTCATTCACTCTCACGCTCACTCATTTACTCTCACGCTCACTCATTTACTCTCCCGCTCACTCATTCACTCTCCCGCTCACTCATTCACTCTCACGCTCACTCATTCACTCTCCCGCTCACTCATTCACTCTCACACTCACTCATTTACTCTCACGCTCACTCATTCACTCTCACGCTCAATCATTCACTCTCCCGCTCACTGATTCACTCTCACGCTCACTCATTCACTCTCACGCTCACTCATTCCTTCTCACGCTCACTCATTCACTCTCACTCATTCACTCTCACGCTCACTCATTCACTCTCACTCATTCACTCTCACGCTCACTCATTCACTCTCACTCATTCACTCTCACGCTCACTCATTCACTCTCCCGCTCAATCATTTACTCTCCCGCTCACTCTCATGCTCACTCATTCACTCTCATACTCACTCATTCACTCTCTCGCTCACTCATTCACTCTCCCGCTCACTCATTCACTCTCCCGCTCACTCATTCACTCTCACGCTCACTCATTCACTCTCACGCTCACTCATTCACTCTCACTCATTCACTCACACACACAGACACTCTCACTCATTCACTCTCCCGCTCACTCATTCGCTCTCACGCTCACTCATTCACTCTCCCGCTCACTCATTCACCCTCACGCTCACTCATTCACTCTCACTCATTCACTCTCCCGCTCACTCATTCACTCTCCCGCTCACTCATTCACTCTCACTCATTCACTCTCCCACCCGCTGACTTTGACATGTCCCGCAGACATTGTGAGCCAGCTGATTTAAATGAGCTACACATCTGTTGTGTCAACATCAACGTATTCCAACCTCACAGCAGACCTGATATTCTTCTTCTTCTTCAGCGTTCCGAGCCATTGAGGGTCTTTGCTGTAGATACAATCCATCTCCATTCGTCTCTCTGGTTGACCTTCTCTGCCACAAGGCAGGTGCCTGGTACACGCGAGATTGAGAATTCCCGACTATGCACTAAATCCAAAGGAATACGTCACGGGAATGACAACCTGACGATGAAACGTAAGGATTGGATACGCTGTGATTTCATGAAGCAGAACGGGTGTGTTCCTAAATTCGGGGAGGACTAAGGCGACTTCTGAAGAGATAGAAGGGGACAGTAGACTCTTTGAAGAGACGGACAGACACTGGCATAACTGGAGAATGTGGAGAACGATATTCATGGAAGGAAAGTGGTTAAACGCCATTGGCAGAGCAAACAATGAATTAACGTCAACTGACACCACTTTGAGCAGAGGTCATCTAGATACACTGATTCTTACGACATCATGACTGATGGGTAGACGAGAAGGAGGAATGCCGGTGACAAAACCCAGAGAAAGAAACAATGGGTGGTGTACACGCATGGATAGTTAAATGTTATATTTATTCTGCCGCCGGTCTGGTGTCACAGGCCAGGTAGAGGACTATTTACTAATTCTGTGAGTACAATTTATCTCGTTAATAGCTGAGTAATAAACAGCAATGTGTTTCATTCTATCGGTAATTGTCAGCCACATCATTTATTTATCGTTTAAAATTCATTCAAGTTATGAGTTGTATTCAGTTGAGCCCACATTGGCTTGGAGTTTGATCAAAAAGACTCTTAACAAAATAAGAGGATCAGCCCCAAGGCATTCTCTTGCCAGTCGTTGATTCCAAGTGCTTGTAGGTCTGTATATATATTGTCTCTCCACCGTCTTCTTGGTCTATCTCGGGGTCTAGGGTCATTTATTTCCTGAGTGTAAGCGAGTTTTGTTTCCCTATTATCTTCCATTCTTTCTGATATGCATTTCAAATATATGTTTAACCTCAGTGCCTGGTTTTGAGACTGTTCTGGCTGGATACTTTATAACTGATTTAGTGATTCAAGCTTGAATGATATTTGTAACTATACTGTTTTATGAGTATTTAAATAAAACCACAGCAGAGTGGTACATCTGTCTGTGGTATTCATAATAATTTGTGTTGTGTTAATATATCATAGGTCAGTAAAAGTCTGATATGACTGAGCTACCATATGACAGTAGACGTACGACCTGCTTTCTGTTAGCGCCAAATGTTGGGCGGAGTTCACCAAACCCGACACTCTACATTGTGTCAACGACTTCAGGTGGAGGAGTGCAATTGGGAGGATACAAGCCTTACCTTAGTGTGAGGAAATGCAACCTAAATACTAAACGTTATGGCAGAGCAGACTAGGCCCTAAGCCTTGGTCGGCAACTGGACTAGGATGGAAGCACTGGCAGGCGTACAGTTAGAGTATTGCTTTGCTGATCCAGCAGCTTCTGCAACTTGTCTTGTTCCAAGCTTATTGGTGTTACATTTCCTCTGGAGTTAGTTAGTTAGTTAGTTAGTCACGGTTCCAACTTCAGGGCAACGGGTCGTACCCATATTGCTCCGTTCCTGTGCCAGTGAATATCACAAAATGCTCCTCACTGCCCCATGTGAACAATGGAATAGACAGGAGTGTCGGCAAGCCAACAGCCCGCACAGGTACACTGTGCATAATGCCGCCACCAGAATGCCATCACAAATGTCCTCCAAGAAAAATACAGTTCATCGTCGATGAAAACGGCAGTCACCAGAAAGACTTCATTGACCGGGGTTTTATCCCATATGGCTCGGTATCTTTCTGCAGGGCGGCCCACCGAAAGCGCCGCACAAAGCACGAACTCCGTAGCTACAGCGACGACTACCAGGAGTCTCCTGAAAAATGCACTCGTGAACTGAAAAGGCAAACCAGTCAATCCAGCAACAGCCGGCCGTCATCGTTTCGAACATGCAGTTCACGCGAATAACAACTGGACAGATGCAAAAGCATTCCACACGAAATTCACAGCTCACAGTGTCGCGTCACGCACTCACTCAGTAGCAGGGCGACGGAACCATATCCTCCTTAGTCGCCTCTTACGACGTGCATGGTAGGCAACAGTGTTACTATTCTTTGCTCCCCATATGGGCCCCGGCAATACACGGGCGTATCCGTCCATTGACGTGTGTGCTAGACCAGGAGATGGCTGATGTATCCGTCCACTGATGTGTGTGCTAGAGCAGGAGCTGGCTGGTGTATCCGTCCACTGATGTGTGTGCTAGACCAGGAACGTGTCTGTGTGAACATCAGTGATGTGTGTGCTAGACCAGGAGCTGACTAGTGTATCCGTCCACTGATGTGTGTGCTAGACCAGGAGCTGACTGGTGTATCCGTCCACTGATGTGTGTGCTATACCAGGAGCTGGCTGGTGTATCCGTCCATTGACTCCTCTGGAGTAAACTAGGCAGGCCAAGAGGGATCTTGCTGCATTGGCAATACTTGGTCTCTAAATTTAGCCCAGACTTTGTGTTGTGGAGAGATATAACTCCAGTTTACAAACTATTGGCTATCAAGATGGCAAAGTGCCAGTCA
This sequence comes from Cepaea hortensis, assembly GCA_963921405.1. Taxonomy (NCBI): domain Eukaryota; kingdom Metazoa; phylum Mollusca; class Gastropoda; order Stylommatophora; family Helicidae; genus Cepaea; species Cepaea hortensis. The sequence goes on along the minus strand of OY992892.1, from coordinate 45,136,328 downwards.
TGTCATGTTAATATATCATTCAATGTCTTATTTTGTCATATCTATGGAGAATTGTGAAGGCAGATGTCCCATGTATTATATTGAATGGATGTCTTCTTAGTAGACAGAGTATATTGAAGTACTTGGGAATCACATTTGACAGGTGTATGTCTTAAGGATCATGTGGAGGCTTTGGTAGTGAAGGCTAGTAAGGGACTTAATGCACTGAGGGTGATGGCAGCAACCTGGGTAGAGCAGAGGATCTTTACAGGCTCTTTCAGCGGTTAATAATTTCAGTCATTGAGTATGGTTTGGGGCTTTTGACAGTATCAAAGAGCGAGCTTGAAAGGTTGGAGTGCATACAGAATGCGCCATGCGGGTGATCCTGGGGTGCACAAAGGATACACTAATTTTTTTTCATGAGGCATATCCTGGCACTACCAATAATGATGGACAGGCATAGGGTCCTTAAAGCCAAATGGTACCTGAGAGTTGCTGCAAATAGGGATCATCCCCTGCATGAAGCCATGGATATGGTCAAGGGTCATAGACTGAGACAAGGTAGGTCTTGGATGGCACAGGCAGAACTATCTATACGTTAGTTAATCGACAGATCATCCTCATTGTACATCAAACCATTCAGTCTATAAGTGCTTGGATCCCCTCCTCAGCAAATCCCGCAGCGTTTAGCAGCTAACAACACCAGTTCTGTGTTGGTTTATCAATCTTCTTTGGCTTCCTGCGTAGTGTTCTTGTTTGGCCACACCTCTTTTAATTTGCTGTTCTCGCAGTCTGACCATGGTTGTAGATTCACAGTCATCACTTGGTTCTCGCAAAAGTCTTCTCGTAGAGCATTCAGAATGTCAGCCTGGTCCATGGTGCGTCCGCCCTCCACAGTAGCCTTACCTGCGAGCTTGTCAACCCGCTCATTTCCTTGTACTCCCGCATGTCCTGGCATAAAGATGTAACTAATCTTTGCCAGCCTAGACCGCTCCAGAGACAGCAACCACTCTCTTCGGATCCACCCTGTCTCTATCCTCTTGAGAACGCTCATTGAGTCACTAAGGAAACATGCCCTAGTGAATGTCTGTGTCTCGAGTCATGTTATTGCTTTACTTACTGCCATGACTTCCATAGTCAGGTTACTTGTGGTCTCAACAAAAGCACCAGAGTCCTCCTTCACGATTCTCCATACGGCCTGAGCCGTAAAGGCCCATGAGCTTCTCACATGTCGGACGACCAATCCGTCTGTGTGGAGACAGCATCACCGTCTAACGAATTCTCGAAAATCAACGCTTGTACTTCTGCCTCCACAGCAGCCGGATTTTCTTGTCTGCATTTTCTGTCTAGTTGGATGCAAACAGAAATTTGTTGGCACTTGTACCCACTCCTCGCCAGGTTCTAAGTCCTCAAGTGCACATACCTGTTGAAGAATGTCTTCGGCTTGACCCATCCACGACCTTCCTCTTTTTAACCTGCTGCCCTTCACCTTCGTAATTTCACTATGCAGTGGATGTTGTGTGTTTGCGTTAACTCTGAGGTAGGCACGTGCCCTGCAAATTTGTATTCTGTCTTCAATGGTTGGAAAATCAAGAAGGTAGCACATCACCCTGCATGCTGTATCTCTTGTACATCCAAGAATAATGCGCATAGCTTTATTCTGTATCCTTTCCATCCTTTCTATCTGCTTACGGATGAGAGTCAGGATCGCCATCACATACTCAAAAACAGACATGACCAGCCCCTCGTATAGAAGACATAGATGGCGCTCCTCACAGCTTGCTACCGGCAACGCAGCCAAACCCTGCTTGGCCTTTGTTATCACCTGGACTCTTTGCTCATTATAAGCAAGGCTTCGATCAAAACATATCCCTAGGTAATTCATTGCCTGCGTTCTTTCCACAGTCTCTGAACACAGATTTACAGTTGGTGTTGGAGTGTTGACAATATGATTATTCAAAGAGAACCATGTCACTGTTGCCTTTGTTGGGGTGACCATTGCCCCAGTCTCAACACACCAAGTACTTATGCGATTGAGTTTGGTTTGTAGTTCCACAGCAACCTGATCTCTATCCTTACCCTGACGATAAACTATATATCTATACAATATCTACAATATACAATATATATATATATATACAATATATACACGCCATTTGTTAGATCTAGAGACCATCAATCATCTGAAAGATGTGTGACAGAGATTAAGAGCAGAATATATAAAGCAAAAGCTGCATTTAAAAAAAACAAATGAAAAGTATCTTATGCAATAAGTCACTATCCTTGAAAGTAAACAAGAGAGTGTTGAAATGTTATATAGAACATATTTTGCTGTATGGCAGTGAATCATGGAACATGATTTTTTTTTTTTTTTTTTTTGCTTTTGCTTGGTTTGAACTACTACTTATAGATAGTGCACTTGACTAATTTTTGCGTGTGGATTAGCTTTCCCTATTCATTACCAGTGTCCCTTGCCATCAGGTGAACCCACTCCGACTTCAGAGGTGCTTAACACATGAAACATTTAGAAGCAATGGAGTTGTGGTTCCTGAGATGAATGTAGCATATACCTTGAACTGCCAGAGTAACTAACAATGATTGCCTGGAAGAGGAAACTGAAACAAGAAAATTATATACAGCTATAAGAAAGATGCCGGTCTCTCTGGGTTACACCACTTTCTCCGTAATCCCGTTTATTCACGCAGGGTCTCGCAGCGAGGCGAGAATTGGAAGTGGTTCGAGCGGGGACTTAAACAGATCATAAATGTCTTTGTTGCTTCTTCTTATCCACTCTCCACTTTGTGTATCCCTGATGGGTCCAAAGATGCCAGTACTATGGACACTACTACATGATACTCTTATAAAAACCATACTGGAGGGCAAGGTTGAGGGTAAGCGAGCAAGAGGTAGACAACGATACAAGTGGGAAGATATAACATTAATAAGAGATGGACAAACATCAGCCGGACACTATGTACAGTCAGAGCGAGAGACATACTGGAGATCCACTGGAGCCAACCTTCATTGTGGAGACGGCACCTTATTGATTGAATCCACATTATGTTAATGAATATACAAGGTAAAAAAAAAAAAAAAAAAAAAAAAAAATCAGTGTATGGACTATACTTTAGTTCAATGTGAACGAAGCTTATAGTAGAGAGAACTTTCAAAAGATTGTTCATTCATTCAGTAGCATGCAGTGGCGTGCATCGGGAGGGGGGGGGGGGTTGCGACGGTCCCGGGCATCCAGCCGGGAGGGGGGCAGCACAGGCAGTGGGAGGGGAGAAGGAATGAATTAGGGAAAGAACAATTTAGGGGCATCCAATCGAGAGGTTGGCCCCAGGCATCAAAGAACCTCGGCATGCCACTGATAGCATGTCCTTTGCAGAACCTCGCTCCCATTACAATCTTCCGGAAAACCTCTCGATCATAAGCAATATGTCCCGCGTCCGTTACACCCATCTGGAGGTCATTCGCCACATCCTGCACCCATCTTCTCTGTAGCCTTCCTCTTCCTCTCTTCCCAGGCATATACCCCTCCATTATTGTTCTCTCCAAACTTTCATGACGTTTCAAGTGACCAAAATATTTCAATTTTCTTTGTTGTATCGTCTTTAATAGCCAACCTTCTTCAATATTCAACTCTTGAAGTATGGATGTATTTGTTCTTTTCTTTACTCAAGATATTCATAGAACTCGTCTATAACATTAATATTCAAAGGCATTTATGCGCTGTTCAGCTTGTTTAGTAAATATGCAGGTCTCACAGGCGTATGTTGCAATTCGAAAGATGCATGATCTTAAAAATCTAATTTTTGTAGTTTTATCTGTCCCACTCCATAATTTATTCAGTTGTTTTAGTCTTTGAAGAGCAATTGATAGTTAGTGGGGCTAAATTCTGCACAGGACAAGCACAGGTTTGTCACTTTTCTTTGATAGAAAACATCTAGAAACGGAACAAACAACATCTAAAATTATCTAGATTTTCTTGGAGGGACATCTAGAAAAACATCTGGATGGAAAAGGTAAGATATTACATAGATATCGATGTGACTTGAGTTGAGTTGAGTTGAGTTAAGAACCGACATCACTGCACTCAGGACATACCCATACGTGCTCTGTCCCCTCATCTTCACTTATGTCTGTCTCACTAAATCCACAGGATAAACTTAACTTGGATGATGAAGTTGAAGCTTCAGATTCAAAATGACTCTGGTATGCTTTAGCTGTTCCAATTTCTTTTAATACACGTTCAGGGAGCCGATAAATTGAACAGCATTTTCCTACTCTCTTCAGGCCAAATGTTATTGTCAAGATAGCATTTAAGAAGTCAAGTTTCATCCTGTTTCTTAGTTTACATTTTATATAATGCATAGCACTGAAAACTCTTTCTACATCAGCATTTGAATGGGGTAGTATCATGACAGACATCGCACATTCAAAGAGCTTGCAGAATGGACTGTTACCCGAAGCATCTTTAAATTGTCTTACTTCACTCCAAGAAGCTTCAGTTTCTGTTTTGTTTGTCCAGTCAACCAAATTTATTTTGATATTCTGCTTCCGCCACACTATTATCTGTAGCGACTAAAAATGTCATAACTTGACAATATTTAAGTGTCCTTTACTGACTGAAGTATGTTGTTAAAAGAAAAGAGTGAGATATTTTTCAATGCATCTAAATTTTCAGGAAGTCTCTGCTTCAATTGCTTGAATAATGAGACAAGAAAATCTTGACAGCGCTTTCTTAAGTTATCCTTTTCATTTTCTGTTAAAAATCCTTTTGTGACTGGGGAAACGCCATAATTATCCCACTTTGGAAAAACAAAGGCAGCAAAAGAGACTGCACACAATACAGAGGCATTTCACTGTTGAGTCATACTGGGAAAATATTTTGCAAAATTCTTGAAAAAACTACTTTACGAACTACTTTAGAACCCCAGCTAAGCGAAACGCAACTTGGATTTAGGAAAAACAAAGGATGCACAGACGCCATTTTTGCTCTTAGATAATCAATCATGTGCCATGCCGGAAAGCGTGGGCGGTCATGACTCGCCATTTCACTCGATCACCAGAGTCGTGGATCAGCTCAGTGTTCCTGTCTCGTCCATGCCATGTGGCCAAGCCATCCAGATATTTTCCTCTCGGTCTTCCTCTTGGTCTGTTCCCTTCGATCTTGCCAGTTGTCACTAAGTTCTCCAGTCCATTTCTTCTCATTACATGTCCCAAAAAATTTGACTGTCTACGTCTAATTTCTCTAATCAATCTACGATTTTCATTTGTCTCCTGTAGTACTTGGTCATTGTTTTTTTTATCTGTCCATGGTATTCTTTGCATTTTCCTCAGAAACCACATTTCTGCAGCCATCAGATGTTTTTCAGCTTGACTGCACATTGTCCAAGTTTCACATCCATACAAAAGAACAGGCTCTATGTACCCCCTCAAGACTCTTTTTCTCGTTTCAATTGACATCTTTTTATTGGTCAGAATGTTTTTCATCTTGCCAAAGGTTACTTTCGCCATGGCGATTCTTGTTCTGCTCTCTTTAAGGCATCTGCCATCAGATGTTATGACTGTTCCGAGATAATTGTACCGATTCACTTGTTGAAGAATATTCCCATTTACTTGTATATTACATTGTGGTACTTCGTTCTTCCTAGTGACGACCATAACCTGTGTCTTCTTACAATTTAATTCCAACCCCAACTGCTCACTGTGGACAACAACCGCGCCTACTAATTGTTGCAGATCCTGTGCATTGTCAGCAATCAATACTGTATCATCTGCATATCTAATGTTATTTATGTTTCTTCCTCCAATGCTGATTCCATTTATGTCTTCTACATTTCTGAAAATAATTTCACTGTATAGGGAAAAAAGATCTGGAGACATTACACATCCCTGCCTAACACCTCTCTTAATAGGTTGATATTGTCCCACTTCATTATCAATCCTTATGGCAGCTTGTTGTTTCCAATATATGTTTTTTATAAGTCTAATGTCTTTCCCATCAATTTGTAGACCTGCAAGCATATCCACCATGTTGACATGTCTAACTCTATCAAAAGCCTTTGTGTAGTCAATAAAGCAAAGATGTATATCCTTGTTTACTTCTATAGCACGTTCAGTAACTGTTCACAGCATATACACAGCATTTACTGTACCCTTGCCTTCTACAAACCCACATTGTTCTTCCCCTATTTCAGGTTGTATTTTCTTCCTCGCTCTTTGCATGATAATTCGTAACAAGATCTTTGTGATGTGACTCATTATACTAATTGTTCTATGTTGATCACATTCCAAGGTTCCTGATTTCTTTGGGATTGCAATAAATACAGAATTACATAATTCAGAAGTTATATCTCCCGTATCATATAATGTGTTCAGCAGTCTGGTGACTTGCTCTAGTCCAAATTCTTCTAAAGCTTTAATCATTTCTGTTGTGATGTTATCTGCACCGGGGGCCTTGCCAGCTTTCATATGCTTAAGAACATTTTGAACCTCCATCTTTAAAATTGGTGGTCCTTCATTATTAAATCTAATATCATACTGTTCCTCTCTGTTATCATGATACAGGTTTTTCACATAATCTGTCCATACATGTAGAAACTGATCTTTTTCTATTATGATTTTGCCATCTTTAGTTTTTAGACAGCCTGTTGGTGTACTTTTTTGTTTATTAGTAAGTTCCTGAATTCTTTTGTGCACTAATTTGGTATTTTGACTGTTGTGTTGTTTTTCAATTTCTAAGCACTTTTCCTCAAGCCATGATTCTTTTGTCTTCCTAAATAATATTCTGACTTGTCTGTGAATTTCTTCATATTTGGCAGGATTATTTTTGTTGAGTCTTGTTTCCATTAGGTGTAAAATGTCTTCAGTCATCCATTTCTTACGACCCACCTTCTTTAATTTTGGAATAGTTGTTTCTGCAGCCAAACTGATTTAATTCTTTAACATTTCCCATTGATCATTCACATCCTGGAATAATATCTCTAGATCAGACAATATATCGAATCTGTTCTGTACTTCTATGTTAAATTTGTTTTGTATTTCCTTGTCATTACTCAATGTACACAAATCATATTTAGTGTTTCCTGTTATACTCTTGACTTTCTTCAGCTTTATCCTCAATGTTCCTGTGAGTAGTCTGTGGTCACTATAATAATCAGCACTGGGAACTGTTTTTGCTACTGTTACTGCGTTTCTAAATCTTCTGCTAATCAGAATGTAGTCAATCTGATTTCTGATCCTGCTATCAGGACTCCTCCATGCCCATAATCTTCTAGGGTGTTGCTTAAACCAGGTGTTTCCTACAATCATTTCCTTTTCTTTAGCCCACTCTACGAGTCTGTATCCTCTTTCATTTCTCTCTCCTAAACCATAGTTTCCTACTGTGTATCTATCACCTTGATTTCCTACTTTTGCATTGAAGTCTCCTATTATGATGTTTATTTCTGAATTTTTACATTTCTTTAAGGCAGACTCTATGTCATTATAGAATTCCTCTACACTATCTTCACTGGATTCTCCTGTTGGGGCATATACTTGAATAACATTTATGCTAAAAGGTCTGCCACTCAATTTAACTAGTAGAACTCTGTCCGACACGGCCCAATATCCTTGAACAGATTTTGATGTTTTCTGGTCCAAAATTATTGCCACTCCCCTGTGTCGATCTTCACCTCCAGAATAAATAATCTTAAAATCTTCATCTATCTTGATGCCTGCTCCTGTCCATCTCGTTTCGCACATCCCTAAAATATTAATGTTTTCTCTTTGTATTTCTTGTTTTAAGTTCTCTAATTTTCCGTCGTCGTTTAACGTCCTAACGTTCCATGTTGCTAATTTTAATGTCTCTGTCCTTGTCTTGCGATGATCAGTCTTTAAGCGAATCATAATGTACTAGGCACTTTCAAAATCAATCGAATTCAATGAAACACTCTTCTTAGCCTTTGTCGACCAAGAAAAGGCATTCGATAGGGTAGATAGAAACAAGCTGTGGGAAATCCTTAAACAATATGGAGTGAGTACACGTCTAACAAACCTATGTAGAAGTTTATACAACAACAGTGAATGCATAGTGAGAGCAACTGGAGGACACTCAGAACCCTTCACCATAAGATCTGGAGTACGACAAGGTTGTGTCCTGTCCCCTCTCTTGTTCATAACATATATAGACAACATATGTAAAGAAACCAGCCAAGCAGAGACAGCAAAAATACTGCATGACGAGAACACAGAAGAAGAACCATCTGCAAATCTAACCATTAGAGAACTCCTGTTTGCGGACGGCCAAGCACTAATAGTAAAATCAGAAGCTGAATTACAAGACCACATGAATAGTCTAAACGAAATGTGTAGGGAACATAACATGAAAATTAGCACAAGCAAAATAGAGGTAATGACTATAACTAAAGAAGAACAAACAGCAACAATTCACCTAAACGAACATCCCTTGAAACTAGTAAAGAGTTTCAAATACCTAGGAAGTATAATATCATCAAATGGCAGATCAGAAGACGAGATCGAAAATAGGTGCAATAAGGCAAATCAACTCATTGGACAAATGGCACAAATACTAAAGAACAAACATGTATCAATAACTACTAAGAAAGCACTTTACAACACAATCTTCCTACCAACTCTGTGCTACAAATGCCAAACCTGGACAATGACAGAAAAAGAGAAAAGAAAAATCACAACAACAGAAATGAGGTTCCTGAGAAGAATACTCAACGTATCAAGAAGAGATAAGATCAGAAATGAAGAAATCAGGACTAAAGTGGGGGTTAAAGCAGCACTAGATTTTATTAGAAAGCAGCAAGTCAAATGGTTTGGCCATGCAAGTAGGTTTACCAGTCAACAGCATGCCACAACTGCAGTGATGTACAGACCAGATGGAAACAGAGGAAGAGGCCGACCACGTAAACGTTGGACGGAGGGAATAGCAGAGTCCATGGGAATGTCGATATATGAAGCCCATAATCGGGCACTCTCACGAAGTTTATACTTCACCTCGACACCGCAAGGTACAAGAGGAACATGATGAGATGAGTCCTTTTGTTTTTAAAAAATCAATTTTTGATTCGATTTGGTATCCCATGTATGGCTTAGGAGCAAAATAGCTCTCTATAGTGCAAGTGAACAAATCAGCTTTATAAGTTGGCAATATAAGTCTTTTACCAAGTGAGTGAAATAGCAAAGTGAGATCGTCGAGTAATTTAACTTTATCAACATTTTTAGATTCAAACAGTTTATTAATTTTTTGCACTTCACTTAGAATGGGTTGTAAAAAGAGAAGGAATGCCAAATGTTTTTCATCACTGTATATTCCATAGAGTATTTCAGTTGTGTAGCACTTTTCACCTTGTCTTGTTATTTCGAAGTGTGTCTTCAACTCCAACCATTGGTTTACAATTATTTCAACAGCTGGTTGAATTGATAACTATCTAGCTTTGCAATATGACAGAATTGTCAGTGGTCGGGAACTATCACTTAATGCTTTATATAAATTACTGTATTGCTGTTGTCTGACAGATGATTTGGAGAACCAGTTATGGTAAACATTCTGATGAGGCATGTGATAATGCTAGCTGCAAGGAGTGACACGCGCAGTTTATGAGAATTAAAGATGGGATATCCAAGATCTACAACAGGTAGCAGCGAACCGCCAGACATGGAGAGCCATGACTTCTGCTCTATGCGCCGACTTAGGCTCAAGAGGAAAGACTAACTAACTAATCTTCCTTCAATTTGGCATAAACGCCATGGTTGATACCAACCATTACCGAGGCATTGCCGGTACCAATTGCAGCCAAATTCTTCAAGTGTAAATTTTTACTGAAACAAAACTTTCTGCATCACACTTTTCCACGCGAACTAGTCCAAGAAATGTAGAAACTACTTTGTCTTTGCTGTTGCTATAATATATAACACATACACCAAGCACTTTCAGAACAGAAATTTCATAAGATTCGTCTAATAATAAACTATATTTATTTGTAGGAATATCACTGATAAAATCTTCTTCAAAGTGAGAAAACAAAGTACTTCTTATAATATTTGTACACTTGCTGCGATGCATTTTTACATCATTTAGAACTTTACTGTCAGAAATATTGTTTTTAAACACATCAATCAAATGGTCACAGTTCGCAATTGCGCAATGACAACGTAAAAACATTGCGAAAGATCCTTCAACTTTTGATGATTCATTAATCTGTGTAGTTCCGAAAACAGATGTAAACGGTGTAATATCATTGAATGGCACTGCATTTTATGTTTTTAAGCCTCTGCATGATTCTTCAAGTCTTGTATTTTCGCTTTCATTTCGCTCTTTCAGTACTTACAACGAGCCTTAGTCGCATCTCCATGAACTACCATCACCCAGTCTTTAATTATGTCATCCTGCAGCCACTATTTCCGAAATTGTTGTTCATATTGTGTTACTTTTGGCATGTTCAAAGTGGAAGACACATATGAAGGTGAGCAATTATATATATTTAAAAAAATCACATGAAAAAGAATCATAAAGTGGGCATCACAGCAATAATTCGCAACACAATGAGTTTACAGTTCAAATAATGTTACTATGATTTACGCGATTAAAATTTGGCGGAACTGCGGTAAAGCTGTGAAAATGCAAAGAATATAAAATGACTCAAAGTAGTGCACCTTTACATAACAGAATTACGACACATACAGGACGTTGTGGGATTAGCCTTCATCAGCAAACAAACACCTTCACAAAACACAACATATAGCCAAAGAGATCTCCCGTGACTACATCAACACGTGACGACAGGACGAGAAGAATGAAAAGATGGAAAAAAAAAAAAGAAAGTAATGAAGAGAAAATGAAAATTTGACCCCAAAAAAAAAAATGTTCATATTTACCCCAGAATTCCGAGCGAATATATTACCGAGAATATCACCGATGTCTTCTTTTTATACCCAACCGAGGGAGTGGGGTGTAGGATGATGACGGGACGGTGGGACGGCACACCTACCGTCCCATCACCACCCTACACCCCACTCCCTCGTTGGGTATAAAAAGAAGACATCGGTGATATTCGCGGTTATATATTATTCGCTCGGAATTCAGGGGTAAGTATGAACATTTTTTGTTTCCAGTTTTCATTTTCTCTTCATTGCTTTCATTTTTGCATCTTTTCATTCTTCTTGTCCTGTCGTCACTCGTTAATTGTAGTCACATATCTCCTTGGCTGTAGGGCCTATGTTGTGTTTTGTGAATGTGTTTGTTTGCTGATGAAGGCTAATCGCCGCAACGTCTTGTATGTGTCGTAATTCTGTTATATAAAGCTGCACTACTTTGTGTCATTTTATATTGTTTATGATTTACGCGAGCTTATAATCCGGGGGCCTGCCAGATTGATGAGCGTTGACCCAAGTCAGTTCAAAGTTTAAATAATGGCAGTTACCATAATTTACGCGCGCCCAGACCTAACAAAAAGTGGATAATAAATATTTTATACAGTAATAATTAAATGACACCGAAAGAAAAGAAACAAATCTATAAAATATCTAACTCCAAATGAAAAACACCTAGAATTACGTCTAACATCTGAACGTCAAACAATGACGTCGAGCCGCAGGCAAAACCATCTAGATCTAGATGTTAAACATCTAGAATGGCAACCCTGCTCAAGCAGGGAACGATCAACCCAGACAGTTGGTACTATTTTCACATGCGAAGAATTATTTCCGGTTCATAGATGAGCGAGTTCGTGTTGTTGGCATGGCGTTGTTGGCAGAACAGAAAAGAAAAACCAAGTTTGGTTTGGATCCACGAAACACAAGCTGGAGTAATGGTAATGTGTAAAAACTAAACTTTAAAAACATGTAGCATTAGTTATGATTGTAAATTGTATCAGTAGGAAAATGTCTGTGACTAGAATGCCGGATTGTCCATCAGGAGACCAGACCTGCCTTCAAAGACGAATCCTCGGTACCGTCGGTAAAAAAACAACTTACAAAAGAAAGGCAAGGCAAGGTGTGGTGGATTTTTTTTCTGTCGGAGGAAACTAAGAAAACCCTAAACCACGGTACACGGCGACTGCACTAGCCAGGCAGTCTTAATTCCTCAGGCTCATGACCCCCCTGCCATACACTGCAAGGCACTGGTGTTTGTCCCTCAAGAATGATGATGACCATTCATTTCAATTCATTTCATCCACTAGGGTTGAAAGTAAACCAGCGGTCATATGATCGAACTTGTCTTAGGTATTCTAGTCGTGATTTTCAAATTTGGTATTTACTCATGAGATCACCACAGATAATAGGCCTTGAAAAACAAAATCCAATGGCACCTCAATTATGCCTGTATGAATGTCAATTTTAAGCAGAGACATTGATTCACTATTCACATTTGAGTGTAGGAGGTGTTTTGGGCTAAAATAATGGCATGATTCCCTTAATTTTGGAACTATTCAGTGTGTCTCATTATCTCTACTTCCGGTCTGTGCGAGATTGTCTCAAACAGGTAATAGACGGATATGAAAACTGACTTCAAAAATGTTCCGTCATGTTAAATGATTACAAAAAATAATAAAGTATACAAATAAATTATTAATAATCTTTAAACTTGTATTATCTTTAACTTTAGTAATTCAAATTGCACGTTTTGAGCATTAAAAGTTTGATATTCACGTCAGCCGTCATCTTGGCTTTCCATTCACAAAGTTGAAACATTCTCAGAGAAATATTTTTTTATTGAGCCCCTATTCACAAAATTTTGTGAATAATATGAGCCCCTATTCACAACAATTTGAAGAAGACTCACTTATTCTCTCTTCTTGTCTGTCTTTTTTGCAAGTTCTTTTTCTTCAAACCTCACAAAGACGATATTTGTTGACAAGGACACACTCTGCGTACAGTGATATTTTATTTAGCAAATAAAATTCACATTAAACAAAGACATCTATTGGATCCATCGATTCCGACACTTGATCACTCCGTCGCTGCCTGTGGGTTGCGCTCCCCGGCAGCTTCTGCAGATCCATAGAGCACACTTTATTCACAAGCTTCGAGTTTCTCAGTTCTGTATTTTAGTTCGTAATGTTATTTATTTTTTATTAAAAACTAGAAAAAAAAAAAAATTGCCAGCGGTGAGCTGAACCCCAGTCTCCCGCGTGACAGGCGGAGACACTAACCACTACATTACCAAGTACACAATGATAGTTCCACGAACATTAATAATGTAGTCAAACGTAGGTCACATGACCACAAAAGTTTGTGAATAGTCATTCCATTTTGTTTATACCACAGGTGGAAGACGGTTGGCGATTTGAACTCACTACCAGTGCGGTTGAAAATAAACCAGCGGTCATATGATAGAATTCCCAGAGGCCGGTTTTAGAAATTGATCTGGATGGGCTTCCAGATCAACCCAACTTAAAATGGGTACCAGTACCAGGAAAGGCCCTGGAAAGTAAAGGTGGCCGGTATGATATCACATTGACCACATCATCCATTGAGTGCCAGTTTGTGTTTACAAAATGGAGATAGCAGCTTATGGCGCGCCGCGTGAGCCTCCTCTCCCCCCCCCATGCTAGATAGGCCTTGAAAAACCAAATCCAACAGTACCTAATGATGCCTGTATGTCAATTCTAAGCGAAGATTTGCATGTTTGAGCGTCGTGATCTTAAACAAATTCTCAGCAATCCGCTGATTGAGCATGTTTTCTTTGTGTCCCAGTCAACAAAATGATAGCTGAGTTGATCAAAATTTGTTTTCTTGCTAATGTAACTTTTTTTTTTTTCCAAATGGACATCTTAGCAGCCATTACATCTTAATCATCATTGCGAACGGGGCATCTAAGCCTAACTGCTCATGTCATATATTTTTACATATGATCCGTCATGACCTATTTAGCAATTAAAAATAACCGCCAATTAGTTATTATTCATTAATTACCACGTACATTTTTAATGTTAGCTTTAAAATCGGGCAAGCTATATCTTTTATTATGTGGAATAATGCTTTGGACCTAATTAGTACTTCCCTGTTTTGATAGCATGCGACCTAATTAGCAATTAAAAATAGCCACCACATAATTATTATTCATTAATTAATAATTATAGTTGACATGAGTAGTTAGGTCTCGCTATCCCCATCACAGTGATTTATGGTTGCTAAGATGTTCAGTTAAAAACAAAAGTTTTCCTGAAGTGTTTCTTTGTTCAAGATCACAACACTCAATATTTGTGCTTAGAATTGACATACAGGCTTCATTGATGCGCCGCTGGATTTGGTTTCTCAGGGCCTCTGTAGCTGTGGTGGTACTCATTATTAGCAAATACCCAATTAAAAAAACATGATCAGAGTAATACAACATTAACATTTACAAATTTAGTCTTAGAGATTATTAGCCATGATGTCGCCATGAAATTAAGTTTCTGATGGGGTCCATGTGGAAAAAGTCTATTGATTAACAATAATGAGAGGTGAGATGAGATGGTGCTGCAGATTTAAAAATTACTAATCTAACAGTATTTACTCATTTACAGTTACACTGTACTTTTAAAATAAATTTTACTGAATGTTCTACCAGTCCCTGCGAGATTGAATCAAACAGGTTATTGACAGATATGAAAACTGACTTCAAAAATATGTTAAGTCATGCTAAATCAGTGGTTCTCAACCGGTGGGGAATTCTCTCCCCCCCCCCCCCCCCCAGGGTTTCCAGGGGGGGGGGGGATGAAGACCATTTCAAGATCGCGTTAATAAAAGAACCGATTACTTGATATTGTTTTTCCCTTCATACTTTACAGTTAAGTACGTCTCATCCTTCTAAAATTCATTTTATAAAGTCAGTAGACTCACAAATCATGTTTTATGTGGATGTCTAGACTTGTTTTAGTATGTGCTATTAAATTTACCTTACATTTTTACGTATACTGTATAGGGGTGGGGGATTTTTAGATAGGAAATATGAAAGGGGGGGGGGAATGACATTCTGAAAATACGGTGAAGGTGGGGTGGCACTGGCCAAATTTTTATAGGAAGGGAAGACGTTCTGAAAATATGGTGAAGGCGGGTACGGGCCAAAAAAGGTTGAGAACCACTGTACTAAATGATAAGAAATAGTAAAAGTATACAGATAAAATATTAATACCCTCTTGTATTCTCTTTAACTTTAGTAGTTCAAATTGTTCGTTTTAAATGTAAAAAGTATACACGCTAGTCTGATCGATACGCCCGGATTTCCAATTACAAACATGAAACATCTCTGCAGAAATGTTCTTTTTACCACAAATTTAAGATGATTGGTGATGAAGCTCTCCAAATATATGTAAAAATGGGTGCAAAATTAGAAAAATCCATCTAAAAATATGTTAAAATTTAAAAAGTTCTAGAAAATAAAATTACTTACCATATGCCAAATAATTGAATTTATTTCAAAGACAAGATAATTTCAACCAATCGCTATGCACAGAATGTTAGACTGACATATTCTGCAGAAACTAACATGGCATTTGTTATTTTCACATGAAATATGAAAGGATAATGTCAGAAACATGCATGGTTAATTCATAGCCTTTCTTGGGAACCCATTGGATCCTTCTACGCAGGTGCGGAATATTATTTCCGGTTTCAGATCTAAATGCGTAAGAAAATGGACTAGCTACTATTTGTTTAATGATGAATCAAAACTGAATGTTCTTTCTCTTACAGACAGCAGCAAATTTGGCCAGCGTTTGATGGAGAAGATGGGCTGGGAGAAAGGCAAAGGTTTAGGAGCCCATGAAAATGGAATCACAGAACACATCAAAGCTAGTTACAAGTCTGACAGTAGAGGTAAGAGTCTCTCTTTGAGATTATTACTATTATTATTATTACAAGCACTTGGAATCAGCGACTGGCAAGAGAAAGTCAACCAGAGAGACGAATGGAGACGGCTTGTATCTGCAGCAAAGAACCTCAATGGTTCGGAATGCTGAAGAAGAAGATTATTATTATTATTAATACTAGCATTTCTGAAATGTTATATATCTTCAGATTAAGATATTAGGTTCCATATATCATATGTAAGTACAGAATATCATCAGACGATGTGAGGACATATAGAGACCTATTCCATCCATCATGTGCCATGCTGGTAAGCGTGGGCGCTCATGATTCGCCATCTCACTCGATCACCAGAGTTGTGGATCAGCTCAGTGTTCTTGTCTCGACTATGCCACATGGCCAAGCTATCCAGGTATTTACTTCTCTACCTTTCCATTGTTCTCTACCCCTCGATCTTGCCAGTTGTCACCAAGTACTCCAATTTATTTCTTCTCATACCATGACCAAAAAATGTTAACTGTCTACGTCTAATTTCCCTAATCAGTTTACTGATTCCATCAGTCACAGATGTATGTAATTTTTAATTTGTATTCCATCTTACAACAGACTGTTGTTTATAGGCGGTATGTCTTTCATGCTCAAGCTGTGTTCCTTTCAGCGACAGGCAATTATTTATAGATAGTATCACGTCTTTCTTGCTCAACCTGTGTTCCTTCATG
Organism: Cepaea hortensis; assembly: GCA_963921405.1. Lineage (NCBI taxonomy): Eukaryota > Metazoa > Mollusca > Gastropoda > Stylommatophora > Helicidae > Cepaea > Cepaea hortensis. Next base: position 45,119,823 of record OY992892.1, on the reverse strand, counting down.
AAGACCACATTTTGTTGACCCTGTGGCTTATAGACACAGGAATGTCTAGTTAACCATTATCAAGTCAAGTTTCTTCAGTGTATATTTTAAAATATCATTAAGTCTCACCTGTATTTCTCCAGTACAGGTAAATTCTACAACTAATACTAAACCTTGTTTTCTTCTGCCCTGTCAGGTTTAGGCTGTACATCGCAGGATGCTGATGCCTGGATTGCCCACCAGGATGATTTCAATGATCTGCTGAAAGCGTTGAACTCACAAAGTGAAGCAAAAAGTGAAGAGAAGGCAGAACAGACAAAGCATGTAGATGGTCATAAAAGATAGTAAGTCACTTTACACCTTACAGGCTCTAACACTGAGACGCAAATATGAAATCTGATATAGACAAATTTGAAAACAAAAATTGTAATTGGACTATGTGAAGATGTGTATTGTGTTTAAAAAAATCCAAGTTACAGCCATACTTTTATATGGATACATGCTCCACTGTTTAAAAAACCTGGCAGTCAACATACTGTCTTTATTGCGGCCATCTTTTCAGTTAATGTTAACCCTATGAGTACGAAAAGCTGATGAAATGATTTATGATGTTTCACAGAAGTACAGGGGTTGATTAAATCAGCACATTACATGTATTTGTCCAAATTTGTGGCTCTTTATGGTAATATTTTTCATAAACTCCAAGGGCTAGAAAGTTCAACATCCAGTTTGACTACTCGTGATAAATTTTATATAAGGATTGATTTTGACATGGAGCATCGCACAATCAAAATTGGTTTACTACCACTCCCACAAAAGGTGTTTTAACTTGACAGAAGCTGCTAAACTGAGTTAAATGATGCTGCTGGTGATTGGATTATCAATTATAGGTATAGTTTGAGTAGAGAGTCAGCCGGTCTGAAGAATTTTAGCTCTTGTCTAATGTAGTAGATCTAGTTTGTGATAATAACAAAGATGTTAAAGAGATTTATGGAGCCAATGTTTTGGGAAAGTTTAAAGCCCATAAGATTCAATCTTTGGCAACAGAAAACTTTGTTGCCACCCACTGTTAAATAAATGGCAACACTGAAAATCACAAGTTCTCCGAACATTTTGCATGTTTATCAAGTGTTCACATGATGAGCTCCTATACCCTTGTGAGAAGGGAAAAAAATTTACCCATGACCAAAAAAGCACCTTGCCAATAACTAAATGAAACTTTCAACTAATTTTCTGAAAGGGTAAATATTTGTTTGTAATACTGACAGGTCGGTCTCTGTGGCTAAGGGCTTGCGAACGCGGTTTGTGAGCCCGTATTCCCGTGTTCGAAACACAGCGGTGCTGGATTTTTCGAAAAAGGTATAGGGGCCGGTCGTTCAGAAAGCAATGGCAAACTACTAAATGTAACCCTTGCCTAGTACATCAACAGCAGCTGAAAATGCTGGTGTTGACTGCAATGTCCCGTAAGGGATATGCAACAAAATTTTAAAAAATACTGACAGGGAAGACAAACATTAATATTGCATTTGTTTTCTGTAGATGTCACCATTTTTGTTTACATTTGACATTATTTACCATATCTCATTTGTTGTGTCAGTGAACACATACATACCATGTTCTTGCAACTGTCTGTCCATTTTCTATTCTAAATATATATGGTTTGTGGCAGTTTACATATACAATATTCCAGGAGGGAAAATACATTGTCGAAGCAATACAAACTGGCAAGCAATCTGGCTTATTTACAGCAGCACTTAGGTGTTTCAAGGCAGAGAGGCCATTATTTGGAGCCAGTATATGCAAGCTCCCATGATGGGATAACTTCTATTCTTCTTCAGCGTTCCGAACCATTGAGGTTCTTTGCTGCAGATACAATCCGTCTCCATTCGTTTCTCTGGCTGACCTCTCTTGCCAGTCGTTGATTCCAAGTGCTTGTAGGTCTGTATATATATATTATCTCTCCACCGTCTTCTTGGTCTACCTCGGGGTCTACGGTAATTTATTTCCTGAGTGTAAGCGAGTTTTGTTTCCCTATTATCTTCCATTCTTTCTATATGTCCCAGCCATTGTTGTCTATTAGCCTTCATGATACCAGTGATTAGCGAGGACTTAAACAGATCATAAATGTCTTTGTTACTTCTTCTTTTCCACTCTCCACTTTGTGTATCCCTAATGGGTCCAAAAATGCATCTTAAAATTTTGTAACAAAGCTTCGTCTCCTTTCGTTGTACTCCGGGTTTCAGAGCCATACAGCACAACTGGTCTGATCAGTGTTTTATATATTGTGATTTTGGTGTTACGAGATAACGCATTTGATTTTAGTAGATGTTGTAGTGCATAGTATATCTTATTTCCAAAATTGATTCTAGTTTGTATTTCTTCCCTTATGATGTTGGAGCAGTTGAAGATTGTACCCAGGTATTTGTATGTTTCCGTTCTTTTAATGGTCATATTATCTATTTGTATGTGGCCAGAGTTTTTAGCCATTCCTTCTCTTGAAATTACCATATATTCTGTCTTCTATTGAACTTTTTAATTCATTTTGTCCTGGTTATACATTTTAAATGTCTGCTATTACCATTTCAAATGTCAGTATATTTTTGAAAGACATGACAATAATTAACCGTATTCTTTAATAGTAGATGAAAGTGTGAAGATAAAAAATCTGGCCCCCAAATCGTCACAATCTTTAAGACTAGTTAATGGTTCCATATATACATGTTACTGCTTTAATGTTCGTATTAGGCTTTGTTCTTTACAAATGATGTGATTGTTATAGTGTGTTTTTTTTTGGTTGCCTCAATATAAAATTCAATATCTCAGTAACGGGCTGAGATAAAATGATGAGATTTAGTATATAACGTTATCATTATGTCCACCCAACAAAACAATTTTTGTTCTGGAGATTTTACAGCAGATTTTAAAGTTAGCTTATATACGGTATATTAATTATGACTTAAAGATTACGACCATGATTTTAACAGTTTTACAGCTTCCCCAAGATTCGACCCAAATTATTCAAAATTTTCACGTGACTTTCGTTTTCAAACAAACAGCGCGAAGATTCAGAGGCGTCTCCAAATGTGGGTTCTTTCATGAAACGTGATTATATAAATAAACTAGCTGACAAGGCCCGGTTTCTGGTGGAAATCAATCAATCAATCAATCTATCTGTCTGTCTGTCTGTCTGTCTGTCTGTCTGTCTGTCTGAATGTCTGAATGTCTGTCTGTCTGAATGTCTGTCTGAATGTCTGTCTGTCTGAATGTCTGCCGGTCGGCTGACCCATCCACCTACCCACAGACCTACCGATATCTATCTATCTATCTATCTATCTATCTATCTATCTATCTATCTATCTATCTATCTATCTATCTATCTATTCTATCTATCTATCTATCTATCTATCTATCTGCCTGCCTGCCAGCCCGACCACCCACCCACCGACAGACCGACCGACCTACCGATATCTATCTATCTATCTATCTATCTATCTATCTATCTATCTATCTATCTGTCTGTCTGTCTGTCTGCCTGTCTGCCTGCCGGCCCACCCACCCACCCACCGACCGATCGACCGACGTACCGATATCTATCTATCTATCTATCTATCTATCTATCTATCTATCTATCTATCTATCTAATCTATCTAATCTATATGTCTGTCTGTCTGCCTGCCTGCCGGCGCACCCACCCACATACCGACCGACCGACCGACAGATATCTATCTATCTATCTATCTATCTATCTATCTATCTATCTATCTAATATATCTATCTATCTATCTGTCTGTCTGTCTGTCTGCCTGTCTGCCTGCCGGCCCACCCACCCACCGACCAACCGACCGACGTACCGATATCTATCTATCTATCTCTATCTATCTATCTATCTATCTATCTATCTATCTAATCTATCTAATCTATCTGTCTGTCTGTCTGCCTGCCGGCCCACCCACCCACATACCGACCGACCGACCGACAGATATCTATCTATCTATCTATCTGTCTATCTGTCTATCTATCTATCTATCTATCTATCTATCTATCTATCTATCTAATCTATCTAATCTATATGTCTGTCTGTCTGCCTGCCTGCCGGCGCACCCACCCACATACCGACCGACCGACCGACCGACAGATATCTATCTATCTATCTATCTATCTATCTATCTATCTATCTATCTATCTAATATATCTATCTATCTATCTGTCTGTCTGTCTGTCTGCCTGCCTGCCGGCCCACCCACCCACCGACCAACCGACCGACGTACCGATATCTATCTATCTATCTATCTATCAATCAATCTATCTATATATCTGTCTGTCTGTCTGTCTGTCTGTCTGTCTGTATGTCTGTCTGTATGTCTGTCTGTCTCTCTGCCTGCCTGCCGGCCCACCCACCCACATACCGACCGACCGACCGACAGATATCTATCTATCTATCTATCCATCTATCTATCTATCTATCTATCTATCTATCTATCTATCTAATCTATCTGTCTGTCTGTCTGCCTGACTGCCTGCCTGCCGGCCCACCCACCAACCGACCGACCGACCTACCGATATCTATCTATCTATCTATCTATCTATCTATCTATCTATCTAATCTAATCTAATCTATCTGTCTGTCCTATCTATCTAATCTATCTGTCTGTCCTATCTATCTAATCTATCTGTCTGTCTGTCTGCCTGCCTGCCGGCCCACCCACCCATTAACCGACCGACCTACCAATATCTATCTATCTATCTATATATCTATCTATCTATCTATCTATCTATCTATCTATTTATCTATCTATCTGCATGCCTGCCGGCCCGACCACCCACCCACCGACAGACCGACCGACCTACCGATATCAATCTATCTAATCTATCTGTCTGTCCTATCTATCTAATCTATCTGTCTGTCTGTCTGCCTGCCTGCCCACCCACCCACTAACCGACCGACCTACCGATATCGATCTATCTATCTATCTATCTATCTATCTATCTATCTATCTATCTATCTATCTAATCTATCTGTCTGTCTGCCTGCCTGCCTGCCGACCCACCCACCCACCGACCGACCGACCGATCCACCCACTCAGCCAGCCAGCCATCCATCCACCCACCTATCTTTCTGCCTACCTACCTACCTTTCTGTCTGTCTGTCCGGGCCGCGTCATTCATTTTATTCGGAGACTGCCGAGGGTCGTCGCTGGAGCTACGGAGTTCGTGCTTTGTGCGACGCTTTCCGCGCTGCGGAAAGAAACTGAGCCATATGGGATAAAAACCCTGTGCAATGCAGCCGATTCTGTCGACTGTAAGCTACTTCTTTGATTGCACCCACTCCCATACGAATCCAGATACGCCTTTGTTTGTCATCTGAATTTGCAGGTCCTCATTACCGTAAACATAACATTTTTAACAAGAAATCACTAGTTGTTAAGCAAAACATCAAAGGAATGATGCCGCTTTTAATGATTTAAGTTGTTTTGGGACCTATCAAAGACATATTCCTTGGGTGGGGGTAAATATAAGACGGCTGGAAAAATTTCATAACGATGCAACAGATAGTTTTCAAAATAATTGATCTTGAATGACGGCATAAATTTCCGGACAGACTATAACTGAAAAGCCAGGCAGCTTAACCACTTCGTTGTTGAGACTCCCAAAGAAGCTATCAAGTTGAAGTATTAAGGTATACAGTATATATCCATTTATCATATGTTTAAAACATTATTAAATTATCACTTTCAGCAGTTAATTTTCGGAAATATGTTTGATACTTGCAGTTATGGTAGATTTTCTCGTGGCCAAGTGCAAACTTTGAGAAGCACAGATGATTTGGATTGCATTTTTGGCAAGAGGAAAAGAAAATCCAAAACAGCAGAGTCAGCTGAGGAACCAGAGGTAAGCGTTAACTTATTTGATCAGGCATGTTAGCTGGGTAATGAGTGGGAGAACTGAGTGGGGTGTGTATGAGGAACTCGGGCACCAGCATGCAATATCAGGGTAATTTTTTATGTACCTGATCACCTTCTCATGGCTGCGTTGGTAATGTCTGCGCGAGATGCCCATTTATTAAAATATGTTGTTGGAGTTAAGAGCTCACTGATTTCTAAATAGCTTTGTATGGATGTATGTCTCTGTGGTCCATTGTTCAATCCACAATTAAGGAAGCATTTGGCAGTCACGCAGTATATGTTCAAATATTTGTTCTGCCTTCCCACATGTTCACAGGGGTGATGGGGTCAACGTTGTATTCTACTTGGATGCAGAACAGAATCACCTGTATTGCTTGATCAAGATAGTAATAGCTGTCTCATTGTTTGAGTTTTCTAATAGACTTGGTAAGGGGGTTGGTTCTTTTCATGGAACGTTATTGATTGTTTTGTTTGATGCCATTGTTTGTTAGTTAGTTAGTTGTGGTTCCAACTTCACAGCAAAGGGTTTGGTGCCATTGTGCTTCTTTTTAACCTTAAGCAAAGGTCATATTTGATTGATGTGCAGGCACAAATTATTCAGTGTTGATGATGAAACGGCTGTTTTATTACTTCTGTATGGCTATTGGTAGTGGTTGGTACTGGTTGTCCAGCATTACTGATGTAATATCTTCTACTCTTTCTTGCCAATCTGTGTGAAATAGGGCCTTTTCAGTTGCTACTTGTGGCTCAGCATGTCTTCTGCTTTCTCAATGTTCTGTACACTGTAAGCATTTTGTGTTATAAACTTTACAATTTTCAACGGTAACCCAGATTTGTGCAATTTCTGGTGTTTTATTAATTCCAGTTTATATGTTGTTTTTTTTAAATTTCAATAGTTGCTGGAGAACAGTTAAGGTTATAGCATGGGACATGAGAAATAGCAGGCATTGGTTAACACTCATAGCAGTAGAGATTAAAGGACATGCTAGTCAACACACAGACTGAAAGCTGCAGTGACAACTCAGAGAACACAGATGGCAGTATAAAAATTGAAAGCTATAGTTTGGCCTCACTGGGTTTTGAACGTGCTGCTTCCAAATGATGACAGTACCTCACTGAACGAACAAGTGTAAATGAGACATGGCCAGCTAGATACCATTAAAAAGGTGTTTTCTTTAGCCAGGTCTATCATCCACCTCAACTTGCTGCTATGGAAAATGGTCAGAATTCATATTTAGTCATTAGGATAGGACTGCCATGAGATGGATACAGGTAATCTAATAAATGTGTCGAAATAGAAAAATAGACAAGTGCTGGCCATACACACGATTGGGGAAAAGCGAGGAAACACCGGTGATGTCAGAGGGCGGAGCTAACGTGGTCACATGACTGCGCTCAGGCTGAGAAGGGCAGACATTGGTTTTGTCAGTGCAGGCCCGTGCCAAGTGTAGATCTTTGACTTTGCACAGGGTAAATCTTTGTAGTGGCTCGAACAATACACTTGACAATTTAAGGATCCGCTATGCATACAAACCACAGAAGTCTTTTGCGTCCTTAGTCAACACATTCAATTTTATTGCAGAACAGTAATCACATGTGCCTGTCATACGCCGCCGGCTTCCTGCCGTTATCACGTTCTGCGTATGACCAGCGCACCCGCTGTTTATGAACATAATGCATGGTTAGCCTAATTGTCAAGAAAGACCTTGGTTGGTGCATATTGAAGATCCTACTGTTGTATATCTGACACTACCTCTTTCTAACTTAATTATCAAGTCTACTCACGCACATAACCTGTAACCAACAATCTCTTGTCACTGCGTGTATCGGACCCCCATTCTGGTTGAGTGTGTTGTCAAACAGTGTTGAATGTCACGCTGCCACTTGCCGGCGTTCGTGGTCCCATCATCAGGCATCAGCTTCAGAGTGTTGCTTCATGATCACCAACTTCCACAAAGGGAATAGTATTTGACTTTAAACTCAGTCTCAGATGATCTTATCGCTGCTTATTTTTCTCAAACGAACCTTCCCTTTCCATGTCTCGGCCTGCACTGACAAAACCAATGTCTGCTCTTCTCAGCCTGAGCGCAGTCATGTGACCACGTTAGCTCCGCCCTCTGACGTCACCAGTGTTTCCTCACTTTTCGTGTCGTGTGATGGCTGGCACTTGTCTATTTTTCTCATTCGACACATTTACTAGATTACTTATATCCATCTCATGGCAAGGACATAGGTTTCAGAAATGTATATTAACCAAGCATAGTCAATAAAACACACACTATTATTCTGGGTCTGGTGTTTTGGTATCACACCGGTGACCACTAACCTGGTAGTAAATTGGTTGAGTAAGGTAGAACTAGAATACACTTGCCAAAAGTGCATTCCTTCAAATATGAACAAAGGGTAGGGATATTGTGAGCAACACTAAAGGTACTAAATGTACAGCAATGTAATGAACAGATGGGTGTAATCACCACGGTGGAATGACTTGGAGAGAAACTGTGTTGACAAATGGTTAGCTTCTGCACAGTGGCAGAATGCCATTTACTGCACAACCCGGACAAGTGCTACTGACATGGATAAAAGACATAAGGTGAACCAGTTTCAGACTGAGCTAAGGCTGCTAGGTGGCAGAGAGAGAGAGAGAGAGAGAGAGAGAGAGAGAGAGCGCCAAGAAGTCCCTAAAGTTGTTCTGGCAACTGTGTAAAACTGAACAGTTCAGCAAATAACAGGGTATCCCTAGCTTCTAGTGTGTTGACCTCACATAAAAAGGACAGGTGAAGGTAAGAGCACAACATTGCCCACAAATGACCTAGGACAGATTGATCACAGGGACTTGGTGGGAGATATTGAAGTTACAAGAATGTGGAATTGTGCAAAAATCAGTTCACAGCTGGTGAAATTTGAGTTGCACTTAAGTGATCGAAAAACTCTGCACAAGGGCCTGATAGTATTAGGCATGGGGAGATACACATACTAGTGAACAGGAAAGTGACTGATGTTTTTGACAGCAGCGTAAAAAGTAGCACTATTGTGGAGCACTGGTTGCACATCTACCTGATATCACATCCAAAGCCAGACATAAAACCATGGTAAAGTTGCAAGGTTATCCAATTACTGTACAGAACATGACTGGCAAGTTGATTGGAAAGAATAATTGCAGAGAAGGTGTCGTATTGATTCTAAAGGTTTCATCTCATTCCACTGGGACTTAGAGAATGGTTTTATATAGGGAGACTTGGTGCAACATTGGGTCTTTGCATAAGATATGTTTGTAAGTTCCTTTTCATGTAAATGAACATGCTCTAGCTATAGACTTCAAAAATGTTGACCAATTGGGAAGGCAAAGAGGTAAATATCTTTATGGAGTGATCACGCAGCATAATTGGGACAAGAACACAAACTTTATCCTAGAATCTGGGGATCATGCTAGATGGCGAACCATGACCGATCACACATAACTGCATGGCACAACATGTTGCCAGTCATGTGATTGATAGGGACAATGTGTTTCGCGTGTTGTTTAACGCACAAAATGGTCGCTTGTTAAAGATCGCTGAAGCAATTGCCAGTAATCAGCAGAAGCCAGTCTTGTGCAAACAGAAAGACATGATAGTAAGTTTAAAACTACCATGATAGACATTTGAAATTACTGTGTGAATATGTGTATATTTCAGCTTGAAGGATTTATCTGATTACTTTAGTTTATGTTGTGTGATTTCTGCAGTATGTACCTGTAGTATGGATGTGATGCAGTAAAATATGCCAGGCAATAAGTTGTGCAATCTGTTGTTTGTGTCTTCATTATTTTATTATCTTTATTAATATGGCTTGGCCTTGTGGCATGGTTGAGACAGAAACACGGAGCTGATCCACGACTCGGGTGATCGAGTGAGGTGGCAGAACATGACCGCCCACGCTTACCGGCATGGCACATGATGGATGGATTAATATGGGGCCAGTTGTTGGCTTTATTATCATACAAGTCACCTGATGCTTTCAGAAATGTTGTGTTTTATCTTCCATTATTAGACCAAGCTGGGCTGCAGTGATGACAAGGAAGAGAAGAGACATGGACTGACAACTGTGACTAGTACCAGTAGTGTGCAGGAGTACTTCGCCCAGAAGATGGCAGAAATGAAAGCTAGGAAAGAAACAAACAACAGAGAGAACAGTCCTGTTGAGGCTGACAGTAGTGAATCTACACAAGAGAGAAAGGATTCCATAGATTGTGAAGACAAGAAGAAATCATCAGTATACAGCACATTCAGCTTCAGTTACAATGATCATGAAATGAAAGAAGTTTCAAGTTCCACCGGTGCCGATGAAGCTGCTGATGAGCAGAAGTGTAGAGGGTGGTACCAAGATTTTTCAGAGAACCCTTCCAGCAATATTCAAAACATAGAAGTTAAGAAGAAATCTTCGAAGAAAAAGAAACAAAAGAAAATGAAAAGTGATAATGAAGATAATGACTGTGGTGTAGAAATTATGTCAAATAGCAAAAAATGCAAAACAAAGAAAGAATGTAAGGAGAAGATATTAGATGATTCCGTTACAATTAATTCCCATGCAAGTTTAGAATCGTCCGAATCACCCTCAATGGGTAAGATTAAAGAAAAGAAGCTGTCAAAGAAGAATAAAGATAATGTAACCATTGCACCTTGTGAAGAAAATAAGCAGTCTAAGAAAAAGAAGATTAAAGAAAATGAAACCGTAATGGTAACGGAACCAACTTGTAGTAGTACATCAAACATTGATGACGGAAGTGAAGATAAAAAGAAACAGAAAAAGAAAAAAAGAAAAACTTGCAATAAGGATGAAATTGTAGATAACAATCACAACAGTAGTGCCTTAGATGAAATTAATTTCAAAAATAAAACCGCCGATGCAATTAGCTTGAAACATCCACCAGAAGGTCCAGTCATCTACGACAATGAAACAAATAATGCAGCTCACGAGCAAGAGAAGGAAAACACAGGCTGTGATGGACGTAAGAAGAAAAGTAAGAAGAGGAAGCATTGTGAAAAATATAGTGATGATGAATGTCCTGTAGAAATTAAGCATAATGATGATGATGCAATCAAGAAGAAGAAGAAGAAAAGGAGGAAAGATGTTCACACCAGTGAACCAGATGAGGAAACAAGAGATGATGTTGATAACCAGGGCAGTGCAGATTCTGCCACAGCCAAACACAAAAGTATCACACCTGATGCTGAAAACCAAAACATCGCCAATATAACTGAATCTTCTGAACAGCCAGAGAATAAAATAAACGAGAAAAAAAGACAGAAGAAGAAAAAGAAGAAGACTAAACTTGTAAAGGATCAGTGTACTAAAAGTAACGCTTTTTTTCCAGGTTCCAACATTGCAGAAATTGTGGGCTATGGCCATAACAAACCAGAAACTGAGAAATGTTCAAAGAAAAACAGTAAAAATCCCAAAAAGAAGAAACTGCGTCCCAGATTAATAAAACAAAGAGAACCCGAAAGGAGGAAAGATGTTCACACCAGTGAGCCAGACAACAAAGAAACAAGAGGTGATGATGACCAGGGCAGTGCAGATTCTGCCACTGCCAAACACAAAAGTATCACACCTGATGCTGAAAATCAAAACATTGCCAGTATAAAATGAATCTTCTGAACAACCAGAGAATAAAATAAACGAGAAAAAAAGACAGAAGAAGAAAAATAAGGACTAAACTTGTAAAGGATCAGTGCACTAAAAGTAACGCTTTTTTTTTCTTCAGGTTCCAACATTGCAGAAATTGTGGGCTATGGCCTTTACAAACCAAAAACTGAGAAATGTTAAAAGAAAAACAGTGAAATTCCCAAAAATAAGAGACGATTGCATCCCAGATTAATAAAACAAAGAGAATCCGAAAGTAAATAACATGTATATGCTGTGTTCAAGTGCAGCTTTATGTACAAAAATAAATTATTGCTTACTCTGTGTTGGGAAATGAGCAGGCAGACAAACTGGCCGTATCTGCACCTCTGGCTGGGGATTTTGGTGCACAATAAGGCAGATGTGGTCAGGCCCCTTTGGGATCATGTATAGTGTGGAAGAACAGATACACCATCATTGCCTGAAGAGAATGGTGCAGCAGGGAATGGCCAGAGGATCTGGCTGACACTCAGTTCTCCAAAGAAAAGCCAGACTGACACAGATTGCAACTGATACCAATAGAATTGTTAAAAGTGAGGATGGAGCATGTATTGGAATGTCCCAAGTGCTGAGATGTGGGTTCTTAACTCAACTCAATTGTGTGAATATGTTGGTGTTATTGAGTTGTATTAAGGATGGTTTTTAATATGCTTCTACAATTGATGCCAGGAATGAAGAAGAATAAAACAGTCTGGAAAATACTGTAAAACTTCTGCTGTTCTTTATTTGCAGGAAATTAAGAATCTTGTCAAGTGCTGTTGTTGTCTGTCATTTTGTTCTGTCATTCATTGTTTAAGTGTATGAGAAATGTTCTTGTAAAATGTCATCATTCGTCCATATATAATTTTATTATGCTGTTGTATGAGAAACAATCTCGTGAAATGCTATGGTTGTCTGTAATTTGATTTTGTCGTTTGAGGAGTGTATAAGAAATGTTCTTGTGAAATGCTGTGATTGTCTGTAAATTTATTGTCTTTATATGGGGACTGTATGAGAAATGTTCTTGTGAAATGTTGTGATTGTCTGTAAATTTATTGTCTTTATATGAGGACTGTATAAGAAATGTTCTTGTGAAATGCTGTTATTGTCTGTAAATTTATTGTCTTTATATGGGGACTGTATAAGAAATGTTCTTGTGAAATGCTGTGATTGTCTGTAAATTTATTGTCTTTATATGGGGACTGTATGAGAAATGTTCTTGTGAAATGCTGTGATTGTGTAACAGTGTAGGTATAATTGGGGTCTATTGGAAAACTCCGATACAGCACGATTGAGCATTGAGACTGAAAGGGGGGGGAGATGCTCAATCGTGACGTATTGGGTTGGTATGGGCAGTTAGAACCCAGCTTGAGTAGCGAATGGAGGTGTACATCGAAGCTTGGTTATATTAAGCCAATAAACGTTTTATCAACAAACAAACGACCGGCCTTCGTCTTATATTACACACTGTTATAAGAGGCGAAATGGAGCCGCTCGACCAGGATGCGAACCTGAGAATGAGAAAGATAAAACTATGCAAAGTCGGAGTTGAATAACGTCGTCGCGGAAAGATTCAAGCGGCACGTGAAAAAACAACTATTGAACCTGGTAACAGCCGCAGCAAAAGATGGCCAGCAAGTTATAAGACGAGATAGTAATAATATCTGAATACAAAGGCCAAAAGCTCGACCAGGAGTGGTCCTTTGTAAGTCTTTTTTAAGACTTCAGATAAGAAGTTTGTTGTACCAGCCGTTTTGCAGAGGTCACGGTGAAGAAAGTTTGTATGGCCGCCCTTCTGCAGGTTGACTGTTAGCAAGAGCCATCAAAGCCGCTGCCTTACATCATTTTGATTGACCAGGAGTGATCCTGTCCTGAAAGTTTGGGCAAACCAGCAATTTAAGTTCCTCAAAGTTAAAGAGCTAATCAGGAGTTGTCAGGACAGCATGATCGTTGATCGGGCCATAAGTTCTTAAGACACGCCATTATCGTTGGGCCTTGGCTGATCCTGATCCATCCTTGGGCCACGTTAATCCTACGACCCAAACACCTGATCCATCCTTGGGCCTTGTTGATCCTACGACCCAAACACCTGATCCATCCTTGGGCCACGTTAATCCTATGACCCATTCCAAACGACGTTGAAGTACCCACCTGAGAATCAAGGAAGGGACCCAGCCAGGGGTTGAAGATTTTCCGGCAGCCCATGAGATGTGACCCAACCAGGGGTTGAAGAATTTTCTGGCAGCCCATGAGAAGGACGAGAGTACCTGAGGGAGGAGAAATGGTATCTGAACTCCACCACCTGAACTCTGAGACTGAGTTTCACCTAATGCGGGATCTGGTTGCTTGAACTGAACTGAAGGTAACAGAGTAATTTAGAAATAGAATCCCGTGAGGTTCCGAATTCATTTATTAGAGTGGAGTACAGAACATTATCTACAAGGAACCTTCTTCTGATTGCCACCAGTTTGAGTTTTTTTTCGAGGACAGGGTTCATTATTCCTATGCTCAGACAGGACATCGTTGGTGCTTCTTCTGATTAATGTAACATCTTACAATATTATAACCAACTGAATTGTGCTGGTTGGGATTTGGGAAATTATAATTGTGTGATTGGTTGCTTGCTTTGTTTTGCTATTTTTTTTCAGCATGGCGGAACAGGACACCTTAGCACAAGTTCTGACAGGCGTAGGAACAGCAGTAGGCCGACTTAATATGGTGGTCAAACAACAGGGGATGGCAACAGAAATTATGAAATTTAGTGGACAGGCTAAGGACTATAAGAAGTGGGTCACCTCTATAGAAAAATATGCCTATTTGATCTCGGCAACAGATGAAGAGAAAATGAGACTAGCGTATCAGACGGCAACAGAACCGGTCTCACATCATATAAGAAGAAAATTAGAGGCTGGGGTAGATGAGACATGGGAACAATTCAAAGAGGACCTAGCAAGAAAATATGCAGAAATTACGGATCCGCAACATGCATTTTCGGTGTTGAGGCAGGCTAAACAAAATAACGGAGAAACGGTGCAGTTGTTTAGCGATAGGTTGATTAACCTGGCTGAAGAGGCATTCTTAGGACAGAATGTGCGAGGGGAGGAGGTGGAAAGGATGTTGGTAGGGATTTTTGTGGATGGCATCAAATCTGATGGTTTGAAATTTAAACTGATGAGGGATAACCCTGAGAGGTTATCACAAGCGGTGGATATTGCGGTGCAAGAGGAAAATTTGAGACGAAGGTTTAGATTAAGAACAGGACGAGAAGTGGGAAGTAGTCGAGATGACAGAGTTGAGGAACCTATGGAAATAGGACAAACAAGATTCGGATGGAATAGGAGAGGAGGTATACAGACGTTACAAGGTAGAAATAGGTATGATAATGAGGAAAGAAGAAATATGAGATACCCTACAAGAGAAACAGTAGGTAACACAAATGGTACAAATATTGTCTGTTGGAATTGTGGTCAACGGGGACATGTTTTTCGGTTTTGCAATAACAGGCGTGTCCAGTCGAATACACAGGGTAGACATGACATTAACAAGGTGAGTAGGAATGTTGAAGATAGACGTAGGAATTTTACAGGTACGAGAACGCAGGAAAGAATTGTTAACAAACGCGGACGCGGAAGAAAAGAGAACCTGAGAATGAATGAATTGATCCATTCATCCAGAAGAAATACAGCCCAAATATATTCACTAGAAAAAAGGAGAAAGTCTGTAAGAGAAACGGTAAGTAATACAAATAAAACAAATATGGTTTGTCGGAGCTGTGGTCAAAGGGGACACGTTTTTGGATTTTGTAGTAACAGATGTGCTCAGTTTAATACACAGAATAGAAGTGTGCATAGTAGAACAAATAGAAATTTTCGAGAAATGCAAAGAAGACGTGGAGTTAATCAAACCAGCGCAGAAATTATGACACTGGAAAAAAATGATAGAAGACAATGTAGTCGAGGTTTACAGTCGAATGGCCAGTATGATACCATTACGCCAAGGCCACGTCAAAGCTCAACCTGCTTTAGAAAACAACCGCTTTATAACAACGACAGAAACTGTCACAGATGGAATGTAAACGACGTGACGAGAACACGAAGGTATGAAGAGAGACAACATGGCAAGCCAGAAGAAAATAGTTGGCAGAGACAGAATTTTTATAAGAAAAAATGGAACTGGCCATCTAATAGTGAGGAGCAGAAAACATTACGAAATCAATGGTTTGAAATCAGAAGATTGAGATATGCACTCGCAAAGTCAAACAAAGGAGAAAAGCAGCATCAGACTAATAGAACCTTAGCTGATGATCGACAGGTATTTTCAATTTTTAGGGGTAGACTGGAAAGAGAGACACAGACGCAGATGATTGAAGTAGTAGAACGGAACACACAGACACAAGTTGATACAGTAGGAAAGAAAACCCAGATACAACCAAACAACAAGATAACGAAGGGAAATCAAACCGCGTTGGTAGAAACTCAATCAAAGCCAACTGACTTGAAACTGACGAAGAGAAACACCGTTGCATTAAAGAGAGACACAGGTACAGAAGTTAGACAACCTAAGATAGAAGACAGCAGAAAGAAAATTAGAAAGAGTGTTAAGGCTAGAAATGGAAAAACTTTGCTCAGGTATAATCATGGATGTGGAACCGAAGAATCTTATGAATCAGAATTTTCAGACCTCACAGATTTTGATATAGAATGTACACCAGACAGAGATTTAAAAGGAATGATTAGGAACGATCCTGACTCGAGGCGAGATGTTTCCTCGTACGGTATGCTTGCTGGTAGACAAGCAGGCGAATGTTTAGTTAGTGACTCTTCGGAACAAGATAACAGTATATATGGCGGAAAAGTAGCAAAAGCCAGGAGACGAATTCCAAGGATGGGAGCAAATGATACTTTTAAAAAGAAAGATGTTTATCTATTGGAAAGTAGAACACAAAAACAACAAAAGACTGAAGCAGCGTTGGACAAAACTAGAAGTCTCATGAAGGCAGTAAGACCATGGTTATATGGAAATAACTAATACGTGCAGGTTTGAATATTTTGTAATTGAGCTTGGAATAATTCAGGTTCGATGAGAGTTATATCGGCCCAGTATCGGATAGTATCAAGAACCAGGTCACGGGACAAGTAGATAGGACACATGTTGAACACTTAAGAAGAGATGAAAATGAGATAGAAAATAATAATTATAATAATAATTGTTATTCGGATGCAAAATTTTTGGATGAACAAGTTGTTACAATAACTCCAGATCTTGGAAGAGCTACAGTAACCCCAGATCTTAGAAAAGAACCAGAACAAAATCAGTTGTTAGCAAATCCAAGTTACGAAGAACAAGAACAGACAATTCCGAAAAGAATGGAAGAAGAAGGGACAAATGAAACTCATTATAATAGTATGGAAGAAGACACAGGTGCTCCATTTAAAAATACTAGGCAAGCAACAAAAAGAAGAATGGACAGTCAAAGAGATAAAGAAGTAAAAAGACAGAGAAGAATTAGAGATGATTCAACAAGCGGAGACGATATACCTATACTAGAAAGATCCTTAAGAAAGAATGATCGACAAATTAGGTGGGATGTTGAACGGAAGAAATTAGCGGCAGCTAAAGAGAGACATACAGACGAAGAAGAAGAAATGGATGAAAAGTCAGAGTCAAGTAGTAGTATGGAAGAGGCTAGTAGGTTGTACGAAGAAGAAGATGTTGATATAGAGTTAGCACTTATTCAGAGAAACTTAGAGTTGTTGAGGAAATGGAAACGTAAGAGGTAGATAAATCGAAAGTACTGTAGATAACAAGAAGAAGTATACGAAACGGTGGAAAAAGTGGTTTTGAGATATTATTACAGTGGGTGAATGTATTTGTTTTATTGAGGTTAGAAGTGCCGTGTTTAAAGATAGGGGTTAACAAGTTATAATAATAATAGACAGGATAGATCACAAGTACGTTGATAAGTAGAGGATGGCTACATTGAGTTAATGTTGGATATAGGTTACAGTGCTTACTTAAGAGCTTATTCAGGATACTATGTGCTGTTAAGAGATAATAAATAGATAATTCTGGATTACTGATTTGTTTATCTAGATAGAACAGATATGTTCATAATTGATCTGTAAATAACAGATATATAGATAGGAGGTTTAGTCTTCTCGGTCATATAAATACTGGATATGCGTCATTTATGAGAGCCTAATGCTGGTAGTAATTTTAAGAGAGTTAAAATTGTGTTGAAAACGGTGTTTATGAAATCTAAGTTTTATGAGTTATGAGTCATATAAGAAATGTTTTTATGCTTGAGTTACTACTAGAAAATGAGGGATGTTGTTTGGTTGTTTTATTGAGCCTAAGTTGTAATACCTCATTTTGTTTTCTTGATTTGGTCTTGAAATATGATTGTTATTGTTTGAGTAATTGGTTTAGAGTAGGGTGATTGTGTTCATAGCATTTGAGTTGACAAGAACTATTGGTCCGTAAAAGTGTCCAATAGTGATAGGTAGAATAGGATATTTTATTCTGATTTGATAACATGCATGTTATGTCATTTTAAAATGTGTTTTTTTTTTCTTCTAGATTAATTTGGAGGTTGTGTTCATTTTATTTTGATTACATGAATGATTTGGTATATTGAGTTAAATGCTTGTAAAGTTAGTTAAGTAAATTTAAGTTTCAAATGAAGGAGGTTTTGCTAAAGGTTTTTCGTTAAGAAAAGAGTTGATAAAAACAAATTTGTCCAAGGTAAGGGGAAACTATGCATTCATTAACTAGTGGGAAACCATGGTTGGTGAACGTGTATGCACGAATGGATAGACGTATCCAGGGTCTGCACACACGTCACTTTATTTATAAAATAACAGGATGGGTTGTACGGGGGAAAGATATAGGTGCTGTGAAATACCAGCTTTAATTATATTTAAGTTGTTCATAAAATATGAACATGGGCTCATGGTAAAAGGTGAGATAACGGAAGAGGAACGGAATTGTGGTTGGCAATGTCAATGTGAAATATAAAAGGTTCATGAAAACTTATGCCAAATTGTTTTATAACAAACAATAATATATTTCTTAAAGGTGTTTTAAAAAATTATTTTACAAAAAAAAAAAAAATTTTTTTTATTGGCAAGGGAGGTAAAGGGTGAATGTCTTAAATGTACATTTACAATATGTCCATGTGGTCATGTCGTGTATTCATTCTTCATGTTCTTTATTTGGTGCGCACCACTTCTTTACTTTTTCTAACTACATTGTTTTTGTACGTCCTGGGGTTTGAAAGAATGAGGAATCGTATAAGATCATAATTTTTGACACAGAATTTATGAGAATGAGGAATTGTATAAGATCATAATTTTTGACACAGAATTTATGAGCTGTTCTTATGATATGTATATTTGATACAGATAACCAGAAAGAACCAGAAATGAAGAATTACGTAGTAGATAACTATGAAATGTTGGGGAAATAAAAAAGGAAAGAAGAAGTATATGGGGAGGTTATAGACAGATCATAGCACTGGGAGAAGAGTAAAAGATGTATGGGCGAAGGTTAAAAGACAAGTAGGGAATAGAGTATGGGGATTAGAAGTAAAGATTTTTCCTTTAAAAGGAAAATTCTTTAAGTAATATGGGGAGGTGTAACAGTGTAGGTATAATTGGGGTCTATTGGAAAACTCCGATACAGCACGATTGAGCATTGAGACTGAAAGGGGGGGGAGATGCTCAATCGTGACGTATTGGGTTGGTATGGGCAGTTAGAACCCAGCTTGAGTAGCGAATGGAGGTGTACATCGAAGCTTGGTTATATTAAGCCAATAAACGTTTTATCAACAAACAAACGACCGGCCTTCGTCTTATATTACACACTGTTACAATTGTCTGTAAATTTATTGTCTTTATATGGGGACTGTATAAGAAATGTTCTTGTGAAATGCTGTGATTGTCTGTAAATTTATTGTCTTTATATGGGGACTGTATAAGAAATGTTCTTGTGAAATGGTATTATTGACCTGTATGTAACTGATTGTGTGTTTTTATGTAAGAAGTGTATAAGAAATGTTTTTGTAAAATGCTGTTTTTGATCTGTATGTCCGGGAAGGTTAACCCGGTCAACAAATGCCTGCAGAAGTCGGATGTGTCGGCCTAACGGTGCAAGAACGAAGCTCTGCTGTAAACAGGCACAACGCAGTCACATCCACACAAAAAAAATCCGGATGAACGCAGAAGAAGAAGAAGATTTGTATGTAACTTTAATTGTGTCATGGTATGAGAGAAATGTTATCCGTGCCTGCATAATTTTATTGTTATTGCATGAGGATTATTAAAAATGTTCAGCGACAGCCGGCCATTGTTCCGAACATACATTTCACTGTGCAAACAACTGCGACTGCAAACAACAGCGGACAGATGCATTTTTCAGGAGACTCCTGGGAGTCGTCGGTGGAGCTACAGAGTTCGTGCATTGTGCAGCGCTTTCGGTAGGTCGCCCTGCGGAAAGAGACCGAGCCATGTGGGATAAAACCCGGGTCAATTAAGTCTTTCTGGTGACTGCTGATTCCATCGACGATGAACTGTATTTTTTGTGTTGGCATTCTGGCAGCGGCATTATGAACAGTGTACTTGTGCGGGCTGTTTCAAATTGGGCAGTGAGGGCCATTTTGTGTGATATTCACTGGCACAGGAACGGAGCATGGGGACGACCCATTGCCGTGAAGTTGGAACCGCTACTAACTATAAGAAATGTTGTGAAATGCTGTGGTTGACTAGGTAAAATGGTGTGTGTGTCTGTCTGTGTGCCATACACTTGCCACTATTAGTAATTGTTACTACTAGGGAGTGCACTGGACTGATTTTTGCATGTGGATTAGCTTTCCCTATTACCGGTGTCCCTTGCTATCAGGTGAACCCACTCCGACTTCAGAGTCTTTTGTAATTTACACCCCCAAGTCAAGGACGAGAAGTCAACATTTTAGTCCAACTGATTGGTGTAGAGGTTGAACCTGCTACCTTGGCATTAGCACACCGGATGTTTAAGAATGAGCGCTCTGACCCATTCAGCCCTGCTTACCTCTATATGTAATTTAATTTTAATTGTCTAAGTGTATGAGAAATGTTCTTGAGAAATGCTATCATTGACCTATATGTAACTTGATTCGGTGTCTCTGCAAGAGAAATGTAGGAGAAATGCTGTGGTTGTCTGTGTAATTTTACTGTCTCTTTATATGAGGAGTGTATGGGAAATGTTCTTGTCAAATGCTATTATTGACCTGTATGTAATATTGAAATGATGGTTGTAGTGTTGGATGAGTCCGATTGACACGACCAAATTATGTTGCACTTCAGGTACACCAATGAACAGATTATTCATTGTGTGTCATTATAAAAGAAATGTGAAATGCTGTGGCTGATCTGTATGTCACCTTATTGTGTGTCATTGTATGAAAAGCTGTGGCAGTGGCTGAGAAATGTAAAATGCTGTGGCTGATCTGTATGTCACCTTGTTGTGTGAGAAGTGTCTGAGAAATGTTGTAAAATGCTGTGGCTGACCTGTATATCACCTTATTGTGTGTCATTGTACGAAAAGCTGTGGCAGTGTATTAGAAATGTTCTTGTGGAATGCTGTGGTTGACATGTATACTTTTCAAAAACAGAAACGCAACATTTTTGGTGTTACTTTTATAAAAGACTAGCTGACCCTGCCCGGCTTCGCCCAGTCCCTGGTGGGAAGCATCTCATTTAATTCATATAAGTAGTCATATAAGTTCCCGTTCCCGTTACCGACTATCTGTCTGTCTGTCTGTCTGTCTGTCTGTCTGACCCGGCCCGACATCGCCCAGCTCCTGGTGTGAAGCATCTCATTTAATTTATATAAGTAGTCATATAAGTTCCTGTTCCCGACTGTCTATCTGTCTGTCTGTCTGTCTATCTGTCTGCCTGACCCTGTCCGGCTTCATTAAATTCATACAACAAAAAAAAATGTAACTTAAAAGAACGTTCTACCACACACCATCCATTATTTTTAATGAAAACTCTTTCTAATCACCTGCATGACTACAGTAACTTCTTAAGCAAAAAAAGATGAGTTACAATGTTATGCATTGTGCATCATTTTTATGAAAACTTTGAAAATGCCTTACAGATTGTATCATTATTTATTATAACTCATATGCCGGTACATAACTATGGACAAAGAGTTTATAAATCTTTGAAAACGATGCCACAATATGACTATAAGTTATACAGAAAAGTTATGCCCCTTGAAATAACTTTTACAGAGTTAGGTCCCCTGAGATATATGAAATTATGATGAAAAATGAAAAATGAAATAATACTGAGTAAGCAGGCGATTTCACACTAACAAAATATCACAGTTGACAGCTCTGGAATGAAAGGAAGGCGTGTAGAAAATTTCATCTCAATCGGATGGGCCGTTCGCGAACAAATAAAGGACATACGGACAGAGATACGCACAAGTCTTTTTTATATATAAGATATTCTCTGATTGGACATCAGTCAACCTTTCAACTGTGTCCATCTGGTCATTAACTTCTCGTAGTTACTTGAACTGTACTCACCTCATGTGATTCGTGAGGTCATAAAAGAGGTCAAGGTCAAAACAACATTTTTAACAATAACTCATGACAGGTTCATCATAATCCAGTGAAACTTTTTTTTTTCCTCGCATATCCTTTACAGGACATCACTGTCAACATCAGCATCTTTCAGCTGATTGTTGATTTCTTGGCAAGATTACCCTCAGTAGTTTGCCACTGCTTTCTGAGCGACCGGTTCCATACTCTCATAAGTCATTGGCGCGACTCGAACCGCTTCCAATTCTCGTGCACTCACGTCAACCACAAGAGTATTCGGGGTTACAGAGAAAGCTGCTAACCCCTCGACCAGAGAGACCGACCAATGTTTAGTAGCCAGAGAATTTAATGAGGTTAGAAGCACCTTTAGTCACCTTTGGAGGCGATTTAAAGAAACTTGCTCAGTGGTAGACCGGCCGCGCAGTGGAAGACCCAGAATCACAACTGCTGCCGAAGACCACTTCATACGGCTGCGCCACCTTGGGAATCAATTTGCATCTGCGTCCTCCACAGTCCAGTCAAAGCCAGGAGCTCATCAAATTTCAGATCAAGCGGTCAGGAACCAGCTGCACAATGCTGGTCTTTGGGCTAGAAGACCCTACCGAGGTCCTGTTTTTATGGACTGGCATCGCCAGAACCGATTGCAGTGGGAGAATCAGCATCGTCAATAAAATGTTGGTACAAGTTTGCATTTGAAACTGCAATAATGTTGTGTTTCTTTTTTTTTTAACAGTATGTGTCACATTATTGTGTGCCATTGTATGAGAAATGGTGTTGTAAAGTGCTGTGGCTGACATGTGTCACCTTGTGTGTGGTATAGGAAAGCCAGTCAGTACTGGAGAGGTGTTGTGGCCAGTATCATACCAGCAGCCTTTACTTCCCTAGACATAACTGGGTATCCACTTTAGCTTGTGTTGGCATGACAGCCCAGGTCTATTTTTAAAATCCTGCCTCTAGGGAATCTGACCACAAGTATATGACCATAGGGCATCCAAGAAGATGGATGGGCAGTGCGGAATTTCTTTTTCTTCTGCGTTCATCCTGAGTATTTTTTCAAACGTAAATGCCTTGTGCCTGTTTACTTGTACCTTTAGGTTGGCACATCTGACTTCTGCTGGTATTTGTTGACCGGGTAAAACTTCCTGGGGTGGGGAATTTAATCTGAAGGAAAGAAATATGAGGTTAAGTGACATCCAGGAAGATTCAGTAAGAAAGGGAAACATTGTACTGGAAGGCCCCGCTATACTTTGCTTTGGTTTATGTTGTTTTGCTATAACATCGTCGTCACAATGGGGCATAACTTCACTTTACATTGCTACGTTCCACCATAATGTCACCTGTGTTGCTAACGTCGCCATTTTACATTTTGTGTAGTGCATTTCCCCGGGATTTTATCGTGTAATCACTCATAATTGTGAGTTCAAAGTGCACAGTAAGTGCTGATAGTGTGTCTGGTTGTAAGAGGACCACGAAAAGTATTACTCTTGAGGTGAAGTTAGATGTGTTGCGTCGTTTTGAGGCTGGCGGTAGGGCTGTTGATATCAGTAAAATCCATGGTTTACCTCTAACTATGGTAAGGACAATTCGTGCAGGTGCTGACAAAATCAAAGAGGGTGCTAAAAATGTAACCCCTTTGAGTGCTTCCAAGATCACTTACACCAAAAGTACTCTTATGGAGAACATGGAAGCACTATTGGCCGTCTGGATTGAAGATCAGAACCAACAGAATATGCCTGTGAGCAAGATGATTATCCAAGGGAAAGCAAAGTCTCTCTATGAAGATCTAGCTAAAAAAAGTGGGTGAGAGCAGTACTAGTAGTGCTGACGATAGTTTTGGAGTGAGTGGTGGTTTTCATACCTCCACGTCCCAATAATTCTACCACTCACTCGCCCTCCAACCCACCTCTATATAGTCAATAAATATCAACCATCAAAATAAACATTACATAATACACTGTATTTCATTTCATTCTATGGGAAATAGTGTTTCACTTAAAATCACGTTTTCCAAGAACATAACCCCGATTCCTGTACTTGATTGGGGAGGAGGGAGGAAAGATATGATACTATTATATAATATACAAACACACACATGTATGAAATGATGTTTTTATTGGCACTTTGCAACAAACAATCTCATAACTTTTTCACAAAATGCTTAAACTGACTCATTCTGTTTAATAGTCACCAGAAGAGAACAAACTTGAGCACTCTAAAATACTGAGTTTGTAAGCTAAATATCACACGCATACAAAATATCATTAATCTCAATGATCATGATTAAGGCTTGGAAACATGTTTTCTCTCTCTCATGCACCATATTAAAAAAAGGCAGTTTCTTAAAGGGTGTGAACTTCTGATGATCAGAAGCCTCGGTTGTGACTCTATTGTTGGAGTTTATTAATCCTCGACTCATTCCATGCAAAATAACTAACAATATATTCATTGGTTATTCATGTAAACAAAAGAAATACTTTGGTTGTACACCATTGCTTGGTGGGTCATAAATCCTCTGGACACGAGTTTTAACTCCACCTTTTAAATCCAATCATCAACATTCAGTTCTAAAAAGGGCTTCTGCCAAAGAATCATCTGCACAGGGACTCTAGCAGAGCTCCCCTTCCCAGAGTCAGAAGCCAGTGGCGTGTATAAGCCTAGTCCGGGATCTTCACATCTGTTGAAGCACACTAGAATGTAACCAGGTCATGATTTAGCACAGCACATATAGCCGGTCTGGGATCAGGCCCTAGGTTGGTAATATGTCATTGTCAAGAGGCTCCAACTCACTGAGGTCATACACAGGGAAAATTGGTCCCTGTAGACAATTTGCCAGGTATAATCCACACAACGGGTAAAAGAACTGACATATATTTTACATTAATCGTGTTGCTGGAAGACTGCAAGGGATTCCGTGTTTGCTATAAAAGGTGATTAAGACTTTGCCATGAGGAAAAATTAAAGTAAAGGTCCCATTTTCCACACTTTGAGGCATATTGGGTATATGGTTCTAGCCCCATATTGGTTTTATACCAATGGATACTCAACGGGTGGTGTGGTCAATATCACACAGGTTGCCTTTACACCCAGACGATTTTCTGGTGCCCAGTTTAGCCTGGGGTGACCTGAGAACACAGACCTATTGATACAAATATCTGCCTAGATAGGGATTGTAACACTGAGGACCAGGCAAGCGTTCACAAGCAGTACCTCAACTATAAACAACCGTATGAATCAGATGGATTCCGGCGAGAGAGTGTGGTCGGTGAATTGCACAACTCTTCCTCACTTTAATCCAATTCATCGCACAAGTCATTCTTCATCTAACTTCCACTAGATGAAATGAATGGTCATCGTCATACTTGATGGACAAAAACCACTGTATGCAACATCGCTGAAATGGCCAGAGAAGTGTTTTTACACCGATTGCCCTAGTTAAGAAAATTATGTTTGGGCCATGCTGCCAGAGAAGCTGGGAAGTGATGAATCGAGCATAGAATCAATTGAAAACAAAATATATTATTATTCAACAATCTTGCACTTTGTGCCTACAAGAAAAGAAGACCTGGCTCTAAAAATGAAGGACGCCAGAGGAATCCACTGAAATAAAATGCTTTATTGTTCAACAATCTTGTGCTTTGTTGTGCCTACAAAAAACAATAAAAGTAGACCTGGCTGAAGAATGAAAGAAAGCTGGAGGATGTTCCAAAAATAAAAACAGATCCTTTGAAGGATATGCTACACAAATACACACTCCATACAATGAAAGCAACACTTGTGGCTGTAGACTGACATCATCTGCCTTCCTAGACTTCATGGCACAGACAGACATACACAGACATCTTTTATATTCTGACATTGGGATGAAATACTTGCAGCAGGTCAAGGAGAAATGCACTGATGACCCCTGGCTGCTTAAGATGTAGATCATATCCTCCATCTGGGAACACAAGAGCACCAGGGAGGGGAGGGCATTCTGTAAAAGAGGGCAAAATGTAATGGTTTACTACAAAATGTAACAATTATTCTGATTACTGGTATATGTTTCACTGGTAAGTGCTTACCAAGAGACTAGTCAGGTATTAAATGCCTTATGGGATTTCCCCCTGATCAGTGCAGCTCTGCAAAAACATACTGGTACTGTGGTGGTTAATGGTACTGGTTACCATAATGTGTCTAGGTTTAACTCATTCTCCCTATAGGTATCCTAGTTGTTCACCCTTGTCCGAGATAACAAGATATCTAATTCACTACCCAATGATCAGAGGGAGGTGTACCATCCTGTCTTAAGTTTGGATAAATCCATACTGACCACAATGTTAGTCATACAGGTTTGCCTGAGTTAAAAGAGCATCAAGTTCACCCCAAATCAAACTTTAGTTAGTTCCGGATGTTTCTCCGTTTCCTTTCATCCTTTAACCCCCCCCCCCCCCCCCCCCCCACAGGACATAGGCCTGCAATCAACTCCCTCCGAGCTGTCCTGTCCTTAGCTATTCCCATGCAGCCTCAACCATGTTTCCATATTATTCACTTATTTCTCTTCCTCGCTTCTCCATGTATTGTTAGGTCTATTTCAAGCCCTATGATTTGGGCTCAGAAGGTTGTGGGTTTGATTCCGTGCCGTATCCTTCAGTTCACGAGTGTATTTTTTTAGACTCCTGGGGGTCATTGCTGGAGCTACGGAGTTTGTGCTTTGTGCAACGCTTTCAGTAGTTTGCTGCAGAAAGAGACTGGGTCATATGGGAAAAACTCTGTGCAATGAAGTAGAACCTGTCGACTTTTACATGGCTTTATTTTATTGTTAGGCCCTCCTTTATTTCGTTCTTATTTCCAAACAAAGGCCTTTCTAGTTATACTATTCTGAGGTTCTCTAAGTATATGTCCTATCTTTTCTTTTTGTTATGTTGCACATCCCTTACAGGACATTGCAGTCAACACCAGCATTCTTCAGCTGCTGTTGATTTACTAGGCAAGTTTTACGTTCAGTAGTTTGTCATTGCTTTCTAAATGACCGGCTCACATACTTCTGTAAGTTACCAGCGTGGCGTGAACCACTGCCGATTCTTGCAGCTGCTGTTTTCCCCATGTAGATATATGGGATTACGAACAATGTTAACCTCTTGGCCAGGGAGACCGCAGGACCAGGCCAGCTAGACAGCCCTATCTTGTGCTAGCATATTTTCTTCATCTCTTGATTCATCCATATTTGTTTAGTTCTCTTGATTCATCCATATTTGTTTAGTTCTCTTGATTCATCCATATGTGATAGCGCCAGACCAACGAATTTTGGTTTGATCGTTCTCGAGTTAAAAACCTGGCCACGCCGGAAACGCCACTTGAAACAAAGACCCGAGGCCATTTTCCTTGTAGCAGCCAGCTCGGTGTGTGAAGCAGGTGCTGGGGCCCTGTGTAGTTTGTGGCCAGCCCGCCTTGAGACGAGAGATGTGGGGTTTCCCATCTGTTCATCAGTGAACAACATATGTCAGAGGAGAAAGCCGAGCGGCTGACTAGTTAGTGTCAGCAGGCCTGGGTTCTTGGTGGGATAGTAAATTGTGTCACAACTCTTTGTTTATGTCGTGTCTTGGGGTTTATGTTGTGTAACCTATGTTTCTGTAGTGCCTTATTGTCTGTGCAGTGTTGCTTGTGTCAAGGTTCTTTATTGTGTCAGTCTAACCAGCTATTGCTTGGAGCACCTGTGTTGTGGTACTTGGTGTACCGTGTTGTCTTAAGTGGTGTTGATTGGTTGGGGGTTACCCACCGTTGTTGTTTGATATATACAGTTGTCTGTTGTATCTGTTATTGCAATGTGTTATCAAACATGTTCAGCTAGAGGAGATAAATAAAGAGCTAATTTTGTACTGTTCTTGATTTGTTTGTTTAGTCTCTTTTAGTTTTTACAACCACTATTTCTACCACAATCTAGCACCTTAATTCATTGCCTGGGCTCTAACATGGTGTTTCCTGTGTGAACATCTATAAAATAGTTTCTGCCTCTGCCCGAGATCTCGTATATCTTCTTATCTAATTACTATCCTCTTTTTTTTTGTCGGTTGAGGCGGTGTGAGGTTCTCTCTCTTTTCACTATTTTTCTTCTTTGGCCGTAACGAAGTCAGAACTACTCTTTACCTCTTAGCACCGTAGTGAAGGAAGCATCAGTCTTTATGATTGTCTCCCTTTGTCTTTTACCATCGACTACACATATTTGTTTAGTTCTCTTGATTCATCTATATTTGTTTAGTTCTCTTGATTCATCTATATTTGTTTAGTTCTCTTGATTCATCCATATTTGTTTAGTTCTCTTGATTCATCCATGTTTGTTTAGTTCTCTCCATGAGCTCCACATTGTTTCTGTTGTACCATTTTAGTACTGATGTGTGCAGGACCCCATTAATGAATGTTTGTAGTTTATTCCCCAATGGCAGTAGTTGCCATTGGTTTACCTTTACCCTTTTTATATACCAAAGGCATAAATTCTCTTCTCTCATTATTTTTTCATAGACCATGTAGAATAGCCGGCTCCATGACGAAGAGGTTACGGGTGTAGTTCATATTCCCGCATACCCGCATAATCGAAACACAGCTGTGGGCAATTTAGCAGCAGACCGCCTTGCGTTGGTTTTTTACGAAATGATATGGATGCCGGCCGTTCAGAAAACAATGGCAAACTACTGAACGTAAACTTGCCAAGTTAGTTAGTTAGTCGACAGATCATCCTCGTTGCACATCGAACCATTCAGTCCATAAGTGCTCGGATCCCCTCCTCAGCAAATCCCGCAGCGTTTAGCGGCTAACGACGCCAGTTCTGTGTTGGTTTATCAATCTTCTTTGGCTTCCTGCGTAGTGTTCTTGTTTGGCCACCCCTCTTTAAATTTGCTGCTCTCGAAGTCTGGCCATTGTTGTAGATTCACAGTCATCACTTGGTTCTCGTAAAAGTCTTACTTCTCGTAGAGCATTCAGAATGTCAGCCTGGTCCATGGCGCGTCCGCCCTCCACAGTAGCCTCACCTGCGAGCTTGTCAGCCCGCTCATTTCCTTGTACTCCCGCATGCCCTGGCACGAAGATGAAACTAATCTTTGCCAGCCGAGACCGCTCCAGAGGCAGCAACCATTCTCTTCGGATCGACCCTTCCTCTATCCTCTTGATCATGTTCATTGAGTCGCTAAGGAAACAAGCCCTAGTGAATGACTGTGTCTCGAGCCATGTTATTGCTTTACTTACTGCCATGACTTCCATGGTCAGGCTACTTGTGGTTTCAGTGAAAGCACCAGAGTCCTCCTTCACAATTCTCCCTCCGGCCTGAGCTGTAAAGGCCCATGAGCTTCTCACATGTCGGACGACCGACCCATCTGTGTAGATGACCGTGTCACCGTCTAGCGAATTCTCGAAAATCAATGCTTGTACTTCAGCCTCAACAGCAGCCGGATTTTCTTGTCTGCATTTTCTATCTAGTTGGATGCAAACTGAAAAGGATGTGCAGAAGTCTGTTGGCACTTCCACCCACTCCTCGCCAGGTTCTAAGTCCTCAAGTGAACACACCTGTTGAAGAATGTCTTCGGCTTGACCCATCCACGACCGTCCTCTTTTTAACCTGCTGCTCTTCACCTTAAACTTGCCAAGAGATGACAACAGCAAAGAATCCTGGTGTTGAGTGCCCAACATCCTATGAAGGATATGCAACTAACTAACATGTAGAATAATGTAGACAGTACACATGACTTGAAGTCCCCCAGTGTTTGTCTAGAACGTGATGATGATGACCCTCACTAATCACTGGTGTTAATCTATAAGTTATTTATTGTTATGCTAAAACATGTCTCATCAGATAAATGCACCCGGCAAGATTCAGTGAAATATGCCAGGCAAGAAATCATGCAACATAATGTTTGTGGCTTCTGTGCTTAAGTTCACTATGGGAATACATTGTTTTGAAAATCTTCTGCCTTCCACCTCCCAATGGAACACTGAGGCTACAGTGTTACTATTCTGCATCCTTTAAGGGCCCCAGTAACTCAAGGACATCATTAGATAAATACTTAGCTAAAACATCCAGGTAAATTTTTTTTAAACTTCTGGGCTGCCTATTTTTATTCTTCTTCTGCCTTTTATTCCTCTTGAGAGTATTGGTTCAACCAATTCATGCCAAGCTATTCCATCTTTTGCTACCTCCTGCAGCTCTCTCCATGCTCTCCACACATTCATCTCTGTCTCAGTTTTCTTCTCCATGTGTTTTATGTCTCCTTCTATTTCACTTCCCTTGTGGGCTTATTTTTTATTATATATCTCCTGCCTTTGATCTCCCAACAGAGCAATAGGTCCTCAACTCAGGTCAAATCCTTTGTAGATTTTTTCATGATTGGTTGGATTTTTCAGCGAACATTTTCTACTGGTTGAGATAGCCAGTCTTTCATATGTTTATATATATATATATACTAACTGACCCGCCCGGCTTCGCCCTGACCCTGGTGGGGAGCATCTCATTTAATTCATATAAGTAGTCATATAAGCTCCCGTTCCCGTTCCTGACTATCTATCTGTCTGTCTGTCTGTCTGTCTGACCCGGCCTGGCATCGCCCAGCTCCTGGTGTAGAGCATCTTATTTAATTCATATAAGTAGTCATATAAGCTCCCGTTCCCGACTATCTATCTGTCTGTCTATCTGTCTGTCTGACCTGGCCCAGCTTCGCCCAGCTCCTGATGGGGAGCATCTCATTTAATTCATATAAGTAGTCATATAAGTTCCCGTTCCCGAATGTCTGTCTGTCTGTCTGTCTGCCTAATCATTTATTCTTTACATCTTCCCTCAACAATTAACTTGGGTAAATGGAGCGGCGGCAGCAGCAGCAGCAGAAGAAGA